>CM035840.1:438809797-439409797 GCA_020510985.1 Pholidichthys leucotaenia
GCTGGAAGAGGTGGAGGCTGAGCTTTGTTGCATCAAACAACCCGGTACTCTTTGATCTGACACTAAAAGGATATCATGATCAAAATTTGAAAGCAAATGCTTGGAGGAACATGTCTGCATCTGTCGGCGTGCCAGGTGAGTGTTTGTAATATGTATCTGTAATATGGATACTATGTGAATTTGTAGTTGATAGTAACTGCAAAAAAAAATGGTATTATACCGCACTGTTGTGTAATATTGCTTAATAATTATGAACCTTGTCAGTAAACTGTAATGGAGAAGAGAGGAGGAAAAAAGAAAACCGACTCGAAAGATTAATTAAATCATGAGGTTGATTTAAGGTGGAATGGCCCAGCTGACAGTCTTGTTGTTATTATTATTATGTAGTCATATAATGTAGTCATATTGTTTTTGCCATCGTTTCTGTGTCTGTTAATAATAATAATAACAATGGATTGCATTTATACAGCACCTTACATTCAAATCTTCAGGAAAGGTGTGGAATGGCACACTGAACAGATGATTAGATTTTGGTGACGATCTCAAAATGCATACCTCCACCAAGGCTCGTATCTTCTCACCGAATGTTAGCAACGATACTCCAAAACTACAGGATGGATTTGGATGAAATTGTCACCAGAGGTGGTCCTTGGCCCAAAGATGAACTCATTAGATGTTGAAGGTGATCCGTGAGTGCACACCTCCGCCAAGGCCCTATCTCGCAATGTACAGATGGATGACGATATGGATGGACAAAGGGACGGTGGGGAGGACAAAGGGAGGTAGGGATGGAGCCTTGGCAGAGGCATGCGCTCGCTGAGCGCCCTCTAGTTTTAATTAAGTCTTTGGCGTTCCACGTAGAAAAAGATGAAATCCTTTCCAAGAGGAGATTTAGACTGCTAATCATCTCAGCCTCCCTCCTCTTCTTCTTCTCCTCCTCTGCAGATTTAAAACTTCAGGTTCATTTGCCTCAATTTTTACCACTGCAGGCAAATTAGCACCTGACTGCACATGTTCATTGATTCTCTTTTGAATCACCTCATCAGTAAAATAATGTTTTATCTTCTGTCTGAGCCGACTTTAAGGCTATGATGTTTTAGGATAAAAGGTTAACCAATTGGCAGCATTTAAGCATTCAGAATCTGACACGAGTCATCGGACGTTCTGACAGAAAACCAGCCTCTCTGCTTTCCTTTTCACTGTGGTGTGATGGATTTCACAGGCTTCAGTGTTCGGTGGGAATCCTTCAATGGAAGGCCGACGCCGTCTGATGTCCTGATCAAAGTGTTCGGCACCAACTCCAACCTCACGAGGCATGAAAGCGCTTCAGGATCTGTGGCCACGGCACTCACGCCTCCTGTCTGAACATCACATGCTGATCTCCTCTGGAGGCTCGGGACTCGTTTTACATTTTAATGGAGTTATTCTAGATTTCCTTTCTTTACCTTCTATTTATGAAATTTGCTTTGATAATTTGATGGGGAAACTACCAGTTGGGTTGGTTGGGACATTAGAAATAAATCATGACTGATGGCAAAGTTTGAAGCAGAAAGAAAAAAAAAAAAAAAACACATCTGATACGTGACACCTGAGAGGTCACATGATCAACTTGTCAGCACAACAGCATCAATACGGACCTAATGTGATTGGCAGCTCATTGATCTGCAGATGAGCTATCTTAAGCGTCAAAATCCTGACATTACAGCAGATACACCAGAGAGAGGAGCTTCTACGGAGGACTAAAAATCCCCCAAACCAGAACAACTACTACTGCAACTACTGCTATTACTGCACAGGGTCGGCTGAAGATCCTTAAAATATCTTTACTGTACATTTTAAAAAATTTATTCCTTACAGAACATCAAATTGTCTTATTACCATTTTTTTTCTACATCTGATTGTACTAAATACCTTCATCAACATGGTCATGTGATCGATGGGATTAGTTTGGTTGGTTGTCACCAACCAAACTGGCTGGTAAAAACCAACAAACAACTGGTTGGCTGTGAAGGTCTTGAGAGAGCTCTTTTAACCATTATGAGATGTTTCTTGTGGGACACCTTGAAACACCTTTTTACAGGCCATCAGTTGGGACTGAACCAGCTGATACTAATTTCCACTATTTTCTAATTACTGACACATTTCTGCTGGTGTTTTGATTTTCTTTGCCGCTTTGGACCCATCTTTCTTTGTGTGTTTAACACTTTTTCCCTGTGACATTTCACATTATTACACATAACTTAATTTTGGGCATCTATTTTTTTTTATTTCTTTGTATGTATGGATTAGTTGGGTTGTTACCAACATCTGGTGACAATTTCAAGCCAATAGCACCTTTAGAAATATGTTTACTGAGAAAAATAGTTATGTGTTCAACACTTATTTTACCTGCTGTATCTCGTTATAACTGTTCTAAATCAAATCCTGTGGAAAAAATGGTTTCAGTGAATCAGAAATTCAACTGAATGGCATGCTGGACACTTTTTAATGTTTGTGTGAATTACATTTAATGCTTTTTAATACTTTTTACAGCCTTACTTGTAGCGAGCGCTATTTTTTATGACTGCAGAGACTCTGGAAAAGTGTCAACCGTAGCACATCCCTCAGGTGTGCCTTTAAATTTTGCCTGACACTGGGCAGCCAAAACTTCTTTATATTTATAAAAGGTGCTTTAATTAAGTGGATTTCATTCGGTAACCCTCAGCTGGAGGTTCTGAATTCTGTCTGGACAGCAGGAGGAGGATGAGGATGATAAGCAGGAAGAAGACAAAGCTCAGCAGGAGAAGGAGGAAACGATAGATCAAGAAGAAGAAGCGGAAGATGAGGAGGAGACCTTGGCAGGATCAGAACCACGGCGATGATTTCTCTCTGGGTTTAATTACTGCCCAGCATGCTGCATCCACACAGACCCGCAGAGCCTCCGAACCACGGCTTCCTTCCAGACTTCCTATTAACTTTGTCTAAAACACGAAAAAGTCTGTCTGGCAGGATGTTAAAGACGTGAGGTGGAGGAAGTTAGGGGGAAAAAAAAAAAGCATCACCGAAACACATTTACAGGGCTGAATCAAACACTGATGAAATTCTTTCTTTGGACACCCACCCTGCATGGAAAGTTTTAGCAATATCCAACTTTAATCTATAAAATGGAGATGGTGAATAAAGGACAGAAAGACATTTAACTGAGGGGAGAATAAAAACAGCAGCGCAGACAAAAAAAGAACAAAACAGAGCGGCGGGCTCTGAGGAAAATACCAGAGAAATCCATCAGCTTTGAGGGAACAGATGAAACTTTATTGATCCCTGAGGGGAAATTGGATCTGTGCTGCTGCAAACAGCCATGAGGGGGAAAGTGATAAGAGAAATAGACAAGGAGGGATGGTGGGACACGAGTGGGGCATGCTTAAAGGAGCCACGCATGATCTGGATGAGTACACGGACACTGTGAACTCATATATCCACTTTTGTGAAGAGAACATTCTTCCATCACGCACCAGGGTGAGTTACTCTAATGACAAACCCTGGTTCACAGCTAAGCTCAGACAGATCAGGAAGGAGAAGGAAGCAGCGCTGAAAAGTGGAGACAGGGACTGCTACAGGGAGGTTAAATACCGGTTTAACAGAGAGCTGAAGAGGGCTAAATCTGTGTACTCAGAGAGACTCCAGCAGCAGTTCACTGCTAATGATTCGGCTTCCGTGTGGAGAGGACTGAGGCAGATCACCAACTATCGGCCTCAGGCTCCTAAAGGTCAGGATGACAAAGCCCTTTGTCAGAGACTGTCCCAACACTATGCCCGTTTTGACACCTCGTCATCTGTGTCCAACTCCCCCCCTCCCTCCAGCTCCACAGCCTCCACATTCCCTACTTCATTTAAGGCACCCCCCCCCCCCACCTCCCCCCCTCCCCTTATCATCAGTGAGCAGGATGTGCTCAAACAGTTCTCCAGACTGAACCCGCGCAAGGCCCCCGGCCCAGACGGCGTGTCTCCCTCCACCCTGAGACTCTGTGCGAAACAGCTGGCTCCTGTATTCACAGACATTTTTAACACCTCCCTTAAGTTATGCCACGTGCCATCCTGCCTCAAATCCTCCACCATCATCCCTGTCCCCAAGAAGCCACGGATCACTGGACTTAATGACTACAGACCTGTAGCGCTCACCTCTGTAGTCATGAAGTCCTTTGAGCGCCTGGTCCTGTCCCACCTCAAGTCCATCACCACCCCTCTCCTGGACCCGCTGCAGTTTGCCTACCGAGCCAACAGGTCTGTAGACGATGCAGTCAACCTGGCCCTCCACTCCATCCTGCAGCACCTGGACTCCCCGGGAACCTACGCCAGGATCCTGTTTGTGGACTTCAGCTCCGCATTCAACACCATCCGCCCCGCTCTGCTCCGGGACAAGCTGTCCCTGCTCAACGTGCCTGACTCCCTCTGCAGGTGGATCATCGACTTCCTGACGGACCGGAGGCAGCATGTGCGGCTGGGAAAGACTGTCTCAGACTATACTAGCATCAGCACCGGATCACCCCAGGGCTGTGTACTTTCCCCCCTACTCTTCTCCCTTTACACCAACTCCTGCACCTCCAGCCACCAGTCTGTCAAGTTGATCAAGTTTGCGGACGACACCACCCTCATCGGGCTCATCTCCAACGGCGACGAGTCCGCCTACAGGAGAGAGGTGGCCCAGCTGGCGTCCTGGTGCAGCAATAACAACCTGCAGCTGAACGCTCTGAAGACAGTGGAGATGATTGTAGACTTCAGGAAAGTCACTACTCCTCTGCCCCCCCTCACCCTCTCAGGCTCTCCCATCACCACTGCTGATTCCTTCCGCTTCCTAGGCACTACCATCACCAGGGACCTCAAATGGGAGCTGACCATCAGCTCACTCATCAAAAAAGCCCAGCAGAGGATGTTCTTCCTGCGGCAGCTGAGGAAGCTCAAGCTACCCACCAAGATGTTAGTGCAGTTCTACACAGCCATCATCGAGTCCATCCTCACCACCTCCATAACCGTGTGGTACGCAGGAGCCACTGCCAGGGACAGACTAAGGCTGCAGCGCGTCGTGCGCACTGCTGAGAAGGTGATCGGCTGCAAGCTCCCATCTCTCCAGGATCTGTACATCTCCAGGACCCGGAGGCGTGCTGGCCGGATCATAGCCGATCCCTCACACCCTGGTCATGTACTGTTTG
Source organism: Pholidichthys leucotaenia (assembly GCA_020510985.1). Lineage (NCBI taxonomy): Eukaryota > Metazoa > Chordata > Actinopteri > Cichliformes > Pholidichthyidae > Pholidichthys > Pholidichthys leucotaenia. The sequence continues at coordinate 438,814,983 of CM035840.1, forward strand.
CCCCCCTCCCCTCTGGTAGAAGACTTCGGTCCATCCAGACTAAAACCTCCCGTCACATGAACAGCTTCTTCCCCTCTGCCATTAGACTGCTGAACACTAAGTGACTCTCGTGCACCATGTACAGCAGCTCAACCAGACTCATGTCAATCATCACTGTTTTCTTCCTGCATTACCGACTGCACTATATAGTTCTCCACAGTATCTGCTGCTGGCTAATATATATTTTAACTGTTGACCAGTATCACTTAATCTTATCCTACACTTTATTACATGTATAGTTTATTTCTCTTATCTTATCATGTTTAATGTTGCAGCATTGTACCGAGACAAATTCCTAGTTTGTGTACTACATGAACAATGGCAATAAACTTGATTCTGATTCTGATTCTGATTCTGAGTGACGGTTACAAGACTCCTGCATTTAGTGGACATGGACAAGAGACAGGAACCAACAGTGGAGATTTTTTATTTGACCTCTTCTAGATGGATGCTAAACCCGAAACAACTGAACAGCTGTCACTGGAACCCTCAGCACCAATTCTCCATGTAAGGCTGGTTTTGTCAAATTTATTCTTTTACAGAATTTTAAAAAGGTGAACAGGTTTGAACTGGAACCAGGCTAGTTTAAATGACAAAGATTTCACAGTTTTAATGCTTTTAAGCATCTATTCGGGCTTCTAGAGTGGCTACCAACAGAAAAACTCCCTAAACAGTCCTCATCTCTCTAAAGGATCCCCATGAAGGTCCAAACCCACACTTACTGTGCTACTGTAGCTGTTAGCCTGCTACGGAGTTAGCTTGGTGACCATAGCAGTTTCTTTAAATTGTAATCACCTCACTATAGACTTCCCTGTTCTCATACGTTCACTGATCCACAGTCAATAATCTAGCTTGCGACTTTCTGGTTTATTTTGCTATATTTTTACCTCAACAAATCTGTCCTCTCACATTTCGCCCACTACCTGTTTGACCTGCTTCCCTCTGGACAGCAGTTCAGATCGATCAGGTCCCACACCTCCAGACTGACAAACAGTTTCTTCCCCTGGGCCATCTGAACTGCAAACAGTCAGAGGCCCCACCCCCTCCTTCCGAATGCTCACATGCACAGAACTGAAGACCTTTCATTTATCACTGTAACTCACCTGTCTTTGCACTCCTCACTCTCATGTATATTGACCCATCCATAAAATCACTACTGTACATATTTTCCATAATCCTTGGGCCATTTTACTCAATTATGTGTTCTGCACTCCACACTCTTACGTACATAGTTCCAGTCATGAAGCCACTACCGTACCTGTATATATACCAGTGGGCTATTTGTTATTTTTACTTCAGTTGTATGGTTAATCGTGTGTTCTGTAACAGTTTTATTTTAAATTCTTCTCACATACTTTATTGTGCAGTAGCCTGGTGGAGCACCCACAATTTTGTTGTGTTCTATTCTATTCTATTCAATAGGCCAGCACATCGGCCTGCTAGCACCTTGGCTAACCTTGCAAGGTTAATCTTCCTACCTGACTTCTTTGTAAGGAGGTGCTTCCCTAATAAGATTTGTGGTGCAAAGCCAAAAATTTCCAATTCAAAAGCAAAAGAAGGTAACGCTTCCAAAGAGGAAATCCCCTACTAGCTGTGAGCTAGAAGTGGAGGTGAATCTTTGTGTGTCATGAAACTGCACCACTGATTGATTTCTTATGGAAAGATTCGGAACAGACCTGATCATGATCCAACTGCTAACCTAGAGCTCGTCAGGCTATCCTTCTCCGAGGTGGTTAGACAGGCAGCTAACCAACGTGGTAGCAGGCCAATGTAATAAGAAAAGCCAGAATATTATCAATAGCTGATGAATACACCAGGTGGGAACAGGGATGTCTCATGGGATGACTAGAATGTAAAGATAATAACAGTATACACTGTGGTCCACAAGCTAACTCTGTAGGAGGCTAGCAGCTGTAGTAGCAGTGTGAGTCTGAGTTTCACTGTTCAGTGGGTGGAGATGAAGCTAGGAGGGTGGTATCATCCCAGCAAGCTTTGGTTCTCAAGTCACAACCGGAGCAAAATCAAAACCGCTTGTTTAGAGACAAATGCTGACCCCAACAAGGTGACAGAGTTGTGTTTTTTCACAGCTTTTCAGTTGGCCGTTAGTCCAGTTACCCAAATAAATGTGCAAAATTTTTATCATACGTCCAACAACGAAGGCCGCGTACATAACAGGGAGGACACCATCTATCGGACAGGCACTGATTTGATTCCCGCAATGATTCCCCTTTGTGTTTTCAACATGTGGCACAATAATCAAGAAGATAACCAGCCATAATGATGTAGAAAAATACAAGTTACCCTAAAATCCTGAATCCTGTTCTGTAACATCCAGAGCGGCTCTGAATCCTAATGAGTTCCTCTGAATCCTGCATGAGTTCTGTTTATGATTTATGAGCATCCAATGTGAGGCTGCATTCACACACACACACACACACACACACACACACACACACACACACACACACACACACACACACACACACACACAACACAACACAACACAACACAACACAACACAGGCTGAAATGTGGAAATCACAGATGGGACTAACGACGCCTGAGACCAGCTGGCTTACAGTCTGTGATATTACCTCGGCTCCAACAAACACACACAAAAACTATTTTTAGGGGCTGCCCACATAGGTATCGCAAGTGGAGAACAATTAACTGGCTGTTTCTAAACCACCGTGGAGAACAGAAAACTTACACATCCTGCTGGTCTTTACATCTGAATCAAACACATCCAATCTAAGGCACCGAGGCTAACGGTGTACAGTGCATCCAGAAAGTCTTCACAGCACTTCACTTTTTCCACATTTTGTTATGTTACAGCCTTTTTCCAAAAGGGATTAAATTCATTTTTTCCCCTCAAAATTCTACACACAATACCCCATAATAACAATGTGAAAAAAGTTTTTGGGAGATTTTTGCACATTTATTAAAAATAAAAGACTAAGAAATCACATGTACGTAAGTATTCACAACCTTTGCCATGAAGCTGAAAATTGATCTCAGGTTCATCCTGTTTCCACTGATCATCCTTGAGATGTTTCTACAGCTTAACTGGAGTACACCTGTGGTAAATTCAGTTGATTGGACATGATTTGGAAAGGCACACACCTGTCTATATAAGGTCCCACAGTTGACAGTGCATGTCAGAGCACAAACCAAGCATATAGTCAAAGGAATCGTCTGTAGACCTCAGAGACAGGATTGTCTTGAGGCACAAATCTGGGGAAGGGTAAAGAAAAAAAATCTGCTGCTTTGAAGGTCCCAATGAGCACAGTGGCCTCCATCATCCGTAAATGGAAGAAGATTGGAACAATCAGGACTCTTCCTAGAGCTGGCAGGCTGTCTGCACGATCGAGGGAGAAGGGCCTTAGTCAGGGAGGTGACCAAGAACCCGATGGTCACTCTGTCAGAGCTCCAGTCTTCCTCTGTTGAGAAAGGAGAACCTTCCAGAAGGACAACCATCTCTGCAGCAATCCATCAATCAGGCCTGTATGGTAGAGTGGTCAGATGGAAGCCACTCCTTAGTAAAAGGCACATAGCAGCTCCCCTGGAGTTTGTCAAAAGGCACCTGAAGGACTCGCAGACCATAAGAAACAAAATTCTCTGGTCTGATGAGACAAAGATTGAACTCTTTGGCATGAATGCCAGGCGTCATGTTTGGAGGAAACCTGGCACTGCTCATAACCATGCCAATGGTGGTGGTAGCATCATGCTGTGGGGATGTTTTTCAACGGCAGGAACTGGGAGACTATTCAGGATAGAGGGAAAGATGAATGCAGCAATGTACAGAGACATCCTGGATGAAAACCTGCTTCTGAGCACTCTTGACCTCAGACAGGTGCGATGGTTCATCTTTCAGCAGGACAACGACCCTAAGCACACAGCCAAGATATCAAAGGAGTGGCTTCAGGACAACTCTGTGAATGTCCTTGAGTGGCCCAGCCAGAGCCCAGACTTGAATCCAATTAAACATCTCTGGAGAGATCTGAAGATGGCTGTGCACCGACGCTTCCCATCCAACCTGATGGAGCTTGAGAGGTGCTGCAAAGAGGAATGGGCCAAACTGCCCAAAGATAGGTGTGTCAAGCTTGTGGCATCATATTCAAAAAGACTTGAGGCTGTAATTGCTGCCAAAGGTGCATCAACAAAATATTGAGCAAAGGCTGTGAATACTTACGTACATGTGATTTCATAGTTTTTTATTTTTAATAAATTTGCAAAAATCTCAAAAAACTTTTTTCATGTTGTCATTATGGTGTATTGTGTGTAGAATTTTAAGGAAAAAATGAATTTAATTCCTTTTGGAATAAGGCTGTAACGTAACAAAATATGGAAAAAGTGAAGCGCTGTCAATAATTTCCGGGTGCACAGTACACCTCTTTAATAAAAATCATACATCTCTAAAACACTTATTTTCTAAGAACTCGGGATTATTCAGAACAGCAAGGTCCTGACTGGAGGGCTGCATTCAATAGGGGATTTTAAAAATAAATGTGAAAAACATTTAAAAAATACACGTGACTGGCCGATAAATGAGTGATGATGCATGAAAACCTCCAGTGTGCCTCTCTCACGTGAAAAAAAAAATCTCATAAACAGTGCAGAGGAACACACGGCGCCGAGACGTGGGCAGCACAATAGTGGCACCCTCGGACACGGGCGTTACCATGGCAACTGCAGGCAACGAGATGAGAGTCAAACACAAACACACACACTCTGAAACCACCAGCTGGCTGCCACACTCACACAGGTGGATCCATGATGCCTTGCATGTGTGGGAATCAATCCTTCACCTTTAATATGCAAGTTTCTGTCATTTGTGTTTTGATTTCATTTAATTTGTAGCATCAAATGAACAGTAACATACATAGTGACTGTTTGGATTCGCAGCAAATGAAATGGAGGAAGGAGGTGCAGATTATCACCCCCCCCCCCCCCCCACAAAAAAAAAATGCATAGATGTTATTTTAAAGATGCACTGCAGTGGGTACATTGACTAAAATGGTCTCTTATGCCCTTTTTCCCACACAAAAACCCCTTCATGGTCTTACAGCTGCTTGTGAAAATCTCTTCCCTTTTCCACTTCCTTCAACATGCCAAGATCTCTGAATATTCTAATTAGGCCCACTCACATCAAAGTCAAGTCAAAGTACCTTTATTGATCTCCTTTGGGAGAGATTTGTCTTGGACAAAGGGGTCTAACGCACAACAAAAACGCATATTATACATACAACCAATACACAAATAACCACCATGAATAAAAAGTCAATCAAAGTGCAAGTACGGTGCACTTATCTGCTCAACCTCACAGCCTCCCTAACTTCTGTTCACCTGAGTCATCCGCTCATTAATGAGCTTCACTGAGAAAGGGATAAATGAATGCTTGTACCAATTAGATTTACAAAGAGGGACCCTATCCCTTCTTCCCAAATTCATTAAAACATATTCAGGGTGCAATACATGGGAACCATCAGATAAAATGCAATTTGCCTGTCAGGGTGGCTTGTTCAAACAAGTCTTGGGGAGTTAAAAGTGCTGCCATACCTATGATTTAACCTGCTATCTTTATCAGATTTAATATCTGAGCTTTTGATTTAACCATTAAATTGCCAAACCAGCTGGTAAGACCACACCGTAACACAGACTCAATGGTTGCACTGTAGAAAATCAACATGATATTTCTACAGACGCCAAACAGTCTGAGCCAGTGAAAAAAAAGCAGACGCTGGTGGATTTGGGCACAAACACTTGCCACTTGTGTGTGCCAGTTCAAATCATTACCAATGTGAGCACCAAGATATTTATATGACTTAACCCATCCCATCCACAAGGACGCTGACGCACCACCACAGCACACAGAAGTCTGCAAGCGGGCAGACTTGACTAGAAAACGACGAGAGATCAGATGCTTAAAAAAATTACAATACAATGCTGCCATGGCTGTAGAGAGTCCAAGCAACTACTCGGTCCTTGCAGCGCACACGAGCACCACCACTGTTTTCAGCCGGGACGTCGGGTCCCCACTGGCGCTCGCGCGCCTGTAATATCGAAAACTTTAAAATACCACCCCACCACCATGACTGTTTCGAGCAATGACCAGATCGACTGTATATCACATGTGACCACACATGCACTGGGGCAACAAGGAATACGGCGAAGAGGCAGCTCTGACCTGAAGCTGGAGAGTGGACATGCACATGTGGGGACAGAGCAGCTCCACTCCTCTCAGCATAAACAACACTACGCATTCATTCCATGCACAATCATCCCTGCACGTTCTCAATACACACCAAAAGTATTTTACTTTGCTCCTTTGCATCGGGGCAAAACTGTCAGACGATCATGTCTGATTACATCTTTTTCTCCTGTTTTTAACGTGCAGTAGCATCTCGCCAAATAAAGTCTGAACAAACAAATCACCACGGTGCAGCACCTAAAATGTATCCAGGCTTATCTGGATATTTTCTGGATCATTTTCTCTATAGTACATTACCTATTTGACACAACGCTTTGACATTTACTGTACATAAAATGAAAGCATTTGTAGACTTTAGTATCAGGCACATTAAAGACTAATGGCGGCTAGCACTACATTACCCAAACAGAATAAATGTTGTGACAAAATACAGACTGACTGGTTGAACAACATGCCCCCTTGTCTGCACGGTGACCTCAGGATAATGACTGAAACTGCATTGGTCCTGAAAAGCAGTTTAATGGTAAACCCCATTTTAATTTGGGTCAAGCCATCCAAAAATGCTAACTAGCACGGGAGGCTAAGTTGACTTTTTAGTTCTGCCCTCTTCCTCGGAGACCATACCTGGTGTTCAGTCCTGATTGATTAACTTGTTGTAGCGACACCATCGGAACGGTTTGTCTAAAAACACCTTTTAGAAGGGGGAGGAGCTTAACTGAACTTTCATATCAGAAAAACACAGACATGACACACAACAGTGATTTCACTCTTGATATAAATGATATAAAAACATGTTGTAAGACAAGTTCACAAAAAGAAAAAAAACCTGGATTTTCACCGGAGTGTCACTTTGACAGATTCAGTTGGTTGAAGTCATTTTTTGCAAGTCCAAGTCAAGTCTTAAGTCACTTTATGGTTGTAATAAGCAATTTGTCATTTGCTGCAGACACTGTTATACCAAAGGAACAAAACCCGTGCACCATGTACCGTGATACACTTCCACTTTTCCCGCTGGCAGTCAGTTCACTTCCGACAAAGCCAAATAACAATAGTCTGATTTACAACTCATTGCCTAGCTTATTTTATTATTATTGTATATGCAGAATGGTTCCAAGGTTGTCATAGCCAGGAGCGACACTGGGGTTAAGCTCCCAGTGCTCATAAAATGCTCCTTACGGCGTGCGTCTCGAAAAGCCTCTGACAACTAAGTCCAACTCCTAGCCTGCCCGTGTGGTTTAGTCTCTAAGCCCGGCGGAACTGCTTTTACTAATAGGAGAAGGGGCGAGGGCGGATCTCTGGCGCCTTAAAACCAGATGCTTCGGGTAGATGGTGGCTCGTCAACCTGGGAAGGTAGCCCATCTAGGGGAAGGTAAACCCTGATTTCAAACCTCCGCTGCCTTGCGGCACACCTGGTCACGGGAAAGGCTTCGGGAGTCAACCCTGAGGAAAAATCCGGAGTCGGAGCCCCTAAGGCAGTTCTCTGTTGTGCTCAACATCATTCTGGCAGCTCCTGCGACGGCGCTGGTGCCAAACTATAGCAGCCCTGCTGTTCCTTTGGATTCATCAGTGACGTGGAGAGGGGGGACATGCTGCATGGGTAACATCTTGTCCTCCATATCTTCCTGCCCAGGCTTGAATCCTACCAACGGCCAACACTGGAAGGTAGAACACCGGTGCGCATCGGCCTGTTCAGCCACAGGCGGTGCTGTTCCAGCAGAGTAGACGTTTAGGATTCTCTTCCATGGTCATCATAGACCGACGGAGGCCGACACATATGCAGAACAACTCTTGCTATGCTGTGACGATGGTATGTAGCTGATAATAGCTTGCGAACATTAATTGTTCGTACGAATGGAGCTGACGTTAGCCACAGCAGCGTTAGTCACCAGCACATGCAATGTTTATAACTTGAAGGACTTTGTGATAATTTCTTTCTAACTTTTCTATGGTTAAGTTTGTAATTACCGCTCCTTGCTCAGAGGAAGGCCTGCCGTTGCTAATTAAAAATAATCATTTCCATCAAAGAAGCTTTACTGCGACTACTATTATTTCTTTCTGTGAGAAGGTGGGGAGCCACACCAGCCGAGTGCCAAATCTGACCCACCACCACCCAACCACCAAGCTCCATTAAACCATAATGCTGTTCTGGGCCTCATTCAGGAAATTTAAATGAGCTTAGGGCTAGCATGGCCAAAATGCTCTACTGTCAGCCAAAAAAATAAAATGATTAACGCAGAACAAAAACTGAACCCTATATGCTGGAAATGTTGCAGAGGAGTGGTGGAAAAATTTAGATGGATTCCCCACAATGCCGCGGCACATTTTCGCATCACAGCAGCGTGAAATAGCCTTGAAACTAAAACATTTCCATGCAAATACATAGATCTTCTTTTAGGTAACTCCAGCATTAGAGCAGCTGCAATCTTTTACCTTGAACTTTAGGTTTTACCATGTAGCATATAACATTGTGGAGCCAAATCAGAAGCTCACAAAATGGGTCCCTGGTATTTTGGGTGGGAATGTGCTGAAAAAGGTGGAACTCCTGGTGATAGTGAATAAGCTCCTCTGCAGATAAATACTCCTCTCTATACTGAAGTGTTGGGTTAAGTGTAATTCTTTAAGGTGCTGAAGTGAAATGAATCCTGGGAAGTCCGTTGCCGGTAATGGATGAGGACCGTCCGGTCCAGAGCTGCGTGAACCCGCTCCGTCCTCCCCTGCATCCAAATGAGCAGCAGGTTAATGGGGGAGGGAGCCCTGCCTCGCAGAGATGGACGCGGCTTCTGAGGATTTCTGTCCAATTAGAGCTGACTAATTGCCTCCTCAGTTGAGGGGGCATCGCTAACCATTTCCAGTTGCAAAAAAAAAAAAAAAACGTTAATAGGAGCGAGCATGACGGGGGTGGGCCATTACGGCTCAGATTTATGTCCGACAATTACGGCCCGTGTGATATGCTTTGAGAGAAAACAAAAACAGGCCTTCACCGCTGGGAATGGAAGCTCCGCCGTCGCCATGACAGCAGGGGATAAATGATGTCTGATATTAATACAGTGTAAAGCCTAAAACCACAATAAATATGATGATGAATAACCGCTTTTAAAGAGTCGAGGAGCCTTAATGAGTATTGTTACAGCGGAGATGAGAGGCGTGGCCAAGGGGCCGCCCAAATAATAAAAGTGTTCGTGTCAGACCAGGTCTCTGCTGACGGGCAGAGGGTTGATTTTCGGGGGGGTGGGGTATTGACAGGTCACCAGGTCAATAATCATCAGGGAGTCACTCAGATTGGTATCACTAAGGTTTTAATTGGGTTGGTTTAAAATCATTAATGAGCTGACTAAGAAAAACAGAAAAAACCTACCTGTTTACTTTGATTTTTTTTTTGGCCATTTGACCAGAAATTAGAACAATTTTCAGCAACTTTTGGCATAAATAAATAAATAAATAAACTAGAACAGCACTCATAGAGCGCATACCTCCGCCAAGGCTCCTTCCGTCCCTCGTGGATCACCTCCAAAATGTAATGGGTTTGTGTGTAGGCCTAGAGCCGCTTGTGGTGAAAATTGCATCAAAGTCTGTCCATCAGTTTTGGAGTATTGTTGGTAAAACACTGTGAGAAGATAAGAGCCTTGGCTGAGGTATGCATTCTCAGATCATCACCAAAATACAACGGGTTCCTCTCTAGCCCAAGAACCACCTCTGGTGAAAATTTCATCCAAATCCATCCAGTAGTTTTTGTGTAATCCTGCTGCACAAATACAAACAAAGACCTTGGTGGAGGTATGCACTCTGAGATCATCACCAAAATCTAATCATCTGTTCCCCGTGCCATTACACACCTTTCCTGAAAATTTCATCAAAATCTGTTTATAACTTTTTGAGTTATATTGGTAACAGACAGACAGACAGACAAACCCCGGTAAAAACATTACCTCCTTGGCGGAGGTAATAAGAAGAAGCCACCTCTATTGTCATTCAGTCAATACAGCCAATCATGTACAGTAAAACGAAATGACCTTTCTCCTATCTACAATGTTAGTCACATCTAGAATCAGAGAGGTTGCTGTCATGCAAGGCGCCGCCACAAACAACTTCTCCTTTCCCCATTGTATTACGCTGAACACCAAGCTAGAAGGCGGGAAGTACCATTTTTATATGGTCTTTGGTATGACCCGGCCGGGACCTGAACCCCCAACCTCCTGGTTGTGGAGAGGATGCTCTATCAACTAGGCCACCCTTCAGTAAAATATGCATTGAACCTCAAAATATATTTGTGCCTTAAAACAGAAATTACAATAATACATTATGACAATAAACTGACCTGTCAGCATTAATACCTGTCAGCATTCCGGTTCCGGCTCTGCCGGACCGGCGGCGCCACACGAGTCGGCTGCCTGTTGCAACAGCCTTTTTTTTATCTTCCTTCTTCTTTCTACACCTTTCACTCTGTATATATATCACGGACGCACGGATCGCCCCGGGGGTCTCCCGGGTCGGCGGACGGAGCCACGGTTTGCAGCGGGAGACGTTACAGCGGGGAGGAGCTAGTGCTAGCTAGCACTTGGCCGCCGCCCGGTGCTAATGGGAAACTCGACATACCGGGAGCTGTAGCGAAAACGAAGCGGGTGCCGGGCTGGAGTTTAGGCGGCGTGAAAGAAATATAAGACAGAATAATAAACAGCGATGGCAAGAACCAAGCAGACCGCCCGTAAAATCTACTGGAGGAAGAAGCCCCCCAGGAGACAGCTAGCCACCAGGGCTGCTCGGAGAGGCGCTCTGGCCACCGGCAGAGTGAAGAGGCCTCGCCGTCACAGGTCCGTGGCTCTGAGAGAGATCCGTCGCTACCAGAAATCCATGGAGCTGCTCATCCGTAAGCTGCCCGTCCAGCGCCTGGTGAGGGAGATCGCTCAGGACTTCAAGACCGTCCTGCGTTTCCTGAGTTTCGCCGTCATGGCTCTGCAGGAGACCAGCGAGACCCACCTGGTGGTCTCTTCTTCGCTAAGGGGGTCACCATCATGCCCAAAGACTTCCAGCTGGCCCGCTGCATCCGCAGAGAGAGAGCTTAGACTTTCTGCTGCACATCCACCAGCCATAATGCTCTGCACTGTGTGTCTATATATATACATTTATAGTAATATGGACATATGTTTGCTAGATGTTGTTTTTTCTTGCCTTCTGATTGTTGCTCTGAGTGTTGCTGTCCCTGTGCTGTTGCAATCCTGGAATTTCCCCATTGTGGGACTAATAAAGGCTTATCTTATCTTATCTTATCTTATCTTAATAATAGGAGTTGTTCCTGTTAAATGTGATTTTTCTTCTTAAATTTGGTACTGACTGTGACTTTTTCCTCTTGCAAAAAGGAAACTTTTCTTATAAATTTGAGACTTTTATTTGAAAAAATCATTTTTTCTTTGAAATGTTCAACCTTTCATTGCTTTAGACTGCAAACTTTCTCATAAATGACCCCAACAGCACACATATGTTGGCCCAGTGGACAAAGTTTATATCGGGAATACATCTTATAGAGGTCGTTGGGCAAGACTGAGGCTAGACGTTGGCATTAATGAGCAAATGACCTCTATAAGGTGTATTCCCGATGTAAACTTTGTATGTTGGGCCAGCATTGGGGCGACATACTGTATATGTTGAACTGGACACATGTTTATTAGTGACTCCTTCTCACATTACATGCGCACCCGCCAGGCAGAGAGGAGGCCAAGAGACCGCCCCTCCCTCTCACTGCCCTCTTATACACTGGGTGGTGGCGGAACCGGAAAGGTGGAGCCACCACCTGTGTCACACAAAAAAGGTCCCCAAAACCCAACCCAACATTCTCCCTCTCTTTCAAAAAGGTCCAAAACAAGCGCATACAATTGAGACCCTCCCCAATTTGGAACCCAAATCACGCACTAAGAAAGCTAAACGTAAATACCTAAAAGGGGCCTACCACAGTCACTCAAAACAACTAAAAACTACGGGAGGACAGGTGGACTGCCGTCCCACTCCCCACACGGCAAGACGGATTATTCTGCTGTCTGTACTAAGAAAACAGTCCAACTAAAATAAAATAACTGCCATGTTCCTAAATGAAAAGAAAATGCACAAAACAATCCCCACAAACATGAACAATATGAAAATAATGGTTGTCCCCCATTCTTACACATGTATCAAACACACTGTCCAACCGTCAGTCCGCCCCAGGAGAAGAACCACCTCCCGGGTTACCATAGGTTAATTCAACTCCGGTGAGCCTCCTCTTCCTCACCACCGGGGACGACCCTCGTTCAGGCCCACGCACATCCATCTTCTCCCAAGCATGCCGCAGCTCATTAGGGTGCCTCCACGAGCCATCTGATATCTGGAGGTAGGCATCCCCCCGAACAGCCACCACCTGCAGCCGCCCCTGATGTTCTTCTCTCCAACGCTTGGCCCGAACCCCTCTCGACCGTGCCTCCTCCCAGGCCTGGACCACGTCCGTGACCCCCAGAGGGGCCCTACTCGGCTTCCAGTGTTCCTGTTTGGCACGTCATCTCACCGTGCCAGCTGGTCCTGCCCCACTCGCTTTCATTTCCGCTGCCGCTCTCGCTATTGTGACTCCATGCTATCTGTCCCTCCCAGTCGAAATCTGGGAGCAGGTGGAGCCAGCCACTCGGCACTGTTTGCCATCACGGGCGTCCCACCCTGCCACCCAGTTCCCTCAGCTAGGGCTACTTGGGCACTGGCACTGGAACCTTCCCGTGATGGCCCTGGGTGGGGTTGGTTCTGCTCATTCTCCACGGTGCCAGGCAAGTTCTCGTCCCACACAGCTCCATCCACTGTCCGCGGGACCGACTGGTCCCACAAACCGCAGCCCAACCACTCTTCTCCAGTGCCGCTCATGATGGTGAAGCCCAGGCTATAAAACAAATCACATCCCATTAGGTTCTCTCCACGGGCAGTCACGATGGACCTCAGGTTGCACACCTCCGCCGACTTGTACCTAGCCGTCAGTCTCACCGATCCCACCGTGGCCAATCTTCCTCCACCATAACCACAAAGCAGCGTCGACTCACCTCCAATCCGATAATGTGGGAAAAAACTCCTCACGGTTGCCCAAATTAACACGGAGCCCACCACTCCAGCGTCGATCAGCAATGGCACTGTTGTCCCGGCCAGTTCCACCATACAGTAGGAAAGGCCATTGGTACATGGGGATAGGGCTGGGCGATAAATCTAATTAATTCGATTAATTCGCCTTTTTAAAAATCAACGATTTGAAAATTTGCTAAATCGTAAAATCGAGGTGACCTTAAATAAATAAAATACGGGTTCTTCTTCTGCCTTTTATGACTTGAGCATTGGTGTACGCTTCCGCCTCTTGTCTCCTTCCGCCTGAGCACTCATGCTCCGGCCATGGCGGACACAGCACAAGCCGAAGAGTTGGTAGCGAGAAAAGGGACTCATGTTATCTCGATTATATGGAAGTGGTTCGGCTTTGACAAGACCGACGCAGAGCAAACTACAGTCGTGTGTAAGGTTTGCAGAAAACTGTGAAAACAAAGAGCAGCAGCACAACTAACCTCTATCAGCACCTCCGGCAGAGGCACCCTAAAGAATGGGAGGAGTGCTCGCAGCTACGGGAGTGCAGCATGGTTAGCACTAGCCAAGGCAAACAAGGTTACGACGCGAAGAAACAACAAACTTGAGCCGCATCATTTTCTAGTGTCGTGCCATACGATAAGTCAGGGGCATGGTGGAAGCAGATGACTGAAGCCGTTGCTGTTCATTTAGGGATGGATATGGTGCCTATTTACACCATAGAGAAGCCTGGCTTTCTCCACATGCTAAAAGTTTGGGATCCAAAATACCAACCACTGAGTCGTAAATACTTTGCGGAGGTTGCACTACCAAAACTGTACAACGAAACACGACAAGCGCTTTATGAAAAGCTGGACAAGGTTTTATTTTTTTCTGCTACTACAGACCTTTGGTCCAGTCGATCTCTTCAACCGTACTTGCGTTTAACAGTGCATTATATCGACGAGAACTGGAGTCTGAACAGCTGCTGTTTACAAACCACCTACTTTCCTGAAGATCACACTGGAGAGCTCATTGCACAGGGGCTCAAAGACTCCTTGGCACTGTGGAAGTTGGATGAGGAGAAAATGGTGTGTATGACTACTGACAGTGGCACAAATATGATAAAGGCCCTGAAGCTAAACCAGTGGACCCACCTCAGCTGCTTTGGACACAGGCTCCACAACGCAATAGGTAAGTAAAATGCAATGTGCACCATCATTTAAAATACAACATAAATCTATACTATTAAAATTTAAAGCAACACCTACTAAACATTATCAGGCATAATATTACTTGTTTAACCACTTGTGCTCCGTTGTTCCGCGGGCGGGCAAGTCTCTGCGTCCTAGGACGCACGAGGAAGGCACTCCTGCGCCCTCGTGCGCACTCGGACACATAGTCCAGATTGTGGTGATGTAGGTGGTGATGGTGATGTAGTGGCGCCCAAGCGCCACTAAAAAAAAAACTGCAGACACAGCCACGAACAGATTAGTTCATCTGATTGACCTCTCATTCGACTAATAAGAGCCTTGAATTGGGTTTCTGAAACCTTGAAGAGCCAATGAATGAAAACCTAGGAAGGAGGACCCGCCTACTGTGAATGCAGGAGCCAATTGAAGCACAGAAATTCAGGCTGGGTGAAGAGAGATTTACTGCTGCAGCAGACGAAAACAAAGGACGCTGGACGAATCTGCTACAGACCCAGCAGCATGGAGAACACCCACAAGAGGGACCTGCACTCATTCCAGCAGAACAGACGTTTAGGATTCTCTTCCGTCATCATAGACCGACGGAGGCCGACGTCAAAGGTCGTAAATCATTCACCAAAACCGCAATATTGGAATTATGTTTTGATCGGGATCCACGAGCCGAGCAGCGTCGTGTTCGTCTGACAATGGGGAAGAGAAGTTCGCCAGGACTCTGCTGTGAAGAGGTAAGGTGTTATAAGCTAAATTATTATTTCTCCCTGAAAACTGTAATCCAAAAATGACTTTTGACCGATCGGTAAATTACAACTGTACTGCGCACAAAGTACAAAGTGCGTGCGCCGCGATAAATGGTTCATTTGCCGTGTTCGGACCGTGAACGCCCCCATCCCCCCCCCCGCTGCAGAAGAGGAGCGGGGGGGGGCGTTCACAGTCCGAACGCCCCCCGGTCCGCGGGGGGAAGCATATGAGTCTATTCCTTCATGTAGCGATGGTCGTCTTCTGTAGCGAGGGGGGGGGTCAACCCCCCCCCACACACACACAGTAGCGAGGGGGCGGGGAGCCGCTGTGAAAACATACAAGGAGTGTAATCCATCATGTAGCGAGGGCTGAACTCCGTCTTTTGTAGCGGGGGGGGCAACCCCCCCCCCCCACACACACACACAGACAAAGCCCTGAGTGTGACCTTTCATTAGAGCCCAAAATGAAGATTCTACATTGAATTATTCAAAAGTTACAGATGTTTTTCCAAACTGTGCCATTTGGCACAATTTGGTACAGTTCCAAAACGCCTGGGAACAACCTGAGAACAAAGCTGTGTAAAATATTCCTTTTTTGTGGTATTGTTACCAAATTTGGATCTCAGCTTGATAACACTTGGTTCTACATTTCTGTTGCATTTTCCAGCCGGATTGGACAGCTGTGTGTTATTTGCAAGCATTTGTATCCAAAAAAACACTGTGTCCAAATTTATTTTCTTCAAGTTCAGTATGTTTAGATGACTGTAACTCAGTGGCCGGAGCACGTAGAGAGATTATGTTTTTTTTGCCAAAAAATTCAAAGTGTTTTCTTTTAAATGAGACCAACCCCATGAAGATGCTGCAAAGGGTTGAATAACAGCTTTTGATTTACTTTGAGCATGTTATTTTTTGGCATTTTTAGGAAAATTGCCCGGAGTGCAAGGGGTTAATTTACAGGGTTTTTTTTAAATTTATTTTCTCCTATAATACCACTTTTTTTTTAAGTGGTAGTATATTCTTGATTCATTTGCTACAACCACATACAAATTTATGTAATATTGCATTAATAACAATATTTTTATTGACATTACTATACAGTGATCCCTCACTTATCGCGGTTAATGGGTTCCAGAACCGACCGTGAAAAGTGAAAAACCGTGAAGTAGCGTCACCCCCCTTTGTGGAATTCCAGGCTGATCTCGTTAGTTTTTTGATACATAAGATAATGTATAAATAATATAAATAATACGTACGTTCATTCTCTCACTCTCTCTCTCTCGGGAGAGAGAAAGAGCGAGAGAATGAAAAGAATCTCGCGAGAGTGCATCTCTCGCGAGATTCCCGAGCCGAGTCAACACGAGAACAAAATCTAGAGTCGGGAGCGATCTCTTAGGGGGGAGATGCTGGCCAGCGAATCAGAGAGGTGAATTTTGAGTTGTGCGGGCTCTCCGTGTTGATACGTGATGTTCTAATGTATTTTTTCTCAATTTTGAATTTTTGATGAATATTTTTGAAAAATCCGCGATGCACTGAGGGTGCGAAAGGTGAAGCGCGAAGTAGCGAGGGATCACTGTACATCATCTTCCTCCTTCACTG
The DNA here is from genome assembly GCA_020510985.1 of Pholidichthys leucotaenia. Classification (NCBI taxonomy): domain Eukaryota; kingdom Metazoa; phylum Chordata; class Actinopteri; order Cichliformes; family Pholidichthyidae; genus Pholidichthys; species Pholidichthys leucotaenia. The sequence goes on from CM035840.1 coordinate 438,831,826, forward strand.
TTCTCTGTCCCACCTGGAAAAGCCCGGGAATGTGGTGAGGATCATGTTCTTTGACTTCTCCAGTGCTTTCAACACCATCCAACCGATGATCCTGAAGGACAAGCTGCTGCGCGCAGGGGTGGACCAGCACCTGTCATCATGGATCCTGGACTACCTCACGAACCGGCCACAGTTTGTGAGAACCCGGGACTGCGTGTCCGACACGATCATCGGTAGCACGGGGGCCCCCCAGGGAACGGTGTTGGCTCCCTTCCTGTTCACTCTTTATACTGCGGACTTCTCACACAACACAACACACTGCCATCTACAGAAGTTCTCTGATGACTCTGCGATCGTTGGCCTCATCTCCAATGGAGATGAAGCTGAGTAAAGAGGGCTTATCCAGGACTTCGTGGACTGGTGCCATCGGAACTGCCTCCAGATCAACGCGAGGAAAACTAAGGAGCTGGTGGTGGACTGCCGCAGGCAAGGACAACCCCTCACAGCACCAGTAAATATACAGGGAACAGACATTGAGATGGTGACATCCTACAAGTACCTGGGTGTTCATAAACTAGACTGGTCACACAATACTGACGCACTCTACAAGAAGGGACAGCGCAGGCTGTTCCTACTGAGGAGACTCGGGTCTTTTGGTGTACAAGGGGCGCTGCTGAAGACATTCTATGACACGGTGGTGGCATCAGCCATCACTTTTGGAGTGGTCTGCTGGGGCAGTGGCATTACTGCAGCCGATAGGAAGAGACTGAACAAACTGATCAAGAAAGCTAGCTCCGTCCTGGGGCAGCGCCTTGATCCGGTGGAGGAGATAGGAGAGAGAAGGACGGTGGCTAAACTGTCATCTCTGCTGGAGTCCGAGTTCCACCCTGTGCAGGACATACTGAATGCACTGAGGAGCTCATTTAGCAGCAGACTACATCATCCCAGGTGCACAACCGAGAGGTTTCGCAGGTCCTTCCTACCAACGGCTGTCAGACTGTACAACCTAAGCAGGGCTGCTCGCAGAGATAGCAAAAAGACGTAACAAACTAATAGTTTTTTGAATGCAAAAGATGCAATAGACTTACACAATGGTCCCCTCTGGCATACAGCTAGGAAAATACCGGTCGCTATGGAGGGTGAGAATATGTATGGGCACATAATCATACCATGTAGGATAACTAAGTAGACGGTTGTGCTGTTTCATCCCATCTAGCAACAATGCTCTGCACTGTGTGTGTTTATACATTTACATATTTATTCCATCTAGCTACAATGCTCCGCACTGGGTGTGTTTATGTTTATGTTTATATTTATATATCTATATATTCATTCCATCTAGCTACAATGCTCTGCACTGTGTGTTTATATATCTACATATTATTCCATCTAGCTACATTGCTCTGCAATGTGTGTGTTTATATATTCACATATTTTTTCCACCTAGCTGCAATGCTCCGTACTGTGTGTTTATATACTTATATATTTATCCCATCCAGCTACAATGCTCTACACTGTGTGTCTGTGTGTATATATATATATTTATAGTAATATGTACATATGTATATTAGCTGCTCTTGCTTGCTTGTTTTTTTTTCTTGCCTTCTGATTGTTGCTCTGAGTGTTGCTATCCCTGTGCTGTTGCAATCCTGGAATTTCCCCGTTGTGGGACTAATAAAGGCTTATCTTATCTTATCTTATCTTATCAGCAAGGAGTTGTTGATATTTTGTATACTCTAGCAATGCTAAGTGTATTAATCATTCTTTTTCTTTACAGGGAATGCTTGTAAGGATGCTCGCATCGAACGTGCCGTAGGAGTCTGCAAGAAAGTCATCAGTGCCTTCTCCTTTAGTTGGAAGAAGCGGAGAGACATGGCAGTGGTGCAAGCAGAACTTGGCCTCCCTGAACATCAGCTCATCTCAGAATCACCTACAAGATGGGGGTCACGTCAGCAGATGATAGAGCATATACTGGAGCAGGAGAAGGCAATTGGACATATCTTGGGTGCAGATAAGAAAACAAGGCACTTAGTGCCAACCTGGCAGGACATTGATGTTTTAGAGTCAGTAAATAAAGCCATAAAGCCATTACATGACTTTACTGACGCATTGTCTGGTGAGACATATGTGAGCATCTCTTTCATAAAACCAACCCTTCATCTGTTTAACAACAGTTTGCTGAAGTCGGATGATGACGATACTGAGCTCACAAAACAAATCAAAACAGATGTGCTGGACTTCCGGTTATGGCGGCCGCGTAGGAGGGTGTGCTTTACTCTGCTCTGCTCCTAATGATAAAAAAGTAGGCTAAAACTCTCCCATTTGGAACAAAAACCTATTCTAGCGTTTGGGGGCGGATATGGTAAAAAGTAAGGCTGTGAAATCAGGCGGAGGAAAAACTGATTCGTCGAGACAACCCAAGTTCACAGATTTCCACGCTCGTGACGCAGCAGATAAAACTCCAGTGACCATGGCTGAGGAGGGAGCTACCGGCGGGGCGGTGACTGCCGAAGGAACAAATGCGGTCCTTGCTGCCATCAGCGCTATGAGAGCAGACTTTTCGTCTAAGTTTGATGGGATTATAGCTGCAATAGAAGCTATGAGAAAAGAATTAAGCAACTGTATGGAGCGAATATCGCAGGCAGAGCTCCGGATCTCCAACGCTGAAGATGACGTCACCAGCCTGCAATCAAAGGTCCAAATATTGGAATTAAAAAATAAACGTCTGGAAGATAACGTCTTGGACTTAGAATCCCGGTCAAGACGGAATAATTTAAGGCTTGTGGGCCTTCCGGAGGGGGCGGAGGAACAGGATGCGTGTTCCTTTTTGGAAAAGTGGATTCCAGAAGCGCTGAACAACGCAGAGCTGCAGTCATCAGTCGTCTTGGAAAGCGCACACCGAATAGGCCCACCGAGAGATAAGAAGACAACACCGAGGACGCCGATTATGAAGTTCCTCAACTACAGGGACAAGATGACGGTCTCCAACGCAGCGCGTACTAAAGGAGAAATTAAAAACCAGGATCAACAGGTGCGGTTCTACCCAGATTTGGCCGCAGGAATCCAACAATTAAGGAAACAGTTTGACCCCGCCCGTAAAGAACTACGCAGCCTTGGGATTCGTCACGGAGTGATTTATCCAGCAAGATTGCTGGTCACGTATAAAGGGAGAATCCAAGTCTTCAAGACCCCTCAGGAGGCGCAGGAGCTCATTAAACAGATCCAAGGAGAGACTGGCGGGAGCCAAGCATGAAGCAAGAACAAGATATAAAAGGTAGAATATTTAAGCAAGTGTTCAAGTACCTGACTGATTTGAAACATAAATCATGTCTACAAAATATAGATTGTATTATATATATAAAAAAAAAAAAAGCTATGATGTACAAAGTTGCTATAAAATTTTGGAGTTAAGTTGGAAAAACTACAGAAGAGAGTTATGGTCATGTCATTAATAGTAGCAGAGTCAGGGTGATTGAGAGGAGAAAGACTGAGTGGTTTGACTGATCCTCACGGGGGAGGAGCAGATTCAGGCTATAACGGGAGACGGAATTTTTTTTTTTGATTTTGGGGGGATTACCACGAATGTGGGAAGGGGGAATTTGTTTGTGTGTAGTTTGTGGGATGAATGTTCAACCATCCATGTTTTTGCTTCTCTGTATGAGCATGTTTATATTGCAAGGTAATCTCAAACTTTTTATTGATCATAGACCAAAGCGTTAAGCTTAATTTAACATCATGGAATTGCAGATGTCTACAAAATCTAAAAAAACTTAAACAAGTTATGAATAAAATAAAAGACATAGGTTCAAAAATTGTGTTTTTACAAGAAACTCATCTAATAGAGGAGGATGTAAAAAGAATAAGGAGTAGATGGCAGGGAAGTATATTCACCTCATCATTTTCATCCCGAGCCAGGGGAGTCATGACTCTCATACATAAATCAGTCCCATTTCAAGTGAAAAAAGTAATTGGAGATAAATTGGGAAGATATCTAATCATCCAAGGATCTTTGTTATTAGAAAATATAAATCTGGTGAACTTATATGGTCCCAATATAGATGATCAAAACTTCTTCGTTAATTTATTTCTTACTTTAGCATCACTCACAGGGCTACATATAATAGCAGGGGATTTTAATTGAACATTGAATCCCAGTATAGATAGGTCAACAGGACTGGACTGTACGCACAATGGATGCAGGATGACTATTAATCATTTTATGAAAGAATTGAGATTGCTAGATATATGGAGAGAAATGAAACCACAAGTCAAAGCCTATTCTTGTTATTCTAACACCTACAAGACATTTTTTTGATCTCCACAGAATTAAGGTCCAAGATTCAAAGTTGTTTCTATGATAGTATTGTGATCTCTGATCACGCACCCTGCTGTCTAATATATGTAGATAAGAAATTGACAAAGGAACCAGGTAGGTGGCAATTTCAACATAAATGGCTTCAGGATGAGGAATTTGTTAAGCACATAGAAAAACAGATAGATGAGTTCTTTGATGTCAATACAACACAAACATCAGCATGTATGAAGTGGGAAGCTTTCAAAGCTTTTATTAGGGGGCATATTATTAGTTACACAGGTTCAAAATCTAGGAAGACTCGAGAGGAGAGAGTCCAATTGGAACGTAAAATAAAAATTCTTCAAGAAAAAGTGTATGCAGGAAGTAATCCAAAATTAGAGAATGAATTACTGATTCTGAGAGCTGAATATGACAAAAAATCAGCGAATACAGCTGCCTCGAGTCTTCTAAGATTGAAGCAAACCTTTTATGAACAAGGTGAAAAATCAGGAAAATTATTGGCATGGCAGATTAAACAATTAGAATTTAAAACACCAATTACCAGTATTATAAGTAACGGACAGGCAGTCGTAGATCCTTTAGAAATTAACAGTGCCTTTAGAGATTATTATGAAAAATTATATGATACAAAAAATGAAACTGACTTAACAAAACTAAATGGGTTTTTGGACGGATTATCTATACCGTGTATTCCAAATGAAAATAGGGAGATACTGGAGTCAAAAATTAGTCAAGAAGAAGTTGGGCTAGCCATTGATAATATGAAATCAGGAAAAAGTGCAGGACCAGATGGTCTTCCAGTTGACCTCTATAAAAAAATTTAAGAATAAATTAATAAAACCATTTTTGGAAATGGTTTTAGAAGCATTTCAAAATAGTAAATTACCGCCATATATAAATAATGCCTTAATTATACTGTTGCCAAAACCAGGTAAACCCTCTAATAAATGTGAAAACATGAGATCAATAAGCCTATTAAATGCAGACCTTAAGATAATCTGTAAAATTTTAGCAAGACGACTACAAGAAATATTACCAAATATTATTAACCGAGATCAGAATGGCTTTATAATGGGAAGACAAGGCTTCCATAATGTAAGAAGACTATTTAATATTATTTATTCTAATAAAGAAGCGCCGGATACAGCTCTCCTATCATTGGATGCTGAAAAGGCCTTTGATAGGGTCGAATGGCCCTATCTTTCTGAAGTTCTTCAAGGGTTTGGAATTGGAAATAATTTCATAAAATGGGTTCAGATAATATACAATAATGCTACAGCAGAAATCCTAACAAATAGCAATATCTCAAAATCAATAAAAATTAATAGAGGTTGCCGACAAGGTTGTCCACTTTCACCTTTACTGTTTACTATGGCAATTGAACCTTTAGCGATGGCAGTACGTTTACATCCACAAATATATGGAATTAAAGTTGGACCAACAGAACATAAAATCTCCCTGTATCCTGATGACATAATTTTGTTTATGTCGAATCTTAAAAAAATCAATTCCGACCTTGTTAAATTTAATAAAGAACTTTAAGGAAATATCAGGATATAAAATAAATAAAACTAAATCTTCAATATTAATGCTAAATGAGGCCCAGAGAAAGCACCCAGCTCCTGAGGTAAATCAATTCAATGTTGTAAATCAGTTTAAATATTTTGGAATTCAAATTGTGCCTAAGTTAGAATCAGCAGCCAGTATCAACTATGAAGACTTAATGACAGACATTGATGAGTTACTTCAGAGATGGATGTCACTACCAATGTCGATGATCGGGAGAATTAATATACTTAAAAGCAATATCTTACCCAAAATACTATATTTATTTCAATACATTCCTTTACCACCACCTTCAGATCTATTCTCAAGAATAAAAAAAAAGTTAGTGGAATTGATATGGAACAATAGGAAGGCTAGATTACGTCTGTCCTTACTATATTTACCATTTGATCGTGGAGGTCTGAAATGTCCAAACTTTATGTTGTATTACTGGTCAGCACAACTGAGGTCTATGACATATTATTTTTCATCAAATGATCTCCCTCACTGGACGGAGATGGAATCATACAATTTACCTTTACCTCTCCCCTTATTCATATACTCAGACTCGGCTAAAAAATTACAGAAACAAGTTAAAAATCCTATTGTAAAGCATATGATCAAAATATGGTATGAAAGCAAAAAATATTTAAAAGAACCACACTTATTGTCACAATTTAGCCCAATATGGGGTAATCAATATTTTAAATCAGCTGAGCTGAGGTGTACCGGCAGGCCAAGCGGAGTGCAGCTCGGGTGGTTGCTGAAGCAAAAACCCGGGTATGGGAGGAGTTCGGTGAGGCCATGGAACAAGACTTTCGGTCGGCTTCAAAGAGATTCTGGCAAACTGTTCGGCGGCTCAGGAGGGGAAAGCAGCTCCCCGTCCACACTGTGTATGGTGCGGATGGGACACTGTTGACTTCAACTGGGGATATCGTCGGGCGGTGGAAGGAATACTTCGAGGATCTCCTCAATCCCACTGATATGCCTTCCACAGAGGAAGCAGGGTTTGGGGACAAGGGGGATGACTCGCCTATCACAGGGGCTGAGGTCGCCAAGGTGGTTAAAAATCTCCTTGGTGGCCGGGCCCCGGGGGTGGACGAGATTCGCCCCGAGTACCTCAAGGCCCTGGATGTTGTTGGGTTGTCATGGTTGACACGCCTCTGCAACATTGTGTGGAGGTCGGGGGCAGTGCCTTTGGCATGGCAAACCGGGGTGGTGGTTCCTCTCTTCAAAAAAGGGGACCGGAGGGTGTGCTCCAACTTTAGAGGGATCACACTCCTCAGCCTCCCTGGGAAGGTCTATGCCAAGGTACTGGAGAGGAGAGTCCGGCCGTTGGTCGAACCTCGGATTCAGGAGGAGCAATGTGGTTTTCGTCCTGGCCGTGGCACATCGGACCAGCTCTTTACCCTCTCGAGAATTCTTGAGGGTTCGTGGGAGTTTGCCCAACCAGTTTACATGTGTTTTGTGGACTTGGAGCAGGCATTTGACCGCGTCCCTCGTGGATTTTTGTGGGGGGTGCTTCGGGAGTATGGGGTATCGGGCTTGTTGTTACGAGTTATTCGGTCTCTGTACGACCGTTGTGAGAGTTTAGTTCGTATTGCCAACACTCGGTCGGAGTCATTCCCAGTGAGAGTTGGACTCCGCCAGGGCTGCCCTTTGTCACCGGTCCTGTTCATAATTTTTATGGACAGGATTTCTAGGCGCAGCCAGGGAATGGAGGGTGTCATGCTTGGTGACCACAGGATCTCATCTCTGTTGTTTGCAGATGATGTTGTCCTGTTGGCTTCATCCAGCAATGACCTACAGCTCTTGCTGGGACGGTTTGCCGCTGAGTGTGAAGCGGCTGGGATGAGAATCAGCACCTCCAAGTCCGAGTCCATGGTCCTCAGCCGGAAAAAGGTGGATTGTCCTCTCCGGGTTGGGGACAGGCTCCTGCCCCAAGTGGAGGAGTTTAAGTATCTTGGGGTCTTGTTCACGAGGGAGTTGCTGGCTCTCCACCTGGCCATACACCACTTCCAGTTCTGGCTAGAAGGGCGCAGCTTCACCGCGTTCGGGGATCACAAGCCACTAACGTTCACGATGGCCAAGGTTTCAGAACCGTGGTCAGGCCGGCAGCAGAGACAGCTGGCCGCGATCTCAGAGTTTACTACCGATATTCAGCATGTGTCGGGTAAACTGAATGTGGTGGCGGACTGTCTCTCACGCGCCGTGGTGGCCCCGGTCTGTGTGGGGATAGATTACGCAGCCATGGCCACGGAGCAGATTAGCGATGCAGACGTGCGCGCGCTCCAGTCTGGACCAACAGGGTCAAGGCTGGAGAGCAGGGTGCTTCAAGATGGCGGACCCCCCCTAATCTGCGGTGGCCCCGGTCGCGTGGCGCCGCCGCGTGTTTGAGTCGGTTCACACTCTGGCGCACCCAGGAGTGCGCGCGTCGGTCAAAATGGTGGGAGAGAAGTTTGTGTGGCCGAGCCTACGCAAACAAGTAAAAGAGTGGGCTGCAGCCTGCGTGGCGTGCCAACGAGCCAAGGTACACAGACACACGAAGGCTCCCTTGGAGCCGTTTTGGGTACCGGCTAAGAGGTTCGACCATGTTCACATGGACCTCGTGGGCCCCCTCCCGCCATCACAGGGGTGCACGCACCTCCTGACAGTAGTGGACCGCACCGCGTGCTGGCCAGAAGCAGTCCTGCTGGCGGCAACCACGTCCGCGGACGTAGCACGCGCTTTTTTTAACAGCATGGGTGGTGCGTTTTGGAGTCCCGTCGGACATTACGTCCGACAGGGGCCATCAATATGTTTCCGAACTCTGGTCTGCGATGGCCCGCAGCCTGGGTGTTATAATTCACCGCACAACCACATACAACCCACAGGCCAATGGCTTATGCGAGCGTTTTCATAGATCACTGAAAGCAGCGCTCAGGGCTTCACTGACGGATGCAAATTGGGTAGACAGGCTGCCGTGGGTTTTATTGGGGTTGCGTTCCGCGCCAAAAGAGGATCTGGAAGCTTCCCCGGCAGAGCTAGTTTTCGCACAGCCCCTACGGCCGCCCGGGGAATTTCTGCCAGATAATCCCGCGCCAGACAGCTGCCCGTCTCAGCTTTTGCAGCCTAGCGCAAACACAGGCACGCTGCCGGGCCCTGCCCACCACTGTTTTCCACGTGCTTTCATGCCTAAAACTTTGAAGAACGCGGAGTTCGTGTTCGTCAGACGTTCGTCAGACACGACGCCCACCGCACTCCATTGCCCACCCTATGATGAACCGTTCAGAGTGTTGGAAACAGGGGATAAGCATTTTTTGCTAGACTTGGGGGGTAGGCGGGAAAAAATTGGCATAGACAGACTCAAACCCGCTTAGGTTGTGGCGGATGAGCAGGTGCTGTTGGCTAGGGCCCCTCGGCGTGGAAGACCCCCACGGAGAGCTCCCCAGGGAAATGATTCACCAGAGCAGCCACACGGACAGACCGAAGTGCCTCCCCCCTCGTCACGGCCCACCCGCAGTCAGACACACTCCCAGCAGCCCCCCACCGGCACAGCAGTGCCACGGAGGCAGTAAACCCCAGTTACAGCAGATATGGGAGGAGACGTAAGCCCAAACGGCGTGTGGACTGATGTTCTATTGTTCTATCTAAGATGCTGGGGGGGGAAGTGTAGCACCAGATTACTTAGCATCTCAGACAAGAGACAGTGGATAAGCATGGGAGAACAATGCTCAGGAGGTTCCTGGCAAGATAGCAGGAAGGGGTCAAGGACGTAGGGGGTTGAATGCAGTGTAATGCAAATGTCATGTGTGTGGAGAAATGCCATGAAACTTGGGAGGAGAGATTTGGGTAAAAGAAGAGTGCCTGCTGAAATGTGTCAGTCTGTTCTGTGCTTGAGAGATGTGAAGTGTGTAATAAACTGTCTGCCATGAATCAGCCTCTTATTTCACACACTCCACAGTGTCATGTTTTGTCCTGCAGGATATTTTTTGTCATGGTTTATATAAATGACAAAAAATATATTATATAATATTTTTTTTGTATTTTTATTATAGTGTTTCTTTTTTTCCCATTGAGAGAGTAGGGAAGGGGAAAAAACATTCATAATAGTAATTTACTCATGCATACTTAAATTATATGATCAGAGGTGAGTATAGCAGCCAGAAATTCTACTCATGTAAAAGCAGTGCTTTGAAATTAATAATTAAAAGTAGACAACCAAAAATTTCTAGTTGAGTTAAGGGTACAAAGAGCACCCACTAAAAACTTGAATAATGACTTCAGTCTTGAAGGTTTGAGTTTTTTCTCCAAAATTTATAACAATTTTCTTCTACTTTTCTCTGTAAATTTATCTAAATTTGAAACAATTTTCCTCAAATTTGTAATTTCCTCTTGTAAAATTGACTTTTCTTGTACATTTGAGACTTTAGGTGGATTATTTTAGGGCTAATTTTTGTCTTTTTAAAAAAAATAAAATTACTGTTTTTTTTAATAAATTTGAAAGAGATTGTGGTCATTTTTTTTTTACTTTTTCCTTATAACAATTTTTGACCATAATTTTGCAGTGCCAGAACAGAACAATAATCTAACTCTGATTTAAAAGAAAAAAATGTTCATAACATTGTATTTAATTAAATAAGTTAACTTAAATGGCCAAAGATGTAGTTATTTCTGTTATAATATTTCTATATACTGTATTTATAGTTTTTATTTTTAGAACTTTCCTCACCACCCAGACAGCAGGAAAACCCTCCCTTATTTTGAAATCCAAATGTTGGCACGTTTAGTTTTTCTGAAGGCTGCTGACAGATTAAAGTCATTGACTTCATGAATTTCGGTCATATGTAACTTGCCAGGTACATAATAATGAACATAAATTAGTTAATATTCACTAAGGTAAAGGTAAAAACATCTCCTTTTTATTCTTGTCTGAAATAAGAAAAACAACTAAAAGAAGACAAATGACCCTACTCAAGCTCCTCACTACACCTATTAGCTAAGCAACTCTTCAATTAAAACCATGATAAATGCCTCCACTGTTTACATACAGTGCATCTGGAAAGTATTCACAATGCTTCACCTTTTCCACATTTTGTTATGTTACAGCCTTACTCCAAAATGGATTAAATTCACTTTTTCCTCAAAATTCTACATGATAACATGAAAAAAGTTTTTTGAGATTTTTGCAAATTTATTAAAAATAAAAAAAACTAAGAAATGACATGTACATAAATATTCACAGCCTTTGCTCAACACTTTGTTGATGCACCTTTGGCAGCAATTACAGCCTCAAGTCTTTTTGAATATGATGCCACAAGCTTGGCACACCTATCTTTGGGCAGTCTGGCCCATTCCTCTTTGCAGCACCTCTCAAGCTCCATCAGGTCAGATGGGAAGTGTCGGTGCACAGCTATTTTCAGATCTCTCCAGAGATGTTTAATTGGATTCAAGTCTGGGCTCTGGCTGGGCCACTCAAGGACATTCACAGAGTTGTCCTGAAGCCACTCCTTTGATATCTTGGCTGTGCGCTTAGGGTTGTTGTTCTGCTGAAAGATGAACCGTCACCCTAGTCTGAGGTCAAGAGCGCTCTGGAGCAGGTTTTCATCCAGGATGTCTATGTACATTGCTGCATTCATCTTTCCCTCTATCCTGACTAGTCTCCCAGTTCCTGCTGCTGAAAAACATCCCCACAGCATGATGCTGCCACCACCATGCTTCACTGTAGGGATGATATTGGCCTGGCGATGAGCAGTGCCTGGTTTCCTCCAAAACCAGGCACTGGTTCAGACTGATCCAATTCAGACTGATCCAATTCATCAAATGAAAAATCTGACTCACATAGATATAGGAGCAAGATGGCTGACACTGGAATGAGGAGTGGTTGGATGGGCTCCACTTTTAGCCTCTATATTTTCTTGCTTATCTATGCCTTTTTACTGTTATCGTGTGTCTGGACTTGCAACAAGAAGGGTTTTCTGGTCAGTTCAACTAAAGGTGAATCTACAAAGCTTTATATGGATATGGACATGGTTATTTCACCCTGTACTCTATCTGGTCCTCAAAAGGCCTGAGAAAAAGCATCAAAAATAAGGCAAACATGGCTGTTAAGCAAATAACACAATATGGCAGAGACTATACAGTTAAAGTACTGTTAGTACTGCTACTTCTGGCAAGGGATATTCACCTTAACCCTGGACCTGCCACTATCCAACAGCAGGCCACTGGGTTAGCACAAACATCTGAACCGGCTGACTGGATGCTGCTGTCAACGGCCCCGCTAACATCTGAGCTGGCTGATCGATTGCTGCTGTCAACGGCCCGGCTAACACCTGAACTGGCTGCAGCTGTCAACGGCCTGGCTAACACCTGAACCGGCTGATCGCCCGCTGTTGTCAACGGCCCGGCTAACATCTGAACCGGCTGATCGGCTGCAGCTGTCAACGGCCCGGCAAACACCTGAACTGGTGGAGCAGCATAATGCTGGTCTTCGCCCCAGTACAGCTGGACATAGTGAGTCGGGTGAGTCGAATTGCACTGGACAGACTCACATATCTGATCCTGCTGTAAACAGCTGTGCTACATCCAAACTTTTGGAAGCAGGAGCAGTCAAACAAAATGCAAATGAGGTGAGATCCGAAAACCGAGCTGTACAAAAGCAAAAACAACATTTATTCTTCCAAACTGTTAATCATGCACAAGTTCTTTGGGACACAAAGGCTAAACCAAAGGGGATCCTCGGCGGACATTTAAACATACGGAGCATAATCCCCAAAAGAGATGAGATTTCAGCGTTGTTGTTGGACTCAAATCTGGACTATCTTTGTCTTTCAGAAAGCTGGCTGAACAGGAACACAAACACTAATATGATCGATATTGTGGGTTATCAGTGTTTTAGAAAAGACAGGCAGGTAGGGAGGGGAGGAGGTGTCTTAATTTACATCAAAGAGAAATTTAAATGTCAACTGGTTGATTTGAATACTTCACTTGAATGTTTAGCTGTTAATGTATGTCTCTCACCGGTAATGAATTTCAACATTGCAGTATTGTACAACCCACCGTCATACAATTCTTCTTTCTATAATGAATTAAGTGATCTGGTTAAACAACTTGAGAGGTGCAGAGAAACAATATTTTATGGTGACTTTAATATTAATTGGTCTGATAAAAAGAACAAACAGAAACTGAAAAACCTCATGACTAAATTTAATTACCAACAAATGATCAAAGGACCCACCAGGATAACCAAACAATCTAGTACACTTATTGACATGGCATTTGCTAATAAACCAGAACGAATAACCAGGACCTATAATCTTGTAACTGGTCTCTCAGATTATAACATGGTTCTTGCTGTCAGAAAACTTACTAAAAAGCGACTACAGTATTTTGGGGGAGTTGATATTGACAAAGTAAATTTTATTATTCCCAAATCAAAAACTGCGGAGTTTGAACATCACTTAGAGAATCAAAATTGGGAGCAGCTCATGTCAATATATGAAGTAGATGATTGTTGTAATTTTATAACTGCAACAATCACAAAGTCTATAGAAAAATTTACAAAGCAAATTAAAAGTAGACAACAGAAGATTAACCTACCATGGTTAAATAATGAAATAAGAAAACTTATGAAGAGGCGAGACTCTGCATTGAAAACATCATTAACCTCTAAACTACAAAATGATCACCTCGTTTACAAAAGTTTAAGAAATAAGGTGGTACAAGAGCTGCGTAAATCAAAAGCATCTTATTACAATAAATTGATAGAACATGCAAAGGGTAACAACAGTTCCCTATGGAGGCACTTAAATAACTTAACCAATAAAAAAAAATTATCAGAAGGGGGTAAAGGAACTTAGAATTAATGGCAAGACCATCAGTGACAATGCTACATTGGCAAATAAATTTAATTCATATTTTGTGGAGTCAGTGGAAGAATTATCAAAAAACTTTGTGCTGCCATGTGTGCTTAACAATACAAAATCAATACTTTCAACAGTTCCTTTTCACATTAATGAGGTAAATGAAGAATTAGTTGCTGGCATTGTTAAAACATGTCACCGGATCCCCTCAAGGCTGTGTACTCAGTCCACTGTTGTTTACACTTCTAACACATGACTGTGTATCCAGACACAAGGGGAACCAGATTATTAAGTTTGCAGACGACACCACGGTGGTGGGACTTATTCAGAGGGATGAGGAATCAATGTACAGGGAAGAAGTGAGAGACCTGGAGGGCTGGTGCAGGGAGAACAATCTGGTGCTCAACGTGGACAAAACGAAGGAGATGATTATCGACTTCCGGCGGTCACAGCCTGAGCACGTCCCCCTCAGCATCGGCGGCCGTTTAGTGGAGAGAGTGGAGAACATCAAGTTCCTCGGAGTGCAGATCTCGCAGGACCTGACCTGGAGCAAGAATTCCTTGGGGATCAGGAAGCGGGCTCAGCAGAGACTGCACTTCTTGAGGAAACTCAAACAGGCCTCTCTCCCCATCTGCATCCTCAGGACCTTCTACAGAGGTGTGGTGGAGAGTGTTCTGACGTACTGCATTGCTACATGGTACTCCAGCTGCAGTATGTCAGACAAAAAAGCCCGGCAGAGGATAGTCAAGGGGGCTGAGAGGGTAACTGGAGTCTCCCTCCCCTCTGTCCAAGAACTTTTTCAGAACCGTTGTAGAAGCAGGGCACTGAACATTGTCAAGGACCGTTCTCACCCTCTGCATAAACACTTTGAACTTCTTCCATCTGGTAAACGATTCCGGAGCATCAGAGGCAGAACCACCAGACTGATCAACAGCTTCCTTCCACAAGCTGTCAGGATGCTGAACAGTTGACCCGGAATCTCTCATACACACTACTGCACCTACGCACATTTTGTATATTACTTGTATATTATAGTTAGTTAGTTTTTCCCAAGTATGTCTCAGGGATGTGTGAATGGATGGGGGGTGGGGGTGGGGGGTGAAGCTATGTGTGAGTGTGTCTTAAATCATGCTGCTTCTATTTATATGGATGCCGAGAGAAACGCAATTTCATCTTGCCTGCACTACAGTTGTATGTACAGCAATATGACAATAAAGTTTGATTTGATTTGATTTGGTTTGAACATTGTCAAACTCTAAAACTAATGATATCTACAATATGAGCACTTCCTTTCTCAAAACGCACAGCAAAATATTAATCAAACCACTGACTCATCTCATTAATCTTTCCATTAGGTCTTGTACATTTCCATCTGGCTGGAAAAAAGCTGTCGTCATACCAGTTTTTAAATCGGGTAGCAAAGACGATATATGTAATTACCGCCCAATCTCTATTTTACCAGTCCTGTCTAAGGTTCTTGAAAAAGTTGTAGCTACACAGCTGATAGACTATCTACAAGACAGTCAACTTCTTCATCCACACCAATTTGGTTTTAAACCAGGATACTCAACAGAAACAGCAAACTGCTGCCTTACTGAAAATGTCAAACAGTCCTTGGACAGGGGTAATGTGGTGGGAGCTGTTTTTCTGGATCTTAAAAAGGCTTTCGACACTGTAAACCACAGCTTGCTTTTATCCAAAATGGTATCTTTTAACTTTTCTCCCAATACAACAGAATGGTTTGCATCTTATCTTCAGAACAGAGAACAGTGTGTAAAAGTTCACCAGGATAAATCCTTCCTTTTAAATAATCGTATGGGTATCCCACAAGGGTCCATTCTTGGTCCTTTACTTTTCAGCATTTTTATTAATGACCTGCCATTACACTGCTCAGCTGCAACATGTCAGCTTTATGCAGATGATGCAGTTATTTACATATCTGCTAAGACTCCAGCACAGGCTGCAGACGTCCTGTCTTCAAGCATGGTTGATGTCCAAGAGTGGCTCATCCAGAACCATCTACTGCTGAACCTTCAGAAAACAGTTTCAATGTGCTTTTCAATCAAAAAATGTAACTTGCAACATTTTAAAGTTAATATACATGATCAAGGTATCAGTCCAGTTACAGAATTTAAATACCTTGGCATTGTACTAGATCCTCAACTCAAATTTAATCTTCACATAAAGAAGATTTCTAAAACAGTAAAAAAAAAAAATGAATTGCTTTAAATTAATTACACATTACATACCACACCAAACAGCCATACTGTATATGCATTCTATGTTTTTTTTTTCTCGCATATATCATACTGTCTGACAGTCTGGGCTCAAGCAGCTCCTTCTACAATAAAACATATAGGTTCATTATATAATCAAACTCTAAAAATCTTGGATAAAAAGCCCATTAGGTGGCATCATTGTTATATTCTAAAAAAAATATAATCTACTGAGTTTTGAGAGCTTCATTGACCTCTGTTTTCTGAAATTAATTTTCAAATGTTTCCATAAATCAGCGCCAGAGCCACTTGTTGGATTCATCCAAAGACAGGACAGCAGCAGAGCCACCAGGAGTTCTGTTAACAACAACTGTAAAATATTCCACCGCAGAACCACATTTGGACAAACAGCTTTCTCTATAAAGGGCAGTCACATCTGGAACACAATGCCAAATGAAATCAAAATAATAACGGATTTTAAAACATTTACTACAAAGGTTAAAAACTGGCTGAAAAATAAACAAGAATGTACCCATGTATGAAATGATTGTCTGCAGGGTGTGAGTGAAGAAGGGAAGGCAAATGTGTAACAGGCATTTTACTGTAACAGGCAAATGTGAATCAGGTTTTTATATTGTGTATTTATAATTTTGTTTGCATTGATGTATGTGGATATTATTTATACTGTTTTCATTTTGTTTTTTCCTCATCTTTTTCTCTTTTTATCTGTTTCTTTTCTCTAAAGCCCATCCAGGGACAAGAGTTGCAAATTAGCTTAATGCTATACACTCTTTGTGCAACACATCAGATATTTTTTGTCTATGTTTATTGCACTGTCTCTGAAAAAATAAACATATAAATAAATAAATAAATAAACATGACACCTGGCATTCATGCCAAAGAGTTCAATTTTTGTCTCATCAGACCAGAGAATTTTGTTTCTCATGGTCTGAGAGTCCTTCAGGTGCCTTTTGGCAAACTCCAGCCAGGCTGCCAAGTGCCTTTTACTAGGAGTGGCTTCCGTCTGGCCACTCTACCATGCAGGCCTGATTGGTGGATTGCTGCAGAGATGGTTGTCCTCTTGGAAGGTTCTCCTCTCTCCACAGAGGAACGCTGGAGCTCTGACAGAGTGACCATCAAGTTCTTGGTCACCTCCCTGACTAAGGCCCTTCTCCCCCGATCGTGCAGTTTAGATGGCCGGCCAGCTCTAGGAAGAGTTCTGGTGGGTCTGAACTTCTTCCATTTATGGATGATGGAGGCCACTGTGCTCATTGGGACCTTTAAAGCAGCAGAAATTTGTCTGTACCCTTCCCCAGATTTGTGCCTCGAGGCAATTCTGTCTCGGAGGTCTACAGACAATTCATTCGACTTTATGCTTGATTTGTGCGCTGACATGCACTGTCATCTGTGGGACCTTATATAGACACGTGTGTGCCTTTCCAAATCATGTCTAATCAACTGAATTTACCACAGGTGGACTCCAATTAAGCTGTAGAAACATCTCAAGGATGATCAGTGGAAACAGCATGCATCTGAGTTCAATTTTGAGTGTCATGTGAATACTTATGTTCATGTGATTTCTTAGTTTTTTATTTTTAATAAAATACTTTCTGGATGCACTGTACTACTTCTACTTTTTTCCGCGTTTAAAGTACTTTAATAAGCTCATGTTCCTCTCGGACAGTGATGCTCGTGAGACACTCTGCCTGGCGAGTGGAGTGGTCACGAGGGCAGGGCACTTCTTAACTCCACATGGATGACGGCCACACGCATTGTTCGTGTGCAGGCTTGTGGACCGTCATTCCTCCATATTTTTTTTCTTAACCCTTTAACTGTCCACATTAAATGGACGGGGCGCGTGCCCCCAGTGGCACAGTGCAGCAACTGCACCGGTCAACTTATTGACGTCCCCCGGCTATACTGAGACTTTGTACTAATCTGTATTGATCTGACAGTTTAGAAGGTGGCAGACACGCGCCGAAGGAATCATGGCTGACATGGAATATAGCAAAGAAGAAGAAATCCTCATTATTATTCTTCCTTTTTCCACTTTGAGCTCACAGCACCAATGTGGATGCCTTCACGATCGGGCATCACAGCAGCAATGATGACTGAAACTGCATGAAACGGGGAAAATAGCCACGTAATATAAACAAAATTCACGTGGGATAATCATAAGAGTTTGTAGATGTGTAAGCGGGTGTAAATTACTAAGTAAATGCGAAACATCGGCGACGAAAACGGACCGGTCACGTGGGCGAGCAAGCCCCCCAACCTGGCAACAGGTAAGAGAAATATATGTTTTTTTTGACATTTTATTGATTTTCTGGTTCAAACACTTTGAAGATGAGATAAAAACATACCCCTGTAGACAAATCGGCTTAAAAAAAACGGACCATTTTTTGTGTAAATGTGTCCAAAGTCCACTTTTGACTGAGTTATATAATTTATATAGCTGCCGCAACATTATGCAAATTAGATGTGTAAATTTATTCCTATCTGAAACTTTGGATCATATTCCACATCTTTCTAATTGACAGTGAGCCATTATCTCTTGCATCTTTCAAGTTATAGCCTTGGAAATCTGAACTATTTTATTGACAAATTTTTTTTACCACTCTTGACCACTAGGGGGGGCCTTGACCACCCTTTAAGCGTTCATACGGTGCCTGGGGAAGTTAAAAGGTTAAATTTTTATTTCCTCATAGAGTGACGGAATAAATTCAAGCGTGGTGGTCCGCCACCCGGAAATGTTTCCAGAGGAAACCCTGAATTGTGTGTTACATTCAGTGAGTGGCACCTGCTGCTATATTTTATAAGAATCTTATCCATTGCCACACTGTTTGCTAACATGTAATTAAAAGCTACATTTCCTTCATTTTCTGCTTTGTCTTTCAATCATCTCTAATAAATTTTATTTCAATAGTTGTCTTTCTAGTTACATTTCTTTTTTTCCCTTTTGCACGTCTCCACACCATCCGTAGGGACGCAATAAAACACGCTAAAATATGTGCAGATCAATACGCCCGTCTCCATGTGTTTGCACCTGTCATCAAACATGCAGTTTTCTTCATAAATCACATGCAAATGGCCCACTAAGGAAACATTAAATATATTACCAACTATTTAGGACCAAACTTTACAATAAGTTTTTCCCCCTTTAGGATTTATTGACACAATGACAAATGTGAAATATCTGCAGGCATTACAGAAGTGAAATGCAAAAGAATTTTAAGAAACATAAATCAAAGAAAAAATTGTGTTCAGATGGACAGTAGGTTGCGGTTGCCATGGTAACTTGCCACTGCATGCATGCATGCATGCATGTAGGTGCCTGTTTTCACCCTCCAGGATGCGGTCAGTCCAGTGTAGGGGGAGTGATTTATCTGGTAAGATATCTCTGATATCCGGTGTTGAAGGATGGGGGCGCACAGAGGACAAACATCCCCCCACACACACACATGCACGCACAGAGTTCGTTTTCCCTGCTTTTTCCATCTCTCTCATTTCTCCAGTGAATTGGACCATATATCTGTGGTTTTATGTTGTGGCCTTGTGTTGGCTCCGTGTGGGAGGTGTGTGTATGTGAGTGTGCCTCTGGGGCTGTTCATTAGATCCCGTTTGCTGCGTTTCTGCAATAGTGTGAACACACAGTAAATAAACGAGGGTGTTCCTCACTCCACAGAGCCCCTATTATGCTCTTTTTCCACACATTGACATGGCTTCCAGAGGCGTTGATGAAATGTCTGTGACATGCTTCGATCAAAACGGCTCGGGGGATTAATTACTGGAGTACCATTCTACACATGGGGAAGAAGCTCCTCTCAAATCGAGCTGTTTTGATATTGTTTTGAATGCTTTTATCATTTCTCTGAGGTTTATGTCTTGATGGTGATGCCATGTTTGAGGCTAACCTTAGCTTTCAGCTTCAGTTGTTGGACTAACATGCTAACAAATACTGGCTGAATGTTAAAATGCATTCAGACCAAGCATGGCAGTGCAAATATTTTGCACGATGCAATTAAGTGTTTAGTACAGTGACTGAAATCCGGTGCGTTAACTCACCCCGAAGTTCCTGGGTCTGCCAACCAGCCCTTCTTTGCTTCCACTTCTCATATTAATCCAATTAATCCAAATAATCCTCACTGTTTAGATCAGTCTTCAATTCATAACCCCACAGAGATTGTCTGTCTCCCGTTACCCAAAATATTATAACCCAAGACAAATACAACATAACTTGATAAATACACGCCTTTCTGCAGCTCCTCCTCATCCGCCACCCCTCAACTTAGCCCCTGTCTTCCCCTTCAGAGAACCTTTGTCTACTCCCCCCAAAGTTAATAAAAATATAATGTATAAACATCCCAAAGTGATTGAACAAAAAGATGGTAAAACTCAAATTAAACATCAAGTCTCTAAATTTAATGATTTGGTCTCTCTTCCTCCTCATAATTTAAAAATTTAATGTGGTTTGTTAAATATTAGGTCTCTAACTCCCAAGTCTCTACAAGTCCATGATCTGTTAATTGATCATCAGATTGATTTAATATCCCTTACAGACACTTGGTTAGGGCAAGATGATTATGTTGGTTTAAATGAATCAACTCCCTCTGGTTATCTAAACTATCAAAATCCCAGAAGTTCTGGTCGTGGAGGAGGAGTAGCGGCAATTTACCATTGTAAATTACTAGTTGATGTAAAGCAAAAACATGTTTTAATTCCTTTGAGGGCCTGGTCCTCAGTATGGGGCATGTTAGCAATCTTAGTTTAAACCCAATTTTCTTTGCCATAGTTTACCGTCACCTTATCGTGGTGGGGGGGTTTGCGTGCCCCAGTGATCCCAGGAGCTATGTTGTCCAGGGGGCAATTTGCCTCTGATAGGGTCTCCCAAGACAAACTGGTCCTGGGTGAAGGGCCAGACTAAGAACGATCCAACAGACTCTCATGATAAATTGTACATCAAGGATTCAGTGTACCCCGCCCGGTATGGGGTTACCGGGGCCCCACCCTGGAGCCAGGCCTGGGGGAGGGGCTCGAAGGCTAGCGTCTGGTGGCCGGGTTTCCACCCATGGGACCCGGCCGGGCTCAGCCCAAAGGAGTTACATGGGTCCGCCCTCCAGTGGGTTCACCACCTGCAGGAGGGATCATGGGGGTCCGGTGCTATGTGGATTAGAATCAGAAGAATCAGAATCAGAATCAGGTTTATTGCCATTGTTCATGTAGTACACAAACTAGGAATTTGTCTCGGTGCAATGCTGCAACATTAAACATGATAAAATAAAATAAATAAACTATACATGCAATAAAGTGTAGAATAAGAGTAAGTGATACTGGTCAGCAGTTAAAATATATTAGCGAGCAGCAGATACTGTGGAGAACTATATAGTGCAGTCGGTAATGCAGGAAGAAAACAGTGATGATTGACATGAGTCTGGTTGAGCTGCTGTACATAGTGCACGAGAGTCAATAAGTCACTTAGTGTTCAGCAGTCTGATGGCAGAGGGGAAGAAGCTGTTCATGTGACGGGAGGTTTTAGTCTGGATGGACCGAAGTCTTCTACCTGAGGGGAGGGGGGCAAACAGTACGTGACCAGGGTGTGAGGGATCGGCTATGATCCGGCCAGCACGCCTCCGGGTCCTGGAGATGTACAGATCCTGGAGAGATGGGAGCTTGCAGCCGATCACCTTCTCAGCAGTGCGCACGACGCGCTGCAGCCTTAGTCTGTCCCTGGCAGTGGCTCCTGCGTACCACACGGTTATGGAGGTGGTGAGGATGGACTCGATGATGGCTGTGTAGAACTGCACTAACATCTTGGTGGGTAGCTTGAGCTTCCTCAGCTGCCGCAGGAAGAACATCCTCTGCTGGGCTTTTTTGATGAGTGAGCTGATGGTCGGCTCCCATTTGAGGTCCCTGGTGATGGTAGTGCCTAGGAAGCGGAAGGAATCAGCAGTGGTGATGGGAGAGCCTGTGAGGGTGAGGGGGGGCAGAGGGGTTGTGACTTTAGGTGGCGGTCAAAGGCGGAGACCTTGGCGGATTGATCCCAAGCTTTCTAAACTGGCTTTTGGTACGTGGAATGTCACCTCTCTGGTGGGGAAGGAGCCTGAGCTGGTGTACGAGGTTGAGCGATACCGGCTAGATATAGTCGGCCTCACCTCAACACACAGCTCCGGTTCCGGAACCAGTCTCCTGGAGAGGGGCTGGAGCTTGGCCTTTTCTGGAGTTGCCCCGGGCGAGAGGCGACGAGCAGGGGTGGGTATTCTTGTATCGCCCCACCTTGCTGCCTCTATATTGGAGTTTTTCCCGGTGGACGAAAGGGTTGCTTCCCTGCGCCTTCGGGTTGGGAAACGGGTCCTGACCATCATTTGTGCCTATGCACCAAATGATGTTTCAGAGTACCCACCCTTTTTGGAGTCTGTGACTGGGGTGCTGGAGGGTACTCCTCCTGGAGACTCCATTGTCCTACTGGGGGACTTCAATGCGCACGTGGGCAATGACAGTGAAACCTGGAGGGGGGTGATTGGGAGGAACGGCCTGCCCGATCTGAACCCGAGTGGTGTTCAGTTATTGGACTTCTGTGCTAACCACAGTCTGTCCATAACGAACACCATGTTCAAGCATAAGGGTGTCCATATGTGCACCTGGCACCAGGACACCCTAGGTCGCAGGTCGATGATCGATTTTGTTATCGTATCATCAGACCTGCGACCGTATGTCTTGGACACCCGAGTAAAGAGAGGTGCAGAGCTGTCAACTGATCACCACCTGGTGGTGAGTTGGATCCGATGGCAGGGGAGGAAGCCATTCAGACCTGGTAGACCCAAACGTATAGTGAGGGTGTGCTGGGAGCGTCTGGCTGAGGCCCCTGTCCGGGAGGTCTTCAACTCCCACCTCCGGAAGAACTTCAACCACATTCTGAGGGAGTCTGGAGACATGGAGTCTGAATGGGCCATGTTCTCCACCTCTGTTGTTGAAGCGGCGGCCCAGAGCTGCGGCCGCAAGGTGGTCGGTGCATCTCGTGGTGGCAACCCCCGAACCAAGTGGTGGACACCAGTGGTGAGGGGGGCCATTAAGCTGAAGGAGGAGTCCTATCAGGCTTGGTTGGCTTGTGGGACTCCCGAAACAGCTGAGGTGTACCGGCAGGCCAAGCGGAGTGCAGCTCGGGTGGTTGCTGAAGCAAAAACGCAGGTATGGGAGGAGTTCGGTGGGGCCATGGAACAAGACTTTCGGTCGGCTTCAAAGAGATTCTGGCAAACTGTTCGGCGGCTCAGGAGGGGAAAGCAGCTCCCCGTCCACACTGTGTATGGTGTGGATGGGACACTGTTGACTTCAACTGGGGATATCGTCGGGCAGTGGAAGGAATACTTCGAGGATCTCCTCAATCCCACTGATACGCCTTCCACAGAGGAAGCAGGGTTTGGGGACGAGGGGGATGACTCGCCTATCACAGGGGCTGAGGTCGCCAAGGTGGTTAAAAATCTCTTTGGTGGCCGGGCCCCGGGGGTGGACGAGATTCGCCCTGAGTACCTCAAGGCCCTGGATGTTGTCGGGTTGTCATGGTTGACACGCCTCTGCAACATTGCGTGGAGGTCGGGGGCAGTGCCTTTGGCATGGCAAACCGGGGTGGTGGTTCCTCTCTTCAAAAAAGGGGACCGGAGGGTGTGCTCCAACTTTAGAGGGATCACACTCCTCAGCCTCCCTGGGAAGGTCTATGCCAAGGTACTGGAGAGGAGAGTCCAGCCGTTGGTCGAACCTCGGATTCAGGAGGAGCAATGTGGTTTTCGTCCTGGCCGTGGCACATCGGACCAGCTCTTTACCCTCTCGAGAATTCTTGAGGGTTCGTGGGAGTTTGCCCAACCAGTTTACATGTGTTTTGTGGACTTGGAGAAGGCATTTGACCGCGTCCCTCGTGGATTTTTGTGGGGGGTGCTTCGGGAGTATGGGGTATCGGGCTTGTTGTTACGAGCTATTCGGTCTCTGTACGACCGTTGTGAGAGTTTGGTTCGTATTGCCAACACTCGGTCGGAGTCATTCCCAGTGAGAGTTGGACTCCGCCAGGGCTGCCCTTTGTCACCGATCCTGTTCATAATTTTTATGGACAGGATTTCTAGGCTCAGCCAGGGAATGGAGGGTGTCATGCTTGGTGACCACAGGATCTCATCTCTGTTGTTTGCAGATGATGTTGTCCTGTTGGCTTCATCCAGCAATGACCTACAGCTCTTGCTGGGACGGTTTTCCGCTGAGTGTGAAGCGGCTGGGATGAGAATCAGCACCTCCAAGTCCGAGTCCATGGTCTTCAGCCGGAAAAAGGTGGATTGTCCTCTCCGGGTTGGGGACAGGCTCCTGCCCCAAGTGGAGGAGTTTAAGTATCTTGGGGTCTTGTTCACGAGTGAGGGGAAAATGGAGCCAGAGATCGACAGACGGATCGGAGCAGCATCTGCAGTGATGCGGACGTTGTACCGGTCTGTTGTGGTGAAGAGGGAGCTTAGTTCTAAGGCAAAGCTGTCGATTTACCAGTCAATCTACGTTCCTACTCTCACCTATGGTCATGAGCTTTGGGTAATGACCGAAAGAACGAGATCGAGGATACAAGCGGCGGAAATGAGCTTTCTCCGTAGGATTGCTGGACTCACCCTCAGAGATAGGGTGAGGAGCTCAGTCATCCGGGAGAGGCTCAGAGTAGAACCGCTGCTCCTCCACATTGAAAGGAGTCAGTTGAGGTGGTATGGGCATCTGATCAGGATGCCTCCTGGACGCCTCCCACTTGAGGTGTTTCAGGTACGTCCCACTGGGAGGAGACCCCGGGGCAGACCCAGGACTCGGTGGAGAGACTATGTCTCCCAGCTGGTCTGGGAACGCCTTGGTATCCCCTCTGAAGAGCTGGAGCAGGTGGCTGGGGAGAGGGAAGTCTGGGCTTCTCTGCTTGAACTGCTGCCTCCGCGACCCAGACCTCCGGAAAAGCGGTAGAAGATGGATGGATGGATGGATAGTTTACCGTCCTCCCTCAGCCTACTCAGAGTTTTTATCCGAATTTGCCGAATTCTTAGCTGATTTAGTGTTGAAATCAGCTAAAATAATTATAGCAGGGGATTTTATTATACATGTTGATGTAGATAGTGACTGTCTTAATAAGGCATTTAATTCAATATTAGACTCAGTGGGGTTTCCCAGAAAGTAGAAAATTCTACCCATTATCTCCACCACACATTGGACCTTGTTCTGACATATGGCATAGAAATAGAAAATCTGGTAGTGTCTCCTCATAATCCTGTACTGTCAGACCATTGTCTGTTAACCTTTGATTTCACTATTCCTGACTATTTGATTCCTAAAGAAAAATATTACTTCAGCAGATGCCTTTCAGATGATGTCATTACTAAATTTATGCAGCTTGTCTCCTCTGTGCCATGTGTCAACACAATGGAAATAAGCGATGGAGAGCTTGCTCCTTCCGTAACTGATAGCATGATAGATTGTGTTACAGCTTCTCTGCATCAGACTCTAGACTTGGTGGCCCCCTTAAAAAAGAAAAGTCCAATCAGAGATTTCTAACCCCTTGGTTTAACACAGAAACTCGTAGCTTAAAACAGAAGACTTGTCAATTAGAAAGAAAATGGTGTTCCACTAATTTAGATGAAATTTATTTAGCTTGGAGAAATCATCTTTTAATTTATAAAAAATCTCTTAGAAGAACTACAACAAGTTATTACTCTGCATTAATAGAAGAGAACAAGAATAATCCCAGGTTTCTTTTCAGCACTGTAGCCAGGTTGACAAAGAGTCAGGACTCTGTCAATCCTCACATCCCCCTAGAGCTTACTAGTCAGGACTTTATGAACTTTTTCAATCATGAAATTTTATCTATTAGAGATAAAATCAGTCAGATTCTTCCCACCATAAACTTAAGTACAGCAACTACTACAACTCCTTCAATTGATATCTGTTTGGATAAGTTTACTCCATTTGATCTTTTAGAGTTAGATAAAATAATTTCCTCATCCATGCCTTCAACTTGTCTTTTAGACCCTATTCCTACCAGGTTATATAAAAAAGTCTTCCCATTTATTGGTAGCTTTATTCTTCAAATAATCAATTCTTCTTTAAAGGGCCTATATCATGCTATTTTAAGCCTTTCAGAGTAAACTATATGCATGTATGTGATAGTATATTACCTTTGGTACACTGGAGAATGAATTTCTTATGAAATATGAGTTATTTTCGTGAGCTACTTTTCCAACCCGGAAGTAAGATGCCTCGATCTCTGAGGCTCCGCCTCTCCTTCTTGCGGCTGCCGCCCATTTCATGACGCAACCCCTGAGCCGGCTGCTGCAGCGTGTCCCTGGGTTCTGCCCACGAAAACTTAGAAGACATTGTCTTACGTAAAAAAGCAAACAGTTGTTGTCACTGAGCAGATCAGGTGCGAGAGGAACTACTTCTTCACAGCGTCAATATTAAAGTGAAAGAGTTTTGCCGATCACCGCTCCATTAGCTGTGTGGAGAAAGTGGGTGTGTGCGTTAGCCTGGGGGCGATGCTGGCAGCACAGGCACTTCCTGGAGTGGGCGGCTCACCCACGTTCATCCGTATGAACGTGCGGACCCAGTCATTATCAGGGACAGGGCGGAGCAGCAGCTCAGAGAGCAGGGTGGAGGAGGAATACTCAGAGATGCATGAATGGAGCAAAATACCACTTTGGGGGTGTTTTTGGTGAGGAATTAACATTATAACATGCTTAAAAGCTCAAAAAAGTCAATTTTGCATGATATAGGCCCTTTAACATTAGGCCATGTACCGCAGGCTTTTAAAACTGCTGTAATTAAACCCTTACTCAAAAAGCCAACGCTCGATCCAGGAGTTTTAGCTAACTATCGACCTATCTCTAATCTGCCTTTCATTTCAAAAATCTCAGAAAGAGTTGTTGCTATGCAATTATTTGACCACTTGCAGGGAAATGGTTTATTTGAAGAGTTTCAATCTGGGTTAGAATTCATTATAGTACTGAAACAGCTTTAGTGAAGGTCACTAATGACCTCCTTATCACATCTGATAATGGACTTGTTCTTTTAGATCTTAGTGCAGCCTTTGATACTATCGACCATGATAGTCTACTTGACAGATTAGAACACTATTTTGGACTTAATGGAACTTCGCTGCAGTGGTTTAGATCTTATTTGTCTGATAGGCTTCAGTTTGTTCATATCAATAATGAGTTTTCTTCCAATTCAAAGCTCAGTCATGGAGTTCCACAGGGATCTGTACTAGGCCCTACTCTTTTTAGTTTATATATGCTTCCGTTAGGACACATCATTAGAAAGCACTGTATACATTTTCATTGTTATGCAGATGACACACAATTATACCTGTCAGTGAAGCCAGATGATAGTGATCAATTAGCCAAGTTAGACGCCTGTCTTTAGGAAATCAAAGCTTGGATGACTTGTAATTTTCTGCTATTAAACCCAGATAAGACTGAAGTCATTCTTGTTGGTCCAAAAAACCTTAGAAATACCTTTCCAAATCAAACTCTTAGTTTGGATGCGGTTACTCTTTCTCTGAATAGTTCTGCAAGGAACCTTGGAGTTATTTTTGATCAAGATCTGTTTTTTAATTCACATATTAAATTTGTTTCTAAGACTGCCTTCTATAATTTGCATAATATTGCCAAGATTAGGAGCAGCTTGTCTCTGAGTGATGCTGAGAAACTGATCCACGCATTTGATAAGATAAGATAAGATAAGATAAGCCTTTATTAGTCCCACAATGGGGAAATTCCAGGATTGCAACAGCACAGGGATAGCAACACTCAGAGCAACAATCAGAAGGCAAGAGAAAAACAAGAGCAGCGAGTATACATATGTACATATAAATTATATATATATATATATATATATATATATATATATATATATATATATATATATATATATACAGTATATACAGTATATAGACACAGTGTGGAGCATTGTAGCCAGATGGAATAAATATATGAATATATAAACACACAGTGCGGAGCATTGTAGCTAGATGGAATAAATATGTAGATATATAAACACACAGTGCGGAGCATTGTAGCTAGATGGAATAAATATGTAAATATATAAACACACACAGTGTGGAGCATTGTAACTAGATGGAATAAATATGTAAATATATAAACACACAGCGTGGAGCATTGTTGCTAGATGGAATAAATATATAAATATATAAACACATACAGTGCGGAGCATTGTAGCTAGATGGAATGAAACAGCACAACCGTCTACTTAGCTATCCTACATGGTATGATTATGTACCCATACATATCCTCACCCTCCATAGCAACCGGTATTTTCCTAGTTGTATACTGGAGGGGACCATTGTGTAAGTCTATTGTGTCTTTTGCACTCAATACTATTAGGCTGTCACGTCTTTTTGCTATTTCTGCGAGCAGCCCTGCTTAGGTTGTACAGTCTGACAGCCGTAGGTAGGAAAGACCTGCGAAACCTCTCGGTTGTGCACCTAGGATGATGTAGTCTGCTGCTAAATGAGCTCCTCAGTGCATTCAGTATGTCCTGCATAGGGTGGAACTCGGACTCCAGCAGAGATGACAGTATAGGCACCGTCCTTCTCTCTCCTATCGCCTCCACTGGGTCAAGGCGCTGCCCCAGGACAAAGCTAGCTTTCTTGATCAGTTTTTTCAGTCTCTTCCTATCGGCTGCTGTAATGCCACTGCCCCAGCAGACCACTCCAAAAGTGATGGCTGATGCCACCACCGTGTCATAGAATGACTTCAGCAGCGCCCCTTGTACACCAAAAGACCTGAGTCTCCTCAGTAGGAACAGCCTGCGCTCTGCGCTGTCCCTTCTTGTAGAGTGCGTCGGTATTGTGTGACCAGTCTAGTTTATTGTTCAGATGAACACCCAGGTACTTGTAGGATGTCACCATCTCGATGTCTGTTCCCTGTATATTTACTGGTGCTGTGAGGGGTTGTCCTTGCCTACGGCAGTCCACCACCAGCTCCTTAGTTTTCCTCGCGTTGATCTGGAGGCAGTTCCGATGGCACCAGTCCACAAAGTCCTGGATAAGCCCTCTGTACTCAGCTTCATCTCCGTTGGAGATGAGGCCAACAATCGCAGAGTCGTCAGAGAACTTCTGTAGATGGCAGTGTGTTGTGTTGTGTGAGAAGTCCGCAGTATAAAGGGTGAACAGGAAGGGAGCCAAAACCGTTCCCTGGGGGGCCCCCGTGCTACCGATGATCGTGTCGGACACACAGTCCCGGGTTCTCACAAACTGAGGCCGGTTTGTGAGGTAGTCCAGGATCCATGATGACAGATGCTGGTCCACCCCTGCGCACAGCAGCTTGTCCTTCAGGATCATCGGTTGGATGGTGTTCAAAGCACTGGAGAAGTCAAAGAACATGATCCTCACTGCATTCCTGGGCTTCTCCAGGTGGGACAGAGAATGGTGAAGGAGGAAGATCACCGCATCCTCCACACCAATGCCATGCTGGTAGGCGAACTGGAGTGGATCCATCGCTGGTCCCACCAGGGGGCGGAGGTGAGCAAGGAGCAGTCTCTCCAGGGTCTTCATCATGTGGGACGTCAGGGCCACTGGTCTGTAGCTGTTCAGATCTTTGGGGTGGGAAGTCTTTGGTACAGGTACCACACAAGATGTTTTCCACAGCTGTGGTAACCTCCCCAGCTTCAGGCTCAGATTGAAGATGTACTCCACAATCTCACACAGCTGGTCTGCATAGGACTTGAGGTGCTTTGCTCTGATGCCGTCCGTTGTTAGCTCTAGATTAGATTATTGTAACTCTTTATTATCAGGTTGTCCTAAAATATCTTTAAAAAGTCTTCAGGTGATCCAAAATGTTGCTGCAAGAGTTTCAACAGGTACTAGAAAGAGAGATCATATCTCTCCAGTTCTGGCCTCCCTTCATTGGCTTCCCTTCGAGCTTAGAATTAAGTTTAAAATCCTTCTTCTCACTTACAAAGCTCTTAACAATCAGGCCCCTTTTTATTTAAATGATCTGATATTACCCTATCATCCTAACAGAGCACTACGCTCCCAAAATGCTGGATTACTTGTAATACCTAGAATCTCCAAAAGTACAATGGGAGGCAGAGCCTTCAGCTATCAAGCTCCTTTCCTGTGGAACCAGTTACCAATCTGGATTCAGGAGTCAGACTCAATCTCTGTTTTTAAGAATAGGGTAAAAACTTTCCTTTTCAATATAGCCTACGGTTAGGGAGGGATCATGTGTCTCTAAACCCTCCCTTAGTTCTGCTGTTAATAGATTTAGACTGCTGGGTGACCTCTAATAATGTACTTGGCTTCACTCCTTTAATGTTTGCTCTCTATATGTCTGTTCATCTTCTCTATCCCCCCAGCCAGTTGCAGCAGATGACTGCCCATCCCTGAGCCTAGCTCTGCTAGAGGTTTCTTCCTGTTAAAAGGGAGTTTTTCCTCTCCACCGTCGCCAAGCCCTTGCTCACAGGGGATCGCCTGATTGCTAGGGTCTTTCTGCAATTGTGGGGTTTCCCCTACATTTGAAAGTGCTTTGAGATGACTATTGTTGTGAAATGGCGCTATATAAATAAAGTTGAATTGAACTGAATTGAACTGATTACGTTAACTCAATGTAAACATGCGAACAGACATGAATTCATCGTCTGAGCGAGTTGTAGAGTGGAGTTGCCTTTATAAGTTCTGCAGCTGTGTTCTACCTGCTGTGGAAATCCCCCAAAACACCGTCATGTTTAAGTTTACATTATCCAGCGGGCTCTCACCTGGAAAAATTGTCCCTGCCTCCAAAACTTCACCTGGATGACGGTTGTTTACACTGCTAGCCTACTAGCCCTCATTAGCACATCCGTGGCAGGAGTCTGTGGGTGGACAACTCCAACACTCCAGTTCAGTTTCAGAACTCCCAGTCCATCTGTCTGCAGGTGAGTGGCAGTCTCATTTTCAAACTAGTTTTCTCTCCAGTTTTGATACTTTACTCGCTCAGGTGATGGCAGACTCTCAAGGCTGATTACTAGCTAACACTACCAAATCCCTTGGATGCACCAATACCCAAATGTGCATATTTTTCACATGTTTACATTCACTTTACATTTATTTGTATCACACTTTCGCATTTGGTCTGAATGCACCTTTACAGTTTAAATGCCCAAATAAAGCATGGCGGGACACAGGGGTCAGTAGCATATGACCAGTTTCAAATCTTGAGGGGAAAAAAGTTGCAAATTTATGGGAAAACGTAGCAATAAAAATGTAACTGATCAGGTAAAAACGTCTTAAATTCTTGAGAAAATTTTGGAGAATCTTTATGAAAAAAGCCTCAAAGTTAATGGGAAAAATTCTAACATTTATCAATAAAAACTCAAGATAGAGTGAAAAAGCTGAACAATTATTAGTTTAAACTCATAAATATAAAAGAAAGTCACATATTTATGAGGAAAAACTAAACTTTTTAGTTCTGGAAACAGCTGGTCCAAAAATACATGCAACTGAAATACTCCCCAAACATAACACAGTAGTGTGAAAAAAGTGTTTGCCCCCTTCCTGATTTCTCATTTTTTGAATGTTTGTCACACTTAAATGTTTCAAATCATGAAACAAATTTAAATATTAGACAAAGATAACACAAGTAAACACAGAAAGCAGTTTTTAAATGAAAGTGTTTATTATTAAGGGAAAAAGAATCCAAACCTACATGGCCCTGTGTGATAAAGTGATTGCCCCCTAAACCTAATAACTGGTTGGGCCACCCTTAGCAGCAACAACTGCAATCAAGTGTTTGCAATAACTGGCAATGAGTCTTTTACAGCGCTGTGGAGGAATTTTGGCACACTCATCTTTGCAGAATTGTTGTAATTCAGCCACATTGGAGGGCTTTAGAGCATAAATCGCCTTTTTAAGGCCATGCCACAGCATCTCAATTGGATTCACGTCAGCACTTTGATTAGGCCACTCCAAAGTCTTCATTTTGTTTTTCTTAAGCCATTCAGAGGTGGACTTGCTGGTGCATTTTGGATCATTGTCCTGCTGCAGAACTCAAGTGCGCTTCAGCTTGAGGTCACGAACAGATGGCCGGACATTCTCCTTCAGGACTTTTTGGTAGACAGCAGAATTCATGGTTCCATTTACCACAGCAAGTCTTCCAGGTCCTGAAGCAGCAAAACAGCCCCAGACCATCACACGACCACCACCATATTTTACTGTTGGTATGATGATCCTTTTCTGAAATGCTGTGTTACTTTTATGTCGGATGTAATGGAACACACACCTTCCAAAAAGTTAAACTTTTGTCTAGTCAGTCCACAGAGTATTTTCTCAAAAGTCTTGGGGATCATCAAGATGTTTTCTGGTAAAACTGAGAGGAGCCTTTATGTTCTTTTTGCTCAGCAGTGGTTTTCGTCTTGGAACTGTGCCATGCAGACCATTTTTGCCCAGTCTCTTTCTCAGAATCAGAATCAGAATGAACTTTATTGCCAAGCACGTTTACAAGGAAACGCAAGTAAACATACGAGGAATTTGACTTGACATTGGGCGCGCTAGATAAGCGCATCCCAATGACGTGGCAGCCATGCAAGGCGCCTGTCATACAGTGGGGGGTAAAGAGGGGGAGGGGGGAAGGAGGGTAGGGAAACACAATGGGTAGAGAGAAAAAAGCATTGTTAATCAAAATAAAGCTCATTATATGACCAAAATTGTGATTACCTAGAAAAAAACTCTCTAATGCACATATAAATTAGCAGACAATAGATCACACAAAACAAGAGTTGAGAGAGTCAGTGTATATTTATATATCAGTGTATGTATCAGTCCTGTAATGCTGTATGCGGTGTAGTGTGGGTGTGTCAATCGCTAGTGAACAGCAGAGGGCGCCTCCTGGCAGTGGATAGATGTTAATCATGTGATCTATAAGCAAGTCCAGAGTCTCTCTCTCTTGCTTGCAGGTGGCAGTTGAAGACACATGGTACACTGTCCTTGAAGAGTCCAGTCTGTTGAAACAACAGCGATTGTGTCGATTGTTTGGGTTAGTTACCACTTCTCCAGCCTTATCTTTATCGAGGAGGAATGTAAACAGGGCACCAGAACAAGGTCAAATCTGCACAGTGTACTCAGAGAATAGAATTTTCCTCTCTTCATGCGATCCTGTGCTTCATAATTTCCATAGTCGAATTTGTTGTTGAAGGAGCGTTGCCGGGTCCGCTTTGATCAGCTCTCCCAACTTTAATTTCTGATACATCAGGAACTCCAGAGCCAAATAGAAATCCTGTGATCAAGCCAAACAGATAGAGATGTCTCCGCATCTCAGTCGAATCACACAGACCCATGAATTCCCAATAGTCCATGAGTCCAGGGCTCCCCCTAGCCCGATCTTCTTTTAAAATGGTGTCAATTGCATTTAAGCATATAAGCCGCTTTTCCAGATCCATAATTTCCGTTTGGATTAATATTCAGCCAGAAGAAGGGCAAAAGACACAGACGCAAGCAAGCTGGGAATTGGGTCAGGAAGGCAGGACAGGAGGGGAGGAAAAATGCGACTGCTCTCTCTGGGAGCCGGAAGAAGACTCTTATGGTGGAGTCATGAACACTGACCTTAACTGAGGCAAGTGAGGCCTGCAGTTCTTTGGATGTTGTTGTGGGGTCTTTTGTGACCTCTTGGATGAGTTGTCGCTGCGCTCTTGGGGTAATGTGGTCGGCCGGCCACTCCTGCGAAGGTTCACCACTGTTCTATGTTTTCACCATTTGTGGATAATGGCTGTCACTATGGTTTGCTGGAGTCCCAAAGCTTTGGAAATGGCTTTATAACCTTTTCCAGGCTGATAGATCTCAATTACTTTGTTTCTCATTTATTCCTGGATTTCTTTGGATCGCAGCATGATGTCTAGCTTTTGAGGATCTTTTGGTCTACTTCACTTTGTCAGGCAGGTCCTATTTAAGTGATTTCTTGATTGAGAACAGGTCTGGCAGTAATCAGGCCTGGGTGTGGCTAGAAAAACTGAACTCAGCTTTCCAAAGATGTGATAAACCACAGTTAATTTAAGTTTTAACAGGAAGGGGCAATCACTTTTTCACACAGGGCCATGTAGGCTTGGATTTTTTTTTTTACCCTTAATAATAAACACCTAAATTTAAAAACTGCATTTTGTGTTTACTTGTGTTATCTTTGTTTAATATTTAAATTTGTTTGATGATCTGAAACATTTAAGTGTGACATACAAAAAATGAGAACTCAAGGAAGGGGGCAAACACTTTTTCACACCACTGTATACTCACAAAGACGTTTAATACGTGTATGTCTTAAGCGGAAAACGCTGGGTTAATTAAATTTTTCTGACTGTTTTTGAGGATTATAACTGTTGTTAGTAAATGAATATCAGCAGGTAGAGCCGGGATGAATGGGAGACTTTTTAATCTTTCAAAGCGGATTAATGTGAGTTCACCATGTACCTCATTTTAATAGAGCTAATAAAAAGCTCAAGTACATGCCATAAAATTCAGACAGGGACAACAGACGGAGATTCTTAAATTATGTTTTAGAATTTGCCGCTACAGTGAAGGACAGGACAGGTTAAATAGATGTTCGGCTCAACTCAGATTAAACTATTTAATGATAAAAGTTCAGGAAAAAACTGTTGACCATCTTTGAGCTATTCTACCGGAGTGGTGGCCTAGAGTTAGAGCATCCACCACACAACCGAGAAGTTGGGTTCAAGTCCCGGCCGGGTCATACCAAAGACCATATATAAAAAAGTGGAACTTCCTGCTGTCCAGCTTGGTGCTCAGCAAAAATGGAACAGAAGAGGGAAAATGTGGGTGGCAGTGGCTCAGGAGGTAGAGCAGGCTGTCCAATAAGCAGAGGGTTGGCAGTTAGAATCCCGCTCTCTTCAGCCATCCTGCCGTTGTGTCCCTGGGCAAGACGCTTTACCCACCTTGTCTCCAGTGTCCATGACACTGGGTATGAATGTGTATAAATGTTCGGTAGTGGTCGGAGAGGCCGTTGGCATGGATTGGCAGCCACGTTTCCATCAGTCTGCCCCAGGGCAGCTGTGGCTACAGTCGTAGCTTACCACTATCAATGTCTGTCTGGAGTGAGTGAATAACTGACTCACTGTAAAGCGCTTTGGGTATCTTGAATGGCACGAAAAATGCTATCTTCTTCGGCTGCTTCCTGACATATGACTTAAAGGAAGCTAAATTTAAGACTTTTTAAGATACTTTTTAATACCACTGGATCAAATTTAAGACCTCTGTGATCACATTACCATTGACCTCAAGGTTATCGAGGTTCTAAATGATCTTAGAATCAACATGGACATCTACATTTGCCGTCAAAGCAACTACACCGTAGTGCTAAGCAAACTCCATGACGTCATCAGCGCAGTAGAGACGACCCATCCCGATGCTGTTTTTATTGTTGCTGGTGACTTTAACCAGTGCAATTTATGGACTGTACTCCCTAAATATTACCAGCATGAGGAAATTCCCACCCACGATAAAAACACACTCAACTATGTTTACTCCAACATAGGTGGCGCTTACAGAGCGGCACCCTGCCCCCACGTCTGACAGTCAAATCACATCTCCCTATTTATATACGCAGCCTACAGACAAAAACTGAAACAAACAAACCCTGTTATTAAACAAATTAAATGCTGGACTCCAGAGGCTGAGAGCACCCTGCAAGACTGTTTTGCCTGTACAGACTCAGATGTGTTTAAAGCTGCAGCCACCCGCGAAGACTCTTCAGTAGACATACAGGAATATGCTCAGTATGTAACTGGGTACATCAGCACGTGTGCTGATAGCATTGTAGCCACCATACAAATCAGGAAGTTCCCCAACCAGAAGCTCTGGATCAACAGTCAGGTACATCAGATGCTGCGTGCTTGCTCTCTTGCATTTAAATCAGGCAATGAGGTCGAGCACAAAACTGCAAAGTATGGACTGAGGAAGGCTATAACAACAGCCAAGAGGCAGTACAGGAAAAAGCTGGACAGCCGCTACTCCACTCCTGTCCCAGGGTGCATGTGGCAAGGCCTGCAACACATCACAGACTATAACAGGACCAACAGCAACACCACTAGCTAAACAGACAGCCTGCTGGATGATCTCAACATCTTTTACACCCGCTTTGAGACCACCAGCTACAGTGCAGAGAGAAGACACACACTCACGCATGGCCCCCTTCCACTAAAAATTTCACCAGGCCAGGTAAACAAAGCACTGAGGAACATCAACCCCTGCAAGGCAGCAGGACCAGACCACATCCCTGGGCGAGCCCTCAGAACATGTGCTGCCGAGCTGACTAACATTCTCACATCCATCTTCAACCTCTCCCTCAATCAGAACATAGTCCCCTCCTGCTTCAAAACGACAACCATCATCCCCCTCCCCAAAAGGAACCCGCCGACCTGTCTGAATGATTACAGACTGGTAGCACTCACTCCAATTATCATGAAGTGCTTCGAAAGAGTGGTGCTGCCCCTCATTCAGGACAGCATAAAGGATACCCTGGACCCCCGAAGTATGCCTACCGGCCCAACAGGTCCACCTCAGATGCCACTACTGCAGCACTCCATTATTCTCTCTCCCACCTGGAAGATACAGTAAAGGCTCCTACATTAGGATGCTCTTTGTCAACTACAGCTCTGCCTTCAACACGGTCATCCCTCACAAACTCACCAACAAACTGTCTTCACTTGGCCTGCACCCCACCCTCTGTGACTGGCTACTGGACTTTCTAACTGGCAGGCCCCAGTCTGTCAGAATGGGTAATAGGACCTCAGCCAGCATCATTACGAACACAGGTGTCCCACAGGGTTGTGTTCTCAGCCCCATCCTCTACAGCCTCTTCATCCATGACTGTGTTGCCTCTCACAAGGACAATATCATTCTAAAGTTTGCCGATGACACAGCAGTCATAGGACACATCGCTGGTGATGATGAAGCATCCTATTGGAGGGAGGTGGCCAGTCTGGTGTCATGGTGTGAGGACAACAACCTCACCCTCAACACGGACAAGACAAAGGAGATAACAGTGGACATGAGGAAGGGGACGAGGAGACCCCATCGGCTGCTGTTCATCAGGGAGCTTGAGGTGGAGAGGGTGAGCAGCTTTAAATACCTGGGCATCCACATCAGCAAGGACCTGAAGTGGACACACAACACCACAGAGCTGGTTGAGAGCTCAACAGCAGCTGTACTTTCTGAGGAGGCTGAAGAAGTTTTGCATGTCCCCCAAGATTCTCAACAATTTCTACAGCTGCATCATCGAGAGCCTCCTGACCAACGGCATCACTGCGTGATATGGTATGGCAGCACCACTGCCCTGGACCGCAAATGACTGGAGAGAGTGGTGAAGACAGCGGAGAAGATCATCAGAACTCCACTCCCCTCTCTGCAGAGCATCTACCACTGCAGAGTCCAAAGGACAGCTGATGCCATCCTCCGGGACCCCACCCACCCCCAGCACAGAATATTCACACTTCTACCCTCAGGCCGGAGGTAAAGAGGTGTGAAATACAGGACAACCAGACTGAAAAAACTCATTCTTTCCCACTGCCATCAGACTCCTGAACAAATAACTACCAAAACTCCACAACACAGCTTTGCAAATAGGAACTCACATACCGGTTGCTAAATTTGCACATTGCTCACTTGTACAGTGTACATAGTCTCACCTCGTCTGATGTCCATATCATCTCTGCGGCTAAATATCATGTACAGTCTACTGATATTATCATTATAGAGAAATTCTCACACTGGGTGCTAACTTGTAATTTGCATACTGTTCATTTGCACACTGTACATAGGCTTATGCCATCTCAGGTTCATATCATCTCTTAAATCAATATACACTGTCCCCTATAGTCATCCAGTGAACTTTCAACTTCACTCTTCTTGTTTCCTCATGTTTGACTGCTTTAACTGCTTTAGCCGTCCAAATTGTCTAATGTGTGTTATTAGTATTCGTTAGTATTAGTACTTAGTATCAAGGTGTGCTAACGTGTCCTAATTGCCTAACTGTATGTATAGTGTGTATTAGTATCCATTAGTATTAAGTGTGTTATTACCTTATTAAGGAGAAGGGAAGAGCTAGTGCTAGCTAGCACTCAACCGCCACCCGGCGCTAACGGAGAAACTTGACATACTGGGAACTGTAATGAAAACGACGCGGGTGCCGGGCTGGAGTTTAGGCGGCGTGCAAGAAATATAAGACAGAATAATAAAGAGCGATGGCAAGAACCAAGCAGACCGCCCATAAAATCTACTGGAGGAAAAAGCCCCCCAGGAAGCAGCTAGCCACCAAGGCTGCTCGGAAAAGCGCTCCGGCCACCGGCGGAGTGAAGAAGCCTCACCGTTACAGGCCCGTGGCTCTGAGAGAGATCCGTTGCTACCAGAAATCCACGGAGCTGCTCATCCGTAAGCTGCCCATCCAGCGCCTGGTGAGGGAGATCGCTCAGGACTTCAAGACCGACCTGCGCTTCCTGAGCTTCGCCGTCATGGCTCTGCAGGAGGCCAGCGAGGCCTACCTGGTGGGTCCCTTCTTCGCTAAGAGGGTCACCATCATGCCCAAAGACTTCCAGCTGGCCCGCCGTATCCGCGGAGAGAGAGCTTAGACTTTCTGCTGCACATTCACCAACCATAATGCTCCGCACTGTGTGTCTATATATATATACTGTATATACACTCACCGGCCACTTTATTAGGTACACCTGTCCAACTGCTCGTTAACACTTAATTTCTAATCAGCCAATCACATGGCGGCAACTCAGTGCATTTAGGCATGTAGACATGGTCAAGACAATCTCCTGCAGTTCAAACCGAGCATCAGTATGGGGAAGAAAGGTGATTTGAGTGACTTTGAACGTGGCATGGTTGTTGGTGCCAGAAGGGCTGGTCTGAGTATTTCAGAAACTGCTGATCTACTGGGATTTTCACGCACAACCATCTCTAGGGTTTACAGAGAATGGTCCGAAAAAGAAAAAATATCCAGTGAGCGGCAGTTCTGTGGGCGGAAATGCCTTGTTGATGCCAGAGGTCAGAGGAGAATGGCCAGACTGGTTCGAGCTGATAGAAAGGCAACAGTGACTCAAATAACCACCCGTTACAACCAAGGTAGGCAGAAGAGCATCTCTGAACGCACAGTACGTCGAACTTTGAGGCAGATGGGCTACAGCAGCAGAAGACCACGCCGGGTGCCACTCCTTTCAGCTAAGAACAGGAAACTGAGGCTACAATTTGCACAAGCTCATCGAAATTGGACAATAGAAGATTGGAAAAACGTTGCCTGGTCTGATGAGTCTCGATTTCTGCTGCGACATTCGGATGGTAGGGTCAGAATTTGGCGTCAACAACATGAAAGCAAAGCCAGTTGCACGCCTCTGCAACATTGCGTGGAGGTCGGGGGCAGTGCCTTTGGCATGGCAAACCGGGGTGGTGGTTCCTCTCTTCAAAAAAGGGGACCGGAGGGTGTGCTCCAACTTTAGAGGGATCACACTCCTCAGCCTCCCTGGGAAGGTCTATGCCAAGGTACTGGAGAGGAGAGTCCGGCCGTTGGTCGAACCTCGGATTCAGGAGGAGCAATGTGGTTTTCGTCCTGGCCGTGGCACATCGGACCAGCTCTTTACCCTCTCGAGAATTCTTGAGGGTTCGTGGGAGTTTGCCCAACCAGTTTACATGTGTTTTGTGGACTTGGAGCAGGCATTTGACCGCGTCCCTCGTGGATTTTTGTGGGGGGTGCTTCGGGAGTATGGGGTATCGGGCTTGTTGTTACGAGCTATTCGGTCTCTGTACGACCGTTGTGAGAGTTTAGTTCGCATTGCCAACACTCGGTCGGAGTCATTCCCAGTGAGAGTTGGACTCCGCCAGGGCTGCCCTTTGTCACCGGTCCTGTTCATAATTTTTATGGACAGGATTTCTAGGCGCAGCCAGGGAATGGAGGGTGTCATGCTTGGTGACCACAGGATCTCATCTCTGTTGTTTGCAGATGATGTTGTCCTGTTGGCTTCATCCAGCAATGACCTACAGCTCTTGCTGGGACGGTTTGCCGCTGAGTGTGAAGCGGCTGGGATGAGAATCAGCACCTCCAAGTCCGAGTCCATGGTCCTCAGCCGGAAAAAGGTGGATTGTCCTCTCCGGGTTGGGGACAGGCTCCTGCCCCAAGTGGAGGAGTTTAAGTATCTTGGGGTCTTGTTCACGAGTGAGGGGAAAATGGAGCGAGAGATCGACAGACGGATTGGAGCAGCATCTGCAGTGATGCGGACGTTGTACCGGTCTGTTGTGGTGAAGAGGGAGCTTAGTTCTAAGGCAAAGCTGTCGATTTACCAGTCAATCCACGTTCCTACTCTCACCTATGGTCACGAGCTTTGGGTAATGACCGAAAGAACGAGATCGCGGATACAAGCGGCTGAAATGAGCTTTCTCCGTAGGATTGCTGGACTCACCCTCAGAGATAGGGTGAGGAGCTCAGTCATCCGGGAGAGGCTCAGAGTAGAACCGCTGCTCCTCCACATTGAAAGGAGTCAGTTGAGGTGGTATGGGCATCTGATTAGGATGCCTCCTGGACGCCTCCCACTTGAGGTGTTTCAGGCACGTCCCACTGGGAGGAGACCCCGGGGCAGACCCAGGACTCGGTGGAGAGACTATGTCTCCCAGCTAGTCTGGGAACGCCTTGGTATCCCCTCTGAAGAGCTGGAGCAGGTGGCTGGGGAGAGGGAAGTCTGGGCTTCTCTGCTTGAACTGCTGCCTCCGCGACCCGGACCTCCGGAAAAGCGGTAGAAGATGGATGGAACATGAAAGCATGGATCCATCCTGCCTTGTATCAATGGTTCAGGCTGGTGGTGGTGGTGTAATGGTGTGGGGAATATTTTCTTGGCACTCTTTGGGCCCCTTGGTACCAATTGAGCATCGTTGCAACGCTACAGCCTACCTGAGTATTGTTGCTGACCATGTCCATCCCTTTATGACCACAATGTACCCAACTTCTGATGGCTACTTTCAGCAGGATAATGCGCCATGTCATAAAGCTGGAATCATCTCAGACTGGTTTCTTGAACATGACAATGAGTTCACTGTACTCAAATGGCCTCGACAGTCACCAGATCTCAATCCAATAGAGCATCTTTGGGATGTGGTGGAACGGGAGATTCGCATCATGGATGTGCAGCCGACAAATCTGCGCCAACTGTGTGATGCCATCATGTCAATATGGACCAAACTCTCTGAGGAATGCTTCCAGCACCTTGTTGAATCTATGCCACGAACAATTGAGGCAGTTCTGAAGGCAAAAGGGGGTCCAACCCGTTACTAGCATGGTGTACCTAATAAAGTGGCCGGTGAGTGTATATATATATATATATATATATATATATTTATAGTAATATGTACATATGTTTACTAGCTGTTCTTGTTTTTTCTTGCCTTCTGATTAGTGCTCTGAGTGTTGCTATCCCTGTGCTGTTGCAATCCTGGAATTTCCCCATTGTGGGACTAATAAAGGCTTATCTTATCTTATTAGTATGTTGTGCACCTATTACCTTGGCATTCGTTCAGAAAGCAGAGTAAGAATTTCATTGCTCAGGAAATGTTGCATTTCTTAATTGTGCACATGATAATAAAGCCTTTGAATCTTGAATCTTGGACAAGAGCATGCTCTCGGTCCTGGTCTTACTGGATTTAAGCACAGCATTTGACATAGTAGACCATAATATTCTTTTAAACAGATTGCGCAATATGATTGGCTTCTCAGGCACTGTTTTTAGCTGGTTTAAATCTTACCTCACTGGCAGAGAATTTTATGTCACCCTGGGTGAACACTCCTCATCAAAGAGATATAACATGGATTGTGGTGTTCCTCAAGGTTCAATTTTAGGTCCAATTCTTTTTAATTTGTACATGCTGCCACAAGGCAATGTCATCAGGAGACATGGAATTCGTTTCCACAGTTATGCTGATGATACCCAGCTTTACATGTCTGTCTCTCCTGATGACCCAGCACCAACTGAAGTCCTTTTTAACTGCATTTTAGACATTAAGTCCTAGATGGCAGAGAATTTCCTACAGCTCAACCAGGACAAAACTGAAGTTTTAGTTATCAGTCCTGAAGCTCAGAGAGGGAAACGTAACAGAATTACAAACACTGTCTCTTATTCCATCAAAACAAATTAAAAATCTGGGCATTATTTTTGACTTTGAGCTTAGTTTTATTCATCCATCCATCCATCCATCCATCTTCTACCGCTTTTCCGGAGGTCCGGGTCGCGGAGGCAGTAGTTCAAGCAGAGAAGCCCAGACTTCCCTCTCCCCAGCCACCTGCTCCAGCTCTTCAGAGGGGATACCAAGGCGTTCCCAGACTAGCTGGGAGACATAGTCTCTCCACCGAGTCCTGGGTCTGCCCCGGGGTCTCCTCCCAGTGGGACGTGCCTGAAACACCTCAAGTGGGAGACGTCCAGGAGGCATCCTAATCAGATGCCCATACCACCTCAACTGACTCCTTTCAATGTGGAGGAGCAGCGGTTCTACTCTGAGCCTCTCCCGGATGACTGAGCTCCTCACCCTATCTCTGAGGGTGAGTCCAGCAATCCTACGGAGAAAGCTCATTTCAGCCGCTTGTATCCGCGATCTCGTTCTTTCGGTCATTACCCAAAGCTCGTGACCATAGGTGAGAGTAGGAACGTAGATTGACTGGTAAATCGACAGCTTAGCCTTAGAACTAAGCTCCCTCTTCACCACAACAGACCGGTACAACGTCCGCATCACTGCAGATGCTGCTCCAATCCGTCTGTCGATCTCTCGCTCCATTTTCCCCTCACTCGTGAACAAGACCCCAAGATACTTAAACTCCTCCACTTGGGGCAGGAGCCTGTCCCCAACCCGGAGAGGACAATCCACCTTTTTCCGGCTGAGGACCATGGACTCGGACTTGGAGGTGCTGATTCTCATCCCAGCCGCTTCACACTCAGCGGAAAACCGTCCCAGCAAGAGCTGTAGGTCATTGCTGGATGAAGCCAACAGGACAACATCATCTGCAAACAACAGAGATGAGATCCTGTGGTCACCAAGCATGACACCCTCCATTCCCTGGCTGCGCCTAGAAATCCTGTCCATAAAAATTATGAACAGGACCGGTGACAAAGGGCAGCCCTGGCGGAGTCCAACTCTCACTGGGAATGACTCCGACCGAGTGTTGGCAATACGAACTAAACTCTCACAACGGTCGTACAGAGACCGAATAGCTCGTAACAACAAGCCCGATACCCCATACTCCCGAAGCACCCCCCACAAAAATCCACGAGGGACGCGGTCAAATGCCTTCTCCAAGTCCACAAAACACATGTAAACTGGTTGGGCAAACTCCCACGAACCCTCAAGAATTCTCGAGAGGGTAAAGAGCTGGTCCGATGTGCCACGGCCAGGACGAAAACCACATTGCTCCTCCTGAATCCGAGGTTCGACCAACGGCCGGACTCTCCTCTCCAGTACCTTGGCATAGACCTTCCCAGGGAGGCTGAGGAGTGTGATCCCTCTAAAGTTGGAGCACACCCTCCGGTCCCCTTTTTTGAAGAGAGGAACCACCACCCCGGTTTGCCATGCCAAAGGCACTGCCCCCGACCTCCACGCAATGTTGCAGAGGTGTGTCAACCATGACAACCCAACAACATCCAGGGCCTTGAGGTACTCGGGGCGAATCTCGTCCACCCCCGGGGCCCGGCCACCAAGGAGATTTTTAACCACCTTGGCGACCTCAGCCCCTGTGATAGGCGAGTCATCCCCCTTGTCCCCAAACCCTGTTTCCTCTGTGGAAGGCGTATCAGTGGGATTGAGGAGATCCTCGAAGTATTCCTTCCACCGCCCGACGATATCCCCAGTTGAAGTCAACAGTGTCCCATCCGCACCATACACAGTGTGGACGGGGAGCTGCTTTCCCCTCCTGAGCCGCCGAACAGTTTGCCAGAATCTCTTTGAAGCCGACCGAAAGTCTTGTTCCATGGCCTCACCGAACTCCTCCCATACCCGGGTTTTTGCTTCAGCAACCACCCGAGCTGCACTCCGCTTGGCCTGCCGGTACACCTCAGCTGCTTCGGGAGTCCCACAAGCCAACCAAGCTTGATAGGACTCCTTCTTCAGCTTAATGGCCCCCCTCACCACTTGGTTCGGGGGTTGCCACCACGAGATGCACCGACCACCTTGCGGCCGCAGCTCTGGGCCGCCGCTTCAACAACAGAGGTGGAGAACATGGCCCATTCAGACTCCATGTCTCCAGACTCCCTCAGAATGTGGTTGAAGTTCTTCCGGAGGTGGGAGTTGAAGACCTCCCGGACAGGGGCCTCAGCCAGACGCTCCCAGCACACCCTCACTATATGTTTGGGTCTACCAGGTCTGAATGGCTTCCTCCCCTGCCATCGGATCCAACTCACCACCAGGTGGTGATCAGTTGACAGCTCTGCACCTCTCTTTACTCGGGTGTCCAAGACATACGGTCGCAGGTCTGATGATACGATAACAAAATCGATCATCGACCTGCGGCCTAGGGTGTC
This sequence comes from Pholidichthys leucotaenia, assembly GCA_020510985.1. NCBI lineage: Eukaryota > Metazoa > Chordata > Actinopteri > Cichliformes > Pholidichthyidae > Pholidichthys > Pholidichthys leucotaenia. The sequence continues at coordinate 438,876,255 of CM035840.1, forward strand.
CTGGTGCCAGGTGCACATATGGACACCCTTATGCTTGAACATGGTGTTCGTTATGGACAGACTGTGGTTAGCACAGAAGTCCAATAACTGAACACCACTCGGGTTCAGATCGGGCAGGCCGTTCCTCCCAATCACCCCCCTCCAGGTTTCACTGTCGTTGCCCACGTGCGCATTGAAGTCCCCCAGTAGGACAATGGAGTCTCCAGGAGGAGCACCCTCCAGCACCCCAGTCACAGACTCCAAAAAGGGTGGGTACTCTGAAACATCATTTGGTGCATAGGCACAAATGATGGTCAGGACCCGTTTCCCAACCCGAAGGCGCAGGGAAGCAACCCTTTCGTCCACCGGGGAAAACTCCAATATAGAGGCAGCAAGGTGGGGCGATACAAGAATACCTACCCCTGCTCGTCGCCTCTCACCCGGGGCAACTCCAGAAAAGGCCAAGCTCCAGCCCCTCTCCAGGAGACTGATTCCGGAACCGGAGCTGTGTGTTGAGGTGAGGCCGACTATATCTAGCCGGTATCGCTCAATCTCGTACACCAGCTCAGGCTCCTTCCCCACCAGAGAGGTGACATTCCACGTACCAAAAGCCAGTTTAGAAAGCTTGGGATCAGTCCGCCAAGGTCTCCGCCTTTGACTGCCACCTAATCCACATAGCACTGGACTTCCATGATCCCTCCTGCAGGTGGTGAACCTACTGGAGGGCGGACCCATGTAACTCCTTCGGGCTGAGCCCGGCCGGGTCCCATGGGTGGAAACCTGGCCACCAGACGCTAGCCTTCGAGCCCCTCCCCCAGGCCTGGCTCCAGGGTGGGGCCCCGGTAACCCCATACCGGGCGGGGTACACTGAATCCTTGATATACAATTTATCATGAGAGTCTGTTGGATCGTTCTTAGTCTGGCCCTTCACCCAGGACCAGTTTGTCTTGGGAGACCCTATCAGAGGCAAATTGCCCCGGACAACATAGCTCCTGGGATCACTGGGGCACGCAAACCCCCCCACCACGATAAGGTGACGATCCATGAGGGGGTTAGTTTTATTCAGTATGTTAAAAACCCTTGACTGTCTGTGGTGCATTATTGCACCCGGCAACCCCCCCCCCCCCCCCCCGTGGGTAAGATTGTTTTCAAGAAAATATTCAGTTTAGATGTCAGAGATTTTCAAGGCTATAACTTGAAAGTGGTAAGAGATAATGGCTTACTGTCAGTTAGAAAGATGTAGAATTCTTATGAATGCCCCTTGCAGGGCATCAGTGAGACGCCAGATGCTAAACAGTAAGTTTGCTCGTTTATTTACAAGAAGATGAAAATGACAAAATAAACAGCCATGTGGGGCTAAACACCAACATATACTGGGATACAAAATAATGAGCTCTGACGATAAACTAGGAGGGACAGCGAGGACGGAGCCTGCGCTGTACCACAAAGACTTGCAGCAAAGAGTTCAAGACACAGGGGAAGACTGGAGTCGGGAGTAGGCGCTCCAGTCCATAGACACAACAAGGTTAGGTTGTGTAGGTCGCAGGAAGGAGTGAGCCTCAGCTGCTCCCTTAAGTACAGGGCACAAACAAATCAGAAAAGAGGTTAAGTAATTTCCAAAATGACAAACAGCTGTCATGGCACCGGCTCAGCTTTGACAGCCGGAAGTGCGGCCGTGACGCTGTCACAATAAAAGCCCCTGAGTGATCCTAATAGCAAACCCCGGAATCAACGGTGGAAAAGGGGAAATACTGAGCAACCTGAGCACGGACAGAATCAGCACTCAGATCACCACAAGAATATGAGCCAAAGTTTGAGATAGGAGTAAATTTATGCACAATAAAAGACTGTTCTACCACTACACATATGCACCTGTAGCTTCACACTAATGTAATCACTGATGAAGTCATTTTTTCCTTATTCAGCTGTTATTTAGAAATGTTTACCTTCATTTTGTCTCTCTGTTAAATCCACTGTCTTTTCTATCACTTTTTATTAAACTTTTCAGCTGTTTTCCTGTGAAAACTGTTATTGATGGGGTCAAGATTTTTTCAAGAAAACATTCAGTTTAGATGTCAGAGATTTCCATGGCTGTAACTTGAAAGTGGTAAGAGATAATGGCTTACTGTCAATTAGAAAGATGTAGAATATGATCTAAAGTTTGAGAGAGGAGTAAATTTACACATTTAATTTGCATAATGCCACGGCAGCCATATCGAATTACATAACTTTCGGTCAAAAGTGGACTTTGGACATATTTTCACAAAGGATGGTTTTGTTTTTTGTCACCGTTTTTTGTTTTGGGTTTTTTGTTATCTTCAAAGTATGTGAAACAGAAAATCAGTACAATGTAAACAAACAAAAGAAATTTGTCAGACTTACTGCTGGCCAGGCGGCTTGTTTCATCCATTTTCGTCATCCTGGTCGTTATTTTGTCTTCTGTCGGTCATTTTCGCTTTCTCTCCCACATCCAGAAACTCTTATGATTATTCCACCTCAACCTTGCTTTTATTTCAACCTTGCTTTTATTCCGCCGCAATTTATCTTATATGATGACACGGAACCAGTGCAATTGTTCTGTCCAGTATGGTGCTGCGGTCGATGGCAGGTGAAAATTAACCAGATTCGGCCACCCTCTGTTATAACAAAATGTAGATATTTACCTTTATATGATAAATAATCTCTTTAGAATCATAGTTGGCAAATTTGGGAGCAAACGCCTCCTCCGTGTTGCAATGGAGCACGCCAACATTTGTTTACAAACTCTTCTTCTTGGTGTCCCAGAAGTGAGGTTTTCGGGTGGTTCTTTGGGAGACATCAGTTCTCCAAGGCAAGAGCAGTAAGTAATACATGTCTGCCACTTTGTGAGGTGGAATACTTAGTACAACTGGGGATTTTTTATGGTTTATGGCCACATCACATGACAGGCGCAGAACTGCGACATAGACAGTGAGGGCGCTTTCTATGTCCATGAAACCTGGACACAAGAAGGGTTAATAATATTTTAAAAATTGGATTTTATCATCTAAACAGTATAGTCAGAGTCCGCTCATTTCTCTCTCGAAAAAACACAGACGCGAATGCATGCTTTTATTTCCAGTCATATTGATTATTGCAATGCTGTCCTTTCTGGTCTTCCTAAAAAGACAATCAGTAGCTTACAACTATTACAGAATTCAGCAGCCGAGGACCAGAAAGAGAGAGCATATTATGCCAGTTTTAGAATCACTGCATTGGCTCCCTGCGAGTTATAGAATCGATTTTAAAGTTCTTTTATTAGTTTATAAAACTCTGATTGGTCTTGGTCCTTCTTATTTATTTGATCTGCTTTTACCATACCATCCCTCACGGACCCTGAGGTCCTTTGGTAATAGCCTTTTAATGATACCTAAAGTTAGGACAAAAACCCACAGTGAGGCATTGTTTGTTTTTTGGCCCACGTCTGTGGAACGGCCTGCCAGAGGACCTCAACGCTGCAGAAAGCGTTGATATTTTAAAAAAGGAGGCTCAAGACTCATCTTTTTAGTTTAGCTTTTAACTAATTTTATCATTCATGTTTATATACTTATTTGGCTATTTTAATTATTTATATATCTTTATATTGTTAGATTATTTCAATTCAGTTTTGCATTACAATATTGTTGCGTCAATCCCTTTGGCTCCAATCTATAAAATCACTCTTCACTTGGAAGGAATTGTTTCACCCAAAAATCTGGTCAAGAATTGTTTTGTTTTTTTTTTCCCTAAGAACTACAGTTTGAAAACACAGTCCATGGTAAAAGTGATGATAAGGATCCCATTTTGTGCCATGGACGGATTAGTCTGCAATCATAAATCCCGGAACTTCCTCCCCAACCAGGCAGTTTTATGCTTCAAGAACTGTTCGAAACATTCCAGATATATATTGACCACATTCCATAGGTCTCTAGGAATTAGCCACAGGTCAACTTTACCCCCTGATGGACAACTCCGGAATATGCTCGCTGTTGCCTCTGCAAGCTGCATTGTGGTTACTGAACGAAATGACTTCCTTTTAACAAAAACTCTCAATTTTCAGATTTTCTTTTTCAGGACACCCTGGAAAATCAAGCGGGACTCTGACATACCATTCTGGTTTGAAATGTTTTTATTAATCATTGGTTTAAATGTACTGAATGTTTGAAAATGCTTAAATGAACCTTATTGTAATGTATGTTGATTATAGAAGGACAAGTTTATGAAAGTGCATGTTTAATGTAGCAAGAATGAAAATTAGTCATGAATCATTGAAGTTAGTTTAACTTACACACATAAAGTGAATTTTCATTTTAATCAAGCTGTGTTTCATCCTATTTGAAAAGTTTACTCAAGTCATCTGACTGGTGCCAGCCAACCACCAGCCAGTCTCTGTTGGACAATGCCCCCTTTCATTCTATTGATCGTTCACAGACAAAGGACTGCTTTCTTATTGGACCAGAGTTCATTCAAAGCTCCTGCGATGGGAGGCAATTGGTTCCCTTTCAAGTCAGTCAAGTTATTTTCCTTTGAAAGTGACCAGTTTGAGGGAAAAATGCCCTAGTTCAGGAAGTGGCTCTTTTCTGTAAGTTTGTAAAAGTTGTCTGTGTGTCCTGCCTTGAATCCTCTCTTTCCTTTAAATGTCTGGGAAAAATACTTTTTCTTCTGTTTGAGCTCAACCTTCTCTTTTATATGGAGTAAAACTCCGTGTTCTCAGACGCCTTTTTTTCTATTTTATTCTGTTAAACTTTTTCTATTGATTTTCCTTAACTCACCGTGTTTTGAAGTGGACTGATCATTTCAAAAGAACTGCTCTTAAAGAACTAATCATCATTTGTGAGGGTAATTAAATCAGGACACACAAATGTAAGACCTTTCTAAGACTTTTTGTGGTATCTCAGGTTAGTACACCATATCTCACCCCTTACAACTCTGCTGACTACCTACCCTGTCCAGCTACACCATTTACCACACCTGTTTGTCATCAGCAGCAGCCTTTATAAGCAGAGCCTCTCCTCTTCCTTCTCACGGGACTGTTGGAGTTGAAACGTCAGCAGCGTGGTTCTCCTGCAAGACTTTTCGTGCACCTTTGTGCTCTCCTTCTCTAACCTTCTCCCATTGCAAAAAACCGTAAACCAGCAAATTATTAATCGTCTCTCTTGCCTTTGACCTCTTGCAGGATTCCACACGCACACCTTGGCGGGCCTGAATCTAACCTGGGCGGAACCATTCACTTCGGACTCCTAAAATCTTCCAAGTAAGTCTTGAGCACAGTTATCAAAATCTCCTAACCCTATTAAGTCCTTGGGCCTGGGGCACCCTCTCCCATCTTCATCAGATGTCAAATTACACCTCTGCCATACAACTGGGACTGTTTCTGAAGATTTTCTTTCTATTATGTGTACTGTGCTGACTACTAGAAGATTTTTTAAGTGTTATGAAATTGTTTGAAGACTCAGCATAACAGGAAGCTACAGCTGGGTGCAGTGGCAGCTTGTATCACTGTGATAAGAAGATAAGTACAGTTGCTATTGTGAAGATAGATGTTCTGGTGTGAGCTCCCTCAGAAAATTAAAAAATTAAAACCTGCGTTGCTTGTATATGGACTCTCCTCTCTGTCGTGGTTCGAGCACCGATTTCGTCTGCGCTCGGGCCATGCAGTATTTTCCTCCCAGCTGATGTGTGTGTCCCTGATGGCTCTCCGAGCTCTTATTGTGACAGCGCTCGGAGGGGCTTCCGGCTGTCAGAGCGGAGCTCTCTGACAGCTGGGCTGCACTAGCGATTGCCATCAGCTGTCCCATCCTGAGCCCTATTTAAGGGATCAGCTATGGGCTGAGCATCGCTGCAGTCTCCGTCAGACTCCCCTCTTCTGACCCCGTCAGAAATTCCTCATCTGACATCGTCAGACATTCCTCGTCCAGCCTCCATGCTGATTTCTCCATTCCCCATAAGTGTGTTCATTGTGTATCTGTTCCTCCTTATCATAGCCTGTGTTATAGTGATAGTGTGTTTTAGCCCCCCGTGGCTCATTACTTTATCGTTATTCTACCTTTAATAAACTGTGCAAACTCACCGGCTGGCCTATAGCGTCTCTTATTGACGGCTCATGAGGGCCATCCCATGACAGTAGACTGCAGCTAGACTGAGACGCCGGTCACCGTGAGTTTTGCCTAATTGGACTTGTTAGTTCCCTTGTTCAGCGTACCAGCGTGCTGGGAGATGGCATCGCCGCTCAAGGGCTACGCTACAAGCCTGGGCTACAAGCTAATTATGGCTCTCATCGAGGTCGACGGAATCCTTTCCAACGCTCGTAGCCATCGCTTCCCCAGCGGCTTGCACTGGTACCTGGACCTCGCTGAGGACACTATTAATCGCCTTCCCCGCTACTCCAACCACCCGGAAGTCACGGCGAGGAAGGCAGACATCGCTGTGCAACGGGAGAGACTCCGTGGGCTGGAGGGAAACTCCGGCAGGAAGCCGAAGAGGAGGCATCCTCGCTTCGGGATTCCATTCCTGTCCCCGTTCCAGGCCAGGAGTTCGCACCGCCCAGGGGTGATCTCCAAAGGAGTAAAACGTCAGTCGGAATTCCCCCGGAGAAGCTACAACAGTCAGCTGCTTCCATCCAGGACCGAGTGGCGGCAGCTCGCTCCGCTGTTCACCCCATGCAGATTATAAAGCATGTGACGGTGGCAGTCAGGCTGGTGGAGAGGAATCCGGCTTTAAGTGACTATCCAGAGTACGCCGACCTGCTCATTTCTGTTTCCGCGCAGGAGCGGCGTTTCCTGAACCTCTCCTTCGCCTCGCCCTCTGCCGGTAACCGTCGTCACACAGCTAACAGGAAGCCTCAGCAAGAACCCTGTCCGGATCCTGTTCCGGGTCGTCAGAAAGGCTCTACTTCTCTGACAGCTGCCGCTCCTACGTCTCGTCAGGAGGGAATTTCCGCAGCCTCTCTCCCCGGGTCACCTCTCCCTGCTGTTCCGTCAGCTCCTCGTGCCTAGATCGCCTCGGCTGTCATCCCCTCCTCCTCAACGTCTTTCTCGGCTGCTGTGAGTGCAATGAGTCCTGCTTCGGCGATGCCCGTCGTGGGTCCATCGCGAGCGACTCCTCCTTGTCCTTCCAGGGGGCCCTCCGTCACCATCCAGCGGGGCAAGCGAGGAACGAAGTCCACTGCAGCGGGTTCCATCAGGCCTCTACGGATCAGGCAAGTAGCTTTTCATTCTGTTCCCACATTGGATGAATTGCCTTGCTTGATTCCTGGGGGGGAGTTCGGGGTTCACAGTCCCCTGAACTCCCTACACCTGCTGCAGTAATTAGTAATGGACCTGCTACCTTTGTGTCTCCTTCCCCTGAGCGTTCCGTGGTGCCAGGCCGACGCCGCCGGACGAGGAGGGAGCCTGCGGCCCTGGATAGCATGGTTCCAGCCCCGCAGCCACGTCATGGGCAGAGGAGGAGAGCGGACTGCAGTTTGGAGCCTGCGCCGACGGTGAAGCGTTCCCGGGTCTCCACGGAAGAGCGGTCCGATCCAGCAGGTCGAGGATCCCCTGCCACTACGCCGTGCGGGTCGTCGGCGTGAATGTCAGCGTTGGAGGGTCCTCAGACTGTGAAGAACATCATGCTGGCTGCGAGGCCCGCTGTTGCCGAGTGGGAGCCAGAGGACGTCCTTCTGCCTTCGGAACCCGGATCGTCAAAGTCCTGGACGGCGACAGAACTCGAGTGCAGGCAAGTGCTCTATTTTTCCTTCCTACTATCTGTTCTAGAGCATTTTTGCCTGTCTCTCGGGGAGACGAGCCAGGTGCAGCCGTCCGCTGCATCCGAGCTCGTCTCACTGGGCTCTGTCGCTACCGGTGATCCTGATCCCGGTTCTTTTTCTTCTCCTGAGCCTTCTCCCAGGGTCACCGGTGCGGAGTCAATCCTGGTCGCTGTGCTGGAGGTTTCGGGTTCGGAGTTGGAGGTCGTTCCTGGTGCTGCCCCAACCCAGTTGGGGTCCATCGCGGGTGTGGCATTGACCCAATTGGGGTCCGCCGTGGATGCAGCCAAGACCCAATCGGGGTCCGACGTGGGTGCAGCCGAGACCCAATCGGGGTCCATCGCGGGTGCCGCTCCAGCCCAATCGGGGTCCGTCGTGGGTGCCGCGCTGACCCGATCGGGGTCCAGCAGGGGCGCAGCGCCGGTTTGGTTCGAGGTCGGTGAGGGAGCTGCAGATCCTCTGCCGCCTGATGCTGGACTGGTTCATCATCATCATCTTTCCCCTAACTCATCTCCATCGGGGGCCATTGGGGTTCTCAATATTCGGCCCGGCTCTCCCTCATCTTCCCCCTCTCCAGGAAGGCCGTCTTCAATTTTTCCCCTGCCGTCCTGGTGGCTGAGTGATGTGGGTCAGCTGCCTGGTGAGCTTTTTTGCCGGTTCGGCGTTCTGGGTCGGCCACCCAATGTACTGTGCTTCCTACTGGGCAACCTGGTTGGGCCGCCGGAGGTTCCGTCTCTCCGGGCCTGGGACTGGGGTAGGCCGCCCAAACGCTCCCTTTTCCCCTTATTGACTATTTGGACACTGGACGCAGGGAGACCACCAGAACTGTTCCCGTCTCATTGGACTCTGCCTGCCGTCATCCCCGTGTGTTTCTTATTTCCATTAAATATTAAGGTCACTCGGGTGTATTGTCATTTGCTCTATGTTGATCTATGTATTCACCGCTGTTTAGCGTGCCTTTTATTTCTCTCCCCTCCCCTGTCTGAGGGATGATTTTGTCCTGCCACATTGTGTCTCATGGGCCTGTGTATTTTAGTTATAGGCCTCCTTCTGTTATTTGCATTTTTTTGTCCTGTCTATGTTCCAGCCGTGCTTTATGGAGTATTGTGTTTTCTTTACCATCCTCTGTAATGCTTCGTTTGTTCCCTGTGTTTTCCCGTTCCTCGTCTTGGGTTTTTTTTTGTCTTTTCTGGTTCTCCCTCCAGGCCTTTCCCCCATCCTCCCACCCTTGGTGGTGGTGGTGGTGGGGGGGCTTGGGTGTCATACAGCGTCCGGAGTTCGCCGCCTCGGGGGGGGGGGGGTACTGTCATGGTTCGAGCGCCAATTTCGTCCGTGCTCGGGCCATGCAGTATTTTCCTCCCAGCTGATGTGTGTGTCCCCGATGGCTCTCCGAGCTCTTATTGTGACAGCGCTCGGAGGGGCTTCCGGCTGTCAGAGCGGAGCTCTCTGACAGCTGGGCTGCATTAGCGATTGTCATCAGCTGTCCCATCCTGAGCCCTATTTAAGGGATCAGCTATGGGCTGAGCATCGCTGCAGTCTCCGTCAGACTCCGTCAGACTTTCCTCTTCTGACCCTGTCAGAGATTCCTCGTCTGACATCGTCAGACATTCCTCGTCCAGCCTCCGTGCTGATTTCTTCATTCCCCATAAGTGTATTCATTGTGTATCTGTTCCTCCTTATCATAGCCTGTGTTATAGTGATAGTGTGTTTTAGCCCCCCGTGGCTCATTACTTTATCATTATTCTACCTTTAATAAACTGTGCAAACTCACCGGCTGGCCTACAGCATCTCTTATTGATGGCTCGTGAGGGCCATCCCATGACACTCTCATCATTTTACATTAGAATATTCTTAAGACAGAACTGTTACCTCCACCAAGGGATAGCAAAGACCATGGAAAAAAATGGTACATTCCACCTTCTAGCTTGGTGCTCAGCATAATAGAATGGGGAAAAGAAAGTTAACGCACAGAGCTACCAGAGGACTGACCCCCCCCACTGTAGCTTCTACTACTTACAGTAGCTGTGTGGCCTAGGGTCACTGAAATGGAAATAGGTGCCACCCTACGCCACTGGCATGGGACTAACTTAACTTAACCAAGGGAGGAGGTAATGTTTTTGCCGGCGTTAGTTTGTTTGTGTGTTTGTTAGCAACATTATTCCAAAAGTTATGAACGGATTTTGATGAAATTTTCAGGAAAGGTGTGTAATGGCACGGGGAACAGATGATTAGATTTTGGAGGTGATTCAGATCACGATCTGGAGCCAGGATTTTTGTCAATATTATTTTATATATTAATATTGAGCTTTTCAAGTACTTCCCCTTTAAGACATGTCTGCGGAGTTACGTGCATGGCCCCGCACCTCCGCACCCTGGAAGCAGTGCACTCTGAACACTGATCTTCATCCACACAGTATGTGATGATTGACATTATTTCATCTGAAGAAGCCAAGAAAATGCAAGCAAAGTGTGCAGTTTAAGACGAGGTTCGGAGTGCATGCGGACGTAACTCCGGTGGCATGTACCAACAGACATGTCGTTGGAGCCATGTGACCCACACGGTACAAAATCCTGTCTGGAATACCGCATCCAGAAGGATCACCACCACGCGGTCAGAAACATACAAAACTACATATTGGAGCCTGGAATGTGCGAACCCTTATGGACAACCAAGCCAGTGATCGACCTGAAAGGAGAACTGCCATCATCTCCAGAGAGCTAAGGAAGTTCCGGATCGACATCGCAGCACTCTCCGAGACCCGACTGGCTGATGAAGGGCAGCTGAAGGAGGAAAAAGGCGGGTATACTTTCTTTTGGAAGGGAAAGCCTGCAAATGAGCCACGAATCCATGGTGTGGGATTTGCTATTAAGAACTGCCTCATCAACCACCTCCATGAACTCCCTGTGGGCATCAACAAGCGCCTGATGACCATTCGTCTGATACTTGCCTGCAGTCAAATGGCCACCGTTATTAGTGCCTATGCTCCAACGCTTGATGCACAGGATGAAGTAAAGGAGGCCTTCTATGCTGACCTGGACAAAATACTATCTGAAGTCCCAAAGGAGGATAAGTTAATCCTGCTTGGAGACTTTAATGCCAGAGTGGGACGAAACCATCATCTATGGAGCGGCACGCTGGGGAGAGAAGGGGTTGGAAACACAAACTCCAATGGCATACGACTGCTAACCAAGTGCTCAGAGCACAACCTGGTCATCACCAACACACTTTTTCGTCAGAAAACCAAGTTCAAAACGTCATGGATGCATCCCCGCTCAAAATTATGGCATCTCAATGACTACATCATAGTCCGCTCCGAAGACCACCGCGATGTCCTTAACACCAGAGCAATGACCAGCGCAGATGACTGCTGGACTGACCATCACCTCATTCGCTCCACCATGTCTATCCGCTTAATGCGGAAAAGAAGGTTGCAGAAAGGACAGAGCCGGCCAAAGCTTAACATCGTACTGCTGGACGACATTGTCTACCAACAACAGCTGCTGGATACTCTTAGGGCAGCTTTGCCCAAACAGTACCCAGAGGATACTGAAAAACACTGGAGCACACTTTCCACTGCCATCGTGGACTCCTGCAGAAGCATCCTCGGTCATAAAAAGCGGAGACATCAAGACTGGTTTGACGAGAATGACAGTGAGATCCAACAGCTCACTGACATCAAGCGGCAAACTTTTATCACCTGGCAAAACAACATTCACTGCAAGGTTAAAAGAGCAGCCCATCACTTCCGGTTATGGCTGCCACGTAGGACGGACGTGTCTCGCTCTGCTCTGCTCCTGGAGAAAAAAATCGGCAAATAACTCTCTCATTTGGGACAGAACGTATCCCAGCATTTGGGCGAGGATATGTCGGCGAAGCCTAAGGCTGGAAAACCAGGAAAAGGAAAAAGCGAGCCGCCGAAACAGTCCAAATTAACGGACTTTCAGGTCTGTGACGCAGCAAACAAAACTCCATATATGGCGGAGGAGGCTGGCAACGGTGCGATTTCTGCGGGGAGAGGCGCAGATGCGCTGATGGCTGCCATGAGTTCAATGAGAGCGGACTTTTCCTCTAGATTTGATGGGATTATGACAGCGTTGGAAGGAATAAGAAAGGAATTGGGTGACTGTGTAGAACGAACGGCGCAGATGGAGCTCCGTCTCGCTAGTGCTGAAGATGACGTCACCCGTCTTCAATTAAAGGTGCGCACTTTGGAAAAAAAAAATAAATCTCTGGAAGATAATATTTTGGATTTGGAATCTCGGTCGAGACAGAATAATTTGAGGCTGGTGGGTCTTCCAGAGGAATCAGAAGGTCGGGACGTATGTTCCTTTCTGGAAAAGTGGATTCCGGAGGTGCTGGGCAGCGAGGAGTTGCAATCAGCAGTGGTTCTGGAAAAAGCACATCGTATTGGCCCACGGAGAGATAAGGGACCGCCGAGGACCTTAATTATGAAGTTTCTTAGCAACAGAGACAGGATGAAGATCTTCAACGCTGCACGTGCTAAAGGAGAGATTAAACACCAGGACCAGCAGGTGCGGTTCTACCCAGATTTGGCCACAGGAATCCAGCAATTGAGGAAGCAGTTTGATCCCGTACGTAAGGAGCTGCGCAACCTTGGGATTCGTCATGGTGTAATCTATCCTGCGAGACTGCTGACCACGTATGAGGGCAGAACCCACATCTTCAAGACCCCAGAGGAGGCGCAGGAGTTCATCAAGAAGATCAAAGAAGAAGAAGAGACTGGTGGGAGCTAAGCATGAACAAAATATAAGGTAGAATAATTAAGCATTTGCACAGGCATCTGACTGACTTGAAGTAAATAGTAAGTTTACAAAATATAGATTGTATTATATATTAAAAAACAAAACAAAAACAAAACAAACAAACAAAAAAAAAACTATGATGTACAAAGTTGTTAAAAATTTTGGAGTTAAGTTGGAAAACTACAGAGGAGAGTTAATGTTACGTCATTAAAAGCAGTAGAGTTAGGGTGATTGGGAGGATGAAGAAGGAGTGGCTTAGGCTGTTCCCCGTGGGTGTGGAACGGTCGATGGCTATATCGGGAGACAGAATTTTTCTTTTGATTTTGGGGGGTTTGCCACAAGTGTGGGAAGGGGAAATTTGTTTGTGTGTAGTTTGTAGGATGAATGTTCAACCACTCATGTTTTTGCTTCTCTGTATGAGCATGTTTACACTGCAAGGTAATCCCAAACTCTCTATTGATCATGGACCAAAGTGTTAATCTTAATTTAACTTCATGGAATTGCAGAGGTCTACAAAATTTAAAAAAACTTAAACAAGTTATGAATAAAATAAAGGACATGGGTTCAAGAATTGTGTTTTTACAAGAAACTCATCTGATAGAGGAGGATGTTAAAAGAATTAGGAGTAGATGGCAGGGAAGTGTATTCACCTCTTCATTTTCATCCCGAGCCAGGGGAGTTATGACTCTCATACATAAATCAGTTCCTTTTCAAGTGAAAAATGTAATTGGAGACAAATTTGGAAGATATGTAATCATTCAAGGTTCTTTGCTATTAGAAAATATAAATCTTGTGAACTTATATGGTCCCAATATAGATGATCAGAAGTTCTTTGCTAATTTATTTCTCATCTTATCATCACTTACAGGGCAACATATAATAGCAGGGGATTTTAATTGTACATTGAATCCAGGTGTGGATAGATCAACAGGACTGGATTGTACGCACATTGGATGTAGGATGACTATTAATCATTTTATGAAAGAATTGAGATTGTTAGATATATGGAGAGAAATGAAACCACAAGTTAAAGCCTATTCTTGTTATTCCAGTACCTACAAGACATTCTCACGTATTGATTATTTTTTGATTTCCACAGAATTAAGGTCCAAGATTCAAAACTGCTTTTATGATAACATCGTGATCTCTGATCATGCACCCTGTTGTCTAATATATGTAGATAAAAAATTGACAAAGGAATCAGGTAGATGGCAATTTCAGCATAAATGGCTTCAGGATGAGGAATTTGTCAAGTATATAGAAAAACAGATAGACGAGTTCTTTGACATCAATACTACACAAACATCAGCATGTGTAAAGTGGGAGGCTTTCAAAGCTTTTATTAGGGGACATATTATTAGTTATACAGGATCAAAATCTAAGAAGACTCGAGAGGAGAGAGCTAAATTGGAACATAAAATAAAAAATCTTCAGGAAAAAGTGTATGCAGGAAGTGACCCAAGGTTGGAGAATGAATTACTGATTTTGAGAGCTGAATACGACAAAAAATCAGCGAACAGAGCTGCCTCGAGTCTTCTAAGATTGAAACAATCTTTTTATGAACAAGGTGAAAAATCAGGAAAATTATTAGCATGGCAGATTAAACAATTGGAAATTAAAACACCAATTACCAGTATTATAAGTAATGGACAGGTAGTTATAGATCCTTTAGAAATTAATAGAGCCTTTAGAGATTACTATGAAAAATTATAAGATACCAAAAATGAACCTGATTTAACAAAACTAAATGGGTTTTTGAACGAACTATCTATACCGTGTATTCCAAATGAAAACAGGGAGATATTGGAGTCTAAAATTAGTCAAGAAGAAGTTGGGCTAGCCATTGATAATATGAAATCAGGAAAAAGTGCAGGACCAGATGGTCTTCCAGTTGACCTTTATAAAAAATTTAAGAATAAATTAATAAAACCTTTTTTGGAAATGGTTTTAGAAGCATTTCAAAATAATAATTTACCATCATACATAAATAATGCCTTAATTATACTGCTGCCAAAACCAGGTAAGCCCTCTAATAAATGTGAAAATATGAGACCAATAAGCCTATTAAACGCCGACCTTAAGATAATCTGTAAAATTTTAGCAAGACGAATACAAGAAATTTTACCAAATATTATTAATCGAGATCAGAATGGCTTTATAAAGGGTAGACAAGGCTTCCATAATGTAAGAAGACTATTTAATATTATTTATTTTAATAAAGAAGCACCGGATACAGCTCTCCTATCATTGGACGCCGAAAAGGCCTTTGATAGAGTTGAATGGCCCTTTCTTTTTGAAGTCCTACAAAGGTTTGGACTTGGAAATAATTTCATAAAATGGGTTCAAATAATATACAATAATGCTACAGCAGAAATCCTAACAAATAACAATATTTCAAAACCAATAAAAATCAATAGAGGATGTCGACAAGGCTGTCCACTTTCACCTTTACTGTTTACTATGGCAATTGAACCTTTAGCGATAGCGATACGTTTACATTCACAAATATATGGAATTAAAGTTGGACCAACAGAACATAAAATCTCCCTGTACGCCGATGATATAATTTTGTTTATGTCGAATCTAAAAAAATCAATTCCAACCTTGTTGAATTTAATAAAGAATTTTGGGGAAATATCAGGATATAAAATAAATAAAACTAAATCTTCAATATTAATGCTAAATGAGACCCAGAGAAATTACCCAGCCCCTGAGGTAAATCAATTCAATGTTGTAAATCAGTTTAAATATTTAGGAATCCAAATTATGCCTAAGCTAGAATCAGTCGCCAGTGTCAACTATGAAGCCTTAATGTCAGATATCAGTGAGTTAACTCAGAGATGGATGTCACTACCAATGTCGATGATCGGGAGAATCAATATACTTAAAAGTAATATTTTACCTAAAATACTTTATTTATTTCAATACATTCCCTTATCACCACCTTTAGATCTATTCTCAAGAATAAAAAAAAAGTTAGTGGAATTTATATGGAACAACAGGAGGGCTAGATTACGTTTGTCTTTATTATATTTACCATTTGATCGTGGAGGTCTGAAATGTCCAAATTTTATGTTGTATTATTGGTCGGCACAACTGAGGTCTATGACATATTATTTTTCATCAAATGATCTCCCTCACTGGACTGAAATGGAATCATACAATTTACCTTTACCTCTTCCCATATTCATATACTCAGATTCGGCAAAAAAATTACAAAAACAAGTTAAAAATCCATTTGTAAAGCATATGATCAAAATATGGTGTGAAGCTAAAAACTATTTAAAAGAACCACAGTTATTGTCACAATTTAGTCCAATATGGGGTAATCAATATTTTAAACCAGGGAGAGCGGACGCTGTATTTAAAGTATGGAATTTAAAAGGGATACAAAAGATTCAGGATTTATATTTGCCATGTGCAGACAACATAATGTCTTTTGAAGAGCTGAGGATCAAATTTAATCTCAATAGAACACATTTTTTTAAATATCTTCAACTTAGAAACTTTATTCGATCAAATCAAAATAAAGCTCTCACTCGACCTATTTATTCATCCTTGGAAAAAATGATGATGAAAGATAGTAAAAGAAAGGGTATTATTTCAGAGTTTTATAACTCATTGACACTATCTTCAAGTGAAAATTCACTGAAAAGATTAAACTACTGGAAAGAAGATCTGCAAATTGAAATTTCAGAGGAACAATGGGAATTGGCTTGTACAGAAGCTCAAACCAAATCAATAAATGCACGCCTTAAATTGATACATTTCAAATGGTTAATGCGGATGTATGTTACACCGGAGGAGTTAAATAGATATAACAAAAATATACCAGATACGTGCACAAAATGCATGGAAAGTAAAGGAACCCTATTTCATTGTTTATGGGAATGTAGATTAATAAGAATGTTTTGGGAAGAGGTGAGGGTAACAATTGAAAAAATAATCTCAAAACAAATCATATTGAATCCTAAACTGTTTTTGTTGGGTCTGTACCCCGAAAAGCATAATTTTAATAAAAGTGAAAGAACATTCATAGACCTCAGTTTGCTTAATGCCAAAAAATGTATTGCACTATTATGGAAAAAGACTCATAGACCAGATGTGACTCAGTGGTTAAGACAGATGTTAACAAACCTTCCATTAGAAAGAATAACATATATACTAAAATCAAAGGAAATTGTGTTTGAGAATATATGGAGACCTTTTATTGATTATGTAAAAAATTTAAACATAACTCTTGAAGAAGAAGGTGAATGATGTGTGTGGACCTTGTAAATTCCAAACTGGTGAACATAATATGTATACTTATGTATTGGATTGTCTAGACTAAACAGAGGAGCATTGTTGAAGACTTGATTTTGTTGGTGGTTGTTGGTGTTTTTAGTGCATTTTTTTTTTTTGTAGTACTTTAGTGTTAGTGTTTGATTGTTTGTATCATGTTTGTTAAAAAAAAAAAAAAAGGTTCAATAAAGATATTGTGGGAAAAAAAAGAGCAGCCCATGCCAAAGCGAAGGCAGCCGTACAAACACTTGTTAGGAAATTGAAGAACCAGTGGTGGACAAAGAAGGCCCTGGAGATCCAGCAGCTTGTCAACTCTGGAGACACGAGAGGATTCTTCGATGCCACAAGAGCGGTATATGGCCCCAGCCACCGCTGCCTAACCCTCCTTCACTCCAGAGATGGGCTCTCACTTCTGAAGGACAAGGAGGCAATTGCAGACAGGTGGAAAGAACATTATAAGGCCCTCTTAAACAGGGACACCACTCCTGAGATGGAGGCCCTTGATCAACTCCCTCAACAGCCCATAGAGGAAAGCATGGGAAAACCACCTAGCTTGGATGAGGTACAGGACGCCATCAGGAAGATGAGAAACAACAAGGCTGCTGGACCTGACGGCATCCCAGCAGAAGTCCTGAAGAAAGGCGGTCCTGATCTTCTGAAGCACATCCATGCCCTGCTCCTGAAAACATGGGAAGTAGAGGAAATCCCTGTACAGCTCAGGGATGCCTTGATTGTCTCCATCTTTAAAAAGGGGGACAGGGCAGTTTGTGGGAATTACCGTGGCATTTCTCTCCTGTCCACCATAGGGAAAGCCTTTGCCCGGGTCTTGGCCAATAGACTCACCCCCCTGTCAGAGAGCATCCCAGAGTGGTTTTCGCCCAAACAGAGGCACCACAGACATGATTTTGATTGCTCGCCAATTGCAAGAAAAATGCAGGGAACAAAATCTAGCATTATACATGGCCTTCATAGACCTTACCAAAGCCTTTGACTCAGTAAACTGTCAGGCCCTTTGGCTGGTTCTGGCAAAGATTGGCTGCCCAGAAAAATACATCCGGGTACTGAGACTGCTGCATGACAATATGTCTGCCACGGTACTCAGTGGCAGTGGAGACAAAACAGAACCCTTCAGGGTTGACACAGGAGTCAAACAGGGATGTGTCATCGCTCCAACATTATTCTCCATCTATATTGCTGCTATTCTCCATCTCACGAACCAACATCTGCCCCCAGGAGTCAAAATCACGTACAGAATCGACGGTCAACTTCTCAATATCAACCGATTTAGAGCTAAAGGTCAAACCACCACCATATCCATTATGGAGCTGCAGTATGCTGACGACAACGCTCTCGTAGCCCTCTCAGAAGAGGACCTTCAGTGCATCTTGTCTGCCTTTGCCAAAGCATACAAACAGCTCGGTTTGGCCGTCAATATAAAAAAGACACAAATACTCCACCAACCATCACCAAACTGCAGTACACTTGCCATACCCCCAAACATCTCCATTGATAACATCCGACTGGAAAATGTGGACCACTTCTTATATCTTGGCAGCCTCCTCTCATCAAAAGCCGTCATCGATGATGAAATACACCACCGCCTCAGCAGTGCCAGTGGGGCTTTCTCAAGGCTAAGGAGGAGAGTCTTTGAAAACCGCGATCTCCAAGTGAAAACCAAAATCCTGGTTTATAAAGCGGTGGTGCTCCCCACTCTCCTGTATGGATCAGAAGCCTGGACTACATACAGCAGGCACTTAAAGGCACTTGAGGCACACCATCAGAGATGCCTCCAAAAAATCCTCAGGATTAGTTAGGAGGATAGATGCACCAACACCAGCGTCTTGGAGGAGGCTAACCTTCCCACCATCACTGCCACCATTGCCCAAAACCAGCTCAGATGGACTGGTCATGTTATCCGAATACCTGACTCTCGCCTCCCGAAACATGTCCTGTACTCCCAGCTAGCTGAAGGGAAGCGGGCTCCAGGAAGCCAGACGAAGAGATTTAAGGACAACATAAAAACAAACCTAAAGAAGTGCCACATAGACCTAAAAGCTTGGGAAAATATGGCAACCAACAGGGCGACCTGGAGAAACATTGTCCGTGAGGGTGCCGCACAGTACAACGCTGACCTCCATCATGCTGCACAAGACAAACGCAGACTCAGGAAGGAGAGAGCAACCAACAATCAGGACCAGCCCAAACCCACCACCATTACATTCCCCTGCCCACATTGCAGCAGAATAATCGGGTCCAGAATTGGCCTCTATGCCCACCTGAAGACCCACAAGGACCAAGAGGGAGGACAGTCATACTCGACTACGAGTGACCGCCGATGATGACGTAAATACACTAACTTCAGCACTGGACAATGTTTAATTGTTTTGTTTGTGAAATCACAATAGGCCTGTTCTACTGTGCTCGTTTACTATGCACTGTAGTGATATGATACTGCACTGTTGTGCAATATTGCTTAACAATTATGAACCTTGTCAGTAAATTGTAAGGGAGAAGAGAGGAGGAAAAAAAAAAGAAAACCGACCTGAAAGATTCAATAAACCATGATACTGATTTAAGGTCGAATTGCCCAGCTCCAATGTATGATCAATACAATTATGACAGTATTGTTATTATAATGTAGTCAAACTTTAAATTACACATCATCTTTGTGGTGATGGACTCTTTGTTTCATTTGAAAATGCGAAGAAAAGTGAGCAAAATCTGCTAAATCGCTAGCATGCTAACTACTACCTATCAGCTATCTACCTGTGGTTCTGATGACTGGCATCGGATACGTTTTGATCAGGGGTCTTCTGCAGTACCGACTCAACAGGTATAAGTTTTATAAACATTTATTACTTTTGCACTTCGCAATATTTGATTTGTTTACATGTGTGTGAAAAGACAATAGACATCTTCATGCTGATTGAGATGTTTAGCAACAGTTACTGGCTACATTGAGAAGGGACTATTTTTTCCCAGCTGCACAAAATGACTGGTTAAACAAACATCACAATATTTTGTCCAGTATTGCTGTCATTTAATAAACTGTGCTTGTTGAAACTGCTGTATAAAAGCAATATTACACTCGACATTGTTACAGTATTCAATTCAATTCAGCTTTATTTATATAGCACCATATCACAACAGAAGTCATTTCATAGCACTATCAAAAGTAGGGAAAACCTCACAATAGGGAAAATATCAATATTTACATAAACGGAAAATCAAATCACAAACACATCTTTCCCCTTCTCCTCAGACTGTTGGACTCTTCCATGTTGTCTCTGAGAAATGTGCATGTGCGTATCGTTGGCTGCATTGTAAACAAACTGTACAGTGTGTAGAATAGCAGCAAAATAGAAACGAAGTTATCCGAGCGGTGCAGAGAAATGGAGAAAAAGAGAAGAGCACAGAATTTATTTTTTTTTATCAAAACAACCTTTTTCACTTCAACCTGGGTGGAGACTAACCCTCCCAAAGAGCAGACAGAGAGCAACACTGCTTATTCTGCCTTTATAAATTAAAGTTGCGCAGTTCTCATTAAAGCATTTCATGTAAGTGAGTTTGGTTCCCTCTAGTGGTGCAGTGAAAGCATCGTTTTGAACTGATACACGAAGTGTTGCACATGTGCAGTAATGATATAACAGGATACCGGTCAGAGCTTCACCTGATGTACAAACACTGTGAATGTTGTTTAACTATCGGCGCCTTGGACATCATTAGTCCGTGAGTATCCCACATGGGTTGACAGTGTTAACAGCTACAATGAGAACCGCATGGTTGCATTGGTGTATTTTAAGCGACTGTCTAGTCCGTTGCCAACATTGTTACCAAGCTAAGTTAGAGCTAATGCTAACATGTGCTAAGCTAGACACGGTGACCATATCGTTGACGGCGTGTATATGTCTACTTTGTTGCAGTTTTACACGGATGTAAGAACGAATGTACACGGATGTAAGACCAGAAAAAGACGAGTGTACATCACGTTGAGTTCCTTGTGGGGTAGCATCAATAAACGAGATAAAAGGAAACATCTTGTCATCACTGAGGCCTGCACCACACGTGTTAGCTTGCTGTCTACCAGTCGACAATTGGGAAACTCGATGGGAGGGCAGTAAACTGCTTGTACGAGCACACATGATGCCAATGACAAGCACCTGTTGTTAATGAGGAGGCAGCGGTGATGCCAGTTGATGATAGTACAGGTAAACAACCAAATGTTTTATTTTTTTTTCTAATTGTAAGATATGCAGAGGCCAAGGTTCACGTTGCTAAATATAAATATGACCAACTGTGCTCCCCAGGCATGCACAGGATATCTGCAGCCTCAGGAGATCACATTACATGAGATTAAATATAGTTTTGAGAGGTTTTTTGAACTAAAAGTTGTGGGAAGAATTCCAAATTTTAAAGCAGATGCCTTTTTCCATAAGTTTACTGCAATGATATTCTATATAACACCACAAGAACAGCACAGAATTGTCAAAAAATTCCTATTAAACAAGGATTTGTAAATTAAGCAGAAACTTCTGCTATACAGAAAAAACTCTTTGGTGCAACAGCAAACACAGACTTTAACACAATTAAGTGAGAATGAAGTAGCTACTCATAAATTTGTCATAAAAATGACCAGCATTGTAGGCTACTCTTGCTGAGAACATGAATAAAAAGAATGAAAAAAATGATTATCCATTACAACAGCTAAATTGCATTGAATGCATCTTACAGTACAGATTTGGAAATTATGGCAGCACCTTCATTTGAAAACTCCCTAACCACAGCGGTCCCCAACCACTCGGTTCCGAGCACAGAAGAAAAAGAAACAATTTACTCTGTTGCTCTGTATTGTCTATCAAAGTCTGTTTTTCTGAAAAAAATACTGAGTATTCTCTCTTTCCATGCCTGACTCCTACCTGTCTATCTATCTGCTGCACGTCTTGACACACACCAGTTTCATCAGATACTCATCTTTCCTTTACTGGAAGTTTTAAGCTGGGTTCACACTATAATGTTTGGACCAACGTTTACTGACATTTTGAAAAATCAGAGAAATCAGTCCAAATGTTGGTGAAATTACGTTTGTGAGCAGTTTTTTTTTTTTTTTTAAATCCAGCGCACACCAACTTTTACAAACTTTTTACAGACTTTTACTAGCATTTGCCAGCGTTGCATTCAGCATTGTCAAACTTTTGCCAACTTAGGCTAGCATATGTGTAGCAGTTGCCAACTTAGGTTAACTTAAGCTCGTATAAAAACACTCATATAAAGATCAGCTTAGGTAAGGTTAAATGGCATCAAACAGTGATCTGTGTGGAGGTTGCATGTTCTCCCCGTGTCTGCGTGGGTTTACTCCAGGATTTCTCCGGTTTCCTCCCATATGCCAAAAACATGCAAGTTAGGTTAACTGGCATCAACTGGGGATTCTAAATTGTCCTTAGGTATGACTGTGAGAGTGAATGGTTGTCTGTCTCTCTGTGTTGGCCCTGCGATGGACTGGCGATCTGTCCTGGGTGTACCCTGCCTCTCGCCCAAAGATGCTGGGATAGGCTCCAGCCCCCCCGCAACCCGAAAAGGATTAAGCGGAAGAATATGAATGAAAAAAACGCTCATATAAAGATCAGCGTTTGTGGAGACTTTCTGTCATCCCGGACCTGCTTTTTTGGGTGAATTCACACTACAATGTTTGGATCAACCTTTACTGAGGTTTTGGCAAACGTCTGGCTCTGCTGGCAAAAGTTGATAAAAGTTAATGATAGTTGGTGTTTATTGGCAAATGCTGGCAAAAGTTGTATTCATTAAGAATTTTCAGCAAGCTGAAAATTTGCCAACATTTGGAAATAAACATTGATGAAAGTTGCGCTCAGTTTGTAAAAGTTCCTGAGTGCTGGGTTAAGCTATGAAGAGTTCGCCTAAGTCTGCCTAAGTTAAGCTCCTTTGGCAAACGTTGACTGAAATGCTGGTAAAAACAGATGTTTTTAGATCGAAACTCACTTCAGACATGCACGGATGAAAGAGAAATAGAGAGAAGGGGGAATTGAAAAAAAGAATATATATATATACAGTGGGGCAAAAAAGTATTTAGTCAGCCACCAATTGTGCAAGTTCTCCCACTTAAAAGATGAGAGAGGTCTCCAATTTTCATCATAGGTATACCTCAACTATGAGAGACAAAATGAGAAAAAAAAAATCCAGAAAATCACATTGAAGGATTTTTAATGAATTAATTGGTAAATTCCTCAGTAAATAAGTATTTGGACACTTCCGGTTATGGCTGCCACGTAGGACGGACGTGTCTCGCTCTGCTCTGCTCCTGGAAAAAAAAAAAAAAAATCGGCAAATAACTCTCATTTGGGACAGAACGTATCCCAGCATTTGGGCGAAGATATGTCGGCGAAGCCTAAGGCTGGAAAACCAGGAAAAGGAAAAAGCGAGCCGCCGAAACAGTCCAAATTAACGGACTTTCAGGTCTGTGACGCAGTAAACAAAACTCCATATATGGCGGAGGAGGCTGGCAACGCTGCGATATCTGCGGGGAGAGGCGCAGATGCGCTGATGGCTGCCATGAGTTCAATGAGAGCGGACTTTTCCTCTAGATTTGATGGGATTATGACAGCGTTGGAAGGAATAAGAAAGGAATTGGGTGACTGTGTAGAACGAACGGCGCAGATGGAGCTCCGTCTCGCTAGTGCTGAAGATGACGTCACCCGTCTTCAATTAAAGGTGCGCACTTTGGAAAAAAAAAATAAATCTCTGGAAGATAATATTTTGGATTTGGAATCTCGGTCGAGACAGAATAATTTGAGGCTGGTGGGTCTTCCAGAGGAATCAGAAGGTCGGGACGTATGTTCCTTTCTGGAAAAGTGGATTCCGGAGGTGCTGGGCAGCGAGGAGTTGCAATCAGCAGTGGTTCTGGAAAAAGCACATCGTATTGGCCCACGGAGAGATAAGGGACCGCCGAGGACCTTAATTATGAAGTTTCTTAGCAACAGAGACAGGATGAAGATCTTCAACGCTGCACGAGCTAAAAAAGGAGAGATTAAACACCAGGACCAGCAGGTGCGGTTCTACCCAGATTTGGCCACAGGAATCCAGCAATTGAGGAAGCAGTTTGATCCCGTACGTAAGGAGCTGCGCAACCTTGGGATTCGTCATGGTGTAATCTATCCTGCGAGACTGCTGACCACGTATGAGGGCAGAACCCACATCTTCAAGACCCCAGAGGAGGCGCAGGAGTTCATCAAGAAGATCAAAGAAGAAGAAGAGACTGGTGGGAGCTAAGCATGAACAAAATATAAGGTAGAATAATTAAGCATTTGCACAGGCATCTGACTGACTTGAAGTAAATAGTAAGTTTACAAAATATAGATTGTATTATATATTAAAAAAACAAAACAAAAACAAAACAAACAAAAAAAAAACAAAAAAACTATGATGTACAAAGTTGTTAAAAATTTTGGAGTTAAGTTGGAAAACTACAGAGGAGAGTTAATGTTACGTCATTAAAAGCAGTAGAGTTAGGGTGATTGGGAGGATGAAGAAGGAGTGGCTTAGGCTGTTCCCCGTGGGTGTGGAACGGTCGATGGCTATATCGGGAGACAGAATTTTTCTTTTGATTTTGGGGGGTTTGCCACAAGTGTGGGAAGGGGAAATTTGTTTGTGTGTAGTTTGTAGGATGAATGTTCAACCACTCATGTTTTTGCTTCTCTGTATGAGCATGTTTACACTGCAAGGTAATCCCAAACTCTCTATTGATCATGGACCAAAGTGTTAATCTTAATTTAACTTCATGGAATTGCAGAGGTCTACAAAATTTAAAAAAACTTAAACAAGTTATGAATAAAATAAAGGACATGGGTTCAAGAATTGTGTTTTTACAAGAAACTCATCTGATAGAGGAGGATGTTAAAAGAATTAGGAGTAGATGGCAGGGAAGTGTATTCACCTCTTCATTTTCATCCCGAGCCAGGGGAGTTATGACTCTCATACATAAATCAGTTCCTTTTCAAGTGAAAAATGTAATTGGAGACAAATTTGGAAGATATGTAATCATTCAAGGTTCTTTGCTATTAGAAAATATAAATCTTGTGAACTTATATAGTCCCAATATAGATGATCAGAAGTTCTTTGCTAATTTATTTCTCATCTTATCATCACTTACAGGGCAACATATAATAGCAGGGGATTTTAATTGTACATTGAATCCAGGTGTGGATAGATCAACAGGACTGGATTGTACGCACATTGGATGTAGGATGACTATTAATCATTTTATGAAAGAATTGAGATTGTTAAGATATATGGAGAGAAATGAAACCACAAGTTAAAGCCTATTCTTGTTATTCCAGTACCTACAAGACATTCTCACGTATTGATTATTTTTTGATTTCCACAGAATTAAGGTCCAAGATTCTAACAAATCCTAACAAATAACAATATTTCAAAACCAATAAAAATCAATAGAGGATGTCGACAAGGCTGTCCACTTTCACCTTTACTGTTTACTATGGCAATTGAACCTTTAGCGATAGCGATACGTTTACATTCACAAATATATGGAATTAAAGTTGGACCAACAGAACATAAAATCTCCCTGTACGCCGATGATATAATTTTGTTTATGTCGAATCTAAAAAAATCAATTCCAACCTTGTTGAATTTAATAAAGAATTTTGGGGAAATATCAGGATATAAAATAAATAAAACTAAATCTTCAATATTAATGCTAAATGAGACCCAGAGAAATTACCCAGCCCCTGAGGCAAATCAATTCAATGTTGTAAATCAGTTTAAATATTTAGGAATCCAAATTATGCCTAAGCTAGAATCAGTCGCCAGCGTCAACTATGAAGCCTTAATGTCAGATATCAATGAGTTAACTCAGAGATGGATCTCACTACCAATGTCGATGATCGGGAGAATCAATATACTTAAAAGTAATATTTTACCTAAAATACTTTATTTATTTCAATACATTCCCTTATCACCACCTTTAGATCTATTCTCAAGAATAAAAAAAAAGTTAGTGGAATTTATATGGAACAACAGGAGGGCTAGATTACGTCTGTCTTTATTATATTTACCATTTGATCGTGGAGGTCTGAAATGTCCAAATTTTATGTTGTATTATTGGTCGGCACAACTGAGGTCTATGACATATTATTTTTCATCAAATGATCTCCCTCACTGGACTGAAATGGAATCATACAATTTACCTTTACCTCTTCCCATATTCATATACTCAGATTCGGCAAAAAAATTACAAAAACAAGTTAAAAATCCATTTGTAAAGCATATGATCAAAATATGGTGTGAAGCTAAAAACTATTTAAAAGAACCACAGTTATTGTCACAATTTAGTCCAATATGGGGTAATCAATATTTTAAACCAGGGAGAGCGGACGCTGTATTTAAAGTATGGAATTTAAAAGGGATACAAAAGATTCAGGATTTATATTTGCCATGTGCAGACAACATAATGTCTTTTGAAGAGCTGAGGATCAAATTTAATCTCAATAGAACACATTTTTTTAAATATCTTCAACTTAGAAACTTTATTCGATCAAATCAAAATAAAGCTCTCACTCGACCTATTTATTCATCCTTGGAAAAAATGATGATGAAAGATAGTAAAAGAAAGGGTATTATTTCAGAGTTTTATAACTCATTGACACTATCTTCAAGTGAAAATTCACTGAAAAGATTAAACTACTGGAAAGAAGATCTGCAAATTGAAATTTCGGAGGAACAATGGGAATTGGCTTGTACAGAAGCTCAAACCAAATCAATAAATGCACGCCTTAAATTGATACATTTCAAATGGTTAATGCGGATGTATGTTACACCGGAGGAGTTAAATAGATATAACAAAAATATACCAGATACATGCACAAAATGCATGGAAAGTAAAGGAACCCTATTTCATTGTTTATGGGAATGTAGATTAATAAGAATGTTTTGGGAAGAGGTGAGGGTAACAATTGAAAAAATAATCTCAAAACAAATCATACTGAATCCTAAACTGTTTTTGTTGGGTCTGTACCCAGAAAAGCATAATTTTAATAAAAGTGAAAGAACATTCATAGACCTCAGTTTGCTTAATGCCAAAAAATGTATTGCACTATTATGGAAAAAGACTCATAGACCAGATGTGACTCAGTGGTTAAGACAGATGTTAACAAACCTTCCATTAGAAAGAATAACATATATACTGAAATCAAAGGAAATTGTGTTTGAGAATATATGGAGACCTTTTATTGATTATGTAAAAAATTTAAACATAACTCTTGAAGAAGAAGGTGAATGATGTGTGTGGACCTTGTAAATTCCAAACTGGTGAACATAATATGTATACTTATGTATTGGATTGTCTAGACTAAACAGAGGAGCATTGTTGAAGACTTGATTTTGTTGGTGGTTGTTGGTGTTTTTAGTGCATTTTTTTTTTTTTTGTAGTACTTTAGCGTTAGTGTTTGATTGTATCATGTTTGTTAAAAAAAAAAAAGGTTCAATAAAGATATTGTGGAAAAAAAAATAAGTATTTGGTCACCTACAAACAAGCAAGATTTCTGGCTCTCACAGACCTGTAACTTCTTTTTTCAGAGGCTCCTCTGTCCTCCACTCATTATCTGTATTAATGGCACCTGTTTGAACTCGTTATCAGTATAAAAGACACCTGTCCACAACCTCAAACAGTCAGACTCCAAACTCCACTATGGCCAAGACCAAAGAGCTGTCAAAGGACACCAGAAACAAAATTGGAGACCTGCACCAGGCTGGGAAGACTGAATCTGCAATAGGTAATCAGCTTGGTGTGAAGAAATCAACTGTGGGAGCAATTATTAGAAAATGGAAGACATACAAGACCACTGATAATCTCCCTCGATCTGCGGCTCCACGCAAGATCTCACCCCGTGGGGTCAAAATGATCACGAGAACGATGAGCAAAAATCCCAGAACCACATGGGGGGACCTAGTGAATGACCTGCAGAGAACTGGGACCAAAGTAACAAAGCCTACATCAGAAACACACTACGCCGCCAGGAACTCAAATCCTGCAGTGCCAGACGTGTCCCCCTGCTTAAGCCAGTACATGTCCAGGCCCGTCTGAAGTTTGCTAGAGAGCATTTGGATGATCCAGAAGAGGATTGGGAGAATGTCCTATGTTCAGATGAAACCAAAATAGAACTTTTTGGTAAAAACTCAACTTGTCGTGTTTGGAGGAGAAAGAACACCATACCTACTGTGAAGCATGGGGGTGGAAACATCATACTTTGGGGCAGTTTTTCTGCAAAGGGACCAGGACGACTGATCCATGTAAAGGAAAGAATGAATGGGGCCATGTATCGTGAAATTTTGAGTAAAAACCTCCTTCCACCAGCAAGGGCATTGAAGATGAAACGTGGCTGGGTCTTTCAGCATGACAATGATCCCAAACACACTGCCCGGGCAACGAAGGAGTGGCTTCATAAGAAGCATTTCAAGGTCCTGGAGTGGCCTAGCCAGTCTCCAGATCTCAACCCCATAGAAAATCTTTGGAGGGAGTTGAAAGTCTGTGTTGCCCAGCGACAGCCCCAAAACATCACTGCTCTAGAGGGGATCTGCATGGAGGAATGGGTCAAACTACCAGCAATAGTGTGTGAAAACCTTGTGAAAACTTACAGAAAACGTTTGACCTCTGTTATTGCCAACAAAGGGTATATAACAAAGTATTGAGATGAACTTTTGTTATTGACCAAATACTTATTTTACCGAGGAATTTACCAATTAATTAATTAAAAATCCTTCAATGTGATTTTCTGGATTTTTTTTCTTATTTTGTCTCTCATAGTTGAGGTATACCTATGATGAAAATTGGAGACCTCTCTCATCTTTTAAGTGGGAGAACTTGCACAATTGGTGGCTGACTAAATACTTTTTTGCCCCAGTGTATATATACGTATATACAGTATATATAAGAGAACAATGTACAGTATTTGTTTGGTGATAACAAGGTGTGTATGACATGTTTTTATATTTTTTAATTATATATATGATTAGTTTTGAGTCGTTTGTGGGTTTGTTTGCTCCAGGCGATGGGTGTAGTCTGGTGAGTGGTTTGGGATTTTGTGTCTTTGCAGTGTTATTTTTCTACCACTAGGCTGTGCTGTTGCACAAACATGTCTTTTGCCAGCATGGATTACTGTTGCCTTGGAAACAACATCCGTTGGAGATGCTGATCTTTTTTTTTCTTTTTTTTTTTTTTTGCTGTCTGAAAAACATTTTCTTGATCCGTGGAATAAAGTTTTTTTTTTTTTTTTCGTGAAATTTTCAAAGTCTGTCTTCTCTCTGCCTGCAACACACACACACACACACACACACACACACACACACACACACACACATATATATGATCTCCCAAAAATGTGACAGCCCAAAAGAAAAAAAAATCTCCTCATTGAGAAATGTACTTAATTTTCTGCTCCGTGTGTAATCATTCTCCAGGATTTATTGGTTTGGCTTCCATTGTGCAGAATCAAATAGCGCTGATGGAGTGTCAAAAAATAAATGATATTTAATGTGATTTTATGTTATTTTAATGGAGAGAGTTGTAACAGTCAAAATATAATCACCCGTCATTTTATTTATTTGATGATTCACTAAACAGTTGTTTTATTCCATCCATATTCACATTTTAATTGCTAACTTAGTGTTCAATTCTATGCATTATTTTATTATTTTTTTAGCTGAATGAATGAATGAATGAATGAATGAATGAACGGGGGGAAAGGGTATGCAGAAGTAACTACATAAGAATATAAAATGAAAATAAATACTGAAACATCATATGCTCAAAGGAGATGTGTTCACTCCAAAAGCAGGTCCAGAATGACAGGAAGCCTCCACAAATGCATATGAGCATCGACTAACGCTGATGTCAGCTGACCTGCACTGACTATTTTTCTGATTTTTCAAAACGTCTGTAAAAGTTGGTCCAAACGCTATAGTGTGAACCCAACTTTAACTTAGGCTGACTTAGGTAAACTCTGCATAACTTAGCCCAGTGCTCAGGAACTTTTACAAACTGAGCACAACTTTCACTAACGTGTATTCCCAAACATCAGCAAATTGTCAGAAGGCTGAACATTTTCAAAGAACACAACTTTCACCAATGTTTGCCAACAAACACCAACTATCATTAACTTTTGCCAGCAGAGCCAGATGTTTGTCAAAACGTCACTAAAAGATGGTCCAAACGTTGTAGTGTGAATCCACCTTTACAAGGCATGGGGCTTTCCTTGAGGGTTTGCTGGGAGCACACATTGGTCCATGTCCAGACTGGAGATTCACAGCTTTAAAGCTCATTGACAAGATGTAGCAACCACTTTACCTCTAAAGATGTATAAAATGTTACAACACTGGCTGTAGTGTTAGATTTGCTCGTTTGTTTGTCGTTTTATGGCATCTCTCCTCAGGCGCACTTCCGTAACGGGGTGCTTTTCAGCAGGTGAACTTTTTTTCAACACAAACCTGGCACTTCGTACATGCTGTCAAGACAGAGATGTGGGGAGACGTCCACTGGCGAGCTGGGGGAGACAGAGGAAGAGACGGTGTAGGAAAA
This sequence comes from Pholidichthys leucotaenia, assembly GCA_020510985.1. NCBI lineage: Eukaryota > Metazoa > Chordata > Actinopteri > Cichliformes > Pholidichthyidae > Pholidichthys > Pholidichthys leucotaenia. Next base: position 438,906,623 of record CM035840.1, read on the forward strand.
CTTGCGGGTGAGTGTTTTAATTGCTGCACACTCTGTTTTTTTGTTGATGTGTCCATTAAAACTCACTGTAAACACCGAAGTCTGCGCGGTGCAGCGATGCATTTGATTGGTTGGAGTGAGTGTTTGAGCTCTACTCAGGGACAAATTTGATTGGCGATAGTGCAATCGCAATATCGCGAAATCCTGGACGGGCTGATAAGTGTGAATAAACAACAGATCTTCCACGTGAATTGCTGTTTTTTCATAATAGCTAAGAGTCTACGTTCACTTTGTTAAACTTCTTTGTTTGTCTACAGATATAATTCCTGATGTCTGTCTCCCATACTTATTATTGTCACTCCTTCTCCTCTGCAGGGTTGTCAGCTTCACCAAACACAATATAAACTGCTCAATAAAAACTTACCTTCTGCATTCAGTTTGGTCTCCTCTCAGTGTCTGCTATTGGGTCCATATTTTCAGTAGCTGTGTACAGTTCAACTCAGTAGTTGTGTACAGGTGGGCAGATGACACAAATGTGCAAATTTAAACTCCTGAAAGTCGAAAACTCTCCGTTTATACGAGCTGTTTATTTTCACTGTGTATTCTAGTGGTGTTCACATCTGAAGGATAAAACAAATCCCTCTGATAAGCTTTAAATATTTGGATGTCTGGTGTATCATTTTTTTCCTGTTCTTTGCTATTGTGACTCAGCAGCTCCTCAAACAGCGGTAAACGGAGAAGTCTCACTCACACACAGAGCCACGGTCCGTCCTGCTGCTCAGACATCTGGACACGGTCGTCTCCTGCAGCGGCACGTGGAGAATTTGCCCGCTTTCTACTCCACATTCACAGAGCAACAGTTCAGTCTAATCTGCCCCCCCGCTCCATGGGGCGGTTAGCTGGACCCAAACCCATAAATTAAAGAAAGTGGGATCATCATTTATATCAGCCTTTTAGCTTCAGAAAACTTCTCTGGAATGTCAAAGTGGCACATCTGCTTCAGGCATGCTTTCAAAAAAGGACAAAAAGTTACATATCAGACAAAATAATGTGCAAATTTATGGCCAGCCAGCCAGCCATCTTCTTCCGCTTAATCCTTTTCGGGTCGCGGGGGGGCTGGAGCCTATCCCAGCATCTTTGGGCGAGAGGCAGGGTCCACCCTGGACAGATCGCCAGTCCATCGTAGGGCCAACACAGAGAGACAGACAACCATTCACTCTCACAGTCATACCTAAGGAAAATTTAGAATCCCCAGTTTGATGTCCTTGCCAAATCAAATGTGCAGATTATCACATAAATTGTTAATTTATGACAAAAAGTTGCTAAATATAACAAAGTATAAATGACAAAAATGCTAAAAAAAAAAAATTACTCCGGGTGATGCACTGTGGCGACCCTGAACAGGGAGCAGCCAAAAGAGGACGATTTGCAAAGTGAGTTTAAAAAAAAATCCAATCAATATCAATAAGAAAAAAGTCAACATTTATGGGAAGCAAGGATAGAGTTTGCAAGAAAAAAGTTTGAAATTACAAGGAAAAAGTAAATTCAAGAGAAAAATTTAAGAAAATCTGGATATTTACATAAAACACTGCAAAATTTAAAAGAAAGAACTGCAGATTTGAAAGAAAAAAAGTTGCAAGTTTTGAGACAAAGTGTCAGATTTATAGTGTAGAAGTTGCAAATTTATGTAAAATAGCTGCAAAATTAACCAATAATGACAAAAAGGACGAAAAAAGTTTAGAATTTACAAGAAAAAGCTGCAAATTTGAAAACGCAATGTAAATTCTAGAGGAAGAATTCACAAAATATGTTTAAAAAGCAGCTACCAATTCACGCAAAAAAGACTGAAATAAAAAAAGGCTGCACATTATTGCAGAGAAAAAGCACCAGATTTGTGAAAAACGAGTTAAAAATATGCAAAAGAAAAGGCGCAAATTTGCATGTAATAAGTATCAAATTTATGTGAAAAAGTCCCACATTGGAGTGAAGGTAAAGTCACAAAGTTAATTGCACTCAAACAAAAAAAGGGTCTCAAATTTATGAGAAAAAAGTGGCAAATTTAAGAGAAATTTTTGAAAAATAATGAGAAAAAAGTCATAGACTTGCATACATGAAAATAGATACAAATTTGAGGGGGGAAACCTGCCAGTTTAAAAGAAATATGTCAATTAGCAAGAAAAAAGTTGCAATTGTATGGGGAAAAAAGTGTGAAAAAGTCCCCCGTCACTAATGCTGTCAGACCAGTTGATTCTTACTGCTCAGCAGCTTAACTTTCATTTAAGTCTGAAATATGTTTTGTTGCTCCAGGCAGACTTTTTTGGACTGAGCGGCTCACTCCATAGTAGGTCACCGATCCCTGAGATAGGAGGAAATGAGTGGAACGGTCCATGTGAGGAGGAAGTCCATTAATCACCTGCTTGGTGGTTCTGGTCCCCGATTCCTCCCACTAACGTGTCCTTGAACTCCCAGGTGGACGAATGAGATGTTGCAGCGGCAGAAAGAAGAGCCATAAATCAACTCGGTTTAATAATCTGTTAATGAAGACTATGACAGCAGTAATGACGGCGCAGCCACCTGAAAGTTAAATAAATGAGCCTGAAAACTGACGTCAAACAGCAGTTATAACCACAACCTGTCCTGACAACATCGGAAATAGGAGAATTTTTTTTCTAATAAATTTGAAACCTTTTTGTTTTCAAATTTGTTTCCTTTTTTCGCACAAAATTACAAGTTTTTCCAGGTAAAATTTTTGTGACTTCTTTTCTTGCAAGTTTGCATGTTTTCCTCATAAAATTACAGCTTTTTCAATAATTTTAAAAAATATTTTTGTCCCGTGCCATATACATATATATATATATATATATATATATATATATACAGTATATACAAAATATAGTCATGTGAAAAAATTAGGACACCCCATTAAATATTTGTCTTTTGTTCTTGAACAAAAGACAAATAGAATAGAAAGAGATGTATTTACCTTCTTAACATGTTTCGACTGTACACTGCAGCCTTCATCAGAAGAGTCAGCTGATTGCTGCCAGGTCACATTTATCAGCTGATTTTTCGTAGGTGGGGCCAGCTCAGCAGATCTGTCAGATCCACCGAGCCGGCCCCGCCTTCCGCCGTCAGATGGTCTCTGGAGAATGTGGTCCCAGGTGTGGGAAAGCATAAAGGCCCCCTCATCTCGGTTCATGGTGTCTTTTCCCCGCTTCCTGATTTCTATGGCCTCTTTGATCCAGCGTTTGTGTCTGTTGCTCTCTGATCCAATAATTTTTGCGTTGTCCCAGTCCATGATGTGATTATTTCTTTTGCAGTGATCTGATATTGCTGATTTTAATGTTTCTTGTTCTGCCTTTTCTTTCTGTGATCTTGTGAGTCGTCCTTGTGTTTCCTTCTCACATTCCTTCTGGTGTTCTTTTTTTCTTGTGGTGAATGATCTTCCAGTTTCTCCAATGTAGGTTCTGTTGCGTGATCTGCATGATATTTCATATATTACACTGGATTTTTTGTCTTGTTCTATTCTGTCCTTGGGGTGTACTAATAACTGTCTTAATTTTTTGTGTGATTTTGCTGCTGTGTTTATTTTGTATTTTTTCATGATCTTTTGAATTGGTTCCATGATCCCTCGTATGTATGGTATGGTTATGGTGTCCTTGGTTTTGATTTCGGCTTTTGTTCTGTGTCTTATTTCCTGTTTGTTTTCTTTGTTTTTGACTTGCTGTTTCCCTTTGTTTATGGCCCATACTGGATATTGGCAGCCTATGAATGCATGTTTTATGTGGTTTTCCTCCTCCTGTCTGTCTTCTTGGTCTGTGATGATGGTGGCCCGTTCATATAACATCCTGACAACTGATAGCTTGTGTGCTGTGGGGTGTTCCGATGTCCATAGTAGGTATTGATCTGTGTGGGTTGGTTTCCTGTAGACTGTGATTTTTATGCTGCCGTCATCGTTGTGGTGGATTTTCATGTCCAGAAAGGCTATGGTGCCATTTTCCTCCTCTTCGTGTGTGAATTTTATATTTCCAGTGCTGTCCGTGCTGTTCAGATGGTCAGTGAGTTCTTGTGTGTGACCTTTCCTTATTTTTTCCAGAATGTCATCCACGTATCTCTTCCAAAGGGTGGGTTTGCATTGTGTAGGTGCTGTGTTGATGGCTTTGTTTTCCAGATCCTCCATGAAAAAGCTGCTCATAATGGCTGATAGTGGGTCTCCCATTGCAAATCCTTCTTTTTGTCTGTAAATTTTTCCTTTGTATTGAAAATAGGTGGATTTTGCAACAAATTGTAATAGTTCGGATATGTCATGAACTGTGAGATTGGTGCGTCTTTTAAGGGTATGCTTTTAAGGTATGCTTTCCCACACCTGGGATCACATTCTCCAGAGACCATCTGGATCTGACAGATCTGCTGAGCTGGCCCCGCCTATGAAAATCAGCTGATAAATGTCACCTGACAGCAATCAGCTGATTCTTCTGATGAAGGCTGCATTGTACAGTCGAAACATGTTAAGAAGGTAAAGACATCTCCTTTCTATTCTTGTCGTTAATAAGAACAAAAGATAAATAATTAAAAGAAGACAAAATGAGCCTACTTGAGCCACCCCATTAAATATTCAGTTCTTTATTAAGAAATGTTCACATATCTATGTCTAACCTTGTTTTTGTTTTTATTTGTGTTTTTTAACACTTATTTTAGCCATTTTAAGTGGGAATGAATGTGGGGGCGTCCTAAAAAAGATGTGTGTGTGGGGGGGGGTGTCCTAATTTATTCCTCACTATTTGTTTTGAATTACATTTTACAGAAAATCTGAAAAAAAGTCTTTGATTCATGTTTAATTGTTTAGTTGTATTACATGAATCTCCCAGTATTTTTAACACTGATATTAAATATCCATATGTCCAAATATGTTAAAAAAAAACACACACACAAAGGCTGATACAGGGTGTCCTAATTTTTTCACATGACTGTAGCTGAAAATTGAATATATATTTAATTATTCATAAAATAAAGGTAATAAATACATAAATTGCAATAAATTTATTGCGGTTTCTTTGTAATTTTATTGCATTTCCTGGGTAAAATTGCAGCATAAATTACATCAATGTGTTTAAATTTCTTCCTAAGAAAATTGCAAACTTTTCTCTAAATTTGCAACATTTTTTTGCATGAAATTTCAGGTTTTCTCATTTTCTGCTTTTTATGATATTTTTCTTCATGAATGTACAACTATTTTTCTTAAAAAAAATTGGTAGCTTCTTGGAAATTTGTGTTTTTTCTCATAAAATTGTAGCTTTTGCAAAAAAAAATTAAACATAATATTAATTAAAACATAATTTAAAAATATTTGTCCCGTGTCATATATACAGTATATTATATAGCTGACAATTTAATAGAAATGCATTATACATAAAAATATAAATAAATGTCATAAATACATATATAAATTGGAATAAATTTATTACATTTTTCTTTGTAATTTTATTACATTTCACAGGTAAAACTGCAGCATTTTTAACCTAAATTTGTTTAACTTTTTCCAGTTAATCTGTGGCTTTCCCCCCTCAAAAATTGTGACCTTTTTGCTTGTAAATTGTGGTCATGTTTTCCGAAGCAAATTGCAACATTTTCTCTAAATTTGAAACATTTTTTTTTTTTGCATGAAATTTCAGTTTTTCTCATTTTCTGCTTTTTATGACATTTTTCATCATGAATGTACGACCATTTTTCTTTAAAAAAATTAGCTTCTTTTCTTGTACATTTGTGTGTTTTTTCTCATAAAATTGCAGCTTTTTCAATAATTTTAAAATATTTTTGTCTTGTGCTATATACACTACCGTTCAAAAGTTTGGGATCACCCAGACAATTTTGTGTTTTCCATGAAAAGTCACACTTATTTACCACCATGAGTTGTAAAATGAATAGAAAATATAGTCAAGACATTGACAAGGTTAGAAATAATGATTTGTATTTGAAATAATAATTTTTTCCTTCAAACTTTGCTTTCGTCAAAGAATCCTCCATTTGCAGCAATTACAGCATTGCAGACCTTTGGAATTCTAGCTGTTAATTTGTTGAGGTAATCTGGAGAAATTTCACCCCACGCTTCTAGAAGCCCCTCCCACAAGTTGGATTGGCTGGATGGGCACTTCTTGCGTACCATACGGTCAAGCTGCTCCCACAACAGCTCAATGGGGTTTAGATCTGGTGACTGCGCTGGCCACTCCATTACAGATAGAATACCAGCTGCCTGCTTCTTCTCTAAATAGTTCTTGCACAATTTGGAGGTGTGCTTTGGGTCATTGTCCTGTTGTAGGATGAAATTGACTCCAATCAAGCACTGTCCACAGGGTATGGCATGGCGTTGCAAAATGTAGTGATAGCCTTCCTTATTCAAAATCCCTTTTACCCTGAACAAATCTCCCACCTTACCAGCACCAAAGCAACCCCAGACCATCACGTTACCCCCACCTTGCTTGACAGATGGCGTCAGGCACTCTTCCAGCATCTTTTCAGTTGTTCTGCATCTCACAAATGTTCTTCTGTGTGATCCAAACACCTCAAACTTTGATTCGTCCGTCCATAACACTTTTTTCCAGTCTTCCTCTGTCCAATGTCTGTGTTCTTTTGCCCATATTAATCTTTTTCTTTTATTGGCCAGTCTCAGATATGGCTTTTTTCTTTGCCACTCTGCCCTGAAGGCCAGCATCTCGGGGTCGCCTCTTCACTGTAGATGTTGACACTGGCGTTTTGCGGGTACTATTTAATGAAGCTGCCAATTGAGGACCTGTGAGGCGTCTATTTCTCAAACTAGAGACTCTAATGTACTTATTTTCTTGCTCAGTTGTGCAGCGGGGCCTCCCACTTCTCTTTCTACTCTGGTTAGAGACTGTTTGTGCTGTTCTCTGAAGGGAGTAGTACACACCGTTGTAGGAAATCTTCAGTTTCTTGGCAATTTCTCGCATGGAATAGCCTTCATTTCTAAGAATAAGAATAGACTGTCAAGTTTCACATGAAAGTTCTCTTTTTCTGGCCATTTTGAGCGTTTAATCGACCCCACAAATGTGATGCTCCAGATACTCAACCTGCTCAAAGGAAGGTCAGTTTTATAGCTTCTCTAACGTGCTAAACTGTTTTCAGCTGTGCTAACATGATTGCACAAGGGTTTTCTAATCATCCATTAGCCTTCTGATGCAATGAGCAAACACACTGTACCATTAGAACACTGGAGTGATAGTTGCTGAAAATGGGCCTCTATACACCTATGTAGCTATTGCATCAAAAACCAGACATTTGCAGCTAGAATAGTCATTTACCACATTAGCAATGTATAGAGTGTATTTCTGATTAAAGTTATCTTCATTGAAAAAAACAGTGCTTTTCTTTCAAAAATAAGGAAATTTCTAAGTGACCCCAAACTTTTGAACGGTAGTGTACGTATATTATATAGCTGAAAACTTACATAAATTTACATTTACATAAAATACAAATAAATGTAATAAATATATAAATCGCAATAAATTTATTACCTTTTTCTTTGTAATTTTACTACATTTCACAGGTAAAACTGCAGTATTTTTTAACATAAATTTGTTTAACTTTTTCCAGTTAATTTGTAGTTTTGAGACTTTTTGCTTGCAAATTGTGGTCATGTTTTCCTAAGAAAACTGCAAAATTTTCTCTAAATTTGCAACATTTTTTTGCATGAAACTTCAGTTTTTCTCATTTTTCTGCATTTCATATTTTTCTTAAAAAATTGGAAGCTTTGTTTCTTGGAAATCAGAATTTTTTTGTAGCTTTTTCAATAATTATAAAATATTTTGTCCCGTGCCATATCTATTATATAGCTGAAAATTTAATATCAATTTCATTACCTCTGCCAGGAGGTAATGTTTTTGCCGGGGTTTGTCTGTTTGTCTGTCTGATGGTTAGCAAGATAACTCAAAAAGTTTTGGACGGATTTTGATGAAACTTTCAGGCGTTGTTGGAAATGGTACAAGGAAGAACTGATTAAATTTTGGGAATGATCCGGATCACTGTCCAGAAGAAAACCGCCATTACGGAAAATGCCATTTTCGTGAATAACCACTGACAGGCCTCCCATTGCGTGTCCTGGTTTGGCTCCACCTGCTGATTCACCCATGTGTCTGCAGGAGTTCTGGGAGGAGTGTTGCAGAGGAATTGTTGATTTGATGGAGTCCACCTGGGCTGACTGGAGCCCAGGGTTATTTCATCCAGGTCTGGCTCTGACTCGGGACTTTCTCCCCATCGCCTCACACTGCAGGTTGTTGGTTTGGTTCTGGTTCGGTTCATCTACATGCATTCAACACTGCATACACTACTGAATTATTGACTTCACTTTTGAGTAGTCTCTAGATTCTGCTGGACTTAAAGCAGAATATGCTTCCTGTGTTTTACCTACAAAAACACATCGGAGCATAACTGTGCGTTCATTATCAGACCAGTTACAGGATCTCACAAAAGTGAGTACACCCCTCACATTTTTGTAAATATTTTATTATATCTTTTCATGGGACAACACTGAGGATATGACACTTTGATACAATGTAAAATAGTCAGTGTACAGCTTGTATAACAGCAGGGTTTCCTCTGGTAACATTTCTTGGTGGCGGCCCGCCGCGCCAGAAATTTTACCGCCTCGCCAAGGAGATATGAATTTATTAAGAAAAATATATGAAGCAATGACTTCCCGCAAGCATGCACACAAACAACGCGCATGGCTGTCATCCATGCGGAGTTTAGAAGCACCCCACCCACGGGAGTTTTCCAGTCAGTCAGCAAACAGTGTCTCGCTAAGCGTGACTGTCCGACAGAAACATGAGTTTGTTAAAGTATTTTAAACGCGGAAAAAAATCATTCGAGGTATGTAAGCACTGGAGGAGTTTATCATGGTTTTAACCCGCTGGAAACGGGAGCAACAATGGAAGAGTCGCTTAGCTAAGAGATGTGGTTAGAATTCATATGCAGCTGGCTTCATATGAAGGGAAAGGCAAGGGAGACTGATGAATTGCTGAGGATATATTTCAGCCACTACAGTATTGTTATGTTTTGTAGGAATTGCAGGAATGAAGAGACTGGCCATTTCTCTCTTTTCTCGCATGAGCAGGCGTGCCGTTTTTATTCTCCAGCGGCAGTGACAAAAAGCAACAGCTAAAAACACTAGCTCTATTTTCCCTCTAAAGTGAGATCCTTCAGCGGCTGCCTAGAGAGGTGCCTGATGAGAAAGCCTGAGAGCACAACTATAACTGCCAAAGCAGATCATTCTGTACATGAACACATATTGTGGTGAATTATGTCTTTAGAGTCCGCTACAGTTCCCTGTTATGTACCTGGCAAGTTAAGATGACCGAAATTCACAAAGTCACTGACTTTAATCTGTCAGCAGCCTTCAGTCAAACTAAACGTGTCAACATTTGATTTCAAAATAAGGAAGGTTTTTCCTGCTGTGTGGGGATGAGATTTAAAAAAAACCCCAAACCTATAAATATAAAGAAATATTATAACAGAAATAATGGCATCCTTGGCCATTTAAGTTAATTTATTTCATTAAATACAATTTTATTAATATTTTTTCTTTGTAATCAGAGTTAAATTATTGTTCTGTTCTGACTGCAAAATTATGGTCAGAATGTAAATTGTTAAAAGGAAAAAGTAAATTTTTTTTTACCACAGTCTGTTTCAAATTTATCTAAAAAACCCCCAGTAATTTTATTAAAAAAAAAACAGACAAAAATTAGTCATAAAATAATCCACAAATTTATAATAAAATTTCAAATGTACAAGAAAAGTCAATTTTACAAGAGGAAATTACAGCTTTGAGGAACATGGTTTCAACTTTAGATTTACAGAGAAAAGTAGAAAACTATAAGAAAATTGTTATAAATTTTAAAGAAAAACCTCAAACTTTCAAGACTGAAGTCATTACTCGAGTTTTTAAGTGGGTGCTCATTGCACCCTTAACTAGAAATTTTTGGTTGTCTACTTTTAATTATTAATTTCAAAGCACTGCTTTTACATGAGTAGAATTTCTAGTTACTATACCCACCTGATCATATAATTTAAGTATGGATGAGTACATTACTATTATGAATGTTTCTTTCCCTTCCCTACTCTCTCAATGGGAAAAAGAAACACTAGAATAAAAATACAAAAAATACACATTTTTTTGTCATTTATTTAAACCATGACAAAAAAAATCCTGCAGGACAAAACATGATACAGTGGTACCTCTACTTACAAATTTAATTCGTTCCGGAAGAATTCTCGTAACGTGAAAAATTCGTAAGTAGAGGCGCGTTTTACATGTAAATGCCGTAATCCATTCCAAGCCCCCAAAATTCGGGCATAAATTTTTTATAAATCGTAAAAACGCATCAAAACATGTAACAAATACATGTTACAATTAGATTACTGCACAATAAACATAAAATGAGAGTTTAAAATGAGAGAAAGAATAATAAAAGAGAAAGAATAATAAAAATTATGTTCATTTACCTTTTAACTGCGATCGTCGGCATCGGCGTCACCTTTTGCCTTCTTTGGTTCATGTTCTGTCTCATCAGTGGTTTTTGCCTGACGTTTTGTGATGAAACGATCCAAGGACGTTTGCTTTTATCGGCTTGTAAGGGCTTCCTTTTGTTTTAATACCGTGCTGATCGTTGATGTTGTTTTTTTTTCCCAAAACTTTATTAAGAACAAGGTGAAAGTACAGAGTTATAACGTAGATGGTGATAAACATGGCAGTTAACAATTTTTTTTTCTCTAAATTGTGTAGTTCAGTCAACAGTCTTACAAGAGGTAAGAAGGATAAAATAAAGTAGTAAGAATAGTAAATAATAATAAGATAAAGCGAGATCAACCAAACGCACCCATTCGTGGCCAATGGGATACCAGGAAGATGCTAGGCGATAGCCAATGGCAGAGCAGCTACAGGTATGTTTACGTTCGGTAAAATACGGGAGCTGCGAGGAGCGCGTACTTTTTTTGCCTTTCGTATCCTGAAATTTTGTTCGTAACTAGAGGCAATATTTTCCCGTTGAGGCGTCTCGTAACCTGAAAATTTCGTATGTAGAGACGTTCGTAAGTAGAGGTACCACTGTACTTGATATTTTCTAACCTGTTTGTATACCACCATAGATAGAGAGAAAACCTGAATTAGACAGAGCTCAGAGAAGGAAAGATGAGACAGAAGAGAGGAGCCAAGGACAAGGAAGTATTCAGGCAGAGGAAGGAGAGAAGGATAACACCACTAAAAAGTCTAAACAAAGAATGTCGGGGTGGGACCCCAACTGGCCCAATATTCAAGCCTCGGTTGTACAATACTTCAAATGATAAGTTCCATATGCAACGTTACTGTGTAAAATTTTAAAAAAAGAAATAAATAGTATAAAATTAACATATTCCGGTATGTTTACCCCCCCACCCCACCCCGGGGAAAAATATGTTGCCACCGCGCCAAGGTCTTTAAGCCAGAGGAGACACTGAACATTTGCTGTCCCCTCAAAATAACTCAACACACAGCCATTAATGTCTAAACTGCTGGCAACAAAAGTGAGTACACCCCAAAGTGAAAATGTCCAAATTGTGCCCAATTGGCCATTTTCCCTCCCCGGTGTCACGTGACTCATTAGTGCTACAAGGTCTCAGGTGTGAATGGGGAGCAGGTGTGTTAAATTTGGTGTTATTGCTCTCACACTCTCTCATACTGGTCTCCGGAAGTTCAACATGGCACTTCATGGCGAAGAACTCTCTGAGGATCTGAAAAAAGAATTGTTGTTCTACATAAAGATGGCCTAGGCTATAAGAAGATTGCCAACACTCTGAAACTGAGCGGCAGCACGGTGGCCAAGACCATACAGCGGTTTAACAGGACAGGTTCCACTGAGAACAGGCCTCGCCATGGTTGACCAAAGAAGTTAAGTGCATGTGCTCAGCGTCATATCCAGAGGTTGTCTTTTGAAAATAGACATATGAGTGCTGCCAGCATTGCTGCAGAGGTTGAAGGGGTGGGTGGTAAGCCTGTCAGTGCTCAGACCATATGTCGCACACTGCATCAAATTCGTCTGCATGGCTGTCGTCCCAGAAGGAAGCCCGTTTTTAAAGATGTTGCACAAGAAAGCCCACAAACAGTTTGCTGAAGACAAGCAGACTAAGGACATGGATTACTGGAATCATGCCCTGTGGTCTGATGAGATCAAGATAAACTTATTTGATTCAGATGGTGTCAAGCGTGTGTGGCGGCAACCAGGTGAGGGATACAAAGACAAGTGTGTCTTGCCTACAGTCAGGCATGGTGGTGGGAGTCTCATGGTTTGGGGCTGCATGAGTGCTGCTGGCACTGGGGAGCTACAGTTCATTGAGGGAACCATGAATGCCAACATGTACTGTTACATACTGAAGCAGAGCATGATCCCCTCCCTTCGGAAACTGGGCCACAAGGCAGAATTCCAACATGATAATAACACCAAACACACCTCCAAGATGGCCACTGTCTTGCTAAAGAAACTGAGAGTAAAGGTGATGGACTGGCCAAGCATGTCTCCAGCCCTAAACTCTAGTGAGCATCTGTGGGGCATCTTCAAATGGAAGGTGGAGGAGCACAGGGTCTCTAACATCCACCAGCTCCTTGATGTTGTCATGGAGGAGTGGAAGAGGATTCCAGTGGAAACCTGTGAAGCTCTAGTGAACTCCATGCCCAAGAGAGTTAACACAGTGCTGGAAAATAATGGTGGCCACACAAAATATTGACACTTTGGGCACAATTTGGACATTTTCACTCAGAGGTGTACTCACTTTTGTTGCCAGCAGTTTAGGTTGTGTGTTGAGTTAATTTGAGGGAACAGCAAATTTACACAGTTATACAAGCTGTACACTGACTACTTTACATTGTATCAAAGTGACATACAGTACCTTCAGTGTTGTCCCATGAAAAGATATAATAAAATACTTACAAAAATGTGAGGGGTTGTACTCACTGTTGTGAGATACTGTACGTGTATCTGCTACTTGTTCAAACAAATTATTATTATTATTTTATTATTTTATTTATTTATATAGCGCCATTTCACAACAACAGTCATCTCATAGCACTATCAACTGTAGGGGGGAACCCCCACAGTTGCAGAAAGACCCCAGCAATCAGGCGATCCCCTGTGAGCAAGCACTTGGCGACGGTGGAGAGGAAAAACTCCCTTTTAACAGGAAGAAACCTCCAGCAGAACCAGGCTCAGGGAGGGGCAGTCGTCTGCTGCGACTGGCTGGGGGGTGAGGGAACAGAGAAGAAGAAAAGAACAGACATGTAGAGAGCAAACAGCACGATGGGGACTCAATCAACTCAATTTGAATACTTCACTTGAATGTTTAGCTGTTAATGTATGTCTCTCTCCGGTAATGAATTTCAACACTGCAGTAGTGTACAACCCACCGTCACACAATTCTTCCTTTTATAATGAATTAAGTGATCTGGTTAAACAACTTGAGAAGAACAGAGAAACAATAATTCATGGTGACTTTAATATCAACTGGTCTGATAAAAAAGACAAACAGAAACTGAAAAGCCTCATGACTAAATTTAATTACCAACAAATGATCAAAGGACCCACCAGGATAACCAAACAATCCAGAACACTTATTGACATGGTATTTACTAATAAACCAGAACGAATAACCAGAACCTATAATCTTGTAACTGGTCTCTCAGATCATAACATGGTTCTTGCTGTCAGGAAACTCACTAAAAAGCGACTACAGTATTTTGGGGGAGTCGATATTGACAAATCAAATTTTATTATTCCCAAATCAAAAAATGAGGAGTCTGAACATTACTTAGAGAATCAAAATTGGGAGCAGCTCATGTCAACATGTGAAGTAGATGATTGTTGTAATTTTATAACTGCAACAATCACAAAATCTATAGAAAAATTTTCAAAGCAAATTAAAAGTAGACAACAGAAGATTAACCTACCATGGTTAAATAATGAAATAAGAAAACTTATGAAGAGGCGAGACTATGCATTGAAAACATCACTAACCTCCAAACTACAAAATGATCACCTTGTGTACAAAAGTTTAAGAAATAAAGTGGTACATGAGCTGCGAAAATCAAAAATATCTTATTACAATAAACTGATAGATCATGCAAAGGGTAACAACAGTTCCCTATGGAGGCATTTAAATAACTTAACTAATAAAAAAAACGATCAGAAGGGGGTAAAGGAACTTAGAATCAATGGCAAGACCGTCAGTGACAATGCTACTTTGGCAAATGAATTTAATTCATACTTTGTGGGCTCTGTGGAAGACCTAACAAAAAATTTTGTGCTGCCAAATGTGCTCAACAACACAAATTCCATACTTCCAACAGATACTTTTCACATCGATGAGGTAAATGAGAAGTTAATTGCTGGTATTGTTAAAACACTGTCAAACTCGCCTGAGCACCTGGGCACCTGAGCCACTTGCTGGTTTCGTCCAAAGACAGGACAGCAGCAGAGCCACCAGGAGTTCTGTTAACAATAACTGTAAAATATTCCACCGCAGAATCACATTTGGACAAACAGCTTTCTCTATAAAGGGCAGTCACATCTGGAACACAATGCCAAATGTAATTAAAATAATAACGGACTTTAAAACATTCACTAAAAAGGTTAAAAACTGGCTGAAAAATAAACAAGAATGTACTCATGTATGAATTAATTGTCTGCAAAGTGAGAGTGAATGAAGGGAAGGAATAAATGTGTTTGTTTATAGTGAGTGACGAAGGGAGGGAGGCCTGAAATAGGCAAACGTGAGTTATATGTGTTAAATGTGAGTCAGGCTGTTATATTTGTGTATTTATAATATTTATAATATTTATGTTAAATGTGAGTCAGGCTGTTATATTTGTGTATTTATAATATTTATAATATTTATAATTGTGTATTTATAATCTTTCTGCATTGATGTATGTGGTTATTGTGTATATTTTTTTTTTCATCTTTTACTTGATTCTTTTTTCTAAAGCCCATCCAGGGACAAGAGTTGCAAATTAGCTAATAGCTATACACTCTATGTGCAACACATCAGATTGATTGTCTTTGATTAATTGTGTATGTTTATTGCACTGTCCCTGTCAAATAAACAAATCTACTACTACTAATCTATGGGAGAGAACAAACAAATGTTAATGACCAGCAAAAAAAAATATTTCATAGAGAGTGAGGAAAGGAGTGAGGCCCAGTGCATTACTGGAGGTCCCCCGGCTGACTAAACCTATTAGCAGCATAACTAAGGGAGGGTTCAGAAACACGTGATCCCTCCCTAATTGTAGGCTATATCAAAAAGGTAGGTTTTAGCCCTATTCTTAAAAACAGAGATCGAGTCTGACTCCCGAATCCAGATTGGCAGCTGATTCCACAGGAGAGGAGCTAATCAAATCAAATAAAAGGTCTGGATCTTTTTTTTTTTTTAAATTAAATTTAGGTAGCAGTTTAAGATTACCAGTCAAATCAAAGATTGGTTGCACACGACTGGGACCAGTACCTTCAACAAAAGTCAGTTTACCTTCAAGGATTAACTGAAGCTTTGATTGCTCCAGTTCCAATTTAGCCTGCTCAGTCAGTTTTTTCCATCTCTAGCTGCAATTCATGTTCTGTTGCTTTACTTCCTCATGCCTTAATTCCAACATCAACAGCTCCTTTTGTTGTTCAAAGGTCAAACTCATCTTTTCAGCCTCCCTTTTGAGAATCCCACATTCAATTAAATTTGCTTTCAAAATGGCTTTTATATTATCATTTAAATGTTTGTCACTTATCTCAATGTCATAACGATCAGCTATTTTAATAAGCTGATCCTTAGTGCACTGATCAAGTATGCTGAATGAAAAAAATCCTCCACAAAAGCCATTAACCTTTAAATTTTCAAGTGTCCCACGAAACCAAACTAAACAAACAGATATTGTGTGCATACCGCACAGTACAACCCCGACCCAAAGTATTCCCCCTGTCCTTACCTAGTTAATTATGAAAACAAATCTAACTAGCCTCAACTGACTCTTCTTGGCAGCCACCTATGGGCGGTACTTACGCACGTTAAACCAGCGGTGCGAGCGAAGAATCAGCAAGCTGACACCCTGCCCACAGCCATGGGGGATGCTCCACGAGCTCAGCTCTACCCACGTTTACTGCTGGCCTATAAAACAATTCAAGAGGTGAACTCTCTAAACAGAATTCACCTACTAACTAGCAAGGGAAACACTCAAACAATGGGTACCCGTAAAAGTGTGCAATACAATAAAACTAGAACACCATAAGTCTAGTTTAAAAAAAACACAGGGACAAAACATGCAGGCGAGACAGCCCTGGTGGCAGCTGTGGGATGAACAAAGAGCTCATGGACAGCAGGAGTTGGCTTTTAATCCTCCAAATGGACTTAATTGGGAAGGAAAGTGCTGTGTAGACATGTGGTTAAAGATGCCAGGTCCTCGACTTGGCATGATCAATTCTGGCTCTGGAAGAAGTCGATCTCACGTCTCCCCTAGAAATGACTCAACTGCACACACTTGTCCAGTTATTAACTGTGGTCGAGTTTATGACAATCCTGACACGACTGGTTGACCCAGAAGCAGACGCGGACTCAAAATAGACACAATTATCTTTTAATGTAGAGAGTGAAAGTGTGAATGAGTGCGTGTGTGCAGGAGTGAAGCAGCTGGGCAAGCAGCGCACGATTCAGGCTGGCAACCCTAGGAGAGAACACAGACAGGCGGATGAGTGACTTAAGTCTGGTGAAAAGAATCAGTGAAAATTCAGTCTTATGAGTTGGCTGGAGGGCTGAAGCGCAGAAGAACTCCCAAGGGCTCCGGGCCGGCTGTTCCGTGCCTAGGCTGCCGCTGCTGACGAGGTGAAGAGGTGTAGGTGCGTTCAGAGTGCTGGTGGAGTGCGGGTAGTGCTCAGGTCCGCCGCCAGGAGAAGAAGGTCCGCCGCCAGGAGGCTTCCACCTGTGCACAGGGGAGTAGGAGGAGAGCGTAGGTGTGAAGGGATGAAGAAAGCTTACTTGTTGGTGGGGAGCTCAGACTCCCAGGAGACATGGCGAGCAGGAAGGTGCTGAGGAGACGGAAGAATTGGCAAGGAGGTCTTGCCAGACCATGGAGCGTTGACGTCTCTGTGCAGACCAGAGGGCAGCGTGGTTTAAACAGGCTGCTAGATGAGATGAACAGGCATGCGCGCAGCTGTGGAGATAATTAGGGCAGCAGGCACGTAGAGCGGATCATTACAAATCCTTCCCTCATTGTTGGACACTTGAAAAGGATTGATCACTCTCCTTGTGATCCAGCAGCCAGCCTTAAAGGAAGTCCATTTGTATTATTTGCCTGTGTTGCCTGTGGCCAATATTTTAAAACAAAAGAAGACTGGAAGAGACATCTCCAGATTAAGATGTCCTGAATTAGTGCCCATGGTCACAGTATTGATCAGGTTTATCAGCGGACTGTGTGCTTCACTTGTCCTGCCTGCTACCTCCTTTTTAACCTCCAAGATGAGTGCCTTCAGCAGTTGTCAGCCAAGAACCATTTCACAGAGTTGCTTCCAATAAATGAAACCAATGGAAGAGCACTGCCAGTCGCCATCCCACAGTATGTTAAGAATCGTCTGATCGCCCTGTGCAAAGATGTAGCTTTCGGTGTCCGATGCTCTTTATGCTACAAAGTACTGATCTCCCACCAAACAGCTCAAACTCACTTCAATGTGAACTGTAGACAGGGCTGTGCTGTGGCCAAGGCTGAAAAAACCTTAGTGCAAGTAATGAAACAACTGCAAGTGCGAGGGCAGTGTTTGGTCTGTTGTAAAAATTTTTTTTACTCAGACTGTACTGTTCTCTTCATGCGTTATACTCCTAGAGTGTTATCATGAATATACAGTCAGCCAAACTCTTTTTCCAAGAGCCAGAAATCAAGCATACTTGCTCCTTTAATGACTTCTTTGCAATCAGGTAAGTCGAGATGACAACATGGAATTGGAGTGAAACTGTAACAGAAATACCAAAAAGCGTGCTTAGCTAACCGCCGTGACAGCAACAGGTAAGTGTATAGCATTAGCTTCTACCATGCAAACGTCACGCTATAAATTGTCCACAAAGAACCATTTACACAATCTCCAGAATCTATAAAGAACATAACTTGCAGCCATTGCTTTCTGTGGGACTCAAACAAAGGATGAAGGCGGACTCATAGTGAAAATCATCATGTGCGGCCATGCTGTTTACAACACATGTCTACGTACTTCCTGTTCTTCAGGACTTCAAAATAAAACTTAGCGGCTCAAAGTGATATGACAATTTAACCTTTGTCTGTTGAACACACAAACACAATTCAGGGCAGAACATTCCCTGCCTGGCATTCTTATGAATGTCACTATCCTTTAACTCTCTTTTGGTGAGAGCAAGACAACATCAGAAACAGGTCTCAAGAATGCCTTTACTTGGTCTTCTGATGTGGTCCGAACCTCAATCTTGCGGACCTTCCCATCACTGCCTGGGAGCGTGGAGGTGACCAAGCCCATTGGCCACTCATTACGAGGTGCGTGGCTTTGCTTAAGTAGCACAATGTCTCCAATGTGTAGATTCCGGCATGCTGTGCGCCACTTGCGCCTTGGTTGAAGAGTGTGGAGATATTCGTTCCTCCATCGGGACCAGAACTCATTCACTAATGCCTGCACCTGTCTCCACTGACACTTGAACAGATCCTTATCATCGAAAGCGCCAGCAGGTGCATGTACACCTGGTTTCTGGGTCAAAAGCATCACAGGCGTCAGCAACATTGGGGAAGAGGGATCAGGGGAGACAGGAATTAATGGCCTTGCATTGATAACAGCAGACATTTCTGCCATTAGAGTGGAGAGCACTTTATGGGTCAGGTTATTATGTCTGGGTTGTGACAACATGGAGTTCAGTATCCTCCAAGTCACACCGCTCAAGCGTTCCCAAACACCTCCCATGTGAGATGCATGTGGAGGGCTGAATTATACAAAGCAGTTTAGAATGTGTTTCAAACGTTTTTTATTCTGTATCAAATATTACCAGAAAATATTATAAACCACCACATCTTAAGTGCACCGAGGGGTGGACTGGGACAAAAATTCAGGATGAGAATTTGACTTCATCCTAGGCCACCCTGTTGCTGGAAACCAGAAACCACCACAGTTTTAGTTGGCCAACATTTTAAAATAACAGGTATCAAACTAGTTATAAATGTAATTATAACCTTCAGTTGGGAGGAAAATTATAAATTTGGATTTTAATAATCAACTGATCTGTTGATTATTAAAACAACTGATTGACTAATCTTAATTTTAATCTGGTGCTGCTTCTGATTTCTTCATCTTTTCCAAATAAAAACACAAGCAGGGTTTCCTCTGGTAACATTTCTTGGTGGCGGCCCGCCGTGCCAGAAGATTTACCGCTGCGCCAAGAAGGAGATATGAATTTAAGAAAATTATATGAAGCAATGACTTTTCGCAAGCACGCACACGAACAACGTGCATGGCCGTCATCGGTGCGGAGTTTAGAAGCGCCCCGCCCACGCGAGCTTTCCAGTCAGTCAGCAGGCAGTGTCTCGCTAGCGGCAGCAGCATCGTGGAAAAGGAGTGGAAACCGTGAAGTCAAACAGTAGAAATAGACTATTTGAAGAAAAACTTTGTGAAGAAATCCGCCGTTTCTTCGTTGGTGAAAATCCTGGCATGTCAGCGCCTTGGCACTACCTATTGGGCAGGAGTGAAACTACAAATGATGGTTGTGTGCATGCGTCAACCACTTGGCCTGGGTAGATGAAAAAAGTGAGCATGTACAGCAAGTACTTTAAACGCGGAAAAAAAAATCATAAGAGGTATGTAAGGACTGGAGGCATTTATCCTGGTTTTAACTCGCTGGAAACGGGAGCAATAACAGAAGAGTCGCTTGGCTTAGAGATGTGGTTAGAATGCCAATGCAGCCGGCTTCATATGAAGTGAAAGGCAAGGGGGACTACTGAATTGCTGAGTATATATTTCACCAGCCACTACAGTATTAAGTTATGTTCCCAGTTATGTACCTGGCTAGTTAAGCTGACCAAAATTCACAAAGTTAATGACTTTAATCTGTCAGCAGCCTTCAGACAAACTAAACGTGCCAGCATTTGGACTTCAAAATAAGGGAGGTTTTTCTTGGTGGTGAGGAGATTTCTAAAAAAAAAAAACCTATCAATATATAAAAATATTATAAGATAAGATAAGATAAGCGTTTATTAGTCCCACAAAGGGGAAATTCCAGGATTGCAACAGCACACGGATAGCAACACTAAGAGCACCAGTCAATAACAGAAATTACGGCATCCTTGGTCATTTAAGTTAATTTAAATCATCAATTTTATTAATTTTTTTCTTTGTGATGAGAGTTAAAATTATTGTTCTGTTCTGACTGCAAAATTATGGTCAAAAATATAAATTGTTATTAGGAAAAAGTAAAAAAAAAAATACCACAGTCTGTTTCAAATTTATTTAAAAAACAGTAATTTTATTTAAAAAAAAAAAAAAGCAGACAAAAAATAAGCCATAAAATAATCCACAAATTTATAATAAAGTTTCAAATGTACAAGAAAAGTCAATTTTACAAGAGGAAATTACAGATTTGAGGAAAATGGTTTCAAATTTAGATACATTTACAGAGAAAAGTAGAAAATTATAAGAAAATTGTTATAAATTTTGGAGAAAAACCAAAAACCTTCAAGACTAAAGTCATTACTCAAGTTTTAAGTGGGTGCTCTTTGTACCCTTAACTAGAAATTTTTGGTTGTCTCCTTTAATTTACATGGCACTTGATATTTTCTAACCTGTTTGTATACCACCATAGACAGGGAGAGAACCTGAATTAGACAGAGCTGAGAAAGGGAAAGATGAGACAGAAGAGAGGAGCCAAGGAGAGGAAAGTGTTCAGGCAGAGGGTCCAGGAGAGGTGAGAGCAGAGGAAGGAGAGAAGGATGACACCAGTAAAAAGTCCAAATACAGGACGTCTGGGTAGGACTCCAAATGGCCCAATATTCTAACATTCAAGCCTTGGTTGTGCAATACTTCAAATTGTAAGTTTCATATGCACGGCAGTGGCTCAGGAGGTAGAGCTGGTCGTCCAATAACCGGATGGTTGGCAGTTCTAATCCCGCTCTCAGCAGATATCCTGCCATTGTGTCCCTGGGCAAGACACTTTACCCACCTTGCCTCCAGTGTCCATAACACTGGGTATGAATGTGTATAAATGTTCAGTGGTGGCCGTAGAGGCTGTTGGCCCGGATTGGCAGCCACGTTTCCATCAGCCTGCCCCAGGGCAGCTGTGGCTACAGTAGTAGCTTGCCACTACCATTGATTGGCTAGAGTGAATGAATAATGTATCTGTAAAAAGCGTCTTTGAGTGTCTATGATAAAGCGCTATATAAATCTGATGCATTATTATTATTATATGCAATTACTGTGCAAAATTTAAAAAAAAAGAAATAAATATAAAATTAACATATTCATACATATGTGTTTTCTGGCCCCCGGAAAAATATGTTGCCACTGCGCCAAGGTCTTTAAGCCAGAGGAAACACTGCACAAAGTAAGAGATTTTAGGTAAAAAGTTACAATTCTGCATGAAAAAGGTCACAAATTCGTCCTCAAAAACCTTCAAAATTTAAAAAAAAAGTACCTTTATGAAAAGATGTTTAAAAAATGAGAAAATAAAAGCAAATTTAGGAGAGAACGGTAACAAGCAGATGAGAGTAAAGTTGGTACTGCAGACTACATATAGCCCATAGTTGTGATGGCCTGGGCGCCGATTCCATCTGCGTTCGGGCTGCCCAGTATTTTCCCCGTTCTATCTTATTTCGGGCCTTGTCATATGGCCTCCTCCAGGGCTCTTATTTTGACAGCGTCACGGCAGGACTTCCGGCTGTCAAAGCCAAGCCGCGCCATGACAACTGTATGGTATTTCATTAATTACTTTCCCCTTTCCTGATTGGTTTTTGTTTCTCCATTTAAGGGAGCAGCTGAGGCTGACTCCTCGCTGCGACCTACAACACAACAATATCATGCACCTCCGTGTACGTGACAGGAGTTCCTACCCCCGACTCCAGTCTCTCCTGTGATTCATTTCGTCCTTCCTCCCATAAGTGTTTTTTGTTCAGCGTTGGTTCCGTCCTCGCTGCCTCTCTTAGCGAATCTCCAGTGTCAGTGTTCTTGTGTCAGATTTTATGTTCGTGTTTTGCCCCACGAGGCTGTTTATTTTGTTATCCTAGTCTTTTGTAAATAAATCAGCAAACTTACTGTCTGGTCTCTACCGTCTCATTGATGCCTTGCAAGGGGCATCCATAACAATAGTTTTGAAAATTATAAAGGTTTTTCTTAAAACATCTGAACAGTCCTGAAAACATTGCCTTATACAGTAAATGTAAGAGCAAGTTAGCTGTGGTTAATGCAACCTATTTATTACATTAAAAAAAACATAAACTCTAAATTACAGTATAAGCAGCTACAGCAGTATGATATAACCATGGCACTCATTCACCACATTCCTTCCGTCTTCATCTCATTTCTGTGCTCTGGGGCATGAGGGGGTTTTGATCATTTTAATATATTAAATTAATTTAGTATGTTATTTCACCGGGTCAGGAAGAGGGTCTAAATAAAACAGGGAGGGAGTGGAGTTATTTAGAAGTATTATTTCATTATTTAGCCTACCTGTCTGCCGTTTTAAACA
This sequence comes from Pholidichthys leucotaenia, assembly GCA_020510985.1. NCBI lineage: Eukaryota > Metazoa > Chordata > Actinopteri > Cichliformes > Pholidichthyidae > Pholidichthys > Pholidichthys leucotaenia. The sequence goes on from CM035840.1 coordinate 438,929,357, forward strand.
CAAGACACTTCTGCAGGTAAATGAGCGCTGCATCAGACCTCCCGTCTCTCTTTCTCGCAGTTTACCCATGTTAGAAATCTCTGTTGCTCAGACAACTCTTGGGGCTGTTAATGGATTTTTTTTTCGTTCAGTTGGTTGAATAAATCAAGCTGGAGCAGCCACAAGGGAACAAAAATAAACCTCTGGACACTTTGGAGTCCGGACGTCAACAACACTGCTTCAGGGCGAAGTAAAACTTTTCATTGAAGCCGTGTTATTGACGTCTAGAAAAAAATGCGGGCAGATTATCCGCATTGCTGCACTGTTTTTTTCAAGAATGCAGCAATCTGAAACAGCCTTAAAACTAAATTACTTCCTCACAACTAAACACAGACGTTCCAAGCAAAGAGCACCACTTCTCATGTCATGGTTTTTTTTTTTTTGTCATTTCTATGGTAACGCGTAACAGACCCCAAATATCGCGATATTCATTTTTACACTGGTATCAAAAATTATACCGGTATTATCGTAAACGATACAATATTGCAAACCCCTACTAAGCAGCACTCCAAGTTGGGAGTTGCTCAGGTCAGGGCCTGAGAGCAGGACACTGTTGATTGGGATACCATCTTCTTGAGCGCTTGAGTTAAAGACCACTCGTATTTGAGCTGACTTTTGGGGGTAGTACACTCCAAAAATGGGTAAATAACAACACTCTTCATCGTCGTGGAGAGCGGGAGCTTCTTCTGCATGTCTGTTGACAAAAAGCTTCTCCATAAAGGCAACAAACTGTTCTTTCATCCTAGGATTTTTGCTTAGTGTACGATGCAAGGAATGGAGGTGGGAGAGGGCTTGACCTTGGTTGTCTGGAAGATGTGGTCTGGGTGATCTGAATGGTAGGGGAGCAATCCAGCCATTTTGCTCACCCCTTCGGAACTCTGTCTGCATGATCTCCAGAAATGTCTCATCCTCGACAGACAAGGTAGGTTTGTTATCATCCTCCATTCTCGCAAACACATTCAGTCCAGGTTTGTCTTTAGCAGGCATACTAGCCACAGGGTAGCTGGACGGATAGGTGGAGGCACAGCACCTGTGCTCCCCGCCATACCTTGCTTTCGCTTTAACGGAGATGTGATTCTGACAGGGCATCAGACAAGATAGACATCTGTTCTGCAGGACATTAGTCCTAAAGACAGATATAGATTTTTTTCTCACGTTAGGTAGTGCGTGAACACGAAGCAGTCACTCTTCTCTCTTCATGTTTTGTGCCATTTAGTGTTGTTTAAATTACACCTAAGTGTATATTCATGTGTTTAACTTACATATATGATGCTGCACACAAGCTACAGTAATCACAGCCTTCTGGAGATAAGGAATATGATCAAATATTACGTCCTGGATCAGAGCATTACAGAGAAACTCCGTGGCCTAGGTCTCCTCCACACCCCGGACTCGACTGCTGTGTCTCATTCCAAATGGAGGCGCTGTAGACGATGTGAGCAGCAACAAAAGAGAGGTAAATGTGGAGGTATCCGAAAGAAGCTAACCGCTAGACCACACAAACTCCCGATTCCTTCCCCCATTCTAGCCAACGTACGCTCACTAGACCACAAAATAGACCACATACAGCTCCTGAGAACTACACAACGTGATGCGCGGAACTGCTGTGTTTTTATCTTTACGGAGACGTGGTTAATGACAATATACCAGACTCTGCCATTCAGTTAGCAGGGCTAACATGCTATCATAGTGACAGAATGTTCATGGAAGGAGGGAAAACACAAGGTGGCGGGGTGTGTGTTTACATCATTGACGCCTGGTGCTGTGATGCAACTGTTGTACACAAACACTGTTCTCCATTGGTGGAGTTTATAATCATCAAGTGCCGACCCTTTTACATTTTGAGAGAATTTTCATCTGTCCTACAAGCCACCGTGTATGTCCCACCCACCGACATTGGCGAGAGAAGTAAAGCACTAAAAGAACTCTATCAGGCCATCAGTGAAACACAAACGGCACATCCAGACTGATTCCTCATAAAAGCAGAAGACTTCAATCATGCAGATTTAAAGGCCTACCAAATCTACACCAACATGTAGACTTCCCAACAAGAGGAGACAATTTGCTGGACCTGGTGTACACAACCCACAAGAAAGCATACAGAGCTTCCCCCTTCCCCACCTGGGTCTTTCTGATCACATCAACATCTTGTTAAGGCCGGCAAACAAACCCAGAGTGAAAACAATCAGACCAACAAGCCAAGCACCGCCGCCAGCAGGCTGGCTACACCCCTCATTGATCCACAGTGGACTGCATCCTTGCCTTGAGTGTCCTGGTACAGCAACGGAGGGAGTACCGCCAACCTCTATATGCGGCCTATGTTGACTTCAAAGCTGCCTTCGACTCCCTAGACAGGAATGCCCTCTGGCAACTCCTTCGTGGTATTGGAGTCCCGTCCAAGTACATCAACATTCTCCGGGATCTCTACACCAACACCATGTGCAGGGTACACACCGAGGGTGACATGCCAGATCCTTTTGTCACCACCTCTGGAGTCCGGCAGGGATGCATCGCCGTGCCAAACCTCTTCAATGTTGCGGTTGACTACTGGGTCAAGAACGCAACGGAATGCTGTCCCAATCTCGGAGTTCACTTCCACTCCCACTTCACAGACCTGTGCTATGGGGATGACATGGTGCTTTTCACCACACATTATTATCGCCTTTCACCCGAAACGGGTATATCCACAGTTCCTTCCTTACTTCTCTCTGCTCTGCGTCGAGCCCGTCTTTTCTCGTGAGCTATCACTCTCTTTGTATTATGTGCCCTGCAAACTTTCCTCATGAGGTTCTTCCATTCCGCTCTATCATGTACTACCAATTGCCATTGATCTAAAACATCAGCACACTTCAATGCATTTTTGCATGTGTCCTTAAAACGGAGTTTGGGTCGACCTACTTTACGAGAACCATGAGTCAGCTCACAATACAGGAGTTCCTTCACCGGCCTATCATCATTCATTCGACAGACATGACCTAACCAGTGCAGGCGACTCATTACAAGCTTGATCTCGATGTCTTCGACGTGTGCCCGCCGCAGCACCTCCTCATTACTGATGAAATCGTCCCACTTGATGTTTAGTATCAGGCGAAGGTGACGCTGTTGGATTATGCGAAGCTGCCTGACTTCGTGCTGGTATAGGGTCCACGTTTCGCTGCCATACATCAGGAGGGGCATAAGGCACTGATTGTAAACTGCGACTTTGGTAGAGACTGTGAGGTCATACGAATCAAACACCCTCTTGCGCAGACGGCCAAAAGCACACGATGCTGCTTGAATGCGAGATGCAAGTTCTTCCTTCATAGAGCAGTAACTGCTGACATAACTGCCGAGATACTTGAAGCGAGTAACGTTGGCCAATTTGATGTCGTCAATAAAGAACTCAGCTGTATTGCCAATACACATGGTCTCCGTTTTGACTGTGTTGATGCAGAGACCCATTCTCTTAGCGACGTCATTGTAGAAGGATAGTAACGTCTGCAGGCCCTCTGGTGTATCACTGAAGATCACGATATCGTCAGCATACTGAGCTTCTCTAATATAATCTGTGAGGACTCTGGATTTCGCTTTTAATCTGCGGAGGTCAAAAAGATCGCCATCGTAACGCAGTCTGATCTGTACGCTGCAGGTGTGCTTGATTTCTTTGAAAGCGAGCCAAAGTAGGACTGCTGCGTACATGCCAAAGAGTGTTGGAGCTAGTTTACACCCCTGCTTGACCCCGCTGTTGTATTCAAGGGATTGGGTGAGTTCACCATTGATAGCAAGTCGGGCGTGCACATCCGTGTATAGTCTCTTGATGATTCTTATAAACTTTGGAGGACAGCCAAGTTTGCCAAGGATGATGAAGAGGAGCTCGCGATTGACCATGTCAAACGCCTTCACAAAATCCACGAAAGCTATGTACAAACATCTACGCTGCTCTCTTGTTTTTCCCATCAGCTGGCGAAGGGTGAAAATCCCATCTATTGTACTTCTACCGTTTCGATACCCTGACTGCGACTGGGGGTAAATATATTCTGCTAACAGGTGAAGCCTCTGCAAGATAACGTCCGCGAAGACTTTACCGACAGCACTGAGCAGTGAGATTCCTCTGTAATTGCCACAGAGGCTTCTGTCACCTTTTTTGAACAGAATTGCGATGATGGCGTCTATCCAGTCGGTTGGGATAATCTCTGTAGTCCAGCAGATGTTGAGTAGGACAAGTAGGAAAGCTCTTAAGCGACGTCCTCCATGCACAAGTACTTCAGGTAGAATACCGTCTGGACCTGGGCTCTTTCCTAATCGGGTGTTTCTAAGGGCTTGGTCAAGTTCTTGGTCTTCAATCAGAAGGCTCATTGATTCGATAACTGGAAGCTGGTCTATGTCATCGACGATGCTCAATTCAGCATCTGTTGGTTGGTTTAATAAGTCGCTGAAGTGCTCAACCCATCTGTCCTTTATCTTGTCAGGAACAGTCAGGAGCTCACCATCTTTGGACTTCACAGGATGGGTGCTTCTGGATCTAGGGCCATAGACGGCATTGAGAGTAGCACAAAACTCTCTGTGGTTCTTCTCCTGAGAGTGCCGCTCTGCCTCCTCAGCTCTGCGCCAAAACCAGTCATTCTTTAGCTCTCTGATCCGCCTTCTTAGAACATGCCTGTCCAAGTTCTTGTCTTGAAGCAGCTTTTGAATTTCTTGGTCCTGATCATCAAACCAGTCACTCTGCACTTGTTTCTTTTTGCCGAAGACATGTGTGGCAGCATTCTGGAGAATAAGTCTGAGTTCATCAAAGTCCGCCTTACAGGTAGACAACTTTTCGTCAAGGAAGAGCTCCAGTAATGCTTTTTTGTCATCATCCAAATGTGTGTCTAGCTTCTTGGGAGGCCTTGTACCACTCTTCTTGTTTTTAATAAAGAACAGGCACTTAGATACCAGGAGCTTATGATCGGTAAAGCAGTTTGCTGCTTGATTGACTCGTATCACTGCAACATATAGTTTTGCGGCCTTATTGGATAGTACATGGTCGATTTGGTGCCAGTGCTTTGAACGTAGGTATTGCCATGTGTTCTTTAAGGTGTTTTTCTGTTGGAACATAGTACCCATGACACTGAGCTGGAATCTGGTGCAGAATTCTAAGAGCATAAGCCCGTTGGAGTTCATTTTACCAACGCCATGTTTTCCAATTACATTCGGCCACGATTTCCAGTCCTTGCCGACTCGAGCATTAAAGTCGCCCAGGATGATGATGATGTCCATCTCGGCAGCAGATGTGCAGCTGCTAAGCTTTTCATAGAACTGCTCTTTTTCTTCCTGAGATCTTTGCATGGTCGGCCCATATACACTAATGAGAGTTAGATTGTTTCCTCCCTTTAGCTGTATGCGCACTGACATGAGCCTGTCACTAATTGGTGTAGGGGTGATACCTTGAGCAGCTACCCTGTTGGAAATAGCAAAAGCCAATGCCAGCTGTTCTCTCTTCTCCTCCACTCCAGAAGATTGTGTGACTCCTCTCAACTACGTTTCCGGTGCCAGGTCGCCGAACTTCGCTTAGGGCACAGATGTCAATGGATGCTTTCTCGAGCTCACGACAGATAAGGGCTGTTGCTCTTTCAGGTCTGATTGAAGACTCACTGTCGTTGGTTGTACGGACATTCCAAGCACCGAGATTGAGGCATTGTTTGCATGAGTTCGAAACAGAAGGTCGATGGTGTTGTTCGCCGGTTACCCCGGACGCGGTAGCAGTATACGGACTTCGTCCACTTATCGCCACTGCCGTATTGAGTGGCGCATTGGTTCCCCCGTATGCGGTAGCCATATCTTCTCTCCTTAACTGTACTTCCATTGAAAACTGTGGGGCTGCACCTATGGTGATGACGACACTGCTTGGCGTATAGGCAGTGTCCCTTGGCGAGGTGCTCTGTTGGTCGACAACACAGCAAAGCTGAGATGGTCGCAGAGAAGCTCGTTGCATTTTGCCGTAACTGAAGCCGAGTAGACAGTCAGAGACGCCTGCCGCAACTGAAGCCGAGTTGACATTCAGAAGCGCCAATGATGTAGTGCCAGAGATGCCATCGAGTTGATGACATAACTGCCGTGCCGTGACCCTGGCAAGGGAGGCTGCGGGTGTACTAGCACTTGCCCAAGGTGCGCACCCAAGGCTAGTGGAGGGAAGGAGGTGCCTCACTACTCCATTCTAGACCGGCTCCGAGCAAAGCTCCAAGCAGAGTCAAGCCACTGCCCCACCATATCGCCACACATATATAGACATAATTGCTCAGGCACTGTAGCTGCTTGCAGAGGAAGCATCACCCTTGGGCCCAGCCCTGTGGAGGTCCAACTTTAGCTCTGCTGCGGTGGCCGTTGCAGCAGGCATGGTGGTGGATGCAGTCCCGGGACTCTCCAGCGAAGTGACTCATGCAGGTGGCTGGCCCGGCGTGGCAACAGGAGGTCGGTTCCCAGCTGGTGCTGGATCCTGCACAGCTGAAACCCAGGGACGCTCAATCGTCGGCACAGGCTCCGGATTGCAGGCAGTGCTGTCCCTCCATCCAGACCGTGGCTGTGGGGTTGGAACCAGGTTCTCCAGGGCTGCAGGCTCCTCCATCCACCTAACATTACGCCGGCACTGCTATTACACATTTCAGCGGCACGCGCAGCTTTTACTCTCCCCAGGGGGCGCATAGACTCAACAGTCCCGTCTGATGCCCCCCGGTGACACTTCCTCCTTCAGTCCATTATTCTCTCCTTCTCCCTGCCTTCTGGGTGTGAGAAAACCCACATACACTATGCCCCCACAATGTACTTTTAGTCCATCCAACCGTTTACTGCCTGACCTCTCCAACTTCCAATCATCATTCAACCTTCCTCCTCAGCAACTTGGATCCCAGGAGCATTTTAAGAGGGGAAGAGAAGAGACAGGAGGAATGGAGTAGGTAAACAGACTAGGTGACCTAGGTATGTGGTGAGCGAAACAAAGCATTTGCTAACACATTATTAGTGCCCTTAATGTGATGGATGTCAAGCTGATAGGGCTGTAAAAATATAGCCCACCTTATTAGCCTCTGGTTAGGATTTTGTAGCGATTTTAAAAATGTAAGTGGGTTATGGTCAGTATTAACCACAAGCGGGGCTGTGCCAGAACCGACATAGACATCAAAATGTTGTAGTCCCCAAATCAGTGCCTGTAGCAAAGACAAAGATCCAGTCACGGTCAAGACTTCTTGCCACCACCACCACCACTCATCACCATCAAAGACGAGCCGGTTGAGACTGTCAACGACTTTGTCTATCTCGGATCTCAGAGCACCAGCTCCTGCTCAATAGACCCAGAGATTATTCGCAGCATGTAGCTGTCTCGCAGTGCTTTCGGCTGCCTCCAGAGATTCTGGCTGAGCGGGAAGATCCACACGACTACAAAGTTGCAAATCTTTAACACCTGTGTGATCCTCATCCTCCTTTATGGGTCCGAGACCTGAACCCTCTCCACCACAACCACCCACCACCTGGATACATTCCATCGGACCTGCCTCCGTAACATCCTCGGCATCCAATGGTTCCATCACACCACAAACGATGAGGTCTACAGGAGGGCTGGCTGTCCTATCCGCATCGCCACCATCATCAGAAGAGGGAGGCTGTGGCTCATCGTTCACGTGGCCAGGCTGGAAGCAGGCCCTCTCCGCCAGCGCTTGTCTGCCCCCCAGGGCTGCCGTCACCCCTGAGGTCAGCCCAGAGTGTCCTGGACGACCCATATTGCAATGATAAGACCTCTGGCTGACCTCATTGCCCTAGCCCAAGATCACCCTGCCTTCAGACAACTGGCCACAACAGTCACTTAAGTGGCCAGGTGAGGATTAAATTAAGTAAGAAGGCACTGTCAATGCCAACCTCCCCTAGTATCACCCACCCTAAATCCATACATTGGGCAAACAGGGCATTGTGAGGACCATTGATTTGTTCTCTGACCTTGTGACTTGTGACCTTATGAGGTCTCTCCCCAGTAGGATTAGGTTCTGGGCTTCTGGATCAACCTCTGGGATGTACAGTGTTATGGGTTTCAAATGAGCATGGGAAACAACAATTTCTGGTGAAGGAATCTCTGATCTGTCAGATGTAATCTCGTTGCATTCAATGATTGGAGGCAAGTCCAAACACACTTCACCATTCAACGCTTCAATCTGGAAACCGACTGCCTTCCTTACAGTCATTTCAGTGGTGCTAGCACAGGTTCTCATAAGATAAGGTGAAAGGTTACTGTAGATACCAAAGAGCTGGAAAAACTTGGATCTAGTCAGTGGTCAGTTGCTTTGGTCATCAAGCATAGCGTACATTTTTACTGAGCGTTCCCGCTGTCCGTGTGGGAAAACTTTAGCTAAGCATATTTTTGCACAGGATCATGCTGGGAGACGCTCTCCACAGATCTCGGTGCACCTTGAAGTTACTTTGAGTTGCTCTGCTGTTCCACGTCTGGCTCCATCACTGGAGACACAACAGATGAGAAGGTGGCATCTGGGTACATGGCTGAGCAGTGTTGATTGCTCTCGCACTCGTTGCATTTTAGCTCCACACAGCAACCCCTGGCCACATGAGCAGCTCTTGAAACAACATCCATATTCTTTTAGAAATCTCTTGCGTTCTGTTAGTGGCTTTATTTTAAAGGATCTGCATTTCTCGAGGGGATGAGACTAATTATGGAGTGGACAGTACTTGACTGGATCCCTACTGTCCTTCTTATCTGTCCCTGTCCCATGCAATATTCTTGTGTCTGCTGCTGGTAGCAGATCTGTCTTAAGGACAGATATAGCTGTTTTTGCACTGTCGTGCCTTGCTGTGGGCCTTTCATTGTGGTGATGAGTGCGGTTGATGTTTGTTAGCCTGAAGCTAGGGTCATTTCTAGCTATTGCCTGACTCCTAACAAAGTTAACAAAGAAGGAGAAAAGGGGGAAGCATACCCTGTAATGTTCTTTGTAATTTGTACCAATCCACTGGTGAGATTCCACTCCTCACGCTGCACAAACCCTCACATTCTGATCCTGCAGCAGCTTCTGAAACTTCAGCCTCTGCGATGGTGGCAGCAGCTGCTTTTTCCAGTCCCATTGCTTCTAGGTCTGCCTCTAATGTAGCCTTTTCCAAATTTAATTTGGCTTTCTGTTTTTTCAGTTCCAACTCCCTTTGAGCAAATGTGATCCTGGCACGGGCAGCTTCAGCTTTAGCTCTTGCTTTAGCAGTGGCACTGGCCACTGACTGCTTAGAAGAGGAGGAGTGCTTGGAGCTAGACACCAAGGACACCTTGTCATCCTTGTCTGCTTTTTTGGCATCCATAACCATGCTGATGAATCCCTCTGACAATGTGGCTTTTCACTGTACAGTTCTCTTCATGCGTTATACTCCCCAAGTGTTATCAGCCAAACTCTTTTTCTAACAGCCAGGAAGCGAGCGTACTTGCTCCTTTAATGACTTCTTTACAGTCGGGTAAGTCAAAATGACAACATGTTATCAGTGTGAAACTGTAACAGAAATACAAAAAAGCATGCTTAGCTAACCACCGTGACAGCAACAGGTAAGTGTATAGCATTAGCTTCTACCGTGCAAACGTCACACTATAAATTGTCCACAAAGAATCATTTACACAATCAGAATCTATAAAGAACATAAGCCTGTTTTCCACTAGCCCAGCACACCTCGGTACAGCTCGATTCACTTCAGTATGGCTCGGAATGCTTCTGTCTCCATTAGCACGGTGTTGTGCTTGTGCTGTGATGGTTTGTGTTAGGAGGTTTTAGAAGCGGGGCAGCAGCAGATTCTCAGCAAGGCGGGGCCACACTCCCGTGACGTTACGCACCCGACTGAGTCCTTATTTACACGAGACAAAAAATGGAGGATCCAAGGATTATTGCCTTGCTCGCTCTGTGGTTTTATCTCACAATTAATTTTATCTCATAATTAAGCTGCAACAACACAAGTCACTTTTGTTTTGAATTAACTGCCAAATGACCTAGAAATAATGAGCTGAAACTTGTCTTTATTCGTATTAAATAATGAGACGGTGGCACACTGTCCAACACCACATCCTAGGGCATTTTGGATGTACTGAATTAAAAAAATTCATGTTTTTCACCTTCAGGTCAACGTTTGGAACAACAGTATTATTATTTTCCGTTTAGATGATGCTACACTCCTTCTAAAGTATTGTAAATCTCTGAATTTGGAATGCCGATAGAACATTCAATTTACATATACTTGTACCTTTGACTTGGTGCTAATTTTTTATGATATTTCAATAAAAAGAACAGAAAGCTTACAAAAAGATTTCTTTTTTGGTCTAGTTAAAAATTACATTACCTTTACAATGGTTGACCCTCAGCATCATTTTGATCAGACTAGGCAATGGAATTTCTATGTAATTATACTGTTTTATAATTCAGTGTTATAACAGACAAACCACACTTTCCAAAACAATTCCATTTTATTATATACAAAATATTAAAATTAAAAAAAACTTTGCAACACAACATGAAGGTTAATCGACATTTTATACACGCCGACCACTGAGTGCTGAGGCTCGGTAGAATGAAGGCGTCTCTGCCAGCTGTGGGTCAGGAAGGCTCGGTTGAATTAATCCGGACGGGCTGTCGCGGCGGACGCGTGGGATGATTCTACGAGGAAAATGCGCACAATAAAATACAGCACGAAAGTGCAATATATACAGAAAAGACAATAGTTTTTAACAAGAATACATAAGCTTATTTCAGTGTATTGTTCACATGAATAATTACAATGAAAGCTTTAGTCCGCAGTGTGCTGCAATAAAGCAGCGATCCATCCACAAATGAACAGCTTTTTTATTGCATAAATAAACTGAGCGTCTTACCGAATATATTTGCGAAAAAACGCACAATAAAAAAAAATTAAAACTCACCGTTAAAGGACTCCGATGTCGAGACCTCCCGGTATATTTTTTCATTCCGGGCGGCTCTGTCTAACTCGCGCTGAATACGTTCGTCTGACAATGCAGTGAGCAGACACTGCAGCTCCTTATTGGTCCATGGAACACCCTTATTACGCGAAGCCATTTTTGATAGAGAATAAATGAAAATAGCACAGCAATACACTGAAAAGGAACCGCCAACAGTGGTTGCGTGCTGGGTAAAGGCGGTCGTGAAGATTCTTTTTTTTTTTTTTTTTTTTTCAAAAACTTTATTGAGAAGGTCGTGAAGATTTGGTAATGAGGAGGAGGAGAGGGGCGGTTACGACCTGACCAATCAGCGCCGGTTACGACCTGACCAATCAGCGGCGACCAGTCTGTTAACGTCACAACACGGCACAGCTCAGCACTGCTGTACCCTGCCCTGCAGCGGGGCTGAGAATTGCGGCTGTTAAACCGTGTTGGGGCTTGTGGAAAAGCGTACAAAGCGTGCTGAGCCGTCCCGTGTCGCGCTAAAGCGTGCTAGTGGAAAAGGCCCTATAAACAACTTACAGCCATTGCTTTCTGTGGAACTCAAACAAAGGATGAAGGCAGATTCATAACGAAAATCATCATGTGTGGCCATGCTGTTTACAACACATATCTACCTACTTCCTGTTCTTCAGGACTTCAAAATAAAACTTAAAGGCTCAAAGTGATATGACAATTTAACAACCTTTGTCTATTGAACACACATAAACACAATTCAGGGCAGAAAACAGACTGAAATTGAAAGGCACAAAGAATCGATGTAGCACGACATCGAGGTCAACCAAACAATGTCAAAAGCTCTCCTTCAGCACTGCACGTTTAGTGAAATTCAACACACCCAGAAAGCTGAAGGATCATGACAGGTAGAGTTCTTCAGTAAGGAATGTTTTCCCAAAATAAACCGGAAAAGGGGTAATTGGAATTAAAATCCACCTAAACAGTCAAGATTGAGTGAGTGTATGAGCGCAGATACTCACAGAAACTCAACAGCATGGTTCTGCAAGTGTGGTCTACAGTGCTCAGTGGAGGCTGAAGCTCGTAAGCATTTTTGGGCTGTGAACCAAATTTTCCGTTAGTGTAGTGTGTGTGGGAAGCACATGGGTGAGTCTTCGATCACCTGCCTACATATGAGTTGCATTCAAGGGGGAGTGCATCTCTCCAACTTTTTGTTCTTCTGTCGGAAGTGAAAAGTGGAAATGCCTTGATATGAAGGCATCCTGTCGCACGTGTCCGAAGCTCATAGTGGACAAACCTTTTACTGTGAACTAGACGTACCTGAAGAGCTTACCACAGTCAACGACGACCATCCACCAGCAGCAAAATCACCCATTCAAGCTCTATATTGATGCCAATAATAGGGGTGCTGGAGCTGTGCTGGCACAGACAGATGAGCAAGGGCTTGATTGGCCAGTTAGCTATTTTTCAAAGAAGTTTAATTGTTATCAGTTAAACTATTCTGTTATTGAAAACAAAGCGCTGGCACTGATTTGGGGACTACAACATTTTGATGTCTATGTCGGTTCTGGCACAGCCCCGCTTGTGGTTAATACTGACCATAACCCACTTACATTTTTAAAATCGCTACAAAATCCTAACCAGAGGCTAATAAGGTGGGCTATATTTTTACAGCCCTATCAGCTTGACATCCATCACATTAAGGGCACTAATAATGTGTTAGCAAATGCTTTGTTTCGCTCACCACATACCTAGGTCACCTAGTCTGTTTACCTACTCCATTCCTCCTGTCTCTTCTCTTCCCCTCTTAAAATGCTCCTGGGATCCAAGTTGCTGAGGAGGAAGGTTGAATGATGATTGGAAGTTGGAGAGGTCAGGCAGTAAACGGTTGGATGGACTAAAAGTACATTGTGGGGGCATAGTGTATGTGGGTTTTCTCACACCCAGAAGGCAGGGAGAAGGAGAGAATAATGGACTGAAGGAGGAAGTGTCACCGGGGGGCATCAGACGGGACTGTTGAGTCTATGCGCCCCCTGGGGAGAGTAAAAGCTGCGCGTGCCGCTGAAATGTGTAATAGCAGTGCCGGCGTAATGTTAGGTGGATGGAGGAGCCTGCAGCCCTGGAGAACCTGGTTCCAACCCCACAGCCACGGTCTGGATGGAGGGACAGCACTGCCTGCAATCCGGAGCCTGTGCCGACGATTGAGCGTCCCTGGGTTTCAGCTGTGCAGGATCCAGCACCAGCTGGGAACCGACCTCCTGTTGCCACGCCGGGCCAGCCACCTGCATGAGTCACTTCGCTGGAGAGTCCCGGGACTGCATCCACCACCATGCCTGCTGCAACGGCCACCGCAGCAGAGCTAAAGTTGGACCTCCACAGGGCTGGGCCCAAGACTTGGGCCCAAGGCTGGGCCCAAGACGTCGCTACATGGATCGACCGAGTCCTGGACGGCGGTGGAGCTCAAGCTCAGGCAAGTGCTCCCCTTTGTTTTCATTGCTTCTGTGTTGGAGAGATCTTGTCTGGCTCTTGGTGGGGAGAGCCAGGTGCAGTCGTCAGCTGTACCTGAGCTCACCTCGCTGGGCTCCACTGCCGCCGGTGCCCTGACCCTGTTTGTCTGCCTCTCCTGTTTGAGCTTTCCCCCAGGGTCACAGAGGATTGGCCAGCTTCACCAGAGGTCTCCATGGGTCCAGCCTCGCCGCCCAAGAACACCATGGGTCCAGCTCTTCCTGCTGAGGTCTTTGTGGGTGCTCTGTCCCAGCCCAGGACCTCCGTGGGTGCTGCTCCTCCTTCCGGATGAGGTTTTCGCAGGTGCTTCGTTCCAGCCCGGGGCCTCTGAGGGTGCTGCTTTTCCTCAGTCCGGATCCACTGTGGGTGCAGCCAAAAGCATTGTGGTCCCCTCTCCCCTGCCAGACGCCGTCGTGGTCCCCTCTCCTCTGCCAGATGCCATCGTGGTTCCCTCTCCTCTGCCAGACGTCGTCATAGTTCCCTCTCCTCTGCCAGACGCTGTTGTGGCTACCTCTCCTCCGCCTAAGGCCGTCGTGGTTCGCCTTGCTCCACCTGACATCGTTGTGGTTTCCCAAACTCCACTGTCCTCATTGATCTTCCTGGGCCACCCCTTCTGTTTAGGTGGCTAAAAAACTCTGGCCGACTGCCTGATAGACTGTGCCACTGGGTTGCGTTGCCCACGTTCTCCGGCAGGCCACCCGACTCTTACCACCATGCTATCTTTCAGGTCTGGGACTTTACCCAGCCACCTGAACTGTCTAGTTCTTTGGTCCAGGGGGCCTAAATGCCTGGTCCTGTGTGGGTGTGGGTCCTGAGCGGGGTTTTTGTTTTTTGTTTGTTTCCTCTTAGTCTAGGTTTTGCTGGAGTGTTAGTTCTGAGAGTTTTTCTTATTTTCTCTGGGTTGTTTCTGACATAATGTTGGGCCCAGGGAACACGCACACAGGCTCAAGTGAGATTCAAAAGCTTTATTTAACAACAACAGGTGTTTGGGTGCGTGAGTGTGAAGTGTGAATGGACTGCTGGAGGACAGGGAGCGCCGAGGACGGAACAGTGCGCCGTGCAGCCAGGCAACCCTAGAGGCAGAGCAAAGACAAGCGTGAGTAATAATCTTCACCACGCAGGGTTAACACACAAAGTGCTGCTTACTTGCAGGTGTCGAGGTGGCTGGCGTTGGCAAGTGGCTGGCTCTCGCCTGGAGGACAGCGCCCTGGTATGCGCTCGGCGAAGCGAGGATGGGACAGACGAGGGTGAGGCGAAGGAGAGAGTAATCCGCCACCTGGAGGATCCACCTGTGCACAGGGGAGATAACTGGAGAGCAGGTAAGGAAAAACACAGCTTACGTGCGTGAGGAACAAGGGCACAGGCCGGGAAGGAACGGTCGTGCGCCGGAGTTGGGAGTGTAGGAGAACAGACGACTCCAGGGAAAGGCTCCAGGCAGAGCGGGTTAAATAGTTGAAGGCTGATGAGGCGCAGGTGTGCGCGCAGCTGAAACAGATGACAGGCGAGAGCGAGCTGTGATAGTACTCCCCCCCCCGAGCAGCGCCTCCCGGCGCTGGCTTACCTGGGTGCACCCGGTGGAACCCCGCGATAAGTTGTTTATCCAGCGCAAAGGAGGGGTGCACCCAGGATCTCCACTCTGGACCATACCCCTCCCAGTCCACCAGATATTGTAACCCGCGACCCTGGCGTCGGGAGTTCAGGATGGAGGTGACCCTCCACGCTGGGTCGCCGTCGATCATCACAGGAGGGGGAGGCGCCCTAGGAGGAGGGCAGAGTGGGTCAGAGATCACAGGTTTAACTTGGGAGACGTGGAATGTAGGACAGACATGGAGGGGGGGGGGGAGAGCCAAACGCACAGCCACCGGGTTAATTACCTTAGTCACGGGGTAGGGACTGATAAAGCGTTGAGCCAGCTTCTTCTTCTCCGCCTTCAAGTTGATGTCACGGGTTGATAACCACACCTGCTGGCCCACCTGGTAACAAGGAGCGGCTCTCCTGTGGCGATTAGCTGCGTTGGAGTTGCTCGCCGCCGTGCGTAATAGTGCTTGGCGCGTCTTGGTCCACAGGCGCTGGCAGCGTCTGAGATGCGCCTGGATGGAGGGAACTGCCACCTCACATTCCTCTTCGGGGAACAATGGAGGGTCGTATCCCAGAGACGCCCGGAAAGGGGACATCCTGATGGCCTTTGATAAGGTGGAGTTATGGGCGTACTCCACCCAGGGTAGATGGGTGCTCCAGGAAGAGGGACTTGAGGAGGTGACGCAGCGCAAAGCAGCCTCCAGCTCCTGATTGCTGCGCTCACACTGCCCATTGGACTGTGGGTGGTGGCCGGAGGACAGACTCACCGTGGCCCCCCGGGCGTTGCAAAAGCACCTCCAGACCTTGGACACGAACTGAGGCCCCCGGTCGGAGATGACGTCAGCCAGGATCCCATGTAGCCTGACCACATGCTGGACCAATAGGTCGGCCGTTTCCCACGCCGTAGGGAGGCCGTGGAGCGGCACAAAATGGGCAGCCTTAGAAAACCGGTCCACGATGGTCAGAATGGTGTTGTAAGAGTTGGAAGTGGGGAGACCAGTGATGAAATATAGGGCTACATGAGACCAGGGCCTACCGGGGACCGGCAGAGGATGGAGAAGCCCCATTGGGGGGGGAGTTCGAGGTCTTATTAGTTGCGCACTGGGGGCAGGCACGGACGTAGTTGCTGACATCATTCTGAAGTCTGGGCCACCAGAAGGATCGTTGGAGGAGCTCCACCAGCCGGGAAATTCCAGGGTGACAGTCGAGCTTCGACGTGTGCGCCCAGTGGATAATGTCACCCAGGACAGATGATGGCACAAACAGCTTCCCAGCTGGGCCGCCGCCAGGATCAGGTTCGGCCTCCTAAGCTCTCCGGATCTTGGCCCTGATGGACCATGAAACAGCCCCCACGACACACAAAGTCAGCAGGATGGTGTGGTCTTGCTCGTCCGGGGCTTCTGGAGCAAACTGTCTGGACAGCGCGGCCGGTTTGCCGTTCTTGGAACCAGGGCGATAGGTGATCGTGAATCTGAAGCAGCCAAAGAACAGAGACCAGCGCGCCTGGCGGGCATTCAGACGCTTGGCCGTCCTCAGGTACTCCAAATTTTTGTGGTCCGTCCAGACCACAAAAGGCTGCGGTGCCCCCTCCAGCCAATGACGCCACTCCTGCAGCGCGAGTTTCACTGCCAGGAGTTCCCTGTCGCCAACGACATAATTCCGCTCCGCTGCAGACAGGCGTCGGGAGAAGAAGGCGCAGGGGCGCACCACCCCATCCACCGGAGAGCGCTGAGACAAAACTGCCCCCACCCCCTTGTCGGAAGCGTCCACCTCGACCAGGCACTGTAGTGTTGGGTCAACCTGGGTCAGGATCCGGGAGGAAGAGAACTCCATCTTCAGCGTCTCAAAGGCCGACGCCGCTTCCTCTGTCCACCAGAACAGCACCTTGGGGGAGGTGAGGCGGGTCAGGGGAGAGGTGATGGAGCTGTACTTCGGTACAAAGCGGCGGTAGAAGTTGGCGAATCCTAGGAATTGTTGCACCTGTTTCCTGGAAGAGGGAGTGGGCCACTCGACCACCGCTTTGACCTTGGCAGGGTTGGGGAGAAGCTGATTGTGGGACACGACGAAGCCCAAGAAGGACGTCTTGTTGGTGTAAAATTCGCACTTCTCTGCCTTCACGTACAACCTGTTTTCGAGGAGCCACTGGAGGACCCGCCTCACGTGGGCCTGATGCTCCTTCCAAGATCGGGAGAAGATCAGGATGTCATCCAGGTAGACAAATACGAAGACCCCCAGGAAATCATGAAGGACGACGTTTATGAGTCGTTGGAAGACGGCCGGAGCGTTGGTGAGTCCAAACGGCATGACCAAATACTCAAAATGACCACTGGGTGTCCGGAACCCCGTCTTCCACTCGTCGCCCTCCCGGATCCGAACGAGGTGGTACGCACTGCGGAGATCCAGCTTGGTAAACCAGGAGGCCTCCTGGAGGGAGTTGAAAGTGGAGTCCATGAGGGGCAGTGTATATTTATCTTTCACCGTGATGTCGTTTAAGGCCCGAAAGTCAATACACGGCTGCAGGGACCCATCCTTCTTAGACACAAAGAAGATATCCGGCTCCGAGTGGGGACGAGGAGGGGCGGATGATGCCTGCGCTGAGTGACTCTCTTATATATGTGTCCATGGATTCCCGCTCCGGGGCAGATAGGCTGTAAAGACGACCAGATGGCAAGGGCGCCCCCAGGCGGAGATTTATGGTGCAGTCATACGGGCGGTGAGGGGTAAGAGACAGCGCTTTGGACTTACTGAAGATGAGCCCCAGGTCATGGAACTCCGGAGGCACCAAGGAGAGGTCCGGCGGAGGTGAGTCGGAAGCGGGGAGAGGAACAGACGGGGCGCAGGCAGCGGACTGGAGACAGGTTCCCATGCAGAAGGTGCTCCAAGAGAGGACGCTGCCGGACTGCCAATTGAAAACTGGGTTGTGGAGGCGCAGCCATGGGTAGCCCAGGATGACGGGGGAAGCCGAGGTGGGCAGGACGAACAGGCTTAAATCCTCCCTGTGATTGCCAGAGATGATGACGGAGATGGGCTTAGTTGGATGAGTGACCCTCTCCAGAGGGGTGCGGGAGAGAGTGACAAGGTTAAGGGGGGCTGGCAACGCTTGGCACGGGATGCCCAGGCGGGTTGCCAGGCTCTTGGAAATACAGTTCTATTCCGCCCCCGAGTCCACCAGTGCGTGAGTGGCATATGCCTGATGGAGTTATGACAGAACCTGATAGGACGTAGGCATTTGGAGAGGGGATTAGGCTGGGTTGCATCAGCGAGGCCCCCTACAGCGACTCGCGGACTCCCCCTTTTGGCTTAATCAGGCAGGCCTCCACGGAGAGCTGGTCGTCTCCGCAATACATGCAGAGACCCAGCTCCCTGCGGCGCTGTTTCTCCGCCAGTGGAAGTTTGGTCCGCCCGATTAGCATAGCCTCAGATTCGTCGCTGGACTCCGGAGCGGGTAACGCCAGGGGGCGAGACTGAGAGACGTGGGCGGAAGACCCGCGCGAGCGGCTGTAGGACTTCTGCTCGGCGGCCCACTCTCTCAGCCTGTTGTCTAAACTGATAGCTAATGAAATTAATTCAGATAGCCTTTCCGGCTTATCCCGGCAGGCCAGTTTGTCCCACAGACTAGAATTGAGACTGCGGAGGAAGATGCTGCAGAGGGCAGCATCGCCCCAACCAACTTCCTCCGCTGCCACCCGGAAGTCGACAGCGAAGTCGGCTGCCAGTCGATTACCCTGGTGAAGATTAAGTAGCCGATCGGTTAGCACGCTGTCACGATCCGAGTGGTCAAAGACTTCGTTGAAGTCGTGCACAAACTGGGCATAGGTCAGGTTCGTGTAGCTGGGCCTCGCCATAACGGCGTAAGCCCAAGCTAACGCTCGCCCTTCCAGGAGGTTGGCAACATACCCAATTCGGCTATGGTCAGAGGGAAAGTCCTCGAGGACGTGCTGGAACACCGACTCACACTGAAGAAGAAACCCGCGCACTTCGCCGAGTTTTCCACCGAAGCGCGAGGATGTTGGAATGGGGGTGAGCCGGGTTAGCGGCCCCGGGCTAGCCTGGTTAGCTAGGGAAGTGGCAGGAGCTGGTCTGCTATGCTGAGCCGGAGGGAACGCCTGCTGGGGATCCAGGCGATCCAACCGGTGAGTGATGTTAGTGAGTTGATTGAGAATTACCTGCTGCTGATGAGCAATTAAATCCACCCGAGCCTTGAGGGTGGAGAGTCGGCGTGCGAGCCCGCTGTCCGCTGGGCCGCTTTGCTAGAGCCATACTGACATAATGTCGGGACCAGGGAACACGCACACAGGTTCGAGTGAGATTCAAAAGCTTTATTTAACAACAACAGGTGTTTGGGTGCGTGAGTGTGAAGTGTGAATGGACTGCTGGAGGACAGGGAGCGCCGAGGACGGAACAGTGCGCCGTGCAGCCAGGCAACCCTAGAGGCAGAGCAAAGACAAGCGTGAGTAATAATCTTCACCACGCAGAGTTAACACACAAAGTGCTGCTTACTTGCAGGTGTCGAGGTGGCTGGCGTTGGCAAGTGGCTGGCTCTCGCCTGGAGGACAGCGCCCTGGTGCGCGCTCGGCGAAGCGAGGATGGGACAGACGAGGGTGAGGCAAAGGAGCGAGTAATCCACCGCCTGGAGGATCCACCTGTGCACAGGGGAGATAACTGGAGAGCAGGTAAGGAAAAACACAGCTTACGTGCGAGAGGAACAAGGGCGCAGGCCGGGAAGGAACAGCCGTGCGCTGGAGTTGGGAGTGTAGGAGAACAGACGGCTCCAGGCCGAGGCTCCAGGTAGAGCGGGTTAAATAGTTGAAGGCTGATGAGGCGCAGGTGTGCGCGCAGCTGAAACAGATGACAGGCGAGAGCGAGCTGTGACAGTTTCAGTCCCTCCGTGCCTGGGTCCCCCTCCTCCCGCCTGGGGTGGGGTTGTTTTCTTGTTGGGGTGGTTTTTTTCGTGTGTGTGTGTGTGGGGGGGGGGTCTTTTTCTTTCGATGTTGCCGGGGTGTCTGGTGTCCACACCTTGAGGGGGGGGCTCTGTCACAATCTGAGCACGGGGGGATTCCACCAGGCTCAGTCTCTTTGCCTTTTTTCATATTTGTATAGTGTTGTAATTTTGAGTTGTAATTCCTGTCATTTTATCTTTTGGTTGGTTTTCACATATCCTGTATTGTTTCTTAATATGATTTATTTTCCTGTTTACATCATTGTAGTTTTTGTATTTACATATTTGGGTTTACTGGCCTTTATATGTCATCCCATTATATTCATATTCTGTTGTGTTTTCTGTCCTCCCGGAGCTGCAGCTGTCAGTGGCACTTCCAGGTGTTTTGCTCTGTTGTGGGCAGTGCTCCTGTCAGCTGTCAGTTCCATCTTCTCCCTCTCATTGCTCCCAGCTGATCCCAGTTGTAATCATTGTTACCTCCTGCCCGCTCATGTGAGCCACTTGTTATGACTTGTATCATTTGTTTCTGGCCCTATTTAAGGGCTATTATTTTCATTCCTCCTTGCTCCTCTTTACCGGAGTCTTACACATTCTCATCTCCACCAGAACCCTTTCCCTGTTCTGGTGAGTTTTGTTCCCATTCATCCGTGCGTACATTTGCTTTATCATCTGTTTGGATTTGTGTGTTGGTGCACTGTTTGGGACTTTGTGCTTTTTGTTAATAAATACCACAAACTACAGTTCAGCGCGTGGGTCTCCGTTCCTGCCTCAAGGGGCAATTCATGACACAAGAGTTCTGGGAGAAGTGTTGCAGAGGAGTTGTTGACCTGATTGAGTCCACCTGGGCTCACTGGAGCCCAGGGTTATATAATCCAGGTCTGGTTCTGACTCCGGGCTCTCTCCCCATCGCCTCATGCTGCAGGTTGTTGGTTTGGTTTTGGTTTGGTTCATCTACATGCATTCAGCACAGCATATACTATTGACTTACTGACTTCACTTTTGCCAGTTAGTTGATTTTCATTATGATTTAAAATAAATGACACAGCATAACAAAAATAATTTTTTTGTAAGTTGTCTGTGTTTTTTCAACTGATTTAAGACAATTTTGCACCGCTGAATCCGAAAATGACATCCGTTTCTCTCGAACAGGTCAGGTTTTTATGTTAAGTTATAAGCAGTTGTACAGCAGTTGTACAAATGTACTGTAAATTGAATAGTAGACATTGATAAAGGCAAGTACATGTTAATTGAATGTTACGTCATCATTTATTTTTTTTTGTACTTATTTTGTACCCGTAGGTAGATTTGTTTTGCAGTCTGGTGACAAGCCACCAGCTGCCGGTCGCTGCGTGCACAAGCGCCCCTTAACTCCCTAACCTGCATGTTTTTAGCATGGGGGAGGAAACCGGAGAAATCCCGGAGTAAACCCACGCAAACACGGGGAGAACATGCAAACTCCACACAGATCACTGTTGGCTGGGGGCAGGGATCGAACCCACGATCTCATGATCCCCGCGATCCCCCGGCCGAGGGTAAAACTGTGCTGCCGCAGTGCTATCCACTGCGTCACCGTGCAGCTCCATCTTCAACCTCCTTTGTCCAATATATCCGCAATCCCTCCTCTGAACATGTCCAAACCATCTTAGCCTTGCCTCTCTTACTTTGTCTCCAAACAAAGCACCGCAGTGGTGGCTCAGTTGGTAGAGCATCCGCCCCACACCTGGGAGGCAGGGGTTCAAATCCTGGCCGGGTCATGCCGAAGACAATATAAAAAGCGGAACTTCCTGCCGTCCAGCTTGGTGCTCAGCAATAATGGAATGGAGGAGGGAAATCTGTGGCGGCGCCTCGCATGGCAGCGGCCCTCTGATTCTACATATGGGGTGTGTGTGATTAACACTGTAGATAGGAAAAACACAATTTCGTTCTACATGAAAAAGCGGTGTTGTTGGAGGTTTTAAGTAGAGTTTATTATATCATACCGCCGTCACGGGATCCCCTCTCCAGCCCAAGTGTGTGCAGGTCGGAGCGGGATCCTCTGGCTCTCAGAGAAGGAGGGACACAAAGTCTGTGTCCTGCAGCAGAGGTTGAAGTGTGAGTGAGAGGAAGTGTTACAGAACCTGTGCAGTATTTATACCCAACTCAAACAATACATCAAAGCAGATTCACAGCAGTTTGTCTGATCAAAGGGACTGCAGAACAGGCATGAGATATTTGCATTTGTGAGACATACATCACAATAGGCAGATTTGCTAGACTTTGCTCCAGCTGCAGAACAAAGAGGTTAACAGGCACATCTACATATTGATCTGAGTCTCTAGGTCACAGTAAGGACAGGACGCATGAGCACAATGCATGAAAGGTGACATTATCACAGTAGTGTAGCGGAAAAAACCAGGAGTAGCGAGTTGTCTGTCCTTAGTCTGTTTGTGGGGGTTTTCCCAAACCGCCACACTGCTTCTATTTATATGGATGCCGAGAGAAACGCAATTTCATCTTGCCTGCACTACAGTTGTATGTACAGCAATATGACAATAAAGTTTGATTTGATTTGATTTGAAACCATACATCATAGCAGGTCTCACTACCATCTTGTAAATCTTCCTTTTCACTCTTGCTGCTACGCTTCTGTCGCAAATCACCCCTGACACTCATCTCCACCCACTCTACCCTGTTTGCAGATGACACTGCTTGTATTTTATCTGGAAAGCATGTTGGGAAGCTCTCTTCTTCACCTCTCTTGTGCATTTTCCATTGCTTTGGATGGTTGATCCCAGGTATTTAAACTCATCTCCTTTCACTACTGCTGCTCCTTCCATCTTCACCATTACACCTGCCTCCCTCTCATTCACACTCATGTATTCTGTCTTGCTTCTACTGACTTTCATTCCGCTTCTCTCCAGAGCATACCTCCACCTCTCCAGGTTCTCTTCCACCTGGTCTTTACTCTCACAACAGATCACAATGTCATCTGCAAATATCATGGTCCACGGAGACTCTTACCTGACCTCATCTGTCAGCCTGTCCATCACAACAGCAAACAAGAAGGGGCTCAGAGCCAATCCCTGATGTAACCCCACCCCCACACCTTGAACCCATCCGTCACCCCTACAGCACACCTCACCACTCTTGCTGTGCTCATACATGTCCTGCACCACCCTCACATACTTCTCTGCCACTCCTGACTTTCTCATACAGTACCACACTTCCTTTCTTGGCACCCGATCATATGCTTTCTCTAGATCCACAAAGACACAGTGCAACTCCTTCTGACCTTCTCTATTCTTCTCCATCAGCACTCTTAGAGCAACCATTGCATCTGTAGTACGCTTTCTTGGCATGAAACCATACTGCTGCTCACTGATTGTCACCTCTCCTCTTCTTCTTCTTCTTCTTTTAAATTTGATTGGCAGTTGGCAACCAACTTACAGATGCATTACCGCCACTGACTTGATTATCATCACTCTATATCTTTGTATAAGGAGTTCTAATAAATTTGTTGCAATTTACAGTATATATATTATGAAGATATAGAAAAGAGTTGTTGACACCTCTCCTCTTAACCAGGCTTCAACAACTCTTTCCTATATCTTCATAATATATATAAATTGCAATAAATTTATTACCTTTTCTTTGTAATTTTATTACATTTCACAGATAAAACTGCAGCATTTTTTAACATAAAAATGGTGTGGAACCAGCAGGAAGCAGGTTGTGTGGAATGTTGCTGTCTGCTGACTCAGCATGCTGCATGGGGACCAATAACAGTTGCTCTCTGCTCCACTAAACCCAGTAGACCCTTTAGTCGCACCAGCTGAAGTGAGCGGGCAGAAACTGGACTTGGGTAAAAGTAGTGTCACCTTAGGACGTTAATTACTTCAGTATGAGTAAGAATAACCACCAAACAAGGGTTATCTGCCGAAAAGTTGCTTGATTAAACCCCCTTCACACTGGACGAAGGCCACACCGCAGCCTATGAAGTCAGCCAGAACCTGGTCGGTCTTTGCGGGGTCTTGGTGAGGTCTCCAAGGGCATGTTTATTTACTTACTTCATTTTTTTTAAACCAAACAAAACCTTCAATACAAACATAAATTTTCACACAAGGAGCAGAAAGAAGAAAAATCTTATATGATCTGCCGCTTTCTCCCCTAAACATGAATTTACCAAACATTTAAAAAAAATAACTAAAAACAGCTGTAGGACAAGGGCGGCGCGGTGGAAGAGTGGTTAGCACTGCGGCAGCACAGCAACTCACCCTTGGCCGGGGGATCCTGGGTTCGATCCCAGCCCCCGACCAACAGTGATCTGTGTGGAGTTTGCATGTTCTCCCCGTGTCTGCGTGGGTTTACTCCGGGATTTCTCCGGTTTCCTCCCACACGCCAAAAACATGTAAGTTAGGTTAATTGGCATCAAAACTGGGGATTCTAAATTGTCCTTAGGTATGATTGTGAGAGTGAATGGTTGTCTGTCTCTCTGTGTTGGCCCTGCGATGGACTGGCGATCTGTCCAGGGTGTACCCTGCCTCTCGCCCAAAGATGCTGGGATAGGCTCCAGCCCCCCCGTGACCCGAAAAGGATTAAGCGGAAGAAGATGAATGAATGAATGAATGAGCTGTAGGACAACATGCCGCACACATTCAACGTCATAATTTACTGTTCATTTAATATCTACACAAAACAGAGCAAAACGGGTTAATTTTTCATTGTATTTTCTTATCATAGTGGCTTTAATCATTTTTTTAAACACAGTTTTTGATTTTGCTTCTTTAGTTTCTTTATCCAGATTATTCCCTAAGCTGACTCCATTCATAAAAATACAACGCTCCATCAATTTTGTTCTGGACCTCTGTTTTTTAAAGGGGTCTGACTGAAAACTGGTGTGTCTGTAGATTTTAACTGTCTGAAATGTGTCTATTGGTCACGCAATTATCCAAAAAATATCAGAAGAATCAATTCTCTTAAAAAAAACACAGCCTTTATCTCGTTTTTCTCTCCCAGAAACGCCAGAAACATTTTTGTCTCTTCCGGGTATATCTCTGTGCAGTCAATATTGAGTATATGAAAGTTTATTGATTTGAAATGTATTGAAAAAAAATGATAAACTTTTTCCACATTATTCTACCGTACTGAGATTCACTGGTAAACATGTAAAAAGTCCCGTTAATAAAGCTAACGTAGCGAAACCCAAGTATAAAACAGCTGCTTGTTTTTAATAGCCTACATGTGTGTGAGGATAAGGCAACAGACAGATAATCATCTTTAATTAGTAACAGATGAAAAGATGAAAGCACCTCAAGTTCTGCTCATTATAGAGACAAAAATGTTTATAATGAAAGAATTAAATTTTTTTCTTAGAAAATTACAAATACTAACACTTAGACAGCCAATCAGAACGTGCTTATATCATCAAAATGACCGTACAGCCAATTATATTGTGGACATTATGAAAAGGTGCAGGACCTGAGCTGATATGAGAACCCGAGCACATCTGTGATCTACACCAGCTTCCAACCACAACTAAAGGAAAATAGAGCAGAAGAAGATGCCACTCCAACCGGAATTCTCTGCTCGTTCACTGCAACGCCACTTCCAAAGCAAGTCGGATAAACAACGGTGAAAATTCAAAAGAACACTGAAGAAGTTAGCAGATACAGATCATTTCTATGACTTGACCTAATCCAGGGCTCAGCAACCCGCAGCCCCAGGGCCGCATGAGAGGGTTGGAATGTGGTCTTCCCAGCAATCAGAGAATACCGCCACATCATCTAAATACACACTACAATGAGGGATGTCACTAAGTACTAAATGCAAAAGGCGCAAAAAGTAGCAGGGGCATTTCTCATGCCAAATGCCATCACTGTGTATTGTAGGAAGTGATCAGGTGTCATAAATGCTGAAATATCAGAGGCTCTGAGGGTCAGTGGAACTTTCCAGTATCCTTTAAGTACGTAAATCCAGTTTGGTGATGAACCTGGCGGGACCAAATACTATCTATAAAATCCTCCATTTGGGGCAATGGGAAAGAATCTGGGCCAGTCACTGCATTTACTTTTCTGAAATCTGTACAGAACCAAGGGGAGCCGTCAGATTTGGGTACCAACAGACATGGGAGCTCCAAGGACTTTCACTAGGTCTAGCTAAACCATGTTCTATCAGATATTCAGCCTCTTTCTTCCTTTTCTCCCATTTGTCTACTGGGCAGCGATAAGCATGTTGCTTGATGGGAGTAGTCGATCCAATGTCAATGTCGTGCTGAAGTACATTTGTACGTGATGGCATATCACTAAAAAAGGGCAGGAAACAAACTGATTAAATTGATTATGTTGGCACAATGAGGTTCAGCTAGATGGCCTAACTGGGACTCAAGGTTACCCAGAAATTCTGAGTTTGCCATCCTACCATATTGTTCACTGTCATTGAGCTTTGTCAAACCATCATCAGGCATGGAACTCATACAAACCAGCAAAGCAGAGCTCTCAACGGGGAGGAGGGGCAGTCTCCAGAGTCTTTTCCTGCTCCCTCTTAACAGCTTCTGTGGAATGGTAGAGTTTCAATATTTTGATGTGCCACAAGTGTTTTTTTCTTTTCCGGTCAGGGGTGTTAATGACATCATCAGTGTCAGACAGCTTGTTTTTTACCACGTAAGGGCCTGAAACCCATGTATTAAGGGCACAACCACACATGGACAGGAGGACTAAAACTTTGTCACCAGCTTGGAACTCCCGCTATACCGCCTTTTTGTCATAACACTCCTTCATTCCACTCTGAGAGGAGGCAAGGGCTTTCTTAGTCAATTCTGTGGCCTGGCTCAACCGCTCCTTACACCGAGACACAAAATTAGCAAACAGTCTGAGGTTTCTCCAAAAATCTCTCCTTCAGCACTTTACGGGGACCATGCACACTGTGTCCAAACACGAGTTCAGATGGACCTGATCATATGTTTTTGTGACACTCAAATGACCAGGCCAGTGGTGCTCATGGACCAACTCCAAAATATGCTGCCTAGCACCAACAGCAATTTGGTAAACTGTGCTCCGTTATTCACTTGCATCCTCTGGATGTGATGCCCACTTCTGCATCAAGACTCCACCCTGAACTATAAATGACTGACTTCTAGTGAAGTCACTACTGTTTACTGCTGCCAAAACATTTTACCAAGGACGGGCCACTTCTCTGGGAACTGATGAAAGCATTATGAGTCAATGGCAAAGATAAATCGGGAAGCATCTCACCACCAGTTACTTTTTTTAGGCTCTACAGGGCCATCCACTGAATTACCACCAGGGGGCACCACATCCTGAGAGAAAGCAGAAACAAACGGAGTCAGATAGTCGACCTCTTGGGACTCCTTGCGAGACCGAGCTCGGGTCAAAACACAGACAGGAAGAATGTCTGGAGGATGTTGAGTCAAGTCATCAGGCACTGACTGAAGAATAGGAGAATCAACCACTTCAGGCCAGGATAGACTTTACCACCAGCCAAGTCATTCCCCATAATGAGCTCCATACCCTCGACTGGGAACCAAAAGTGAACTGCAATGGGAAAGCAACCAGTTACTAACCCTGACTGCTTGTGTACCTTGTGCAGAGGGGCAGGCACATAACCCAGTTTGACACTCCACACTACCGCACTTATACTACAGGCAGAGGTCATACCCAAGGGCAAGACACCGGAAAGAATGAAAGACTGTGAAGAGGCAGTATCACACAACACTTTCACCGGGCACTGATGCTTGGCTTTACCTGTCAGAGACACAAACCCATCAAAGATGAAAGGTGTAAAACAATCATCTGGCACTTTTGAGCTAACTAGCTTGTTTAGCGTTAACTCCGAAGGTGATTCTGCTTTAATTAATGCTACCGCTTTGGGCCGTTTAGATGCTGCTGCCTGCTGTTTATGTTTCAAAGACAAACAAAATGCAATCAGATGACCAGTTTTATGGCAAAGGAAATATAAGTCTGTCTTTAACAGCTGGCGTAGCCGAAGGGGTACGTGGAACTGAGGTGTCACTCTTCTGTGGACAAGCATCATTCTGTGTCCTGAGGAGGCACAATCAGCACCAGAAGCTGCTGCTGGCCTTCTATCGCTGCATGCTCACCTACTGTCTGGGTGTGTGGTACGCCAGCTCCACACCCGAGAACAGGAAGGCTATGCAGAACCAACACCGCCCAAAAAATTATGGGTGGCGCTCTGCCCTCCCTGGAAGACATCTCCAGATCCTCCTGCCTCAGAAGGATCAAGGCCATCACAGGAGACCACTCACATCCTGCCCACCCCCTGTTTGACTTGCTTCCCTCTGGACGATGGTTCAGATTGATCAGGTTCCACACCTCCAGACTGACAAACAGTTTCTTCCCCCTGGGCCATCTGAACTGCAAACAGTCACAGCCCCCCCCCCCCCCCCGAACGCTCACATACACAGAACTGAGAACCTTTTAATTATCACTATAACTCACCTGTCTTTGCACTCCACACTTTCATGCACATTGACCCATCAGTGAAACCACTACTGTGCATATTTTCCATAATCCTTGGGCCATTTTACTCAATTGTGTGTTATGCATGCCGCACTCTTATGTACATAGTTGCATCTGTGAAGCCACTACCGTACCTGTGTATATACCTATGAGCTATTTTTATTTCAGTCATATGCTTAATCGTGTATTCTGTAACTATGTTTAATTCAAATTCTTCTCTCTCACTTTACTGCACAGTATCCTGATGGAGCAACCACAGTTTTGTTGTACTGTATAACTGTACAATGAGAATAAAGCCTATTCTATTCTATAATTAGCAATTTCAAACAAAATGCACTTCCTACATTTATCAAATTTGATGAATGTGGGGTTCGTGACAAATTCATCCAAAACAAACTCAGCCATGAACACTGAAAAAGAGGAACCAAAAAAACTCCAAAATTTACTGCACTTTACAATTACCAACCCTCTGAATTCAATTTAAACGATCCCGGACGAGCCCCCACTTATGTTACATCCCCAAGTCTAGGGGGTTAGGGAAGCAACAAAAATAAGTAGGGGAAGCCGTCTTCAAGAGTTAAATAAAAAGATCTATTGATTAAATCAACACAGAGAATTGCAACAAAAGGAAAATAAAAGTCCCAAACAAAAGGCGAGCGTCTTCAAACAGAAAGCGCCAATCTGTCAACAAAAACAGAAATCAGATTAACCCACGGTAGAGCCACATACTAACATGAAAATGCTCAGCCTCACTACCAGCACCTACCGCCATTATAAACAATCTCAACACGGGCAAAACCAGACACAGAAGGGGAGGTGCGGCAGCAGCAGCGGTGGAGGAAAAGATGGTGGGCAACACAGCAGCACAGCCTCTCCTCTCTCAGCTCTCCTCCAGTGGTTAAGAAGCCTCCAGCCTGGTTGGTAAGGTGGGACACCTGCGTGATTGCGAACGTCATACACCTGCTGGACTCACACGCCTGGAGAGAGGCAAGAGCAGAGTACGCACTCCTACACACAATGGGCCATAACAGGGGCGGCTGTGGCGCAGGTGTAGCGTGGCTGACTACTGATCGAAGCTTCAGGGGTTGGATTCTCGCTCAGTCTGCAGTCTGCATATCGAAGTGTCCTTGAGCAAGACATTGAACCCCCAGTTGCTCCTGGTGGATCAGGCCAGCGCCGGTGCATGGCTGCTCTGCCGCCATCAGTGTGTGAATGTGTGTGTGAATGGGTGGGTAGCAGGATCTGTAAAGCGTTTTGGTCATCTAGAGATGAGAAAAAAGTGCTGTATACGTGAACGCCATTTACCATAAAAAAGGAGCACTCCTGTTCTAGGCCGTAACAATGCCACTCTGGGTAAGACATGAAAAAATCCAGAAAAAGTAAAATCACAGAGGAAAATAGAGAGTTGAATTCTGTGTGGACAGATTAATTTGTGTTCATGTATGGTTGATATGTGGAGAGAATTTCTCCACGACAACACAAACAAGGAGAAAAACGGTCGCCTCAGTGTCTTCAGATCCATAAAAATTCTTAAATGTGATTATCTAAAATAAATATCCTTAATATCCCTTAATAATTATCCTTAAAAATGAGACTCAATCCTTGGATTGCTGCTCCGTCCATCCATCCATCTTCTTCCGCTTATCCTTTTCGGGTCGCAGGGGGGCTGGAGCCTATCCCAGCTTCTTTGGGCGAGAGGCAGGGTCCACCCTGGACAGATCACCAGTCCATCGCAGGGCCAACACAGAGAGACAGACAACCATTCACTCTCACAGTCATACCTAAGGACAATGTAGAATCCCCAGTTTGATGTCAATTGACCTAACTTGCATGTTTTTGGCATGTGGGAGGAAACCGGCTCAATAACCTTAAAATTAGTAGCCTGTGTTATAAATGCTGGATTCACAGACATGACCCAACTCTGAATTAGTGTGAATTTATTTCCACCGTCACATTTCAATAGATCCTGAGTTACTAGCACATTGCCCATAGAATGCAAGTATTCCTGTCTGAAACAGGTATCCCAATTAGGCTTTGAAGGCCCAAATGTAGGCTGTGTTTGAAAGTGGAATTCAAAGTGGTGTAGCCTATATGTAGGCAATCACATGTTGGACTTTGACATATATAAAAGGGAGTAAATGGCAGTAAGATTTATTTGATTGTGTGAATATTAATTTCAGAATACTTAAATATTGAAAATGAATGGGACATCCAATATTAGTGACTGTTTCAGATCCCTTGTTTATTTGTTTGTCAGATCACTTATATGTGTGATCTTTTATCACTTATATTCATAATAGTGTATCTTCGCTGTGGGGAATGGGAGATGTTCAGTCGCCATCATAATTATTTTAGTTTATATCACTGTTCAGTGATGGAGTTCAGTGTAATACTGAATTTCTTCTGTGCATCGTCAATAAACTCGTGCAGTGCTATAACAGGACACGTTTACAAATATTTGAGACCCATTGTAGTGCATCAGTTTATATTTTAGCAATATTTTGTTATTAAAAGGTTTTTTAAAACTGTAATCAACCAAATTAACTACAAAACACCCAACATTATTATACACAGCAGATGGACCCGTTTGACTGCAACTGCTGCATCAGTGTTGCCCATTTGTCAGTAATATTTAACTAAAAATGATTTATTTCATTATTTGGGCATTTTTGTGTCCTGCGTTTGGTCGTTAAGTCATTCCAGCCATTCCGCTCCACAATTATGGCAGTATTATTATTTAGTTTTTAATTTTTAGATAAGACCCTGTCACACCAAGATGATTTAGGCAGCGTTTGCAAAATGCATGAAAAATTTGGAGAATACGCTGGCGTATGTCGAATCAGTTATGGCTAACTTTTGTCTAAGTAAAGAGCACGCTGAAGAATGTTGAAGTGAGGCATAAATTAGGACACCCCCACATTCATTCTCACTTGCAATGGCTGAAATAAATGCAAAAAAATGCAAATAAAAATAAAAACAAGGTTAGACATAGATACGTCAACATTTCTAAATAAAGAACTGAATATTTAAAGGGGTGTCCAAATTTTTTCACATGAATGTACATGGACAATACATGTAAACACTGCGACAAAAGTATCAAATGAGGAGGAAATAATCTGAATGACTGACGTGGGAAAAATTACATCGGTTTGAGGGTCTGAATGCTAGTTTTGGATAATTTTCAGTTGAGCACCTGGTCCCCTGTCATAGTTCTGCTCTTGTGTTAATTTAACAAGCCTCAAGAACTGGACTCGCTCCATTTAAATCAGTGAAATCAACAGTACAGCTTTTCTTCATGAATGTAGGGCTGAAGCCAAACATTCGATCATCTGGATACTCCTTTGTTACATTGGAACATTGGGTTTTCAGGTTTTGCATTCACATACACACACTTGAGTAAATCCTACTTTTTATTACCCAATTCTGCAAACATCCGCCGGTTTCTGCTCCACTAAAACCTTGCCAGGCCCTTTATCCGCGCCGCCTCCTCCTCCTCTCCATGGTTATTATCAGAAACCTACAAACCATCTTTCTCCCCGATCGCCGGCCGCTCCCGTCTCCTGCTCTTTGTCTCGTTTAATTAAAAGTGTGACAGGACACGGCGACCAAAAAAAAGTGGGGCAGCAATTTATAACGGGTGACACATCTTCCTGACGGAGAACTTGTTTCCAGCAGACCGAGCACTCAACATAATCAAAACTCTCTATGGGAGGGCGGCGGCCGTCTCGGAGATGGATGACTGCACACTTCAGCCTCTTATCACAGACTAGAAGAAGAAAAATCCATAGCTTTTCTCAGTTTTCCTCTGAAACAATAGAAGGTTTACAGGTGAATTTAAAACCTACTGTCAGCTATTTGTGGAGGGTGACTCAACTGATTTTGAGCTGATAAAACCAGATCATTGTTGAAGGTGCCATACTGTACAAAATCATGTTTGGTGGGTTTTAACCTGATAAAATACATCCATGGATCATATGCACATTACTAAATATTAAAATGCTAATTTCATGGAGAAATACACACTGCCATAATTTAAACTCTTAAAGAAATGAGTAGATTTCACTTCCTGTTTTTGTGGCATCACACACAAGCAGCCCTACCTTCAGTCTTGATACTATAGATCACAAAACACTTCTTAATAAACTTAACAAATATGGTATAAGAGGAGTGACATATCAATGGATATAAAGTTACCTAAAAAAAATGAAAACAATATGTTTATATGATAAAAAACACAAATAAATGTGGTGTACCTCAGGGGTTAGTCCTTGGACCAAAACTCCTTTTATATTTGAATGATATTGTTAATGTTTCCAAACTGTCTTCTCCCTCTTCTTCTTCTCCTTGCTGCTCCCTTTAGGGATTGCCACAGCAGATCATCTATTTCCATCTCACCCTATCCCTGGCATCTTCCTCTGTAACACCAACTCCATGTCCTTCACTAAATCCATGAATCTTCTCTGTGGTCTTCCTCCTGCCTGACAGCTCCAATTTCAACATCCTTTGTCCAATATAGCCATGATCCCTCCTCTGCACATGTCCAAACCATCTCAGCCTTGCCTCTCTTACTTTGTCTCCAAACTGCTCAACCCGAGCTGTCCCTCTGAAATACTCATTTCTAATCCTGTCCCTCCTAGTCACTCCCAATGAAAATCTTAGCATCTTCAACTCTGCCACCTCTAGCTCCAGCTTCTGTCTTTTTGTCAGTGCCACCGTCTCCAAACCATACATCATAACAGGTCTCACTACCGTCTTATAAATCTTCCCTTTCACTCTTGCTGCTACCCTTCTGTCACAAATCACCCGACACTTGTCTCCACCCACTCCATCCTGTTTGTAGATGACACTGCTTTTATTTTGTCTGTGAAGGATGTTGTACAGGTGTTAGAGGTGCTTAAAAAGACCTGGAAAAACTGAAAAGATGGTTTGCTAAAAATAATTACAATGGGGAAAAAAAGTATTTAGTCAGCCACCAATTGTGCAAGTTCTCCCACTTAAAAGATGAGAGTGGTCTCCAATTTTCATCATAGGTATACCTCAACTATGAGAGACAAAATGAGAAAAAAAAAATCCAGAAAATCACATTGAAGGATTTTTAAAGAATTTATTTGCAAATTATGGTGGAAAATAAGTATTTGGTCACCTACAAACAAGCAAGATTTCTGGCTCTCACAGACCTGTAACTTCTTCTTTAAGAGGCTCCTCTGTCCTCCACTCGTTACCTGTATTAATGGCACCTGTTTGAACTCGTTATCAGTATAAAAGACACCTGTCCACAACCTCAAACAGTCAGACTCCAAACTCCACTATGGCCAAGACCAAAGAGCTGTCAAAGGACACCAGAAACAAAACTGCAGACCTGCACCAGGCTGGGAAGACTGAATCTGCAATAGGTAAGCAGTTTGGTGTGAAGAAATCAACTGTGGGAGCAATTATTAGAAAATGGAAGACGTACAAGACCACTGATAATCTCCCTCGATCTGGGGCTCCACGCAAGATCTCACCCCGTGGGGTCAAAATGATCATGAGAACGGTGAGCAAAAATCCCAGAACCACACGGGGGGACCTAGTGAATGACCTGCAGAGAGCTGGGACCAAAGTAACAAAGGCTACCATCAGTAACACACTACGCCGCCAGGGACTCAAATCCTGCAGTGCCAGACGTGTCCCCCTGCTTAAGCCAGTACATGTCCAGGCCCGTCTGAAGTTTGCTAGAGAGCATTTGGATGATCCAGAAGAGGATTGGGAGAATGTCATATGGTCAGATGAAATCAAAAAACTTTTTGGTAAAAACTCAACTTGTCGTGTTTGGAGGAGAAAGAATGCTGAGTTGCATCCAAAGAACACCATACCTACTGTGAAGCATGGGGGTGGACACATCATGCTTTGGGGCTGTTTTTCTGCAAAGGGACCAGGACGACTGATCCGTGTAAAGGAAAGAATGAATGGGGCCATGTATTGTGAGATTTTGAGTGAAAACCTCCTTCCATCAGCAAGGGCATTGAAGATGAAACGTGGATGGGTCTTTCAGCATGACAATGATCCCAAACACACCGCCCGGGCAATGAAGGAGTGGCTTCGTAAGAAGCATTTCAAAGTCCTGGAGTGGCCTAGCCAGTCTCCAGATCTCAACCCCATAGAAAATCTTTGGAGGTAGTTGAAAGTCCATGTCGCCCAGCGACAGCCCCAAAACATCACTGCTCTAGAGGAGATCTGCATGGAGGAATGGGCCAAAATACCAGCAACAGTGTGTGAAAACCTTGTGAAGACTTACAGAAAACGTTTGACCTCTGTCATTGCCAACAAAGGGTATATAACAAAGTATTGAGATGAACTTTTGTTATTGACCAAATACTTATTTTCCACCATAATTTGCAAATAAATTCTTTAAAAATCAGTCAATGTGATTTTCTGGATTTTTTTTTTTTTCATTTTGTCTCTCATAGTTGAGGTATACCTATGATGAAAATTGGAGACCTCTCTCATTTTTTAAGTGGGAGAACTTGCACGATTGGTGGCTGACTAAATACTTTTTTTACCCCACTGTATCACTAAATTTTGGGGAAAAAAAACATTACAGGATATTTAGTAACAGGAATAAAAGCATAGACACTTCATTTGACATAGACGGTATCAAAATTGAAAGAGTTAAGGAAACTAAATTCTTATGTGTTGATCACACAACCTTTTCATCAGGAACGAGTGGCAGTTTCAGATATGGGCCACATGGGCAGTTGCCCAGGGTGGCATTCTCTAGGGGGTGCCACAAGAATGAGGGGGAAAAAAGATTCATATTGACATAACGTTCGGCTCAGGAGACGCACACACACAGGCTCAGAGTAGTTCAAACTGTTTATTAACAACAGGGATGTATGGGTGTGTGTCTGCGGAATGTAAATGTATTGGTGGTGGCGTCTGCTTCGGGCACAGAGGCAGGAGACCGTTCAGCCGGCAACCCTATGGGAGAGAACAGACACAGGGTGACGGGCACACACCAATACAGGAGGAGAATAGGTGAGGGAGAGAAGCTTACTTGTATTTGACTGATGGCAGGCACTTCAAGGACGGAACCCCGGGAGACAGTCACCTGCAGGACTCGGTGCAGCAGCGAGGAGGGACGAGGGACGGAGTTGTCCGCCGCCGAGGAATCCACCTGTGCACAGGGGAGCAGACTGGAAAAGGAGAGGTAAGTGATCTTCTTACCGCTTAGCGTGGTGCTGAAGAAAGAGTAGTCGCTTCTCATGGAAGGGAGATGAAGTCTAACGGCTTCAGGCCGAAGCTCAGGGCGAGGCGGCTTTTATCCCTCGCCGCTGATGATTAGCAGGTGTGTGAGCAGGTGGCGCCATTGATGAGCGGCGCGGCGTGACAGTACTCCCCCCTCTAGCCGCGCCTCCTGGCGATGGCTTATCCGGGTGCGCTTGGTGGAAGTCCGCGATGAGCGACGGGTCCAGCACAAATGACGGGGGCACCCACTGTCGATGCTCGGGCCCATAGCCCTCCCAGTCCACCAAGTATTGCAACCCACGACCCCGGCGCCGGGAGTCCAGGATGGAGGAGACGGACCAGGCCGGATGGCCACCAATCATCCGGGGCGCGGGTTGCGCTGCAGGAGGAGGGCAAAGGGGGTCGGTGACTGCCAGCTTCACCTTCGACACGTGGAAAGTGGGATGAATGCGGAGGGAGGGGGGAATAGCCACGCGCACAGCCACCGGGTTGATGATCCGGGTGATGGGATAGGGACCCATGAAGCGCTGTGCCAGCTTTCTCCTCTCGCCTTTTAAAGTGACGTCCTGGGTGGAAAAGTAAACAAGTTGCCCAACTCTGTACGCCGGGGCAGGTCTTCTACGCCGGTCCGCCACAGTCCTGTTGCGCTCCGCTGTGCGTAAGAGCGCATTGCGCGCGGCAGTCCAGGTGAAGCGGAACTGCCTGAGATGGGCCCTAACTGACGGGACAGTTACCTCACTCTCCTGCTCCGGAAACAGCGGGGGGTCGTAACCCAGGGACGCTTTGAAGGGGGACATCCCTGTAGCAGAAGAGCGAGCGGTGTTGTGGGCATATTCAACCCAGGCAAGATGGTTGCTCCAGGACGTGGGTTTGGATCTGGACACACAGCGGAGCGCAGCCTCCAGCTCCTGGTTGGTCCTCTCACACTGCCCGTTGGATTGGGGGTGATGGCCGGAGGAGAGGCTCACCTTGGCTCCGATGGCGTTGCAGAAAGACCTCCAAACCTCAGATGAAAACTGGGGGCCCCGGTCCGAGACCACGTCCACCGGAATCCCGTGCAGCCTGACCACGTGTTGGACAAGGAGGTCCGCCGTCTCCAGGGCAGTAGGGAGGCCTCGCAGGGGGACGAAGTGCACGGCCTTGGAGAAGCGGTCCACGATGGTCAGGATGGTGTCATAGGAGTTGGAGGCAGGGAGTCCGGTGACGAAATCCAACGCGATGTGCGACCAGGGCCTGCCAGGGACGGGCAGGGGCTGGAGCAGATCCGCTGGAGGGGCATTTCCCGACTTGCAGGTGGCACAGATTGGGCAAGCCCGGGCGTAGCGGGCTGCATCCCTCCGCAGGCCTGGCCACCAAAAGGACCGTTGGAGGAGATCTATCATCCGGGAGGTGCCAGGGTGACAGGTGAGCTTGGAGGTGTGTAGCCAGTGGATGACCTCTCCTCGGACCGCGGATGGCACGAACAGCCTCCCCTCCGGTCCGCCGCCAGGGTCAGGTTCCACCTCCTGTGCCTTCCGGATCTTGCTCTTGATGTCCCACGAGATGGCTCCCACGACGCACGACCTGGGCAGGATGGAGTGGGGCGCCTCCTCCGACTCCACGGGAGTGAACTGCCTGGAGAGGGTGTCAGGCAGGCCGTTCTTAGAGCCAGGCCTGAAGGTGATTGAAAATTGAAACCTGGCGAAGAACAAAGACCAACGCGCCTGGCGGGCGTTCAGGCGCTTGGCAGATCGTAGATATTCTAAGTTCTTGTGGTCCGTGAGGACCACAAACGGCAGGTTCGCCCCCTCCAGCCAGTGACGCCACTCCTGCAGGGCGAGTTTGATGGCCAGGAGCTCTCTGTCCCCCACATCGTAGTTCCTCTCCGCCGGGGACAAGCGCCGGGAGAAGAAGGCGCAGGGCCGTTTGGCGCCATCGTCCGGCGATCGCTGGGACAGCACTGCCCCCACTCCCGTGTCCGAGGCGTCTACCTCTACGATGCACTGCAGCGCGGGGTCGACCTGGCGAAGGACCCGGGAGGAGGAGAATTCCGCCTTCAGCGCCTCAAAGGCGGCAGCGACCTCTTCGGTCCACCGGAACGGGACCTTCGGGGACGTGAGGCGGGTCAGTGGTCCAACGATGGTACTGAAGTTGGGGACAAAGCGGCGGTAGAAATTGGCGAAGCCAACAAACTGTTGCACCTGCTTCCGGGATGCAGGTGTAGGCCATTCCACCACCGCCTTTACCTTCTCCGGGTCTGGGAGCACCTTGTCGTGGGCGATGATAAACCCCATGAAGGACGTAGTCCTGGCGTAAAATTCACATTTCTCTGCCTTTACGTACAGACGATTCTCCAGCAGCCTTTGGAGGACCCGCCTCACGTGGACCTGGTGCTCGTCCCTGGACTTGGAGAAGATGAGGATATCGTCCAGGTAGACGAACACGAAAAGGCCGATGAAGTCCCGGAGGACGTCATTTATGAGGCGCTGAAAGACTGCAGGAGCGTTGGTCAACCCGAACGGCATCACCAGGTATTCAAAGTGGCCGTTCGGGGTACGGAAGGCTGTTTTCCACTCATCTCCCTCCCGGATCCGGACGAGGTGGTAAGCGCTGCGTAGATCCAGCTTGGTGAACCAGGTCGCCCCCTGGAGGGAGTGGAAAGCAGTGTCCATGAGAGGCAGGGTGTAACGGTCCTTCTCCGTGATATCGTTGAGGGCCCGGTAGTCAATACAAGGGCGGAGGGACCCATCCTTTTTTCCCACGAAGAAGAACCCTGCCCCCACGGGTGACGATGATGGGCGGATTATCCCAGCACTTAATGACTCTTTCAGGTAGGCGTTCATCGTCTCCTTCTCCGGCGCAGACAGGCTGTAAAGGCGACCAGAAGGTAAGGGAGCCCCCTGGCGGAGGTTGATGGCACAGTCATAGGGCTGATGAGGGGGGAGAGACATAGCTTTCACTTTGCTGAACACCATACCCAGGTCGTGAAATTCCGGAGGCACCAGAGACAGGTCCGGGGGTGCAGCGTCCGTCGCAGGGGGAGGAGCGGACGGAGAGCAGGCAGCGGACTGAAGGAAGGTGCCCATGCAGAATGTACTCCATGCCGATATCCCAGCTGATTTCCAATCCAGGACCGGGTTGTGAAGGCGAAGTCAGGGATACCCCAGGATGACGGGCGACACAGAGTTGGGGAGGACATAGAAGGTCATCTCCTCCCGGTGGTTTCCCGAGATGATGACCGGAACGGGGATGGTTTGGTGTGACACTCTCCCAAGGGAGGCACGGGAGAGGTTGACAAGGGAGATGGGATTTTTCAGTGCCTGACAGCGGATGCCCAAACGGGTTGCCAGGCTCTGTGAAATGAAGCTGCCTTCTGCACCCGAATCCACCAGTGCGTGGGTGAGATGCCCAGTGGGGTTGTGGCAGAAACGGATGGGCAGCTTTAATTGAGTGAGTGGACCTAACCGATTGACGTCCGCGAGGCCCCCTACAGTGACTCGCGGAGCCCGCCGTTTGGCTTTTTGTGGACAAAGCTCCACCGTGTGTTGACTGTCTCCGCAATACATGCAGAGATTCAACTCACGGCGGCGTTGTCTCTCTGCCGGAGAGAGCTTTGTCCAGCCCGTCACCATCGGCTCCAACTCCTCGGGGCACGATGGTGGCGGCGCTGCCAGGGGGCGAGCTTGGGGCAGGCGCAGTGAGACTCCCTGAGGGCGCGAAGTAGACGACTTCCGCCCTGAGGAGCGCTCGCGCAGCCTGTTGTCCAAGCTGATGGCTAAAGAAGTTAGCTCCGCTAGCGTTTCAGGGATATCCCGTCCAGTCAGTTCATCCCTCAGATCATCATTGAGGCTGCGGAGGAACAGGCCACAGAGGGAGCGTTCCTCCCAGCCCAATTCCTCCGCCGCTACCCGGAAGTCGACCGCGTAGTCCGCTGCCGACCGGCTTCCCTGCTGGAGCGCGAGAAGCCAATCGGTCTGGACCGTCTCGGTTTGAGAATGGTCAAAGACCTCCAGAAAGCGCCTCACGAATTGGTCATAGGTGAGGGTGGCATAACTGGGCCTCGTCATTACGGCGTAGGTCCAAGTTAACGCACACCCCTCCAGAAGATTCCCTATGTAACCAATTCGGCTGTGATCCGAGGGAAAATCTCCGGGCACACGGTGGAACACGGACTCACATTGCATAATGAACCCCCGCGCTCCACCGAGCTTACCGCTAAAGCGGGCGGGGGTCGGAATCGGTGTGAGCCGAACCGGTGCCACTGGAGCCGGCTGGACGGCCGCTGGAACAGCAGGAGCCGCGCCACCCTGGCGAGCCGGGGGGAAGGGCTGTTGAGGGTCCAGGCGGTTCAATCGGTTAGTTAAATTTACTAATTGATTTAGGATCACCTGTTGCTGATAAACAACCTGATCCACTCGAGCCTCGAGGATGGTAAACCGGTGTGCGAGCCCGCCGTCTGCCGAGCCGCTCTGCTGAAGCCGTACTGACATAACGTTCGGCTCAGGAGACGCACACACACAGGCTCAGAGTAGTTCAAACTGTTTATTAACAACAGGGATGTATGGGTGTGTGTCTGCGGAATGTAAATGTATTGGTGGTGGCGTCTGCTTCGGGCACAGAGGCAGGAGACCGTTCAGCCGGCAACCCTATGGGAGAGAACAGACACAGGGTGACGGGCACACACCAATACAGGAGGAGAATAGGCGAGGGAGAGAAGCTTACTTGTATTTGACTGATGGCAGGCACTTCAAGGACGGAACCCCGGGAGACAGTCACCTGCAGGACTCGGTGCAGCAGCGAAGAGGGACGAGGGACGGAGTTGTCCGCCGCCGAGGAATCCACCTGTGCACAGGGGAGCAGACTGGAAAAGGAGAGGTAAGTGATCTTCTTACCGCTTAGCGTGGTGCTGAAGAAAGAGTAGTCGCTTCTCATGGAAGGGAGATGAAGTCTAACGGCTTCAGGCCGAAGATCAGGGCGAGGCGGCTTTTATCCCTCGCCGCTGATGATTAGCAGGTGTGTGAGCAGGTGGCGCCGTTGATGAGCGGCGCGGCGTGACACATATTTGTTGTGCTCAGCTCATTTGTGGTTAATGAGAGGCAGGATGCTCCTCTCCATCTGCAGTGCAATCTCACCAATGTCTCCCTCTGAACACATAACAGCCCCTCCCACACCTGCTCTGACTGGTGTGCAACTGAAATGTTTTTGCTTCACAAAAGCTGCAAATGTGTAAGAAAATGTTATACACTTATGAGAAAAAGTCACAAATTTAAAAGACAAACTATCAACAAACCCTGGATCAACCCTGAGATAAAAACACTTCTGAGAGAGAAGAAGAGGATCTTCAGGTCGGGGAACAGGGAGATGCTGAAGTCCGTACAGAGGGAGCTGAGGAGAAAGATCAGAGAAGGCAAGGACAGCTTCAGGAAGAAGATGGAGGACAAGCTGCAACAGAGCGACATCAGCGGGGTCTGGAGAAACCTCAAAACCATCTTGGGGCTCCAGAATACCTCCCCCCAGGCCACGGGGGGCAGGGAGTGGGCGAACAACCTGAATCTGTTTTTCAATAGATTTGACCAACCGCCCTCCCCCCTGTCTGCACAACAACCACTGCTGCCCCTAAGAAATCAAGTCCTGCTACCCACTCCCCACTCCACCGACACCCCCCCCACTCCCAACACACAGCCCCCCATCCTGACCCTGACCAAGACCCAGGTGAGGACGGAGCTGAGGAAGATCAAGGCGAGGAAGGCGTCGGGACCGGACGGCATCAGCGCAAAGCTCCTCAAGTCCTGTGCAGACCAGCTGTGTGGGATTGTGACATATATCTTCAACATGAGCCTGAAACTGGGGAGGGTACCACAGCTGTGGAAAACATCTTGTGTGGTACCTGTACCAAAAACTTCCCACCCCAAAGACCTGAACAGCTTCAGACCGGTGGCCTTGACGTCCCACTTGATGAAGACCCTGGAGAGACTGCTCCTTGCTCATCTCCGCCCCCTGGTGGAACCAGCGATGGATCCACTCCAGTTCGCCTACCAGCATGGCATTGGGGTGGAGGATGCGGTGATCGTCCTCCTTCACCGTTCTCTGTCCCACCTGGAGAAGCCCGGGAATATGGTGAGGATCATGTTCTTTGACTTCTCCAGTGCTTTCAACACCATCCAACCGATGATCCTGAAGGACAAGCTGCTGCGCGCAGGGGTGGACCAGCACCTGTCATCATGGATCCTGGACTACCTCACGAACCGGCCTCAGTTTGTGAGAACCCGGGACTGTGTTTCCGACACGATCATCAGTAGCACGGGGGCCCCCCAGGGAACGGTGCTGGCTCCCTTCCTGTTCACTCTTTATACTGCGGACTTCTCACACAACACAACACATTGCCATCTACAGAAGTTCTCTGATGACTCTGCGATCGTTGGTCTCATCTCCAGCGGAGATGAAGCTGAGTACAGAGGGCTTATCCAGGACTTTGTGGACTGGTGCCATCGGAACTGCCTCCAGATCAATGCGAGGAAAACTAAGGAGCTGGTGGTGGACTGCCGCAGGCATGGGCAGCCCCTCACAGCACCAGTAAATATACAGGGAACAGACATCGAGATGGTGACATCCTACAAGTACCTGGGTATTCATCTGAACAATAAACTAGACTGGTCACACAATACTGACGCACTCTACAAGAAGGGACAGCGCAGGCTGTTCCTGCTGAGGAGACTCAGGTCTTTTGGTGTACAAGGGGCGCTGCTGAAGTCATTCTATGACACGGTGGTGGCATCAGCCATCACTTTTGGAGTGGTCTGCTGGGGCAGTGGCATTACTGCAGCCGATAGGAAGAGACTGAACAAACTGATTAAGAAAGCTAGCTCTGTCCTGGGGCAACGCCTTGATCCGATGGAGGAGATAGGAGAGAGAAGGACGGTGGCTAAACTGTCATCTCTGCTGGAGTCCGAGTTCCACCCTATGCAGGACATACTGGATGCACTGAGGAGCTCATTTAGCAGCAGACTACATCATCCCAGGTGCACAACCGAGAGGTTTCGTAGGTCCTTCCTACCAACGGCTGTCAGACTGTACAACCTAAGCAGGGCTGCTCGCAGAGATAGCAAAAAGACGTAATAAACTAATAGTTTTTTTTGAATGCAAAAGATGCAATAGACTTACACAATGGTCCTCTCCGGCATACAACTAGGAAAATACCGGTCGCTATGGAGGGTGAGAATATGTATGGGCACATAATCATACCATGTAGGATAACTAAATAGACGGTTATGCTGTTTCATCCCACCTAGCAACAATGCTCTGCACTGTGTGTGTTTATATATTTACATATTTATTCCATCTAGCTACAATGCTCTGCACTGGGTGTGTTTATATTTATATATCTATATATTTATTCCATCTAGCTACAATGCTCCGCACTGTGTTTTTATATATCTACATATTATTCCATCTAGCTACATTGCTCCGCACTGTGTGTGTTTATATACTTGCATATTTATTCCACCTAGCTGCAATGCTCCGTACTGTGGGTGTTTATATATTTACATATTTATTCCATCTAGCTACAATGCTCTGCACTGTGTGTTCATATATTCATATATTTATTCCATCCAGCTACAATGCTCTGCACTGTGTGTCTGTGTGTGTGTGTGTGTGTGTATATATATATTTTATAGTAATATGTACATATGTATATTAGCTGCTCTTGCTTGCTTGTTTTTTTTTTCTTGCCTTCTGATTGTTGCTCTGAGTGTTGCTATCCCTGTGCTGTTGCAATCCTGGAATTTCCCCGTTGTGGGACTAATAAAGGCTTATCTTATCTTATCTTATCTTATCACAATTTGAGCACAGGGGGATTCCGCTGGCTCAGTCTCTTTGCCTTTTGTTTCATATTTGTATAGCACTGTAGTTTTGAGTTGCAGTTCCTGTTATTTTACCTTTGGTTGACTTTCACACATTCTGTATTGTTTTTTTTTCACAATATTTTTATTGAACCTTTTTACAAACATAACACAAACAATCAAACACTAACACTAAAATAATTTTTTTTAAAAAGTACTAAAAACACCAACAACCACTAACAAAGGCAGGTCTTCAACAATGCTCCTCTATTTAGTCTATGCAGTCCATTACATAAGTATACATACTATACATTCACCAGTTTGGAATTTACAAGGTCCACACATATCATTCACCTTCTTCTTCAAAAGTTATGTTTAAATTCTTTACATAATCTATGAAAGGTCTCCATATATTCTCAAACACAATTTCTTTTGATTTCAGTATGTATGTTATTCTTTCTAGTGGAAGGTTTGTTAACATCTGTCTTAACCACTGAGTCACATCTGGTCTATGAGTCTTTTTCCACAATAGTGCAATACATTTTTTGGCGTTAAGCAAACTGAGGTCTATGAATGCTCTCTCACTCACGCATATCACGCTGTTCCCCGCACTGCGCTGGGTCTATCTGATCACGTGATGGTTCACCTCATCCCCACATACAGACAGAGACTGAAACTCACTAAACCTGTGGTGACCACCACAAAGAAATTGACCAGTGAAGCTGGAGAGAAACTGAACACATGCATGGAAATAACTGACTGGGGCATGTTTAAAAGAGCCACACATGATCTTAATGAGTACACATACACTGTGAACTCATA
Source organism: Pholidichthys leucotaenia (assembly GCA_020510985.1). NCBI lineage: Eukaryota > Metazoa > Chordata > Actinopteri > Cichliformes > Pholidichthyidae > Pholidichthys > Pholidichthys leucotaenia. Next base: position 438,973,643 of record CM035840.1, read on the forward strand.
TATCAACTTCTGTGAAGAGCACATTCTCCCATCGCGCACCAGGATAAGATATTCTAATGACAAGCCTTGGTTCACAGCTAAGCTCAGACGGATCAGGAAGGAGAAGGAAGCAGCGTTGAAAAGTGGAGACAGGGACTGCTACAGGGAGGTCAAATATCGGTTTAACAGAGAGCTGAGGAGAGCTAAATCTGTATATTCTGAGAGACTCCAGCAGCAGTTCACTGCTAATGACTCGGCTTCTGTGTGGAGAGGACTGAGGCAAATCACCAACTATCGGCATCAGGCTTCTAAAGGTCAGGATGACAAAGCCCTTTGTCAAAGACTGTCCCAACACTATGCCCGTTTTGACACCTCGTCAGCTGTGTCCAACTCACCCACTCCACCCAGCTCCTCTGCCTCCTCAGCCCCTAATTCATCAAGAGCGGTCCCCCCCTCCTCCTCCTCCTCCTCCCCCCCTCCCCTTGTCATCAGTGAGCAGGACGTGCACAGACAGTTCTCCAGACTGAACCCGCGCAAGGCCCCCGGGCCGGACGGTGTGTCTCCCTCCACCCTGAGACACTGCGAAAGAGCTGGCTCCTGTCTTCACAGACATTTTTAACACCTCTCTTAAGCAATGTCACGTGCCGACCTGCCTCAAATCCTCCACCATCATCCCTGTCCCCAAGAAGCCACGGATTACTGGACTTAACAACTACAGACCTGTAGCGCTCACCTCTGTAGTCATGAAGTCCTTTGAGCGCCTGGTCCTGTCTCACCTCAAGTCCATCACCACACCCCTCCTAGACCCACTGCAGTTTGCCTACCGTGCTAACAGGTCTGTGGACGACGCAGTCAACCTGGCCCTCCACTCCATCCTGCAGCACCTGGACTCCCCGGAAACCTACGCCAGGATTCTGTTTGTGGACTTCAGCTCCGCATTCAACACCATCCGCCCCGATCTGCTCCAGGACAAGCTGTCCCTGCTCAACGTGCCTGACTCCCTCTGCAGGTGGATCACCGACTTCCTGACGGACCGGAGACAGCATGTGCGGCTGGGGAAGTCTGTCTCAGACTCTGTTAGCATCAGCATTGGATCACCCCAGGGCTGTGTACTTTCCCCCCTACTCTTCTCCCTTTATACCAACTCCTGCACCTCCTCCCACCAGTCTGTTAAGCTGATTAAGTTTGCGGACGACATCACCCTCATCGGGCTCATCTCCAACGGTGACGAGTCCGCCTACAGGGAAGAGGTGGCCCAGCTGGTGTCCTGGTGCAGCCACAACAACCTGCAGCTGAATGCTCTGAAGACAGCGGAAATGATTGTGGACTTCAGGAAAGTCACATCCCCCCTGCCCCCCCTCACCATCACAGGCTCTCCCATCACCTTTGCAGATTCCTTCCGCTTCTTGGGCACCACCATCACCCGAGACCTCAAATGGGAGCCAACCATCAGCTCCCTCATCAAAAAGGCCCAGCAGAGGATGTTCTTTCTGCGGCAGCTGAGGAAGCTCAAGCTACCCACCAAGATGTTAGTGCAGTTCTACACGGCCATCATCGAGTCCATCCTCACCTCCTCCATAACTGTGTGGTACGCAGGAGCCACTGCCAGGGACAGACTAAGGCTGCAGCGCGTCGTGCGCACTGCTGAGAAGGTGATAGGCTGCAAGCTCCCATCTCTCCAGGACCTGTACATCTCCAGGACCCGGAGGCGTGCTGGCCGGATCATAGCCGATCCTTCACATCCTGGTCACGTGCTGTTTGCCCCCCTCCCCTCAGGTAGAAGGCTTCGGTCCATTCGGACTAAAACCTCTCGGCACATGAACAGCTTTTTCCCCTCTGCCATCAGACTGCTGAACACTAAGTGACTTTTGACTCTCGTGCACTATGTACAGCAGCTCAACCAGACTCATGTCATTCATCACTGTTTTTCTGTTGCATTATTGACTGCACTATGTGGTACTTCACATTATCTGCTACATGCTAATTTTTTAAACTGCCTTGACTAGTACTACTCATTATTACTAGCATTATTATTATTATTACTTATTACTACTTATTTTTCTACACTTATTGCACGTTTCTAGTCCTTTAGTTTTTTAGTTTATCCCTTTTTCTCATTATGTTTTTAATGTTGCAGCATGGCACCGAGACAAATTCCTAGTTTGTGTATCACATGAACAATGGCAATAAACCTGATTCTGATTCTGATCTGATTCTGATTCTGATTCACTCTTGTTAAAATTATGCTTTTCTGGATAAAGACCCAACAAAAACAGTTTAGGATTCAATATGATATGTTTTGAAATTATTTTTTCAATTGTTACCCTCACCTCTTCCCAAAACATTCTAATTTTCCTACATTCCCATAAACAATGAAATAGGGTTCCTTTACTTTCCATACATTTTGTGCACGTATCTGGTATGTTTTTGTTATGTCTATTTAACTCCACCGGTGTAACATACATCCGCATTAACCATTTAAAATGTATCAATTTAAGACGTACATTTATTGATTTGGTTTGAGCTTCTGCACAAGCCAATTCCCATTGTCTGTATGGTTTTTAGTATGATTTATTTTCATGGTTGTGTTCATTGTTGGTTTGTTATTTACATATTTGGATTTACTTATTTTTATTATATTTTTATTCTGTTGTGTTTTCTCTCTTCCTGGGGATGCAGCGGTCAGGGGTACTTCTGGGTTTTTTGCTCTGTTGTGGGCGGTGCCACTGTCAGCTGTCAGCCTCGTCTTCTCTCTCTCACTTCTCCCAGCTGATTTCTGTTATAATCATTGTCACCTTATTGTCATAGCCAGGAGCGGCACTGGGGTTAAGCTCCCAGTGCTCATAAAATGCTCCTTACGGCGTGCGTCTCGAAAAGCCTCTGACAACTAAGTCCAACTCCTAGCCTGCCCGTGTGGTTTAGTCTGTAAGCCCGGCGGAACTGCTTTTACTAATAGGAGAAGGGGCGAGGGCGGATCTCTGGCGCCTTAAAACCAGATGCTTCGGGTAGATGGTGGCTCGTCAACCTGGGAAGGTAGCCCATCTAGGGAAAGGTAAACCCTGATTTCAAACCTCCGCTGCCTTGCGGCACACCCGGTCACGGGAAAGGCTTCGGGAGTCAACCCTGAGGAAAAATCCGGAGTCAGAGCCCCTAAGGCAGTTCTCTATTGTGCTCAACATTGTTCTGGCAGCTCCTGCGACGGCGCTGGTGCCAAACTATAGCAGCCCTGCTGTTCCTTTGGATTCATCAGTGACGTGGAGAGGGGGGACATGCTGCATGGGTAACATCTTGTCCTCCATATCTTCCTGCCCAGGCTTGAATCCTACCAACGCCGGAAGGTAGAACACCGGTGCACATTGGCCTGTTCAGCCACAGGTGGTGCTGTTCCAGCAGAGTAGACATTTAGGATTCTCTTCCATGGTAATCATAGACCGACGGAGGCCGACGACAACATTGTCACGTTCTCCCCGCTCATGGCATCCACACCTGCCATCATTTGTCTCAATTGCTTCTTGTTCTATTTAAGGGTTGTTATTTTCTTCATTCATTGCCGGAGTCTTACACTTCCATCATCTCCACCAGAACCCAGCCCTTGTTCTGGTGTGTTTAACCTGTAAGTTTGCTTGCTTGTCAGTTTGGATTTTGTGTTGGAGCACTGTTTTGGATTTGGTGTTTTGTTTTCTTAATAAATTTCACAAACTAGCAGTCCAGCACGTGGGTCTCTCCTCTCTGCCCCGAGGGGCAATTTATGACAGAAGACTCGGGCCAGTTCGAGACCCAGCTGCTACTAGTTTGTGATTTTTCTTTGTTGCGCTCACCTGTTTTTCCGGAGCCGTTATTATGTCCCCAGCACGCCGGCCTTCGGCAAGTAAAGGAAGATCAGCCACTGGGTCCCCGAGTCTGGAGGAGGAGTGGGCCGCCGAGTTCATCCAGGGATTCGTGGATGAAGTTCTCGCTTCCTGCAGCCCAAAGAAGATCTGGGAGAGGGTGAACTCAGCGACCGTTATTGTCAAGACGTGCCCAGGGTTGTGGAGGTATTCCCAATTCGCAGAGTTGTTGGTCATGATCTCCGTCCTCCAGCAATCTTTCCCCGGGCTGACATTGGGGACGCCTCCAGCAGAACCGAAGCCATCATGAAGGCACTCTCCACGGCAGATGTCCTTCTCCTCCCCCTGTCCTCCTGTTCCTGCTCCCGTTCTATCGGCTCCAAGATGCTGCCACCCAGCTCCGGACCATCGGGGGAATACCCCCGCTTCTCAGGCAGCAGTTTCCCCGTTGCCGAGGTCAAATACTCCTGCAGCAGTCCCTTTATTTAGTTTTTCTTCTCCAGCTGTCCCGTCAGCTTTTTCCTCCGCTGCTGCTGCTTCTCCCTCCTCCTCAGTGATTCCTTCTGCTGCTGAGGGCCTGGCCGATCCTTCTCCGGCTCCGCCCATCTCCGTGTCCGCAGGGGCAGCTTCTCCACGATCCTCTGAGGGGCCCATGACCACCATAACCACGGAGAGGGATGAGTTTACACCAGCTGCAGCAGAGAACATCACGCTCCAGGAACACAGGCAAGTGCTTTTTCATTCTTTATCATCCATACATAAATTACCTTGCCTGATTCCCGGTGGTGAGGCTCAGGTTTTGCAGTCCTCTGAGCTCTCACCTCCTGCTGCAGCCATAATTACCTCACCTGCTCTCTCCGTGTCTCCTCCTATGCCCCAAGTGTCCGTCAGTTCCAGGATTGAGCCGCCAGATAGAGGAGAAGCCTGCAGCCCTGGAGAACCTGGTTCCTGTGCCGCAGCCATGGTCCGGATGGAGGGACAGCACTGCCAGTGAGCCGAAGCCTGCGCCGACAGTCAAGCATCCCCTGGCTTCAGCGGTGCAGGATCCAGCGCCAACAGGAAGCCGACCTCCTGTCACCATACTGGGCGAGCCACCTGCGTGGGTCACTTCACTGGGGGGTGTGTGTCCCAGGACTGAATTAGCCACCATGCCTGTTGCAGGGGCCGCCGCAGCAGAGCTGAAGCTGGACCTCCAGAGGGTCGGGCCCAAGACGCCGCTGCATGAATCGACGGAGTCCTGGATGGCAGTGGAGCTTGAGCTCAGGCAAGTGCTCTCCTTTGTTTTCATTGTTTCTGTTTTGGAGAGATCTTGCCTTGCTATTGCTGGGGAGAGCCAAGTGCAGCCGTCAGCTGCACACCTCGCCAGGCTCCATTGCCGCCAGTGACCCTGGCCCTGTTTCTCTACCTCTCCTGTTTGAGCCTTTCCCCAGCGTCACCAAGGTTTATCCAGCTTCACCAGAGGTCTCCATGGGTTCCGTCTCACCACCGGAGGTCTTCATGGCTCCAGCTCCTCCTGCTGAGGTTATTGCAGGTGCTTCATCCCAGCCTGGGGCCTCCGTGGGTGCTGCTTCCCCTCTGGTTGAGGTCTTCGCAGGTGCGCTGTCCCAGCCCGGGACCCCCATGGGTGCTGCTCCCCCTCTTGCTGAGGTTGTCGCGGGTGCTCCGTCCCAGCCCGGGACCTCCGAGGGTACAACTCCTCCTCAGTCTCTCCGTGGGTGCTATGTCCCAGTCGAGGACTGTCGTGGGTGCTGCGCCCCAGCCTGAATCCTACATGGGTGCTGCGCTCCAGTGTGGGCCCACCGTGGGTGTTACGCTCCATCCTGGGGGCCACCATGGGTGCAGCTCTGGCCCAGTCCGGGTCCACCGAGGGTGCAGCTCTGGCCCAGTCCAGGTCCACTGAGGGTGAAGCTCTGGCCCAATCTGGGTCCAACACAGGTGCTGCTTTGCTCCAGTCCGGAGCCACTGCGGGTGCTGCTTTGCTCCAGCCCGGAGCCACTGCGGTTACAGCTTTGCTCCAGCTCGGAGCCACTGCGGTTACAGCTTTGCTTCAGCCCGGAGCCACTGCGGGTGCAGCTTTACTCCTGCTTGGAGCTACTGCAGGTGCTGCTATGCCCCAGTCCGGGGCCACTGAGGGTGCTTCAGGTCAGTCCGAGGCCGTCGTGGTCCCCCCTCCTCTGCCACACACCATTGTGGTCCCCCCTCCTCTGCCAGACGCTGTCGTGGTCCCCTCTCCTCTGCCGGACGCCGTCATGGTCACCTCTCCTCTGCAGGACACCGTCATGGTTCCCTCTCCTCCGCCTGACATCGTCATGGTTCCTTCTACTTCACTGTCCTCTCCTTCATTGGGCTTCCCCATGGGGCCACCGCCTCTTGAGCCAACCCTTCTGTTTACGTCGCTGAAGAACCCTGGCCGACCACTTGATAGATTGCGCTGTTGGGTTGGGTGGCTCATATTCTCCGGCAGGCCACCCGACTCTTACCACCTCGCCATCTGTCTGGGAGTTTGGCCAGCCATCTGAACTGTTTAGTTCTTTGGCCTAGGGGGCCTAGGGGCCTGGCTTTGTGTGGATCCTGAGCGGGGTCTTTGTTTTTGTTTCCTCTTAGTCTGGGTTTTGCTGGGGTGTTAGTTTGAGAGTTTTTCTCATTTTCGCTGATTTGTCTCGGTCCTTCCGTGCCTGGGTCCCCCTCCTCCTGTCCGGGGTGGGGTTGTTTTCTTGTTGGGGTTGGTTTTGTGTGTGTGTGTGTGTGGGGGGGGGGTTTCTTTCGATGTTACCGGGGTGTCTGGTGCCCACACCTTGGGGGGGGGGGGGGGGGCTCTGTCATGATCTGAGCACAGGGGGATACCGCCGGGCTCAGTCTCTTTGCCTTTTGTTCCATATTTGTATAGTGTTGTAGTTTTGAGCTGTAATTCCTGTTATTTTACCTTAGGCTGATTTTCACACATTCTGTATTTTTTTTAGTATGATTTATTTTCATGGTTGCGTTCATTGTTGGTTTGTTATTTACATATTTGGATTTACTTATTTTTATTATATTTTTATTCTGTTGTGTTTCAATCAAGACAATGCTTTTGAATTGTGGTTCAACAGAATTATTTTAAAAAACAAACTCATGAAACAGGCCTGGACAAAAATGATGGTACCCTTAACTTAATATTTTGTTGCACAACCTTTTGAGGCAATCACTGCAATCAAATGATTTCTGTAACTGTCAATGAGACTTCTGCACCTCTCAGCAGGTATTTTGGCCCACTCCTCATGAGCATACTGCTCCAGTTGTCTCAGGTTTGAAGGGTGCCTTCTCCAGACGGCATGTTTCAGCTCCTTCCACAGATGTTCAATAGGATTTAGATCAGGGCTCATAGAAGGCCACTTTAGAATAGTCCAGTGTTTCGCTCTTAGCCATTCTTGGGTGTTTTTAGCAGTGTGTTTTGGGTCATTATCCTGTTGCAAGACCCATGACCTGCGACTGAGACCAAGCTGTCTGACACTGGGCAGCACATTTCTCTCGAGAATACCTTGATAGTCTTGAGATTTCATTGTATCCTGCACAGATTCAAGACACCCTGTGCCAGATGCAGCAAAGCAGCCCAAGAACATAACAGAACCTCCTCCATGTTTCACAGTAGGGACAGTGTTCTTTTCTTGGTATGCTTCATTTTTGCGTCAGTGAACATAGAGCTGATGTGCCTTGCCAAAAAGTTCCAGTTTTGTCTCGTCTGTCCATACGACATTCTCCCAGAAGTTTTGTGGCTTGTCAACATGCAGTTTGGCAAATTCCAGTCTGGCTTTTTTATGATTCGTTTTCAACAGTGGTGTCCTCCAGGGTCGTCTCCCATGAAGTCCACTTTGGCTCAAACAATGACGGATGGTGCGATCTGACACTGAGGTACCTTGACCTTGGGAGTTCACCATGAATGTGTTTAGAGGTTGTTCTGGGCTTTTTTGTTACCATTCGTATTATCCGTCTCTTCCACTTTTCATCAAGTTTCCTCCTGAGGCCACGTCCAGGGAGGTTGGCTACAGTCCCGTGGATCTTAAATTTCTGAATAATATGTGCAACTGTGGTCACAGGAACATCAAGCTGCTTGGAGATGGTCTTATAGTCTTTACCTTTAACATGCTTGTCTATAATTTTCCTTCTAATCTCCTGAGACAACTCTCTCCTTTGCTTCCTTTGGTCCATGTTTAATGTGGTACACACCATGTCAACAAACAGCACAGTGACTACTTGTCACCCTTTAAATAGGCCGACTGACTGATTACAAGTTTGTAGACACCTGTGATGTTAATTAGAGGTCACATCTTGGTTGAACATGTCCCTATGGTCACATTATTTTCAATCTTTTCTAGGGGTACCATCATTTTTGTCCAGGCCTGTTTCAAGAGTTTGTTTTTTAAAATAATTCTGTTGAACCACAATTCAAAAGCATTGTCTGATTTTCATTGGTTAATTTTCATAGAATTTTTATTTATTACCACTTTTGTCAGATTCAAGTTATTTCTGTGACCATTGTGGGTTTTTCTTTCATTAACAGAGGGGTACCAACAGTTTTGTCCACGCCTGTAAGTGGAGAACATTTTGGCTTAACCACAACTTAATGTCAGTGATGCAGTCCAATAGAACACTCTGTGAGTTTGTTTGTTCTGGGTTCAAAGGTAAATAAAGCTGCAAATCATCCGCATAACAGTGGAAGGACTTGTTGTGCCTGACTATTATTGACCCGAGTGGCAGCATATATAATGAAAACAGAATAAGGCCAAGGATAGAGCCCTGTGGGACCCCACAGGAGAGAGAGGCACTAGACGAAGACATGTCACCAATCATTACAGAAAATTTCTGTTAGATAGGTAGGATTCAAACCACTTAAGTGCAGTGCCATAGATGCCAACATGGTGATTCAGGCATGACAAAAGGATAGTATGGTCCACAGTGTCAAAGGCTGCTGTAAGATCTAGCAGCCAGATTAATATTAATCTAATAATTAATATTAATACCCCATTAATAATATGAATGGGGTAAAGCTAATTTGACTTGAGTACATTTCTCACTACTTTCCACTCTGTCCAACAGTGTGTCAACTCCACATTATGCAGACAGAAATAACGACACAGCTGAAACACATTGTGGCTGTCTGGAGGGACAAAGATGAATAAACGCACTGATGACACAAAGAGGAGAGTGTCTTTTGTCTTTAAACGTCCTCACATAGTGGATCTTTTCCATTTCTGTGCTGTAGAAACTAATTTCTTTTCTTATCTGGAAGCTTTGTATCTTTGATTCAGACAACACCAATACCTCCCCACTGATGTTTTTGATAGCCGTTTTAACTCTGTGTTCAAAGCCCCGGTGGCTCAAAGATTTCCTTTTCGGGGGATAAAACTGTGTTTGAAGGGAAAGTTGGAGATTGCGGACAGAGATGGACCCCTGACAGTGACAGATGGACTTCAGAGGACGGGTCTCTACAGATGGACATTAAAGGACCGTGGAGTGCTTCGACCAAACTCGGTTTCATACCTGCTCCCTCTCCGCAGAGGCCTCCTCTCTGCCCGCTTATCGTATTGTGAGAGTTAACGCCGGCTGTGACGGATGATCCGGTGCCGGGCTGTTGGCATTTTATCTCCACTGGTCTAACAGAGACTTGCACCAGTTCCACCTCTGGACATGGTAAAGCTACTAGGGCAGGGGTCTGCAACCTTTAAAATGGCTCTTTCATAGTAAACAACTTTTGTTCCACCAAAAATCTGCATGGAGCTGCAAAGTATATACATGATGCTATTCAGCGTTTACTTGTAAATCTGCAGCTTTTTTCCTCAAACGTTTTTCTGTAGATTTATTACTTTTTAATTCTAAATCTAATATTTCTCTCTTATAGAAGTGTGAGGTATTTCTCTCAAATTTGCAGTTTTCCTCATACAGTACATTTCATAACTTTTTTCATGAACTGTTTTTAATTGTAAATTTGCTGCTCCTTTCCACTGAATTTGTATTTTTTTCTGTTGTACATTTTTATTTTTTTTTCCTGTGGAAATTTAAGTATTTTTAAACTTTATTTTCATTAATTCAGAGCTTTTTTCTGTATTTGCAGCTTTTTCCTGTTTTTTTTATATATATATTTGCTACTTCTTGCTATATTTGTAATCTTTTCTATGACAAATTTTTTTTAGTTGTCTCAAACTTCTTTCCGGAAAATGTGTGACTTTTTCCACATAACATTTTAAACTTTTCAAGTAAATTTTATTGAGAATTTGAGACTTTTTACCACACAGATTTCAAATTTTTCTTGTAAGTTGTGGCATTTTACTTACAACTTTGCAACGTTTCTGTTGAAATTTTGCTTTGTTTTTAAATCATAAATTTGCAACCTTTTAAATTTATAAGATTTTAATATGTTCTTTCACTTTTTTTTACATATAAGTTTGTTAGGGTGTTTTCAGGGTTTTTGTCAAACCAAAGGGAGCCAGTGATGATCAGCAAATGGCTGCAGATCGCTGTTTTTAGGGGAACATGAAAAGGATTCTGAACATTCTGATGAAGTCTTAAAAGGACACGATTGAAGTCGGCAGTTTTATATTTAGCATATCCAACAAACCGGGCAAACCACTGACAGGAGGGGGCTTGTTGATTCAAACGTGACTGTGCTCAACAGAAGGAAGCCAACAAGCCAACAAGGTTTGTAGTCAGTTTGACAAAAAAAAAAAAATCCACATTCATTCATTGTAGTCAAGGGGGGGAGGGGTCTGTGACATGATTTGTCTGAAATACATCAGGCTTTAACTATTTCAGCACCATTTTCCACCCATTTTAAGCAGGCTTCCCAAGAACGACCAGTTTTGTCACATGTTCCTTTAAATGCTCGTGAGCTTCAATTCACCCTGCCTTGCCTCTTTCATCACCTTGAGAAGTTTGGTAGAGACAGGGCATGCACCAGTTTGAGGCTAACATTAGCAGGTTAGCTGTTAGCTCCAGATGGCAAAGATAGATGGAGCTAACACACCCAATGACTGGATGTAATCATGTAAAAGACCAAATAAAGCGCTACTGGCGACAAGGGTATATGGTGTGAGTCGTCAATAGGATGTGACTGATCGTGGAGTACAAAAAAATAGCAAAAACATCCCTGAATGAGTGAATGGCTAACTCTGCTAACCCTATTTGGGCTAATCTGTTACCCTCTCTATAACAAGGCAATCTCCAAGGCAGTGGACAGACTGACAGCCGGCTAGCCGAGGTGCTAGCAAGTCAATGTGCCAACCTAATATGCCCAAAATAAGCCAGAACAATGAAATATATTATTACATATTATATACTAGCAGCAACACCCGGTGAATAAGACATGCAGTCTTTAGTCCTGATGATACTACAACAGTGATATGAAGGACCTGCTGACCAACCTCTGTGTTATGTCTGGAAGCAGGGACCAGTGGACACGTCTGCATGTTGAAGGTTAGCTTTATTAAATATGCTAGCAATAGGTGGACATATAGAACAAGCTAACAGGAGTGAGGTACAGGCAGGTGCAGGCTAGAGGCGGCGCGCCAAAGACCACATCTCCCGCCGTTAGCCCCTTAATATACCCACAGTGTGGTGACGTCATCACATGAATGTGTCCCCACATCTGTAGCACATAAGGTGGTATTAGTAGTATGCCACATTTACCTCCCCCTTGGAAAAAAAAACAAAAAACAAAACAACTCCTGGGGCCTCATGTACAAAGACTTGCAAAGATTTTCTATTGAAAGATGACGTATGTTTAAATCAAGAAAACGCCCTAAGCAAAAAAATACAGATGTATGAAGCCGTCCGTACACAGGAATCCAAGCACATTTCCTTTGAACATACCAATCTGCTTGAAATTGAACACGTGAGGAAATACCGGACTCCTCCCTTGACATGCCTCCATTTGAATATGCAATGAGATGCAAATAGGTATATACAAGCGCTGCACCTTTGATTCTCCTGTATCCACAATCAAAAATAATGGATTTAATGGAATTTCACGGACTGTGAGTTGGAGGTGCTTCTGAATGAGGTAGAGGCACGTAAAAACATTTTGTTTGGCACGTTGTTCTCCGGCATTAGCACCGGATACGGGTAGTTCAATGGCCTGCCCACAGCCCTAAAAGATTAGTTTGTATCCTTTATTCAGACAGGGATAAGAAGGAGCTGTTTATTTAACTTTGACATGTTTAGACTCTGACGTCTGCAGTTGTCCTCAGAAGTGTCAGCTGATCGCTGTGATTTGTTCTGTGTATAGCTCAGTGGTCAAAGTGCCAGATTTCAAAGCAGGAAGTTTCAGGTACGAGACCAGCTGCGATCTTTTTTTAGGGACCACAATGGACATAAGTGTGTGCACTTTCTTGTCGTCCCATTGTTTTTAAATGTATGTTGTATCTTTTATACAATGTTATTTTAAATGATGAATCAATCAGTCAATCAAGTTGTGACCAGCCGGGTGGATCAGCTGGTTGAATTAAAGGAAAACAGTCACGAAAAAGAAGACAATGTGAACCTATTTAGTGGGTAGCCACGGTCACCTGTCAGTTGAAAGCAAATCATATTAGACTCAACAAGTACATATTTTATGTCCAAAATGCAAATCTCATCCTTTATAGTTATATACAACTTACATGAATTACACACACTACTACTGTAAATGAATGAAGTGCGCCGGGGAAAGAGTGAGAATGTTGCATTTCAAACTTCACGCATGTGTTTATTGACATAACTACTGTACACATAGAGGCAATCGGGGTCTTGGTAGAATGCTGTGAAACTGTAGTTTAATCAGCAAAAAAAGAAAGTCACTTACTCAAACCACTGACTTGTAATGAAGCCTTGAAGACAGGGTGATATTTGGGGGCACACAGGCATGTTGCGCATGAGCTGGGTTATTATTAGGACAATTACATGAATTTACTCACCAAGAACCCACCCATCCGCACAGTGCCAGCTTGTAGTTTGTTCCCAACAATGCTGCTCATTAGAGTCATTAGGAAAACCCTCTCTTTCTGCAAATTGCGGTTTGATGTTGGCCTGTTCAACTGCATTGTATGGGAATATGATGTACCTGGGTGACAGCCGGATAATGCCATCTCACACAGCTGGCATAGCTCGGTTCAGGGTCAACTGAGAAATTCCTGATTGGTCTTCCAGCTCACTCTAGCATACGCCTGTTTCCAGAAACCCCAGAGTTGTCAGCACTTGCACTGGGACGGGCAGTGCACGGCTTCTCGCCATATCACGCTCCAGAGCTCGTAGCTCTGAGCACATTTCCACAGGGACTGCCCGTGGAAACCTAAACCGGCTGACAGGCCAGTCATCATCCTGAGCCAAAAAATCTTCTGTCCCTAAAATACCTTTTCTCTTCTCACTGTGCGATTTGTAATATCCTCTAATCCAGGGATGAGAATGGGGTTTGGGAAAAAAAGAGGAAACTAAGCCGGGGTCTTGGGGGATGCAGGCCCCCAAGCCGGATCCAAGGCAGAGCCTTGGTGGGGGGTCTAGGGGGGCAACGCCCCCCAGAAGCTAACGAAATCTGGTGTTTTAGAATGCTCAAATGTGGTCTTATATTTAAAGTTAGAAGTAAGTACAAATGCATTTATAGTTTACCTTTTTAATCTGCTGCTGCATCACATGTGTAATCATGTTCAATACTGTTTTGATTCAGTGTCACACTTGATCGAGAAATAGAAAATGTCACTTCCATATTTACATGCCTGTGCTACTACTCTATGAACTTATGTACAAGTCAATGTATTCTTCACATATAATTGTGCAATTTCTTCTTCTTGGCTACCAAAGCCTGGAGCCGTTCTGTAGCCTTCCTCTTCTCTGATTTTCTGTGGGCAAGCAGTGCCTGCTTAGCTGCAGCTTCTCTGTTCTTTTTCATGGCTGCCTTGCTTGCCACAGAATCATGTTGAAGACTGAGTTCTTTCTGTTTCATTTCCTTCTCTTTCCTTTTTTCTTCCTTTTCATACCTGTAGGCACTTGCTGCATTTTTGAAGTTGACACAACTGGCCGAACTGTCTGAACTGTCTGAACCGTTGTCTGAACTGTCCGCCATTTACATTTCGCTCCACATGTTGGATATGACAAAGGAAATCTAACAAAATCGCCGATTGGTTGCTTCAATAAGTATCAGCCAATCAGTGGCCTTGTTACATTACATTACTGATCTTGCTGGGTAGCGCGTTCTGCACAGTGGATTTTAGCAGCCGATTGAAAATATGACTTGCCGGTCATAACATACAGTACCCCATCCCCCCCTAAAATTTTCTCCTCGAATTTAGACGATTCACGAAAATGACCCGAGACATGATCAAATCTGCAGAATTCTGCGGATCCGCGGAAAATTCTCATCCCTGCTAATCCTCTGTTGTTAGAGGCATTTTCTGCACTTATTTGCGCTTGCTTTTATATCCACTTATCTAATTGCACACACTTGGATGTTTGTTCATCATGTGTCTCTGGTGTGTACAATCATTTTCATGTCATTATCAATGTCCCAACATCACCTCTGAGTGTCACCAATGGACCAATATCAGTAGAAACGTACGTAGGCCAGCCATGAAGTTGGCATGGGGCTGCGCATATTTCCATGGTCATTTCATTCTTGATACATCTGAAGGTTTCCGTGGAAAAGGACGTATGCCATGTTTTTGTGCATGAGGCCCTTGGTGATGGTTTTACCTTAGCTGGGTGTGGTGATGCAGTGGCATACAGCTAGCACAGCATAAACATGACCAGAACCATTTCACGTAGTGTAGCACAGAGCTAGCTAACAAACATGCATGGCTTGGCTATCGGCAGGTGATATAACTGCGTGTAGTACACATGCATACGGCAGTATACTATTACCAGTGCTGTGACTAACATAAGCATGATGTTTAACCAGTGTTTGGGTTCACATATTTGCCTGATGTCAATAGCACAATATGGTTGATTAGCTTCTAGACCCAAACTGTAAATTACTCAAGGATCCATACACCGTAACCTATTGCTATGAACCTGGGCAACCGAGTAGACTGCTGGTAACACCCTGCATGGTTGAGTAGATTATTCTGCCACTGTTACCAACAATGCTCTGTTTAAACATTTCAAAAACAGGGTCACTATCTTACTGTCCAACCTCAGGGGCCTCAGGCGAGCCCGTGATGGGCGTGGCCCTGGAGGTGCCGGCTGTAGCGGAAAATTTGACTTTCCCACTTACATTTGTGTCTGTCATAAACCATGTTACAAACTATTATGCAAATACGATTTTAGTGCCATAAACATTCAATTTTTTTGTTTTTCAATTAAACTCATGAATGGTATTGTGTCTCAGGGCTCTTTGGATCACTGATATCAATCTCAGACATCTGTCATAATTAGTTTGCCAGGTGAGCCCAATTAAAGGAAAACTACTTAAGAAGGATGTTCCATATTATTAAGCATGCCACAGGTTTCAAGTAATATGGGAAAGAAAAAGGATCTCTCTGCCGTCGAAAAGCATCAAATATTGCAATGCACTGGACAAGGTATGAAAACATTTGATGTTTCATGAAAATGTAAGCGTGATTATTGTGCTGTGAAGAAATGTGTGGCTGATTCAGAGCACAGATGGGTTTGTGTAGATAAAGGCATAATGAGGAAGGTTTCTGCTAGACAAATTCATTGGATTCAGACAGCAGCAGCTAAAATGCCATCGCAACGCAGCAAATGCGTATTTCAAGCTGCTGGTGCCTCTGGAGTCCCACGAACCTCAAGGTGCAGGATACTCCAGAGGCTTGCAGTTGTGCATAAACCTACTGTTCGGCCACCCCTAACCAATGCTCACATGCAGAAATGGTTGCAGTGGGCCCAGAAATACAAGACTAATTTTCAAATTTTCAATTTTCAAACACTTATGTTTATTATGAGTGCCGTGCAACCCTGGATGGTCCAGATGGTTAGAGTAGTAGATGGTTGGTGGATGGCCACCATGTCCCAACAAGGCTGCGACGTCAGCAAGGAGGTGGCGGAGTCATGTTTTGTGCCGGAATCATAGGAAAAGAGCTGGTAGGCCCCTTTAGGGTCCCTGAAGGTGTGAAAATGACCTCGGCAAAGTACAGAGAGTTTTTGACTAACCACGTTCTTCCACGGTACAAAAAGAAGAACCGTGCCTCCCGTAGCAAAATTATCTCCATGCATGACAATGAACCATCTCATGCTGCAAAGAATACCTCTGTGTCATTGGCTGCTATAGGCATAAATGGAAAGAAACTCATGGTGTGGCTCCCATCCTCCCCTGACCTCAACCATATTGAAAACCCTTGGAGCATCCTCAAGGAAAAGATCTATGAGGGTGGGAGGCAGTTTACATCAAAACAGCAGCTGTGCAAGGCTATTCTGACATCTTGCAAAGAAATTCAATCAGAAACTCTTCAAAAACTCACAAGTTCAATGGACACAAGAATTGTGAAGGTTATATCAAAGAAGGGCCCTATGTTAACATGTAACTTGGCCTGTTAAGATGTTTTTGATTGAAATAGCTTTTGATTTCAGTAAATATGACCTTCTAATGCTGCAAATTCAACAAATGACCATTTTCAGTTCTTTACAACCAATAAAATGTTTTGAAACTCTGTTGTGCATAATAATTTGGAAAAGTGCATTCTGAGGTTTTTTTAAATTTTTGCAAAAAAAAATAGTTATCATTGGGAGGTTTGTTCAATAAAATTTGAATTATGCTCTAATGGTTGATGACTTGAAAATTATACTGACTGTCATTTGCATCGATTATTTAGGAAAATCAGAGACATATCCTTTGCATAATAATTTGGAATGTGGTGTAAATGTGCAACATTTTTCCTCAAATTTAACTTTTTTTTGTAAATTTGCAACTTTTCTTATAGAGTTGACACTTTTTGATAAATTAGCATTTTTTTCCCCCTTCAATTAGCTTTTTTTTCTTGTAAATTAAAAACTTTGTCAAACTTACCAATTTTTTCCTCATAAAATGGCTACTTCTTCATGTAAATTTGCAATGTTCAGAGGGATGCCTGCTAAATTTTTGTTTTATGTAATGGTTTATTTTTTCTGAAGATCTGGACAATGATCCAATTGTAGAGGATGTGCTCAAGGATGAGACTGAGTTTATTTCTCAGGTTCAGCTTTATTGTCCGAACACATGCTCTATCAACCTCTCAACAAGAAAAGAGGCTGATCAATGTAACATCACACTCTTATACTCCTGGAGCATCAAAAACCCAAGTCACATGGTGCTTTAGCAAACATACAGTTACATGGTACTTAATCCCAGTCACAATGCAACTCTTTGATCTGTCACCATTGTCTCTCATTCTTCAATGATCCGGAAATCCTTCTGGGGCATCTTCTCTGAGACAAAAGGCCAAATCTCACACCTCCTCGTTATCTCCTGCAGATCTCTGCAGATCCAGACCTTCTTTGTCCCGTGAGACTTGATGCACCCAATACACATACAGCAATACATTTGTGGAAAATATGAGCCCAACATATGCGCCACACAATTTTATTTTTTAATGTTTTTGTTGAAAGAGAAGGGTTTTTTTGATTTTTTTTTTCTGGTCCATTTTAAGGTTTTGGTGATGGAGGGATGGATGTTCAAAAAAGAAATTTTCCTGGGTGTTTTTACAAACATTTTTAATCCACAATAATTATTATCACTTTCTATCAGTATGCTGTTAATATGGTTTAAATACATTACTTTAAATAGGAGACAAATTGTGTCCTTCACATTTTCCGGACTTACAAAACGCACAAAAACATCCAGCTTCCAGTCACAGCCAACATGAACGGTAAAGGTGCACTCAATTCTATCACCAGCGTACACCTCAATATGGGTTATATGAGCGGATTAAAGAAATAAATATGAATATAGTTTTGGTGTCCCAACACCCAGCGGTATCCTGTACCGAAATCTCCCCACAGTTCAAACCACCTAGATTGTGGAGAGAGACCCGATGATCCTAAACTCCGCTGACTGTGTCAGGTGCGCTTGATTCTTCCTCCGGCGTACACCTCCACCGGTAATGGCTGATTAAAAAAAGTCACCTTTGACCTCTTTTATGGTCAAGCAGTCAGTGAAACCATGTCAGGGTCACCCTTCAGATATTGTAGCATTGCCATGCAAGAGATAAGAGCCTGCAGTCAAGTGGCTTCTGAGTTAGTAGGGGTACAAAGTTTGGCAGGTACATATCCACACCGCAGAATCTCTTTTATACATATGGATTATCACCTGTGGCTTAATGAACTAGGTGGGAATATGGATGTCTCGTGAAGGTGGAATGAATATGTGAAGAAGAGCTTTAAGAACTCGAGTGAGAGCTGACGATTAAGCTAGTGCTAAGTCCTCATGTTCCAACAGGGGTGATCTCACGATGGTAGACCGACCAGCCAGCATGCCAAGGTACTAGCAGGTTGATATGCCGGCCTATTATGGCCAAAATATAACAAAATAAGCCAGACTGTGGATTAGTGAACCAGGTGCAAACAGGGATCTCTGGTGGGATGGGGGGTATACAACACAACACAAACCGAAGTTGCCAAGCTAACTCCATAGGGCACCAGCTTTTTCCACTGTCATACGAGTAAATAAACTTGAACACACCCATAAACGAAATTCACACTTCTGATTAGGCCAGGGGTTGGCAACCTGTACTTCACAAAGAGCCACTCTGAGTGATTTTTATTTAAAAAAAAAATCTGCACTGGAGCCACAAAAATATCTGAGCCACAAAATTAAAATTGAAAGAGCAAAATTACAGCTGGTCTGACAACATCCAAATTAAGGAAGCTGTTGTCAAAAATTTGCTGCTTTTTCAGTGGTAAACTGTTACTTTTTTCCTCAAAAATTGTTATTTTTTCCTGTTGAAATTTTAAATGGATGTTTTCGTCATTAAACTGATTTTAAAAGATTGCTTTTGTCTTTGCAAATTTGATACCTTTGTTGACTAAAACTAAAAGCTTCATGTAAACTAGTGTCATTTTTCCCAATAAAATTTCAACTTTTATTCATAAAGTTTGATATTTTTTTGCTCAATCTTCTGCTTTATTCATAAATTTGGCTTTTTTTTTTTTTTAGTAAATATGTTACTTTTTTCAGGTAAAAATGCAGCCTTTTTCACATAAATTTGTGACAATTTTCTAATAAAATTGTAGCTTTGTGTGATTTTTTTTTTTTTTTAAACAGAGCTTGTATGGCTTTTTTCTTGTTCCTTATAAAATTTCAACTTTTTCCCCCTAATTTTCCAGCGTTATTAGCATAAATTTTCAGCTATTCAAATAAATTTATTTTATTTTTCTTTGTAAATTTTATGCCTTTATAGGTAAAACAGCAACATTTTTTTTAACATTTATTATATTTTTCTCATAAAACTGCAATTTTTTTCAGTAAATCTTAGATTTTTTTCCTAACATTTTGGACTTTTTTAAATTGCAAATTCATTGGTATGTTTTTCGTCATAAAATTGTAAACATTTTCACTAAATTTACGAGGTTTTTTGCATACATTTTCAGATTTCCTCATTTTCTGCTTTATATTATATTTTTTCTCATGAATGTGCAGCCTTTTTTCTTGAAAATGTATTGCTTTTTTCCTTAGAAATTTGTGGGTTTTTTTAAGACCTCAGGGAGCCACTAGCTATGGGGAAAAGCGGCACAGGTTGCAGACCCCTGGACCAGACCATCATAATGGGGCCCAGTACATTCATCTGAAGAAAAAAAGAAAAGCCAAACACACTGTGTAACTAAGTTTCTTCCATTTTGCAAGAGGGCAAACTGCTGAGAAGTCCAGTGGCTAATTCAGAAGATATTTCCAACCGTGGACAACGGTTTGATTTGAATATCAGCGGCTTTAAGTGGAAAAAGTTACATTTTTCAGCTTCTGACAGCACATTCCCTCTGGACATGCGGCTCTCACCTCCAGCGATGGCAGAACTGTCCCATGTCCTCTCACTGTAAAGAATGGAACTTCCCAGTTCTGATGTTTCTCCAAGTGTCAAGAAGTGACAAAAATTCATCAGCTTGGTGTCCATTTTCTGCTGAGTCCTCTCTTTTTTTGGGGGGGTAAGTGGTGACCACGTTTTTAGTACCATCTCACCTATTTCATATCTGCTGTCAACAATACCATTTTATACCAAGTGCGGTTCAGAACAAGGTCATGTTCTCTCTGCAAAGAAATGGGACATTTTCAGAAAAGTTTTACTAAGTGTGACGGCATGATCACAGGGACAGTGAAATGCCAAAGAGAAGCAATTGACTAAAAAAGCAGCCACTGTTAAGATATGATAACAGTTGATTGATTCCCCTGAGGAGAAAGTCACGTTACCAAGGTGACTGCAGGAACAGGTACAAAAGACAGCAAGTTGAAAGGAAAATCGATAAAACGAAGAAAAATGAAAGGGAAAGTAATGGTTAGCAGATCTGCTGTTGGTCCAATTATCCGTGGTTCCGTCAGTTTCCTTTCCTCTAACGGTTGTTATCTGGACCTTGTGGTCATTTACTTCTAGATTAATCACACACACCAACGTCACATGAAGGCTTCAGGATTTTCAGACAGTCCCTGCTCTTGACTAGGAGCTTAAAAAAGACTGGAATTGAAAATTTAAGCTTGTACATGCGTGGAGAGAGAAAATAAGGAGATCCACATCCAGAGGTCGTCTTTATCTTTGCAAAAGATATCAGAGCGTACAGAAAGCAGAGGCAATCCGTGCAGCATCCTACCCAGTCTGATGCAGAGGAACCGGAGTACACGGCTTAAATACTGAGTTGGATGAGGAACAGCTTTGTTTGCTACTGAGAACCCACTAAAACAGGCTTCGAACACTTTCCACATCCATGGTGTGAGAAAGTACAGATAGCCTACAGAGGTGAACACAATTGAGACAAAAATATTGCAACAGGGACTAATGTGTTTAATTATAAGCACTTTACACAGGGGTGGAGATCACAGAGATTATCGAGCAATGACAAAATGTCCAGATATCTCAATGATCTTCCAGTGACCTCCACGGTCTGCACGGTCTCTTCAAAGTTTTGACTCTGTCCAAAACAATCTTGCAACAATCAACAAGGGAAGCAAGCTCTGAAGAAGCTCTCATTGATCTTCCAGCAATCTATGCCATGGTCTTTCACTGAACTTTACTGGTCTTTCATCGAACACTCAGCAATCCCTCATTGATCTCTCAGCTATTGCTCCCTTAAAGTGAAAAAATTTGGCACTCCTTTAAAGATCGCTGAGAGATCTGGCTATTTTTTTTTAATCGCTCAACAATCACAACCCCTGTGTAAAGGGGGTAGAGGAGCACTAGAAACCTCTCAAATATATACCCAGAGGCTCCCTGTCACCCAAGAAACACTCAGCAATCTCCTTGGTCACCTAAGAATCTCTCCATGATCTCTCAGAAATCTCTCTGGGTCTCTCAATGATCTCTTGTGAAAGATCAGGTTCAGGTTCAGGTTACTTTATTTGTACCCGTAGGTAGATTTGTTTTGCAGTCTGGTGACATCCATATTTACAAGCCACAATTACATTCAACATAGACACAAACACAGGCACACATGAAGCTGACTATCAACATGATAAAAATACTCAAGGCTCCATCAATCAGGGTATAAAGACAAAGAGATGAGAGAAAAACCAGAGGTAAGAGAGAAGGGTCATCTTAAAAAGTTAAAAACTAGTCAAAGAGGTTAAAAATTCAAAGGTCTAAAACCCAATAAAATATTTAGAACCCAAATAGCATCCTACAAAAATAAGTAAATATAAAATGGAGTTAATAAATAGGTACCTAAATTATGTGCAATATGTTGTTACAACTTGTTCAACTCTTTGACAGCAGCAGGAACAAAGCTGTTTTTGTAGCGCTGGGTTTTACTTTTTGGGACAGCAAACCTCCGTCTTGAGGGAAGAAGCTGAAAGTTGCAGTGCAAAGGGTGGGAGTCATCATTTAAAATGGAGGTAGCCATCCTCTGTACCTGTCTGGTGTACAGGGATGTCAGGCTCAGCTATGACTCACCAAGCAAAAGACTGGACCATCTAACTACCTGATCCAAGGATTTCCTCTGTTTCAGTTTTATCTGACCAAACCATGACACTAAAGAAAAGGATAAAACAGATTCAATAAAAGCCCGATAAAACACTGTCATTATGGTTCGGTCAATTTGGAAGCGTGCAAGTTTCCTCAAGCAATGCAAATGTTGCTGACCCTTTTTGCACACCCTTTCACAGTTCTCTTCAAAGTTTAAATTACTATCAATAATCGTCCCAAGATATTTGTAGGATTGTACACATTTGGTGGTCTGGCCTTTTAGTACGGTGACTTTGTGCCTGGGAGTTTTCTTCCTAAAGTCAATAATCATGTCTTTAGTTTTTGTCGTATTCAGCTGCAGGTAGGAATCCTCACACCAGTGAACAAAATCATCAACTACTGGGCAGTGGCCACTCTCACCATCCTGGAGGAGACTAACAATAACTGAGTCATCAGCATACTTTATAATGTGTCTGTTGTCATGTCTGCTCCGGCACATGTTTGTGTACAGGATGAAGAGTAGTGGTGACAACACACACCCCTGAGGAGAGCCAGTAGAAGAGCACTTTAGGTCAGACAATGTACCATTGATCCTTACTCTCTGCGTCCTGTTGGTTAAGAAATCCAGAATCCAACCCACCAGATTATTGCTCAAATCAAATTATTGCAGGAGCCTTTCAACTAAAATATGAGGTTGGATTGTATTAAAGGCAGAGGAAAAGTCCACAACTAAAAGCCTGGCGTGTGTCCCATTAAAATCCAGATGTTTAAAAAGCATGTTAAGCAGAGTGACAGTGGCGTCCTCCACTCCTCTGTGAGGCCTATAGGCAAACTGCAGAGGATCCAATGCATGTTCAGTCTGCTTTAGGACCTCACATCTGACCAGTTTTTCAAAAATTTTCATTAAAATTGAAGTCAAAGCAACTGGTCTAAAGTCGTTTACCGTTTTAGGACAGCTGGATTTTGGAACGGGAACAACCACGGCTTCTTTCCAGATCTTAGGCACATGTTGTGTCTGTAAGGACTTATTGAAAATGTAATGAAATATAGGACTCAGTTCATGTGCACAGGACTTTACCAAGCGCCCACATATATTATCAGGGCCCTGACTTTTGTTCACTTTTACAGCACAGAACTCCCTTTTAATATCCTGCACCTCAATATTAAAGTGCTGATTGTCTTTGAGTTTCTGTTTCAAATCTTGAGTTTCTGTGCTAAAATCAAAGGAGTCAAAATGACCATAAAAACAATTAAGAGCATTAGCCAGCTCTGTGTCTGAATTAAAACCATCTAAAAACACACGATTACTGCGTTCTGTGCTCTGAAGGCCTGCAATAGTTTTCATACTGGCCCAGGCTGAACCAAGTTTCTTTGTTGCCATCTTGCTTTCCACCTCTGATTTATAATTCTGTTTTGCTCTTAAAATTTCGGACTTCAGCTCTTTTGTGGCAACCTGTAGCTCAGAAACAGAGCCCTGTTTAAAGGCAAGTGCTTTCCTCTGTAAGCAGGATTTAACTGATTTTGTAACTCATGGCTTGTTGTTGGGATATGTTTAGATGTTCTTATTTTATCAATCAATATTACACTCTGTTCCTGTTATGATGCTTCTAGACACATATCATGTCTCTTCCTTTGACACACAGACTCTGGCCTGTCAAGGTCAGCTCTCGAAGACAGCTAGGCTCCGTACTCTCACAGAATGTTCTCATAACATTATCTTTGTTCCAAGGTATAAAATCTGCCCTCACCACTTTGACTGTGAATATTTCTGCTGAACTGCTGCATGAAATCTTCCTCTTGATCAAGAATAAATACTCAGAAAAGCTATCTTTGACTCTGCACCCTTATTTATTCCCCAGATCCACAAGGATCTAAAAATATAAAGAAAATGGGTCACCTCTACCATGCGACCCCGCCCCAACATGCCTTTGAGTACAACTTGATAGGCAGCTGACGTTGAGACAACATCTCGAATCACTGTGTGCCAAAATGACTTCTAGGAAGAACCTGTAAGTCTGGCTGTTATGACTGCCCTTTTGGAGCAGGAATGAGGCACCAATCGCTTGCAGTGAGTTTGTTAATTTAATGAGAAATAATAAATACAAACACTTGACTCAAGGGGCGGATTAACTACAGCAACAAACGAGACCCCGGAGGGGTGATAACAGGAGCATACAAATACTGAAAAAAACCATGAAAGGTTACTTACAAATAACAATGAGTTTAAATCCGAAAGAGAAGAAAGGCTGGAATCAGGGTTGGGGATTCCAGCCAACACAAGGCGAGGTCGCAGCGAGGAAGAAGCCTCACCAGCAAACTTAAATAGCGATACAGAAACCAACGAGCAAACAGGTATGGAGAGAAAGCAATCAACTAAACACAAACAGCTGTGACAGGCCGCAAACAGACGTGACAGGCGGAAGTCCTGTCACAGCGCTGTCACAATAAAAGCACAAACATAAGGACAGATAAACAAGACTAAATACAAACACAGAAAACGGATAATAATCAAAGACCCAAGCACAGTACAAACCCGCACTCGGCGTCATGACACTGGCAGGTTCGTGCATGTTTTGCCCTGGTGCCACCAAATATGATGTCCCAGTGTTAAGGCCCCAACTGGGCCAAGGCCAGACATGCCGATTTAACCTGGAATCTCAAGTCCGTTTCAACCCTCTATCATCAAGGTGGACAGACTGATAGTCATTTTCACCCACAGACAAGGTAGACTAATGCCTACAAAGTTTATTCCGCACTCAAGCAAGGTAGACTGACACCTAGTTTCCCAGGCCGGGATTTGAACCCATGATGCCATGAACTGAATCCTCCCACTCCAGCACTGAGCCAAAGAGGAATTCCTTTACTAGCACTGAGCTAGTATGGAGGAGGGATCCGTAACACCTAGCATGGTGCCAGACTGTACATACAAAAAACTGGACCCTGACAATTATTACCGGCTGTCTGCAACCTACTTCATCTGAGTTCTTGCCAGTACTAGCTGGCATTGCACCTGCAGCCCATCTACTGTGTCATGCTGCTGTTACACTGTAGTTTCCCAGTTTGGGATCAATAAAGTACATCCATCTACAGTCGTGTGAAAAAGTGTTTGCCCCCTTCCTGATTTCTCATTTTTTTGTATGTTTGTCACACTTAAATGTTTCAGATCATCAAACAAATTTAAATATTTGACAAAGATAACACAAGTAAACACAAAATGCAGTTTTTAAATGGCGGTGTTTATTATTAAGGGTAAAAAAAAAAATCCAAACCTGCATGGCCCTGTGTGAAAAAGTGATTGCCCTTCTGTTAAAACATAAATTAACTGTGGTTTATCACATCTTTGGAAAGCTGAGTTCAATTTCTCTAGCCACACCCAGGCCTGATTACTGCCACATCTGTTCTCAATCAAGAAATCACTTAAATAGGACCTGTCTGACAAAGTGAAGTAGACCAAAACATCCTCAAAAGCTAGACACAAGATAAGATAAGATAAGCCTTTATTAGTCCCACAATGGGGAAATTCCAGGATTGCAACAGCACAGGGATAGCAACACTCAGAGCAACAATCAGAAGGCAAGAAAAAAAAGCAAGAGCAGCTAATATACATATGTACATATTACTATAAATATATATATATATACACACAGACACACAGTGCAGAGCATTGTAACTAGATGGAATAAATATGTAGATATATAAACACCCACAGTACGGAGCATTGCAGCTAGGTGGAATAATATGTAGATATATAAACACACAGTGCAGAGCACTGTAGCTAGATGGAATAAATATATAGATATATAAATATAAACACACCCAGTGCGGAGCATTGTAGCTAGATGGAATAAATATGTAAATACATAAACACACACAGTGCAGAGCATTGTTGCTAGATGGGATGAAACAGCACAACCGTCTACTTAGTTATCCTACATGGTATGATTATGTGCCCATACATATTCTCACCCTCCATAGCAACCGGTATTTTCCTAGTTGTATGCCGGAGGGGACCATTGTGTAAGTCATTGTGTAAGTCTGTGTAAGTCTACATCATGCTGTGATCCAAAGAAATTCAGAAACAAATGAGAAACAAAGTAATTGAGTTCTATCAGTCTGGAAAAGGTTATAAAGCCATTTCTAAAGCATTCGGACTCCAGTGAACCACAGTGAGAGCCATTATCCACAAATGGCGAAAACATGGAACAGTGGTGAACCTTCCCAGGAGTGGCCGGCTGACCAAAATTACCCCAAGAGCACAGCAACAACTGATCCAAGAGGTCACAAAAGACCTCACAACAACATTCAAAGAACTGTAGGCCTCACTTGCCTCAGTTAAGGTCAGTGTTCATGACTCCACCATAAGAAAGAGACTGGGCAAAAATGGCCCGCATGGCAGAGTTCCAAGACAAAAACCACTGCCGAACAAAAAGATCATAAAGGCTCCTCTCAGTTTGGCCAGAAAATATCTTGATGATCCCCGAGACTTTTGGGAAACTACTCTGTGGACTGACAAGACAAAAGTTGAACTTTCTGGAAGGTATGTGTCTCATTACATCCGGCGTAAAAGTAGCACAGCATTTCAGAAAAGGAACATCATACCAACAGTAAAATATGGTGGTGGTAGTGTGATGGTCTGGGGCTGTTTTGCTGCTTCAGGACCTGGAAGACTTGCTGTGGTAAATGGAACCATGAATTCTGCTGCCTACCAAAAAATCCTGAAGGAGAATGCCCGGCCATCTGTTCGTAACCTCATGCTGAAGCGCACTTGGGATCTGCAGTAGGAAAATTATCCAAAGCACACCAGCAAGTCTATCTCTGAATGGCTTAAGAAAAAGAAAATGAAGACTTTGGAGTGGCCTAGTCACAGTCCTGACTTGAATCCGATTGAGATGCTGTGGCATGACCTTAAAAAGGAGGTTCATGCTCAAAAATCCTCCAATGTGGCTGATTTAAAACAATTCTGCAAAGATGAGTGGGCCAAAATTCCCCCACTGCGCTGTAAAAGACTCATTGCCTTTCATCGCAAACGCTTGATTGCAATTGTTGCTGCTAAGGGTGGCCCAACCAGTTATTAGGTTTAGGGGTCAATCACTTTTTCCACACAGGGCCATGTAGGTTTGGATTTTTTTTTCCCTTAGTAATAAACACCCCCATTTGTTTACTTGTGTTATCTTTGTCTGATATTTAAATGTGTTTGATGATCTGAAACATTTAAGTGTGACAAACATATAAAAAAATGAGAAATCAGGAAGGGGGCAAACACTTTTTCACACCACTGTAGGTATGCATCTGGACAGTTTGTGACAAAGCAAGAACTAAACTGACTGATTGCCAGATACGTCATTATAGAATGAAGATCTGATAACAGTCATTTCCCATCAGACAGCTGAGACTGTGATTCACTGAAGTTAAAACACATTTACTTGCTACCTGGATAAAGATTATTGAAAAATGGATTTGATCACCAAAATGAATTGAAAAGACTGGGTCATGTCTCAGCAGACATTTGGACTGTGGATAATGGACATTTTCTTTGGATCACTGCACATCGGATTAAATCCATAATATTAAAGGCAAGAAACATTGACAGAATTATGCAGTGTTGCCATCTCACTCTTTTGGAGTGATTTTCACTCTTTTTCCCTCTCTCTCAGTCCACAAACCCCATTTCTCACTCCAAAATGAGGAAATTACTGACAATTTTGTGCTCATTTTCGTCAGATTTTTCCCATCATAAGAGCTCTCAAGGCAGGATAAAGCAGACTGAACATGTTCTAAAAGCTCTCTCTGAAACTGTCTTGTTTTCAGCCTGACATTAATAAGCCTGTAATGTAATCGATGAATTAAATTATCTTGCTATGTGTGCCAGATGATTTAAGTATGCGTTTAAAAGTAACATGAAAGTTACTTTTACAAGTAACTAGTTATGTTAATCATGCAGTAATTGGTAAGCAACTCAGTTACTTTTGAAAAGTAACTAGTAACTGTAACTAGTTACTATTTTTTCGTAACTTGCCCAACACTGAAGAAATCACATGTACATAAGTATTCACAGCCTTTGCCATGAAGCTCAAAATTGAGCTCAGATGCATCCTGTTTCCACAGACCATCCTTGAGATGTTTCTACAGCTTAAGTGGAGTCCACCTGTGGTAAATTCAGTTGATAGGACATGATTTGGAAAGGCACACACCTGTGTGTGTATAAGGTCCCACAGTTGACAGTGCATGTCAGAGCACAAACCAAGCATGAAGTCAAAGGAATTGTCTGTAGACCTCCGAGACAGGATTGTCTCGAGGCACAAATCTGGGGAAGGGTACAGAAAAATTTCTGCTGCTTTGAAGGTCCAATGAGCACAGTGGCCTCCATCATCAGTAAATGGAAGAAGTTTGCACTACCAGGACTCTTCCTAGAGTTGGCAGGCCGTCTAAACTAAGCGATCAGGGAAGAAGGGCCTTAGTCAGGGAGGTGATCAAGAACCCGATAGTCACTCTGTCAGAGCGCCAGCATTCCTCTGTGGACAGAGGAGAACCTTCCAGAAGGACAACCATCTCTGCAGCAATCCACCAATCAAGCCTGCATGGTAGAGTGGCCAGATGGAAGCCACTCTTTAGTAAAAGGCACATGGCAGCCTGGCTGGAGTTTGCCAAAAGGCACCTGAAGGACTCCCAGACCATGAGAAACAAAATTCTCTGGTCTGATGAGACAAAGATTGAACTCTTTGGCGTGACTGCCAGGCGTCATGTTTGGAGGAAACCAGGCATCGCTCATCACCAGGCCAATACCGTCCCTACAGTGGTGGTGACAGCATCATGCTATGGGGATGTTTTTCAGTGGCAAGAACTGGAAGACTAGTCAGGATAGAGGGAAAGATGAATACAGCAATGTACATAGACATCCTGGATGAAAACCTGCTCCAAAGTGCTCTTGACCTCAGACTGGGATGATGGTTCATCTTTCAGTAGAACAACGGCCCTAACCACACAGCCAAGATATCAAAGGAGTGGCTTCAGGACAAATCTGTAAATGTCCTTGAGCGGCCCAGCCACAGCCCAGACTTGAATCCAATTGAACATCTCTGGAGAGATCTGAAAATGGCTGTGCACCAATGCCTCCCATCCAGCCTGATGAAGCTTGAGAGGTGCTGCAAAGAGGAATGGGCCAAACTGCCCAAAGATAAGTGTGCCAAGCTTGTGGCATCATATTCAAAAAGACTTCAGGCTGTAATTGCTGCCACAGGTGCATCAATAAAGTATTGAGCAAAGGCTGTGAATACTTATGTACACAATTTCTTAGTTTTTTATTTTTAATACATTTGCAAAAATCTCAAAAAACTTTCTTCAGGTTGTCATGATGGGGTATTGTGTGTAGAACTTTGAGTTAAAAAAATGAATTTAATCCATTTTGGAATAAGGCTGTAACATAAAATGTGGAAAAAATGAAGCGCTGTGAATACTTTCCGGATACACTGTATCTATCCATCCAGCTATCTATCTAGAGAACAAGAGACTTATATTTTGGTAAATAAGGCTTTGCTGGACCCCAATCATCCCCTACACGACCTTGTCCTGAACTCACAACTTGTTTGCCAATGCCTGTCTTCTCATCACCCTGTCTCCCACCATGCAGCAACCCTCCATGGCTCCCACTTCAATTTAATTGGGAGATGAATAACTGATTAGCAAAAGACTCCTCGACCCATCCAGTTTACGTTGCCCCCAGGTGCAAGCCTACCTTGGAGAAAATGGGTCACCCTCAACCGGCTACGAACTGGAGTTGGACGGTTCATCTCCAATATGCACTGTCGGGGATTGCACCAAACAGCAGCCTGCATACCACATACTCTACGAATGGCCCACCCTTAGCCCATTTATGCCTGATCTGCACAACTCCAACTCGGACATGGTGAGCTGGTTGTAGTGCCGCAAACAAACCACACAGCTGTCGCATATGCAAGAAGAAGAAGTGATCTCTCTTGGTCTTGTGGATTTTCTTTATATTAATAAATGTCCCTTCTCAATCTGGTGAAGGAATAAGTTGTAGAGTCAAAGATGTCTTTGTCTTATTTACTCTTGATCAAGAGGAAGATTTCATGCAGCAGCTCAGCAGAAATGTTCACAGTCAAAATGATGCGGGCAGATTTTATACCTTGGAACAAACAAAGATAACATGTTATGAGAATGTTCTGTGGGAGTACGTAGCCTAGCTGTCTCCCGGGATTGACCTTGACAGGCCAGAGTCTCAGTGTCTAAGGAAGATACATGATTAGTGTATCTGGGAACACTCATGACGAGAACACAGTGTAATATTAATTGATAAAATAAGGAAATCTTCCACAGTCTCTCAGCGATTTCTCAAGGATTTTTCAAAGAGCTTTACAACTCGCCAAGAAAGTTGCTGAAAATTGAATTTTACATTTACACAGAAATGACTTTTTCAAGGTAAATCACTGAGAGATCTGTGAAATTTTTGATCTCTCTGTAAAGTGGAACTTTGACATTGTGCGACTATAGATCAGGGGTGTCCAGTCATGTGCCATGGAGGGCCAAGACCCTGCAGGTTTTCTCTTCTACCCTTCACTTTAGCAGGTGTTTTCACTTATCAGCAATCAGTGGGAAGAAATTCAGTGAAATCTGCTGTTGAAAACACTGGTTGGAGATAAAGCCTTCAAGGTCTTGGCCCTCCATGAAACATGATTGGACACCCCTGTTATAGATGAAGAATCACCTCAGAGTTAAGTGGGAACCAGATGTTAGAGCAGAATTTGATCTATGGATTGCTTGTGTTGCTACCAAGCTTGGATGCCACTAAGGCTACATCTAGTTTAGATAAGGGCATCCACCATCTCCCCCCCATACATCACTAAGTGTATAGGGACAGTGAAATGTAAGGAAGAAGAGAGAGTTTTCTTTGTCTCCCAGGGTGTGCTGTAAATAAATTGTCTCAAATGGAAGATCAATGTTGTCAGCCTATTTGGTTTATCATATCTTCAGAAGTCCTCCTATCACTATCAATGGTCACCCAACAATCTTTGTGCTGTGTAAAGTGAAGAAATGGAGAACAACTTCAAAATATTCCATTACAAGACTAAATATGGAGATTCAAGATTTTCACCCAACAGCGACAATATATTTGCTGGTATCCACAAGGTTCCTGTGGTAGGAACACAGCTATTAAGCCTGACTGAGTGACTAGTGTTTGGTGTCTCATCCACTCTAGTCACTTTCCAAATCTAAATTTTTAAGCAGTAATTAGAAGACATCAGAGAATGATTTTCTTTGCAGGGAAGCTCACTAAAATCTCATTTACACCAGGTAACACATGACATCGAAAATGACGGGCTGTTGCTGGTGAATTAGAGCACCGCCAGGCTTGGCTTTGAT
Organism: Pholidichthys leucotaenia; assembly: GCA_020510985.1. Lineage (NCBI taxonomy): Eukaryota > Metazoa > Chordata > Actinopteri > Cichliformes > Pholidichthyidae > Pholidichthys > Pholidichthys leucotaenia. Next base: position 439,004,862 of record CM035840.1, read on the forward strand.
TACATCTCTGGTTAGTTTCACATAATGCACCCACATCATTTCCTATAATGGCAGAATGGTTGCTTATGTGGAGCGTAAAAAGACCATTTGGATCCAAATAATCAGACCACAGCAGATGAGGCTCATGTTTTCTCAATTATTCAGCTGAATTTCTTTTTTTCTCACTTATTCGATTTCAGGCCATTTAACCCCGATATCAGAAGGAATGAAATATTTATAAATTGGCTCAAACCCAAGAGGGATTGTGAGCATTTGGGCTGGTTTAAACTTTAAAAGTGAAGGTAAACTCAGTGTCTGTTGAATTTTACATTACACAAATCCTGCTGGTGAACTGGAGTTTTTATTATTTCAGTATAAGAAACCTCTGGACATTAAAAAACACCAATTATTTATAGATCAATCCTTCTCCTTTTTAAATGCAGTTTTATGGCCCTTTTCCACTAGTATCGCTTTGGCTTTACTCACTTCTACTCGACTCGCTTTCTAGCCTTTTCCACTGTACCCAGCACGGTTTAACAGGCGCCATTTTCGTGCCTGATCGAGGGCAGGATACAACCGTGCTGAAGCGAGCCGAGATGTGACGTCAACAGACTGCGAGCCGCTGATTGCTCAGGGTGTAACGTCACGAAAGCGTCCGTCTTCAGTGGAATCTATACGACCGCCATTTGCAATATTTCACGGACTAACTCGGTCACAGAGTAAATACGATATTAATACAGACAGCATTGTAGGTTTTGCGGAAATCTACACCGTGGTCCAACGAAGAGGTGTGGGGTTTTCTCTGCTTAGTGGCAGATCCACAGTGAGGAGCGACCCGCACCGATACAGATGCAGCCCAGCATAGAACCGGACTACGGACAAGCTGAAGACGAACGTGAGAGAACCATCGATGGTGTGTGATTTGTAATAATGTGCATCTGTTTGCTTATTTATCCTGTTGGTGGTAAGCTCACTTTTTTTGAGCGTGCTGGCTAATGAGTTTTAGCTAGTAGCTAGCTAGTACCAACTGCTGATTCGCGCTTGTTTTGTCCTAAGTATTCGCTTGTGAGAGCAAAACGATGAAATATGTTAATCCTGGTTAAAGTCCTGGTTTGTGTACGTGCTGCACTTTGGTGCTGCGCATTAAATTGTGTGCAATTTAATGCTAGAATGTGTTTCCACATGCCAGGGGTTAGCCTTCCTCAGTGTTTATATTGTGGATACTGGTGAAATGGACCACAGGAGCCGAAATCTCAACAATATAAAAGTGCTTTTGCAAACCAGTGATTTATAAAGTCATTCATATAATTTTCTAAAGCGTCAGAATAGACCCACACACCTATTCTGTGGATTTTCCATAAAAGGTGCTGGAACAGTATTGTGCTGTTCCACCATAAATCCCTGGATTGATAATGTACTTGTACCTGTACAGAGTGGCTCCTGAGGTGCTTGTCAGGGAAACGAAGCATTTTTGTCACATCCCACCACTGACTTTCACAGGTGTATTTCCCTAACACAGGTACATCTCCAAAAATTAGAATGTCATGAAAAAAATTCAATATTTTTTGACACTCATTTCAGAAAGAGAAATCCATATATTATATAGATTCATTACACAGACAGTGATATATTTCAAGTGTTTGTTTATTTTAATTTGGATGATTATGGCTTACAGCCCCTGAAAACCCCAAATTCAATTTGGCAAAAAATTAGAATATTACATAAATTAACTTTAAAAAATAGTTTTTAAATATAAATGTTGGCCGCTGAGGTGTTGGTTAACATGGGCTGTAGCCATAATCATCAATATTAAAATAAACACTTTCAACATATCACTGTCCCTGTAATGAATCTATACATGGGTTTCACTTTCTGAAATGACTGACAAAAATATTGAACTTTTTCATGATACTCTAATTTTTGAGATGTGCCTGTATAAGTGTTGAACTTGCTTGAACCTAACCACCATCCATTTCTGTCGTTGGTCTAGGCAGGACGAAAGCAGCCGCTCCACAACGGACCTCGCCACTGTGGAACATACTGAAATCCTTTGCTTTTATAGGTAAAGTGTCAAAACCAAAGTAGCACAATTTCCACTTAATATAAAAGGGACTGAACTGAGATTTATTTGATTGTGTGAATATTAATTACAGAATAACTGAAAAAGAATGGCACATCAACTGTAAAATAAACCACTTGTTAATGTATTTATTTTTTTGTCAGATCACTTGTGTGATCCTTTGTGAGTTATGTTCACAACTGTATCTTTTGGGGAATGGCAGTTGTTCAGTCATCAATATAACTTAGTTTATATGTGTAGTTTATAGTCTATCATCAATAAACTCATGCAGTAACAGGACACATTGCAAATATTTGAGACCCATTGTTGTGCTTCCTTTTATATTTTAGCAATAAAAGTACAAAACGCCGCCCACACTTGAAGCCAAGGCAAGAAGAGACACTTTTACAGACAAGACAAACTTTTATTGATAAAAACTCCATATTTTGACTGAGCAACTCCATACTCGGTGATGCACACCCTCAGTTAAAAGTACTAGATTCCATTCAAGTGAATGTATTAATTCATTCTGATTGCTGAGGCCACAGTAAAAACAGATGATTTTAAATGTAATGCAGCCCTTGTAAAATCGACTTTACATCAGTGCAGCTACATGAAAATTGTGGTTAAATACAACAACGAAGTACTTTACTGTCACATTGGAATTGGAATCGCTGCTGTTTTGTTTTTCTTTTGAATTCTTGGATGGAATATGGGTGGGCAATATAAGCTGCAGCTTCAGCCATCACACATTTCAGATAACCTATGTTGAACTGTATAATCAGAGGAGTTATTGTTTAATTCAACCTTGTTAGATTTTTTTCCCCTTTGTTATATTATTCTATTTTCTTTTAATCTATCCAAAATAAAGATTCATTCATTCATTCACATTCCACCACTGGCTTTTAGCAACAAGTGTATTTCCCAAATATGTTTTAAACTTCCTTTATTTAACCACCACCCATTTCTGTCTTTTGTCTAGGCAAGAGGTAAACGATCCACCCCAAACTGGACCTTGCGTCACTATTTACAGAGATGCAGGCCTAAGATCTGCTGATCTGGGACCAGTGTGAGCTGCACATCCCAGCTGCTGAGTGAACCAGTCTTACAGTTTGAATTTTGCACATTCTGAATAATCTGGAATTTGCTGCTGATTGTAATAAACAATTTAGTGACTTATGTGTTTGCATCATGATTTCTATTTTTGTCTGTTAATACACTGGTGGGAAAAGAGTCAATAGTACAAACCATTAATGGGTGACCTTGAAAATAATGGCTCATTTTTAAGAAAAGTAACCAAAACAATTATTTTATTAATTGAAGACCGTATTGTTGGATGTGCCACCGCAGAAGACCCTGCATACTTTAGTGATAGTACCAGTATATGGAGGAATTCTGGGTCATATTAGCATCTACTCTTCATCATAATGGGTTTGGGCAGGGGTGTCCAATCATGTGCCATGGAGGGCCAAGACCCTGCAGGCTTTACCTCCAACCAGTGTCTTCAACAGCAGATTCCACTGAACTTCCACTGACTGCAGATCAGTGAAAACACCTTCTGAAGAGACTGGGTAGAAGAGAGAACCTGCAGGGTCTTGGCCCTCCATGACACATGATTGGACACCTGTGGGTTAGAGTTTAATGGGATTCAACATTTTAACATAAACTGCTTTATGGTTCATAATCCTGTTGACAGACTGACACCAAACCAAAAGTGATTTCTCAAACTGCTGGATTGTTCTTTGACAGCTTTTCCAATCTGTCAGTATTAAATTTATGTCACATGGTGGTAACCTTCACATATAAAAAAAGAGACATCTGCAAAAACTTCAGAGGTTTATTGTCAGTGCAATTCCCAGTGCAATACTACATGAATGCATGTGTAGTACATTGTTGATGCAGAGAATATATATTTCTACAGTACATGTATCTAGTAAATCAAGCATTTTCCATGTAACCTTGTGACTGCATTATTTTAATTGCTTTTAATCCTAGATCAAGTTTGTTTTAGCCTAAAATGCATCATAACTGTCAAATATATCTTATTATACGTAACTCAGTACTGTTTACTTTTTGAATATATATTTTGTGGCTAATATAGTTATTAACCTGGCGATCAAGTTGTGTCAGCTGATCATTTTTTGCTATGACACCACCTCAGACTCAGTGCGGCTGGAGCAGGTACGTCCCATCATGTCTCAACAGTCTCTCCATGATTTTCACGCAGATCAGAGCAATTTGTTGCACAGGAAATAAACGTTTCTACAGACATTCTTAAGCTCTACAACCACTGATCGTTTGTGAAGCTGCGTTGACATCAGTGACAGGCTGTGCTGAACACCCAGACTGACCGTTTGAAGCGGTAATTTTCCCACAACAGAGCCATCTGAAACACACACAGCGTACATATTTTAGTACCTAACAGCGATAACTTGCAGAGATTACAGTATAGTACGACGTACTTATAGCAAATTAGCATTAGCAACATTAGCTTACCGTCATATATGACCTAGTTTGTATCCTCACGTCTTCGGCTCTCCCAGAAGCTGCAGAATTATTCCAGAGTGTTTCGTCTCACTGCCTGTACCCTTGTCTGGCGGTCGTTTTTGGCATTTACGGTAAAAAAAAGCCACAGACCGAGGAGTCGCCTTGTACAGCCGCCATGTTATGTTTGGATTGGGTCGCGTGTTTTACGTCATGGGAGTGTGGCGCTGCCTTGCTGTAAAAAAAATCCCGCCCACCACAGCTTAACCCCGCTTTACCCGGCTGCTATGGAGACACAACCGCGGCCGAACCGAGCAGTAATGAAACGAAACAAGGCGAGGCGAGGCGAGCTGGGCTAGTGGAAAAGCGGCTTTAATTTCCTCCACTGTTTGAAGAATGTTTACTTAAAATGCTTTTAATTGCATTTTTATGCTTTTTTATTATTTTTAACTTCACTCTATTGATTTGTGAATTACCTGCAGAGCTGAAGATGAGGGAACTAAAGAAGCACTCTTAAGAGCCTTCCTGAACTTCGACTTTGGAGTGGGAGAATTCTCCAAAATTTTTGTAAGTAGAGGTTCAAAGTAACTTTGATCTTTGGTGTTGGCTGGATGGACTCGGGCTTTGTGAAAGGAGGATTATAAATACTTCCACACTGCAACGCCTCAGAATCAGCCAGCCAATCACAGAGCTGCAAAGGTGACACGTCTTTAGCGTGGAAGAAGAAAAGTCAAACATGAGATTTTTGCATGGAATTACAAATTATGGAAATTACGGTGTTCCACCAACGGGACGTTTCAAATTTTCTATTGCCACTCATTGACGAATGAATTTGATTTTCTTTGCATATGCTAAATTAGGGTGCCGCGGTGGAAGAGTGGTTAGCACTGCGGCAACACAGCAACTCACCCTTGGCCAGGGGATCCTGGGTTCGATCCCAGCCCCCGACCAACAGTGATCTGTGTGGAGTTTGCATGTCCTCCCCGTGTCTGCGTGGGTTTACTCCGGGATTTCTCCGGTTTCCTCCCACATACCAAAAACATGCAAGTTAGGTTAATTGGCATGAAACTGGGGATTCTAAATTGCCCTTAGGTGTGACTGTGAGAGTGAATGGTTGTCTGTCTCTCTGTGTTGGCCCTGCAATGGACTGGCGATCTGTCCAGGGTGTACCCTGCCTCTCGCCCAAAGATGCTGGGATAGGCTCCAGTCCCCCCGCGACCCGAAAAGGATTAAGCGGAGGAAGATGAATGAATGAATGAATGCTAAATTTACAGAAATTGGCTGGAATGCTACGTGGTTAAAAGAAGAGTTTCAAATGTACAAGAAAAAAACTAATGGTTCCTGGTTGCCCTGTATCCCTGCCTCCCTCTCTCCCTCTGATTAGGTACTCTCCCTGCAGCCTGGGACACCACCTGCTGCCAATCAGTGAGGTCCTTTAAACTGGACGTCCTCTTGTCATTCTGCCTGGTCGTGTTAACCTGCACACAGCCTGTATCCTGTCTGAGCTCAATATTATTGATCTATCCTGTCTTGCCATGCTTCTGATCTTTTGCTTGCCCTAGACCCTGAGACTGCTTTACATTTGGACTGTCTGCCTGCCTTGTGTTCATCTGCCGTGCTTGACCCTCAGCCTGCCCCAACTCTTGAGTTTGCCTTATGGACTGGATTTGGATATACCCGGATTGTACACATCTCCACTCTCCCCAAGTAAGTCGACTTACCACCGTTTGTCTCCACTGCTCCTCCCTCTCACTCCCCAGCACTCAGGCCTGGCCAGCCTGTCTCTAACTAACTCCTGGAAGCTCCCTTGCAGCATCTCAGCATCTCCTCCCCTGGCAACCTGCTCCCCCACCGTAAGGTTCTTCACCTGCTCCAAGCCACTCTCTCCTGTAGCAAAGTTGCCACATCCTCATGAAAATCACCATTGCATATTTACCTTGCACATTTATTGTGATAAAGACTATTGTTTTACCTCATTTATTGTTCCCTTCCGTGTCTGCTTTTGGGTTATATGCCTCAAACCTTAACCAAAAGTTGCAAATTTACAGGAAAAAAGTTTCTAATTTTTGAGAACAAGGTTGCTGATCTATTATCTGTCTCTGTATTAAGTCTCTGGTATAGAGTCTGTATCAGTCTCTGGTATTGGTTCTTGGTATCCTTTCTGTTATCAGTTCCTCATATTCCTTTCTGTATTGGTTTCTGGTATCTGTTTCAGTTTTGTCTTGTATCAGTTTTCAGTATCGATCTATTATCAGTCACTGCTGTCGGTCTCTGGAATCAGTCTCTGTATAGATTCTCTATCAGTCTCTGGCACCCTCTGTGGTACTGGTTCCTCATATTCATTGCTGCATCACCTCTGGTACTAGTTTCTGGTATTGGTCTCTAGTAGGGGTGTGCCATATCATATCGTTCATGATAATACTGGTATAAATTTTGATACTGGTGTAAAAATGAATATTGCGATATTTGGGGTCTGTTGTGTGACGATGTCACACCGCACAGAAACAGCAAAACAAACTTGGCGGGACGCTGCCACTCCAAAGTCAGACCGTCTCAAGTTGAGTGGAAATATTTAAGTTTCACTTTCTGTTTCAGACTGTTGTCATTCTTAAAAAAATAAAAATAAAAAAAAACAGTGCAGCAGTGTGGATAATCTGCCTGCATTTTTCCCACATGTCCACAACACCGCTGGAACGGTATTAATGTTGAACAATGTGCAGCTCGAAGTGGCTGGAGATTTTTACTTCCATTTTGGTCGCTTTATCTTGATTTTATTCAACCACCCGAAGAGAGAGGGGGAAAAAAAAAACAAAACATCTGTTCAGTGCGACAAGAGCCAAAAGCCTCAGGACAGGTCCATGCAATGGTCGGGAGTAATGCAGGTAAAGCGATTCAGCACAAAACTCGACCTCTGTGTGCAGTTAAGATGTAACGGTTTATATTATTTTCTTGCAATATTTGACACAGAACTAAAAAATATTTTAAACTAAATCAGAGCTGCTGTTTATAAAATGGAGAAATAAGAGTTTTTGTTTTGTTTTTCCTGAACATGTTGAAGGTAAATAACGTCGGCCGGTGAAACTGTCCTTTTTGCATGAATTTAAAAAAAAAAAAATCTGTATTCTGCAATATCGTGAAAATTCACAGAAATATTGTGCTATTATTTTTAGGCCCTACTGCCCACCCCTAGTCTCTACTGTCAGTTCCTTTATCATCTGTGGTATCGGAAGTTTCTGCTATCAGCAACATTTGCTCAAGTACATGTACCTTTCTATTTCTTTATTATTTCTTTATTCTATTATTTAAAGGTTAGCTAATAAAAGCATTCAAATTTAATAAGTGAAAAAAGCAAAACAATGATTGACAGCAGCAGGATGCTTTTATATCTGTCCATATCTTTCCTCTTGCATCTGTTCTGGGCCCCAAAATCCCTGCAGCTTTACAATAACTCCCAGCAGAGGAGCCAAGGAGGCCTTTGGGGGGACCTGCATCAGTTCTGGCCTCAAACCAGCATAAACAAGGCTTCCTGTTCTGCTTTTAAACTCCTAAACTAAAACCCCACGGGAGCCGGCTGCTACCTCGATCTGGTTCAAAAGTGAAAAAGAAAGGAAAGAGAACAAAAAATGAAAAAAACTGCAGGAATGGTGTTGTTGAGTGAGTCAGGCAGCAAGCAGGGCACCAGCGGCTAAATCATAGCGTAGGATTTTATCCAAACCCCCAAAGTCACGCATTCAGCTTCCTGCAGAGAGGCCTTGACAGCAATCAGCGAGTGATGCTCCCCGGCTATCAGGGCCGATAGACGCCCCGCCGCCCCGGCTCAGATGAGCTCCCTGCCACAGCAGAAATAGGAATGGTGTAAATCAGCTGCCCGGGAACTCCAACATGCTTAAGCATGAGTCCAGGCGGTGTGTGTAAATCTCAGGGGGGGGTGCTCAGCTGCAGGTCTATGACTAGAAAACCAGGGACCAGATATCAGTGCATGCAAATTTAAAAAAAGAATGGTGCATTTTCTGCACAGACGGGCAGAACAGACGGAAACTGTACTCAAGTAACAGAAGCGTTACTGTATGATATCAATTACTCAAGTACAAGTAAGAGTAGTCAGCAAAAAAGTAACTGAAAGCTAGCTACAGGAGTAACGCTTGTTTGTTTTGGAGGTTGTCCCTTTTAAATTTGTGACTTTTCACTGAAATTTGCATTTTTTTTCATAAATTTTTTGCTGCTTCTTTTTAATTTTCTCGTACAACTGTGACATTTTTCTTTTAAAAAAAGCTTTAACTTTTTATCTGATACATTTGTTGTACAATAAGTCACAAATTGATGAGGAAAACGATGCAGATTTATGAGAAATGTTGCTAAATTGCAAGTAAAAGAAGTTTTAAATTTGGTCAATGGCAGTGCGGTGGCACAGTGGTTAGCACTGTGGCAGCACAGCAACCCACCCTTGGCCGGGGGATCCTGGGTTCGATCCCAGCCCCCGACCAACAGTGATGTGTGTGGAGTTTGCATGTTCTCCCCGTGTCTGCGTGGGTTTACTCCGGGATTCCTCCGGTTTCCTCCCACAGGCCAAAAACATGCAGGTTAGGTTAAGTGGAGACTCTAAAGTGGCCCTCGGTGTGAATGTGTGTGTGAATGGTGAAGGGATAGCGCAGAACCGTGGCTGCCTCATCCATCCAGGTGGATGCCCTCAAGTTCCCCTCTGGGGATCAATAAAGTGTACAAAATCAAATCAAAAAAAGGCAAAAAATCAAAAAAATTTACAGGAAAAAAAATGGCTAATTTAGGAGAAAAAAAAATTTCAGCTGGGGGAGTGGGGGCTTCTTTGGGCATGGAGGGCACTGGGGGGAGATGCTGAGGTCTCTGGCCCGGGGGGTGGGGGCGCTGGCCTCCCCAGGCGCCGGCCGCCTGGCCTCCCTTGGCCGTCCCTCTGGGGGTGGATGCCTGGCTTTTCTGGGGCTTGTTGACCTCGGACATCTGTGCCCTGTGGGGGTTGGTGGCGCTGCCTTGCCTGCTCGGGGGTGTCCAAGGGGGGGGGGGGTGGAAGTTGCTCCAACCGGCCACCCTCTTCGTATGTTTCCTGCCAAACCACTCACTTGCACACACTTATTTTGCGAGCGCTCTCATATACACGCACATGGACGCACACACACAAATGCACCTTTAACAGATGCAGATGCCAGACTCATGTTGAGACGTCTTCCGTGGAGGAAGCAGGCTGTCTTCTGTTTGTTTTAGTTGTTGGTTTGCTCGTCTTTTTTGTCTGTTCCTCTCCCTTTTCTTTCCCCCTCCACACACTTCATTTCCCCATTCCCCATCCTGTCGGGTCCTTCATGGGTAAAATACATAAAGAATTTAAATGAAGAATTAAAAGCTATTACAGGAAGAGTTTACAACAATATTCAATACATAGAAAGGTGCTGTACAAAGCTCCTTTTGGCAAAGTAAATCTGTTTTGGCACAACAGGGGGAACAGATCTCTGTTCTGCTCACCTAGCTGTGTGACAGGACAAGGGGGGGGAGGAGAAAAAAGTTTGAGGAAAAAGTTGCAAATCTACAAGAAAAAAGTTCAAAATTTACAGGAAAAAAAAATGCAAATTTACAAGTAAAAAACAGCAAATTTCTGAGAAAAAAGTTGCAAATTAATGAGAAAAAAAGAAGAAAATCCACAGGAAAAAAGTTACAAAATGGAGAAAAAAAATGAAAATTTTTGAGGAAAAAGTTGCAAATCCACAAGCAAAAAAGATTAAAAATTTCCAGGAAAAAATTGCAAGTTTACAAAGAAATTTACATTGCAAATTTACAATAAGCTTTTTTGAAGATAAAGTTGAAAATCTACAAGAAAAAAGTTCAAAATTTGCAGGAAAAAAATGCAAATTTACAAGAAAAAACTGCAAATTTCTGAGAAAAAAGTTGCAAATTAATGAGAAAAAAAGAAGAAAATCCACAGGAAAAAAGTTACAAAATTAGGAGAAAAAAAATGAAAATTTTTGAGGAAAAAGTTGCAAATCAACAAGAAAAAAGTTTAAAATTTATAGGAAAAATTGCAAATTTACAAGAAAAATTGCAAATTTATGATTAAAAAAGTTGCAAATTTAGGGGAAAAAACTGACAAATTTTTGTGGAAAAAGTTGCAAATCAGCAAGAAAAAAGTTTAAAATTTATAGGAAAAATTGCAAATTTACAAGAAAAATTGCAAATTTATGATAAAAAAGTAGCAAGTTTAGGGAAACGACAAATTTTTGAGGAAAAAGTTGCAAATCCACAAGCAAAAAAGATTAAAAATTTCCAGGAAAAAATTGCAAGTTTGCAAGAAAAAAAAATGCAAATTTACAAAGAAATTTACATTGCAAATTTAACAACAACTGAAAAATTTTTGAAGACAAAGTTGCAAATCCACAAGAAAAAAGTTTAAAACTTACAGAAAAGAAACTGCAAATTTACAAGGAAAAAAATGCAAATTTGGGAGAAAAAAGATTGAAAATTAACAGGCAAAAAGTTCAGAATTTAGGAGAACAAAAAGGACAAATTCCTGAGGAAAAATTTGCTAATCTACAAGAAAAAAAATTAATTTCCAGGAAAAAATTGCAAGTTTACAAGAAAACAAGAGCTCTCTGAGGCGAGTGCAATATTCCCCACCTCCGTTTTCTTTGAAGATTCCAATATTAACTGAAGAAGATCAGTTTTCAACTTTTCAATATAATTACTGTGACAGAACCCAATTATGATAAGCCCATCATCCACGAATAAACAAAGTATACAACCCATAGTTGTAGGTCAGGATGCCGAGGTGAACCTGTGTAGCAAGTTTGGTGACCATAGAGAGCTTTCCACGTTCTATAGTATGAGATCATACGGAGTGCCAACCCTGATCTTGGACCTGTTGACCCCAAACCTGTAGTCAGAGGTCATGGTCTCAGAGTGAACCTGTGTACCAGGTTTGGTGGTCCTAGCTTTACTCATTTTATAGTAATAATAAATGTAGCATTCACTATAGTGCAACTGCAAGATTAACTTTGAACTTTGACCCCTTGACCACAAACCCATAGTTAGGTGAAGGTGTAAATAGTCCAAAATGTGTATTAGATACAACTTCTGTGTCGATTTGAAAAGTAGTTATTGTGTTTAGAAGATTTAGGGAAAATCTGACCTCTGACCTTTGAACTCAAGGTCATCTGATGAGAGTGAAATTGTAATATGCGCATCATCAGAGTCTATAAAACCATAGTACCAAGTTTCAAAACAATCGGAACCAAAACTGTAGGAGTAGATTTCACAAAAGTGGGATGGACGGACTGACCCATAACATAATCCCCCTTTGGGCTTTGACCAACAGGGGATAAAAATGCTAATTTACAAGAAAAAAAATGTAAATTTATGAGAAAAAAGTTTTAAAAATTTTTTTTTAAAAAAGTTTGAAATTTTTAAGAGAAAAAAGGCACAAATTTTTTAAGAAAAATGTTGCAGATATGTGATATTTTTTTTTTTTTTTGCATTTCTGCTTAGAATTGGTCATTCAGAGTCCTGTTATTCAGTTGATTTACACCTCTGATTGGGGATGGGGGGACAGTTCTGGTGATTTAGCAGCCCACCTTAGCTCTAGTTCTACTGGAGCATCCCTCTGCTCCACCCACATCTGCTGATGAGTCAGTCGGATTGGTGCGAGTGTTGGCGAGGAGGACGAAGGTAAACAGGCGGGTCCAGGCGCCAGAGCTCGTTCTCGGCTCTGCTCCGCTCTCCCCTGACGGCCGTGACATTGATAGGAAACCCACGCAACACTCCAGCTAATGAGGCCAACACAGAAATGGGCGAGTCAGGCTCAGACCAAACGCGGGAATGCACGCCGAGCTGTCCTCACACCAGCAGCATAATGACCTGTCAGGGTACCGCCCGCGCAGGAAGCACAGAAACGGCACACACAAAAAGAAATGTTCTGCTGATGGGAGGGAACAGCCCAACTCTCATCTGCAGCAGGAACATCCACAACAGCAGCAGTTTGTGTTTGGATAACACACTGTAGCACAATTACACACCGTAACACAAATCCCGGTCCCGGGCAGAAAGTGTTGTTTGCCAATTGTTTATACCCAAAATAAAAGGAGAGAAGCTATTTTTCCCCTTTACAAACCTTATTCAAGCTGCAGTTGTCAATCTTGAAAACTCCCCCAAGCAACTTTATTCAGCTGTGTACAAGTTTAGTGTAAATACATGTCAGTTTAGACTGAAACTCCTCTAAGAAGTTGCAAAAGAAACCAGAGAGCTGCATGGAAGACTCAGCCATGATAGTGCAATTATAAAAAGGCTGCACAAGTTTGGCTTGTTTTGGAGGGCTGCCAGAAGAAATCCACTTTTCTCTAAAAAGAAAGAGGAAACATGGCTTCGGTTTGCAATGAACGAACCACAGGGCTTCTGGAATAATATCCTTTATACAAAATGCAAGACCAAAGTAGAGTCTGTTGTGGATTTCCTTTATATTAACAAGTGTCCCTTGTTAATCTTGTTAATTTGGTGACTAAATAAAGGTGCAGAGTCAAAGACGCCTTTTGTGGGTATTTATTCTTGATCAAGAGGAGGATTTCATGCAGCAGTTAAGCAGAAATGTTCACAGTCAAAATGGTGTGTGTAGATTTTATACCTTGAAACAAACAAAGATAATACGTTATGAGAATGTTTTGTGGGAAAACAGAGCCCAGCTGTCTCCTGGAACTGAGCTTGGTAAGGCAAGAGTCTCAGTGTCCAAGGAAGAAACATGATATATATATACACTACCGTTCAAAAGTTTGGGGTCACCCAGACAATTATTTTGTGTTTTCCATGAAAAGTCACACTTATTTACCACCATGAGTTGTAAAATGAATAGAAAATATAGTCAAGACATTGACAAGGTTAGAAATAATGATTTGTATTTGAAATAATAATTTTTTCCTTCAAACTTTGCTTTCATCAAAGAATCCTCCATTTGCAACAATTACAGCATTGCAGACCTAACATGATTGCACAAGGGTTTTCTAATCATCCATTAGCCTTCTGACGCAATGAGCAAACACATTGTACCATTAGAACACTGGAGTGATAGTTGCTGGAAATGGGCCTCTATACACCTATGTAGATATTGCACCAAAAACCAGACATTTGCAGCTAGAATAGTCATTTACCACATTAGCAATGTATAGAGTGTATTTCTGATTAGTTTAAAGTTATCTTCATTGAAAAAAAGTGCTTTTCTTTCAAAAATAAGGAAATTTCTAAGTGACCCCAAACTTTTGAACGGTATATATATATATATATGCACGGTGGCACAGTGGTTTAGCACTGTGGCAGCACAGTTTTACCCTCGGCCGGGGGATCGCGGGGATCATGAGGTTGTGGGTTCGATCCCAGCCCCCGACCAACAATGAGCTGTGTGGAGTTTGCATGTTCTCCCCATGTTGCATGGGTTTACTCCGGGATTTCTCCGGTTTCCTCCCGCATACCAAAAACATGTAGGTTTAGGGCGCTCGCACACGCAGCGACCAGCAGCCGGTGGCTTGTCACCAGACTGCAAACCAAGTCTACCTACGGGTACAAATAAGTAACAAAAAAATAAATAAATAAATAAAAAAAAAAAAAATATATATATATATATATATATATATACACATACAGCAGGGTTTCCTCTGGTAACATTTCTGTGCGGTGGCCCGCCGCACTAAGGAAATTTGCCGCCGTGCCTAAAAATATTAATTTAAGAAAAATTAAATATGAAAGAAACGCTCCGCAAGCGCGCACACGAACAACGCGTGTGACTGTCATCCGCGCGAAACCGCCCCGCCCCCCGATGCCCGCGTGACCGTTTCTGCAGGCAGAGCATGTCTCTGTAGTGTTGCTGTCCGAGAGAAACATGAGCTTATTAAAGTACTTTAAACGCGGAAAAAGGTACAAGACATAAGCAGTGGAGGCATTTATGGTGGTTTTAACCCGCTGGTAACTGGACCAACAATGAGGAGTCACTTAGCTAACAGGTCTGGTTAGGCTTCATTGTAGGGAAAGGCAAGAGTGACTGATGAATCGCTGAGAATTTACTTCACCAGCTACAACAATATTAACTAATAATTTATGTATCTGGCAAGTTAAGATGACCAAAATTCACGAAGTCAATGACTTTAATCCGTCAGCAGCCTTCAGACAAACTAAACGTGCCAAGATTTGGATTTCAAAATAAGAGAGGTTTTTCCTGCTGTCTGCTTGGTGAGGAGATTTATAAAAAAAACTATAAATATATAGAACTATTATAACAGAAATAACTACATATTTGGTCATTTAAGTGAATTTATTTCATTAAATATAATTTTAATAATTTTATTTCCTTGAATTCAGAGTTATTGTTCTGTTCTGGCTCTACAAAATTATGATCAAAAGTTTAAATTTTATGAGGAAAAAAGTAAAAAATTTGCCACATTCTGTTTCACATTTATTTAAAAAAAAAACAACAACAAACAAACAGCAATTTTATAATAATCTGCCTTTGTCCATCAGACAGGCCTCTTCACTGCCCAGTTTTAAAACTCCTCTTAAAACCCATTTTTATCCTCTGGCTTTTGACCCAGTTTGAGACATGGATTTTATTTGTTCTTGTTGTCTCTATTGTATGACTATTGTTTTGTTTGTGCTGTTTTGTACTTTAGTTGTACTTTTTTTATTTTATTTATCGTTGATGTACAGCACTTTGTGTCAACTGTCGATTTTAAAGAGCTTTATAAATAAAATTGGATTGGATTAAAAAAAGATAAACATTAACCGTAAAATAATCCATAAATTTATAATAGTGTCAAATGTAAAAGAGAAAATTACAAATTTGAGGAAAATTGTTAAAAATTTAGATAAATTTACAGAGAAAAGTAGAAAACTATAAGAAAATTGTTATAAATTTTGAAGCAAAACCTCAAACCTTCAAAACTGAAGTCATTACTTAAGTTTTTAAGTGGGTGCTCTTGGTACCAAAAGCCAGTTTAGAAAGCTTGGAGAGGAGAGTACTGGAGAGGAGAGTCCGGCCGTTGGTCGAACCTCGGATTCAGGAGGAACAATGTGGTTTTCGTCCTGGCCGTGGCACATCAGACCAGCTCTTTACCCTCTCGAGAATTCTTGAGGGTTCGTGGGAGTTTGCCCAACCAGTTTACATGTGTTTTGTGGACTTGGAGAAAGCATTTGACCGCGTCCCTCGTGGATTTTTGTGGGGGGTGCTTCGGGAGTATGGGGTATCGGGCTGGTTGTTACGAGCTATTCGGTCTCACAAAACATTCATAATTGGAATTTACTCATTCATACTTAAATTATATGATCAGAGGTGGGTGTAGTAGCCAGAAATTGTACTCATGTAAAAGCAGTGCTTTGAAATTAATAATTAAAAGTAGGCAACCAACAATTTCTAGTTGAGTTAATGGTACCAAGAGCATCCATCCATCCATCCATCCATCTTCTACCGCTTTTCCGGAGGTCCGGGTCGCGGAGGCAGCAGTTCAAGCAGAGAAGCCCAGACTTCCCTCTCCCCAGCCACCTGCTCCAGCACTTCAGAGAGGATACCAAGGCGTTCCCAGACCAGCTGGGAGACATAGTCTCTCCACCGTGTCCTGGGTCTGCTCCGGGGTCTCCTCCCAGTGGGACGTGCCTGAAACACCTCAAGTGGGAGGCGTCCAGGAGGCATCCTAATCAGATGCCCATACCACCTCAACTGACTCCTTTCAATGTGGAGGAGCAGCGGTTCTACCCTGAGCCTCTCTCAGATGACTGAGCTACTCACCCCATCACTGAGGGTGAGTCCAGCAATCCTACGGAGAAAGCTCATTTCAGCCGCTTGAATCCGCGATCTTGTTCTTTCGGTCATTACCCAAAGCTAGTGACCATAGGTGAGAGTAGGAACGTAGACTGACTGGTAAATCGACAGCTTTGCCTTAGAACTAAGCTCCCTCTTCACCACAACAGACCGGTACAATGTCCGCATCACTGCAGATGCTGCTCCAATCTGTCTGTCAATCTCTCACTCCATTTTCCTCTCACTCGTGAACAAACACCCCAAGATACTTAAACTCCTCCACTTGGGGCAGGAGCCTGTCCCCAACCCAGAGAGGACAAGCCACCTTTTACTGGCTGCTGTACCTTGTCCGAATATCTGCTGGCAAGATATTCTGGTTTTGGTGCCATCTGCAAATAAAGCTTCAGGAGGAGCCTCAACAAAAGGACAATGCAAGGAGTCACGTGAGCTGTATTCTCTGTTCCATCTGCTGAATAAAACACCTGAGATTTGAGAATAATTCAGCATCTGATCAGATACAAAATTAAAAGAGAAATAATGTAATTTTTTTAAATTAAATTTCCATTTTTACTTTCTTAAGAGTAGTCCAGAATTTTTCATATAGTTAGTTAATTTTCTCCATAAATTTACGTCCAATATTATTCATAATTTTCATTTCAACTCTTCCAAATTCATGTTAAAGTCCATGGTTTTATAGATGTGCTCACATGGTTACGCTATCCTCAATTACAAATTTAATGTGATGGCTTAATGTTGATCATTTCACCTGTTTACAAGTTATTTGAATGTGATGTCATTTAATCAGCTTCACTTAAGTAAATCTGTAAAATGAGAGAAGTCGTTGAGTAATTTATTCCTGTCTGTGGATATTCTAAGCCACAGTATCAAATTCACTAATATTTTGAGACTGATTGATTTAATTAATTGATGATTAAACAGGTATAAAGTGCAATTAATTAATAGATTGTTCACAAGAGAGTGAGCTGGTGCCCCAACGAGTGATAGCTATTGTTTTCTGGTGTGTATGGGTGAACTGGGAGGTAAATTCCCATTCCCGCATACCCTTTCAAGTTTAAATTAAATAATCTTTATACCTGATCATAATTATAAATTAAATATTGCTACACCTAATTTTTTCACATGACTGTATAGATAGATAGATAGATAGATAGATAGATAGATAGATAGATAGATAGATAGATAGATAGATAAAAAAAACAGGGACACAGTGTAATATTAATCACTATAATTGCTGAAAAAAAAAGAAATATTTCACAAGTTGCTTTGGCAAAAACCACCACAGTGTATCAGTGCAAACGCATCATAAAACGCATCATACCAACCATCAAGCACGGTTGTGGAGTGGGAATGATCTGGGCTTGCTTTGCAACTGCGGAGCCTGAGAACCTTGCAGTCATAAAGCCAACGGTAAACTCTTTTGCTTACCAGTATTCTGGAGACAAATGTGAAGTTATCTGTCCAACAGCTGAAGACTGGCCACAACTGGGTTGTGCAACAGGCCAATGATGAAAAGCGCAGCTGCAAATCTACGACAGACTGGCAGAATCACAGTATTGGAATGGCCAATTTGAAGTCTAGACCTCGACCTGATTGAAATGTTGGGGAGAGCTGTGCAGTAACAAATGTCCCCAAACGTCAATGGGTTAAAGGCAACACTGTCAAGAAGAGTGGCCCAGAATTCCTCCACAATGATGTGACTGACCAGATTGTCAGTGATGGTGCAGCCAATTCCAGCCTGATACAATTACCCCAAAAGCACCCAGATCTCCTGACCTTTTTAATTTTATTAACCTTTATTTATACAGGTAGTCTCATTTACACACAAGGTCTCATTTTCAAGAGAGACCTGTCAAAACAAAACACAGTACAACACAGAGTTACAGACAACACTAAGCCACCTTAATCAGTACAAAACAACAAAGAAACCTGAACCTGACCCTGAACTTGACCGTGAGCTCAACCTGGATGCAGACCCACCTGAAGATCATTGTGGAGTTTGCTGAGATTCAGGGCAATTGCCTATGAGGTGTAGTGATTTTTCTGAAATCCCATACACTAAATTGTCAAAAGTTTTGGGACACCCCTTGAAATAAATGGGCACCAATGCACAAAGCAATGTCCAACACACTCTTAAAACTAGTAGAAAGCCATGCCATGCAGCTCAAACAGCTTCAGCTCTTCTGGGGAAGACTTTCCAGAAGGTTTAAAAGTGTGTTTATGGGATTTTTTTGAGCATTCTTCCAGAAGTGCATTTGTGAGGTCAGGCACTGATGCTGGACGAGAAGGCCTGGCTCGCAGTCTCTGCTCTAAATCATCCCAAAGGTGTTCTCTCAGGTTGAGGTAAGGGCTCTGTGCAGGCCACACTAAACTCGCTCATACACGTCTTTATCGACCTTGCTTTGTGCATTGGTGAACATTCATTTGGAGGGGTGTCCCAACACTTGTGGCAATATAGTGTAAGGGTAGTATCTCACTGGGTTGTAACAACTTGAGACTAGTTGGACAATGACATTCTAAAGGGAGTTTCCAAATGTTTCCAAACATTCTTGGTGGTTCTCATTTTCCTCCCCTGAGTAGCAGGGTCTCGCACTCATCTTGCAGGAATTTTGAACATTTTCAAAAAATTTGTGCGACAGCTTTATCTCAAGTCTGAGTCATTGCAGGTGTCTCAAACCCATCTCAACTTCATCTCGAGTGTTGGGCAGCCAGAGTTTGGTTCGTATTGCCAACACTCGGTCGGAGTCATTCCCAGTGAGAGTTGGACTCCGCCAGGGCTGCCCTTTGTCATTGATCCTGTTCATAATTTTTATGGACAGGATTTCTAGGTGCAGCCAGGGAACGGAGGGTGTCATGCTTGGTGACCACAGGATCTCATCTCTGTTGTTTGCAGATGATGTTGTCCTGTTGGCTTCATCCAGCAATGACTTACAGCTCTTGCTGGGATGGTTTTCCGCTGAGTGTGAAGTGGCTGGGATGAAAATCAGCACCTCCAAGTCCGAGTCCATGGTCCTCAGCCAGAAAAAGGTGGATTGTCCTCTCTGGGTTGGGGACAGGCTCCTGCCCCAAGTGGAGGAGTTTAAGTATCTTGGGGTCTTGTTCACAAGTGAGGGGAAAATGGAGCGAGAGATTGACAGACGGATTGGAGCAGCATCTGCAGTGATGCGGACATTGTACCGGTCTGTTGTGGTGAAGAGGGAGCTTAGTTCTAAGGCAAAGCTGTCGATTTACCAGTCAATCTATGTTCCTACTCTCACCTATGGTCATGAGCTTTGGGTAATGACCGAAAGAACAAGATCGCGGATTCAAGCAGCTGAAATGAGCTTTCTCCATAGGATTGCTGGACTCACCCTCAGAGATAGGGTGAGGAGATCAGTCATCCGGGAGAGGCTCAGAGTAGAACCGCTGCTCCTCCACATTGAAAGGAGTCAGTTGAGGTGGTATGGGCATCTGATTAGGATGCCTCCTGGACGCCTCCCATTTGAGGTGTTTTGGGCACGTCCCACTGGGAGGAGACCCCGGGGCAGACCCAGGACACGGTGGAGAGACTATGTCTCCCAGCTGGTCTGGGAACGCCTTGGTATCCTCTCTGAAGAGCTGGAGCAGGTGGCTGGGGAGAGGGAAGTCTGGGCTTCTCTGCTTGAACTGCTGCCTCCGCGACCCGGACCTCCG
The DNA here is from genome assembly GCA_020510985.1 of Pholidichthys leucotaenia. Taxonomy (NCBI): domain Eukaryota; kingdom Metazoa; phylum Chordata; class Actinopteri; order Cichliformes; family Pholidichthyidae; genus Pholidichthys; species Pholidichthys leucotaenia. The sequence goes on from CM035840.1 coordinate 439,024,859, forward strand.
GAAAAGCAGTAGAAGATGGATGGATGGATGGACATGTTGCAAATGTTCTGCAACACTTGCATGACATGTATGCTAACACCTGAAGAACTTTGGCCAAAAACTCCCTGGGAGTTTATGCAATATTATTGCAACATTCGTGAGACAGTATGATTCCAAGTGAAAATTGTTGCAAATTCTTGAATTAGGGTAGTATCTCATGGGGCAGAGACAGCTTGCAATAAGTTGGAAATAAAAAAAAAAAAAAAAACGTGAGACAAATCCGAGAATCTGAAACAATTTCACTTGGAATCACATCGTCTCATGAACATTGCAATAATGTTGCATAAACTCCCAGCAAGATTTTTGCCCAAGTTCTCCAGGTGTTTGCATACATGTCATGCAAGTGTTGCAGGACATTCTCAAAAGACTAACTTTAGGGTTTTTTTGCACTGACGACAGTCCCGTAATGGCTGCCCAACACTCAAGATGAGGTTGAGACAGGTTTGAGACACCTGCGATGACTCTCAGACTATTTTGAGAGAAAGCTGTCGCACAATTTTTTTGAACATGCTCAAAATTCCTGTGAGATGAGTGCAAGACCCTGTGACTCAGGAGAGGAAAATGAGAACCACCGAGAATGTTTGGAGACATTTTGGAAACTCCCTCGAGAATACCGTTCTCCAACTAGTCTCAAGCTGTCTCAGCCCAGTGAGATACGACCCTTAGTGCGAAGATCTCCTGACCTTTGAGCTCGAGCATAACCTGGATGTAGACCCTCTTTAGGATTATTGTGTGTGAGTCTGGTGAGCATCAGGGCCACCATAAAACCATCATGAAAATTATTATTGCTGCTAAAGTTGACCCTACATGCCGTTGAATCATGGGGTGTACTTAGTTTCTCGACACATGGAATTTGCATTTGGCCTTTTTGTTGAATAAATAATGACACAGTGGAAACAGCTGTGTGGTGCTAGAGTTACATCATTTTAGATGATTCTCTGATATGTAAAATGGTAGAACTGAAAGACTGAGTACTTTCTTTTTCACATGACTGTAAATAAAAATAGGCAAACACGTAGATATCTGACTGTTCCTTCTGGCTCATTTCCTTGAAGAGAAAAGATGAAGAAGAAGAGGAAGAAGTGATTTTCTCGATGTGGGGCTGAGGTCACTTTCAGCTGAAACGTTCCAGCTGTTATCCTGCAAATTGTCTGCCGGCAGCGGTGACGGCAGAGAGCGGCTAAGAGCCTCCTTTAGCAGCTAATTGCCGTGATTACCTTCTCAAGGCCGAGTCTGGACTGTCAGTCCGTCAGTGGGGAGAGAGGCGGGGAGGCTTAGCTGATAAAACAGCAAGATGCAATTGGCGGATTAATGGTGGAGCCTCGAATGCTGCTGAATGGAGAAAGGCCCGAGGTCACCGCATTGAGGTCCCCGGCGGCGCCACCGATCACATCGATCCCCCATGGACAACCACATGCTCCTGGCTTGTGTTTTATGCCGGCACTCTCCATTGATTTGGGAAGAGTATCCATAGATTTAATTACACGAGTAACACATAAAGCGTCGGGAGCTGGGAGAGGTTACAGGCGGCAAGAAATACGGCCGTGCCGTGGTAATGTAATGACCGGGGGCTGGATTTGTGGGACAGGCGTGGAGTTTACAGGTGGGAAGGTCTGAGGCCTTTTTTTCTCTCTCTCCCGCAGTGCATTAGCTCCATTAGCAGCACCCGTGCAGAGGAAAACAATGATGGTGCAGCGAAGATTTACAGCTGCAGTTTGTCTGTTTAGAGAGTCGTCTTAATGCTGGGGCCTCTGCTGGGTGTTGAGCCCATTAAAAGTTCAGCTCAGACAGGATCTATTTGCAACCTTTTTCCTCATGAATCTGCAACTTTTTTCTCAAAAACATGTGATATTTTTCTCAAAATTGGTAATCGTTTTTCTCATAAATTTTCTGGGTTTTTTTCTTATAAATTTGCATTTTTTTCCCCTGTACATTTTCAACTTTTTTCTTGTAGAATTGCAACTTTTTTCTCAAAAATTTGTGACTTTTTTCAGATAAATTTGTGAAGAAATTGTCGATTTTTTTTCTCATAAATATGTCACTGGCTAGCGACGATGTCCCCAGTCGAAGTCAGCAGCGCCCCATCCACACCACACACAGTGTGGACAGGGAGCTGCTTCCCCCTCCTGAGGCACCGGACAGTTTGCCAGAATCTTTTCAAGGCCAACTGAAAGCCTTGTTCCGTGGCCTCATCAAACCCCTCCCACACCCGAGTTTTTGCTTCAGCAACCACCCGAGCTGCACTCCGCTTGGCCTGTTGGTACACCTCAGCTGTTTCGGGAGTCCCACAAGCCAACCAAGCTCGATAGGACTCCTTCTTCAGCTTAATGGGATGAGAATCAGCACCTCCAAGTCCGAGTCCATGGTCCTCAGACGGAAAAAGGTGAATTGTCCCCTCCGGGTTTGGGACAAGCTCCTGTCCCAAGTGGAGGAGTTTAAGTATTTTGGGGTCTCATTCACGAGTGAGGGGAGAATGGAGCAAGAGATTGACAGACGGATAGGAGCAGCATCTGCAGTGATGCGGACGTTGTACCGGTCTGTTGTGGTGAAGAGGGAGCTTAGTTCTAAGGCAAAGCTGTCAATTTACCGGTCAATCTACGTTCCTACCCTCACCTATGGTCATAAGCTTTGGGTAATGACCGAAAGAATGAGATCGTGGACACAAGCGGCTGAAACGAGCTTTCTCCGTAGGATTGCTGGACTCACCCTCAGAGATAGGGTGAGGAGCTCAGTCATCTGGGAGAGGCTCAGAGTAGAACCACTGCTCCTCCACATTGAAAGGAGCCAGCTGAGGTGGTTTGGGCATCTGATCAGGATGCCTCCCACTTGAAGTGTTTTGGGCATGTCCCATTGAGAGGAGACCCCAGGGGCAGACCCAGGACTCGCTGGAGAGACTACGTCTCCCAGTTGGTCTGGGAACTTCTTGGTATCCTCTCTGAAGAGCTGGAGCAGGTGGCTGGGGAGAGGGAAGTCTGGGCTTCTCTGCTTGAGCTGCTGCCTCTGTGACCCGGACCGCCAGAAAAGCAGTAGAAGATGGATGGATGGATGGATGGAATATGTAACTTTTTTCCTGTAAATTTTCATCTTTTTTTGTATTTTTTTTTAAAGTTTAATCCTGTAAATTTTCAACTTCTCTTTAAAATTTTCAACTTTTTTCTCATAAATTTGCAACTTAAATTTTCATCTTTTTTCTCATAAATTTTCACCCTTTTCCCTGTAAATTTACCAGTTTTTTTCTCATAAAGTTGCAACATTTTAACATAAATTTGAAACTTTTTCTCATATATTTGTGATATTTTTCTCAAAAATTGCTGACTTTTTCCATCATAAATTTGCATTTTTTTTCCTGTAAATTTTCAACTTTTTTCTTGTAGATTTGCAGCTTTTCTCTCAAAAAGTTGACTTTTTTTTCCCCTTTAAATTTGCAGGTTTTTCCTCAAAGATTTGACTTTTTCTCAGAAATTGTTGTTTTTTTTCCTCATAAATTTGTACCTTTTTTCCTGTAAATTTTCACCTTTTTGACATTAACGCTCAAAACTGGACATTTTCAGAAAGGCTGCAACAATTAAAAAAACAAATTGGCTGCAATAATGTATTAATTACAGAAAATTTTAACAAAATATGTCAATGATGTGTGCGAGCTGTAAAAATGCTGAAAAAGTGGAATCAATGACGCCTTTAACAAAAGTTCTCAGTGATATTTGTGATACTGCATGACATCTTCATGTATCACGGCACACAAAGCTTGTTCTCTTTCATGCATCTTTGTTTGTACATTACTTCTTGGTAACATATTCCCCCCTCTTGATATTCACAAAAACTCGTCATAATCTGAAGCGCTAATTATTGTTTATCTGTCATTATTTCACCAAGAAGCTTTCATAACTTCTCAACAGATGCTAGAGAGCTAAAATAAATGTTATTCCCCTCACTGCGGTTGTAATAATTAGTGCTCATCATCGTCACTGAATACATGACAGAGTTTAGAAATAAATCAGGAGGAGACGCTAATGAAGACGGCGAGCACGGTGGACAGGTTTTTTAAAAAATCATTAGGTCTGTGTATTTAAAATTCATGTTGAGAAAAGATGTTAAAAATTTAAGAGTAACACACACAGAGTTCATAGGAAAATGTAATAAAAAAAAGATGAATACAGGCACAATCAAAATTATTGGTGTTAATGAATATTTCGAGAATTTACCCAGATTCAGCTGTTTCCAAAAAAGAAATCGAACAAACAATACTTGTTAAATGGTGAAATACTTAAACATTTTTTTTGTTTATTTCGCCTGAAGTTGATTTAATTTTGCATTTATTAACTGCTATTTACCTTGACGATGGAGCCTGATAAGCCAACGTTCAAACTAAGGATGGAAGAAGCATGTCGACGCAGTTCTTGGAGATGTTAAAGAAACGTCTGTGGCACGTTTCGGTCAGAATACCCTGGGGATTAAATCCTGGCCAGCATGTCCACGTGGGTCCCACCAAAGGTTATACTGGGCTGTCTCATGGGTCCCATGTGGGTTGGTCTGCGGGGTCCACGTTGGCCCCATCTGTGTTTGCCCACATGGACTTTACCTGAGGTACAGGTGAGCAGGTTTCAGTCACAGTGGCGCCATGGGCAAAATGACACAATACAATCACAAATTTATGAGGAAAAAAAAGTGAAAATTTAGGAGAGAAAAGTTGCAAATTTACAAGAAAAAAAATTGTAAAATTACTTGAAAAGAGTTACAAACTTACAAGAAACATTTAACAAATTTACAAGAAAAAAAAGTCACAAATTTCTGATAAAGTGAAAATTTATAAGAAAGAGAAAAATTTACTAAAAAAAAGTCAAATTTTCTCAAAAAAAAAGTCAAATGTCTGAGAAAAAGTGAAAATTTAAGAGAAAAACGCTGCAAATTTACAAGAAAAAATTAAAAGATTACTTAAAGAGTTACAAACTTACAAGAAAAATTTAGCAAATTTACAAAAAAAAGTCACTAATTTATGAGGAAAAAATAGAAAAAGTGACAAATTAACAAAAAAAGTAGCAAATGTATGACTAAATATACTGGAAAATTTTGAGGGAAAAAATCCCAAATTTATGAGGAAAAGCTGTAAGTGTAGAATATATATATATTTTTTTAATTTACAAGAAAAATGTTGCAAATTTATGGAAAAAAAAATCACAAATGTACAAGAAAATTGCAAATTTATGAGGAAAAAGTTGCAAGATTACAGTAAAAAAGTTACAAATTTATGAGAAAGTTTCAAGTTTTCAAGAAAAAATGATCAAATTAGGGGGGAAAAGTCACAAATTTGCAAGAAAATAGCAAATTTATGAGAAAACAAGTTGAAAACAGGCAAACAGGAAAAGGCCACGTGGGCCAACACAGATGGGACCAACACGGAATCCATGGCCAAACCCACATGAGACCAATAAGACAGCCCACCTGGACATGCTGGCTGGGTTGTCGGTGCTTCTGGACCGCCCTCAGAGTCGCACCGTTTTCAGACGGGCCTCACTTTGGGACGGAGCTTCAAAGAGCCGCCCTCGGGTTCAGACCCAGTCTGTGGTTCCACTAACATGTTTACTCGACGAAGCGTCCTCACAGGAAGTAAAAAGGAAATCTGTGCATGTGTGAGGGAGTCTCAGAGGTAATGAATAAACGTCCAGAATGACATCAAACAGCACCGCTGCTGTCATTAGCCAAAGGATGTTTTCCTTTTTGCTAAGAAGAAGGGAAAGAAAACCTGTTTTTCCCTGTTTTGGATTCAGAGGAGGCTGACAGTAATAGCAGTTTGTGCTGTCATCAGGAAGCTGTTGTTTTGACAGAGAGGCTGCTCAGCCCTTTTCTCATTTTTCCACTCAGAGATGTTTCTTCTTCCTCCTGATGAACCTCCTCCACCTCTTCCTGTCACCGCGCCACTGTCAACACGCCGCCTGTTTACCTGCCTCACAACCGTCTGTGACTCCATTACCATTGTGGAACTCACACACTGGCGAGTGGATATAAGGTATCTGACAGCACATCTGACGGCTGCTAGCAGGGCTGCTTAAACACAGTCTCAATTACAGAGGACAGCCTGATCCAAAAACATAAATAAATAAAACAGGGTCATTTCTGATGGAGAAATAATTTTGCCCCAAAAATTTAGAAGCAGGAGACCATAGTCTGCAGCTCTACAGTAACGTCAGGCTCAGATCACCATAACAACCAATGGCTTTCTGTGGCACTGACTTAAGAAGAACACCAAATTTACGAGAACATTTTTTTTCAAAATTACAATTAAAAAAACATTTGTAGAACTTTCAAAAAAAGCCATTTACTAGAAAAACTTCACAAATCTCTCAGAGTAATATCTCACAGAAATGATTAAAACACGGAACGGCCGGAATGGTACGAAATGTAGTGTATGCATTAAGTCCGTGTTCCCTACACGTTCCGCACATGTTCCATACATGTTCTTGGGTCCTGCTAGCTAGCGGTCCAGCCTCCTGACATTCCCAAGTGCTTTATGTACGGAACACTAGATACGGGAACGTTATTTACGGAATGCAAGCGGTCCTGCTAGCTAGCAGTCTCAAGTGTTTGATGCTACATGTCCACTGGTCCATTTTTTTGTCAAAAGGCATCACATACATGTAGGTGTTGTGTTGCAGTGCGGATAGGCGTAACCAGGTAGTCAAAGAGCTCTGTCCTGGGGGAAACACTCTCAATTGTTGCTGAGAACACACAGGCTGCACCTGACTGGTCACCGGATCCGGTTGTGGGCAGTCTTTCATGCACTGAAATTCTCAGACAACATGGCGGACTACGAGTCTCATATCTTTAAAACAAACCAGTGAAAAGTGTTTCTAGCATCACTTTGTGCGAGAAATAGTAGGTTCAGTTAATGAATCTGTCGTTATCTGACATCAAAAAACGCTGTTTTAAACTTTCAGGGCGAGCTCGCTGCCTACGGTGCACGCCAGCATGAGAAACTCATCTGCATAAATGTTAACACTTTAATGTTTATGCAAAGGAGCGGCAGGGAGAACCACGGGCTACTCAACAAACCGCAGCCCGAATCTCACCATATCGGAGCCAAATGCTTTCTGTTGCATTTCCAATACACAATGAATGGGAAGCAGAAAAACAACGGATCCAGTGGACATGTAGCATTCCTTACACGTTCCGTACCCATTCCGTTGATATGTAATGTTCCGTATGGGATGCTTGCAGACCTGCTAGTTTGCATTCCAGCCTGCTCATATTCCCAAGTGCCTTATGTACATGTTCTGCTGATATGTAATGTTCCATACGGAACTCTAGCGGTCCTGATAGCTAAGATTTTTTTGTTTTTTTGTTCTGACATTTTAGCATACTTTGTCAGAATAGCATATCTGTATGGCAAATCAATAGATATGGCTATTGGTTTAGCATGCTTTGTCAGAGTAGCATGCATATGTCATGATGTTCCACTAGGTACGTTTAAGCTAACAGAAAAGAATACTAGTTTAATACAGTGGTATGATGTTCTGGTTAATTTACACTGACAGAATGGCATACCTACAGTTTAATACAGTGGTAGAGCTAAACAAGCAGAAAAAGAAGAAGACGACAACTTTATTGTCCTTCAATCCATACACCCAAACATGTACAGTAGAGCAAAATTATGTTTCTCCTGTCTACAATGTTAATCAGATCTAGAATCAGAGGGGCCACTGCCATGCAAGGCGCTAGCACAAACAACTTTTCCTTCCCCCATTCTACTTTTGCTGAGCACCAAGCTAGAATGCAGGAAGTACCATTTTTTTATATGGTCTTTGATATGACCTGGCTGGGACTTGAACCCATGACCTCCCAGCTGTGGGGCAGATTCTCTATCACTAGGGCAATCCGGTATGTGAATCATACATTCACATTCAAAAAAACCTGAGACGTCAATAAAATTATAGTTACACAAAAAACAGTCCATATACCACTTATTTTCTCCAGTACAACAGTGTTTTTTTGTTTGTTTTTTTACTTTTTTTTAAATTTTAAGTTAACAGCACCCTAACTACAGTTATTATATGACAAATGTACTGCAACAACAGAAATGACAATATGTAACTCTATATAGTTAGAACATTACGTGATTGCTTGCCTTTGGTCAGCTGTATGAAGTCTCTGATGGTGTGCTGAAATGATGGACTTTCGTTCAGTCCAGCGTATTTCTATAACCCAGGGTATGCTGTTCTGATAGGTATGCCAAAATATCAGAACACCGGACCTACTGGAAAAAAAAAACAAAACCTGATATATAGTGAATAAGGAGTGAAATAGTCATAAAATGAGATCCTGATGGATGCATAATTTGGGGCTGCATGCTCCGGTATCCTGGTGGGGTGTTTGCAGAGGGCAGTGGGCAGCACAGTTTCACTGTGGCCCAAGCACTGTGGGGAGACAGCTGTTCCCCGGTCCTGTGAGGGAGGAGGTGGATTGATTCCTCAGACTGACCGATTGATGAAAGCCTCAAAACATATTGAACCAATGAAGCGTTAAGTGAAGTAGCGATGAAGTTTGAAGCTTCAGACATCATCGGTCATGTGACGTTAGTGTTTTGATATAAACTCTGACACAATGAAGAGTGAGACAAGCTCTGAAGCCTCGGTATTATTCGCCCATCACTACTAACGGTATGTTCTTCAATTTCTTAGTACATTTATTCATTTATTAATGACTGCAATTGTGTTTATTTACAACCGTCATGTACGGGACATGCTAAGTGCGGACTGCGGTTAATGACAAAGGCACTTTGACATAGAACTGACAGCAGGCAGGACGGTACCGTACCAGCTAATCCGTGTTTTTGTAGACACCGTGTTTCACAGAGCAGCAAATGCCGATGAACGTTCATGAACATTCACGGGTTCATAAAAGGTTGCAAAACAGTTGGTACATTTTTTTAAATTCACAAACGGTTTTGTTACCTCCGCCAGGAGGTAATGTTTTTGCCGGGGTTTGTCTGTCTGTCTGTTTGTCTGTTGGTTAGCAAGATAACTCAAAAAGTTTTGGATGGATTTCGATGAAACTTTCAGGCGTTGTTGGAAATGGTACAAGGAAGAACTGATTAAATTTTGGGGATGATCCGGATCACCGTCCAGAAGAAAACCGCTATTACCGTAAATGCCATTTTCGTGAATAACTACTGAACCACTAATCCTATCATTGTCAATCCAATTGCTAGTCATATGTTTTCATGGTCAAGGAATCTGAAAACGTACACACAAACACTGTATGGGGGGGAACTGTGGCCACCATTACGGAAAATGCCATTTTCCTGAATAACTACTGAACCACTAATCCTATCATTGTCAATCCAATTGCTAGTCATATGTTTTCATGGTCAAGGAATCTGAAAATGTACACACAAACATTGTATGGGCGGAACTGTGGCCGCCATTACGGAAAATGTCATTTTCGTGAATAACTACTGAACCACTAATCCTATCATTGTCAATCCAATTACTAGTCATATGTTTTCATGGTCAAGGAATCTGAAAACATACACACAAACACTGTATGGGGGGAACTGTGGCGCTTGGCGGAGGTCTGCGCTCTCCGAGTGCTTTTCTAGTTGTAAATGTTCTTAAACACTTGCTTGTGTTGACTACTTGGCGAACCACAAAGAACTTCAGTGACGTGTTACAGCCACATGCAAACATGTTATAACTATTCTGCAAATGTGTGCGACTGTTTGTGGAAAAATACACCTGGACAAAATTTTTGAACATGTTCAAATTTATGAGAAAAAAAATTGCAGATCTACAAGAAAAAAAAAGAAGTGAATTTACATAAAAAAGTTGTAGATTTAAAACTGGTGCTTCAGATGCATTTTACTCTGTTATGCAACATGATATGTAAAAAAAAAAAAGGTTTCTGATGAATTAGGGGAAGGGGACAATTCTTGATTATTTCCAGGTTGGGGGAGGGCAATGCCCCCCCCACACACACGGATTTATGCCCATGCATCCTGCTCGCCTCTACCCATCGTTATGCTGCTGTGGCCGTCTCTCACATACCATCTTAAATGTTGTCAAACATTAATACTCCATCAATCCGTCAGGCACCAATCAGTGAAATTGCTTTAATTTCAGGACGGAGCAGCTTGAGGCGTCATCCAGGGACGTCGGGTCGACCTTTGACTGTGGCGCCCCTGCCGGATTAATTAACGTTGTGTTACCAGCGTTATCACCCATGTCTAAGCCAACACTTGATGGACACATGACTGCATCGCCGTTGTCAGACCGACACTTTCCATCATCACTCTGGCTCAGAATAGATGAGCAGAAGACTTCTCTCTTGGTGTTTCGACCTTCAGCAAAGAAGTTGGGGCCGCCAGACCAGAACAAAACAGCTCCGGGCTGATTTTTTTTTTTGTAAAAGTCCAGTGTTTGCACGCCTCTCTGGTGCCGTTATCTCCACACCAAAGACACTTACCAAATGTTTGATCTTAATTATCTCCTTCCTAACGGGGAGATTTTGTTATTAGATGTTCCTCTTTTTCTCCTGTCACTCGTTCTGAGGGTGTGGGGGTGGAGGTAATTATCCAAAATGAATTTTATATGAGTGAAGGGACAAGCAGAGAGCGCAAGCGCCTCTCATTCCTAGTTCAAGAACAGCTGGCACAGAGCAAATGAATCTTAAATTACCATAGGTCACTGAATTAATTCTCCAAATGGCAATTGGTGTGATTCCTCTGGGGGTGCGAGCGACTGGGAAGTAGCTCACCTGTAGAAGGGGGGTGGACATGGAGTTCTACTGGTGGAGGTGGGGGGTTAAAACTGAAAGGAGCGAAAAGCAGAATTTACATGTTTAGATCCAGCAGTGAAATTAAAGGTAGAATGTGTAAAATTTTTGGTCATCAGAAATCTGAAAGTTAATGCAGCACAAAGTCTTTACTTCGTTTTCAGTGTCACATAATCACTTTTCAGTAAAAATTGTTGTGGTTTCTGTGCCTTGAGATAAGATTTTTAACACACAGGAAGAGGGTCCTTCTCTATGGAGGCGGCCATCTTGGACCACAAAAATGTCTTTCCAAGTTTTTGTATCAAACTTTAATTATGCAAATGACGTCTGCAGGATTTCCTGTATGCTTTGGAAGAGAGTGGTAACTGATAAAATGTGGATTGTTTGCATTTTTAAATGTGACTGCTTGTTTGTGCTGAATACTACACACTGCACCTTTAAAAATGGAGGCAGGTGGGAAATGAGCTGTTGAGCCCATTTTTCAGGTTTACATTTTGTTTTATGCGGATGCTCAAACAAATTTCCTTCTTTTCTTGTCTGACAGAGATTTCAATTGCAGAAAATTTAAACTGAAACATGTGGCAATTTTGGCAGAAGATGAAAAACAAAATCAAAGCTTCAAATAGCACAGGTGAACTTTTCTGACAGAAAGTGCCCTCTGGAGTGGCTGAAACAAGGGGAAGTTCCTTACCGGCTGTCCTTTACATGGGAAAAATATTATGATGGATTGTCCAGTGGCTGTGCAAGATATTTTTTTCAGAAGAGTGGCTTTTTCATTTATTGCAACATATAATAAAGTTCTGTCACTTTTCACTGTTGAAGTATGATTTATTGTCATTTCCACTTGTTAACCAGTCCCTCCACAATTCTGCAATGTTGCAATTGTACCAATTCCAGTGACTTCAGCAGGTCTTGCATAATTTGAATTTTGTCCAACCACAACTTTACCGCAATTTTGGCCAATTGTTGTCAACTTCCGCCAATCAAATTTGTTCATGAGTAGCGCGCAAACATGTATGTCATTAGTCTGACCAATCAAATGCCGCGCTGCACCGCGCTCACTTCTGTGTTTACAGCGAGTATATACAGAACACATCAGCAAAAAACAGCGTGTGATTTAAAAAACCCCACTCACCTCACCTGCGAGTTTTCCCACATTGTTCCTTCCTCCGTCTCCCCCGGTCCGCCGGTGAACGTCTTCTCAAGTCTCAGTAATGACCGCATGTACGGTGGGGCAAAAAAGTATTTAGTCAGCCACCAATTGTGCAAGTTCTCCCACTTAAAAGATGAGCGAGGTCTCCAATTTTCATCATAGGTATACCTCAACTATGAGAGACAAAATGAGGAAAAAAAAATCCAGAAAATCACATTGTCTGATTTTTAAAGAATTTATTTGCAAATTATGGTGGAAAATAAGTATTTGGTCACCTACAAAAAAGCAAGATTTCTGGCTCTCACAGACCTGTAACTTCTTCTTTAAGAGGCTCCTCTGTCCTCCACTCGTTACCTGTATTAATGGCACCTGTTTGAACTCATTATCAGTATAAAAGACACCTGTCCACAACCTCAAACAGTCAGACTCCAAACTCCACTATGGCCAAGACCAAAGAGCTGTCAAAGGACACCAGAAACAAAATTGTAGACCTGCACCAGGCTGGGAAGACTGAATCTGCAATAGGTAAGCAGCTTGGTGTGAAAAAATCAACTGTGGGAGCAATTATTAGAAAATGGAAGACATACAAGACCACTGATAATCTCCCTCGATCTGGCGCTCCACACAAGATCTCACCCCGTGGGGTCAAAATGATCACGAGAACGGTGAGCAAAAATTCCAGAACCACACGGGGGGGGGGCTAGTGAATGACCTGCAAAGAGCTGGGACCAAAGTAACAAAGGCTACCATCAGTAACACACTACGCCGCCAGGGACTCAAATCCTGCAGTGCCAGACGTGTCCCTCTGCTTAAGCCAGTACATGTCCAGGCTAGGGATGGGCATTCGGTGAAATTTTCTTCACCGATCGTCGGGAGAATTAATGATTAATAATCGGTTAATCATTAACATTTTTAGGTAGGTAACAAGGCAGGTAGACTACATTCGAACATCAGGTATCAGCACGGAGTGCCGCACAACTCAAATCCACCTCTCTCTCTCTCAAATCTCTCTCTCTCTGTTCGCTGTTGTCGTGTTGGCTCGGCTCGGGAATCTCGCAAGCTGATTGGCCGAGACGTTTCACCCCGCAAGCTGAATGGCCGAGACGTTTTACCCAGCTCTCTCTCCCTGCCGAGCGGCCACCCAACAAACGAAGACCGCATTCAGTGCCATTTTGTGCGAAATAGTCTTCCCGTCGAGCCACTACGCCGCCTCCTGCAGCTTCCCTCGACGTGTGTACACCGAATCTTCATGACCTTCTCAATAAAGTTTCTGAAAAAAAAAAAAAAAGAATCTTCACGACCGCCATTACTCAGCGCGCAACCACTGTTGGCGGTTTCTTCGCGTAATAAGGGTGTTCCATGGACCCTGTCGATGAGGTATATTTGTATGCTGCATTGCAGTGATTGCAGTACACCTGGTCATTTTTTAAACTGAAATGGTCCCACGCAACACTTCGCCATAACCGCTTCATGATTTGGCGATTGCCTTACGGAAGCACGCATGTATCAACTGAGGCACGCCAGGGTACGGCGATGGTGTAATGTTGCCCCCTGGTGCCCAAATTTTGCCATTGCATTGTTTGAGGACGGCCGTGCACTAGGCCTTAATAACCTCGAATTGTTTTAAAAAAAAAAAAAAAACGGTTTGTCGACGAAAATGAACTTCCTCAGTGAAATTCTTAATGATCAATTATCGGTTAATCGGTAAATTATGCCCATCCCTAGTCCAGGCCCATCTGAAGTTTGCTAGAGAGCATTTGGATGATCCAGAACAGGATTGGGAGAATGTCATATGGTCAGATGAAACCAAAATAGAATTTTTTGGTAAAAACTCAACTTGTCGTGTTTGGAGGAGAAAGAACACCATACCTACTGTGAAGCATGGGGGTGAAAACATCATGCTTTGGGGCTGTTTTTCTGCAAAGGGACCAGGACGACTGATCCATGTAAAGGAAAGAATGAATGGGGCCATGTATCGTGAGATTTTGAGTGAAAACCTCCTTCCATCAGCAAGGGCACTGAAGATGAAACGTGACTGGGTCTTTCAGCATGACAATGATCCCAAACATACCGCCCGGGCAACGAAGGAGTGGCTTCCTAAGAAGCATTTCAAGGTCCTGGAGTGGCCTAGCCAGTCTCCAGATCTCAACCCCATAGAAAATCTTTGGAGGGAGTTGAAAGTCTGTGTTGCCCAGCGACAGCCCCAAAACATCACTGCTCTAGAGGAGATCTGCATGGAGGAATGGGCCAAAATACCAGCAACGGTGTGTGAAAACCTTGTGAAGACTGACAGAAAACGTTTGACCTCTGTCATTGCCAACAAAGGGTATATAACAAAGTATTGAGATGAACTTTTGTTATTGACCAAATACTTATTTTTCACCATAATTTGCAAATAAATTCTTTAAAAATCAGACAATGTGATTTTCTGGATTTTTTTTTTCTCATTTTGTCTCTCATAGTTGAGGTATACCTATGATGAAAATTGGAGACCTCTCTCATCTTTTAAGTGGGAGAACGTGCACAATTGGTGGCTGACTAAATACTTTTTACCCCACTGTATGAAGTGCCGGGTTTGTGTTGGAAAAACGTCTGCCTACTTGAAAGCACCCCGTCTTGGGAGCGCGCATGAGGAGAGACGCCATAAAACCACAAACAAACGAGCAAATCTAATACTACAGCTAGTGCTGTAATATTTTATAGTACATCTTTAGAGGTAAAAGTCACTACTACATCTTGTCAATGAGTTCTAAAGCTATGAATCTCCAGTCTGGACATGGGCCAACGTGCGATTCAGGCAAATCCCCAAGGAGCGCCCCGCAACTTAGCATAACAATATAAAAAAAAATCCTGCGAAATCCTGGAGGGACTGGTTAACATCCATCTATCCATCCTCTACTGCTTATCTGGGAGTCCGGGTCACGGGGCAGCAGACCAAGCAGACTGTCGCCCAGTTCACATAACGCCATGATCCCCATGATTCCTCCTGCAGGTGGTGAGCCCATTGTAGGGTGGACCCGCATGCCAACTTTGGGTGCAGTGGTCCTTGTTGTAACTTCTTTCATGGGGATCCACTGGACTGCTCATGGTCTGGCCCTTCACCCAGGACCAACTTGCCTTGCCGAGCTCCAGGGATCACTAGGCCATAAGAACCCCTCCACCACAATAAGGTGGCGATCCACGGAGTGGACTTGTTCACATGATGAAAAGAAACACGACATTTTTAACATCTCGCTCGCCAAGGCCGTTGTAAGGTGTGTCTTAAGACTTCCACCATCATTCTGGTGCCCAAAAGTGCAACAGGGAAAAGCATGAACGACTGTCGCCCAGTGGCTCTCACCCTTTGAGAGACTAGTCATGGCCCATATAAGGAATGATACCGACATCAATGTGGATCCATATCAGTAACGCCTATGGGAAGAGCCGCTCTACATCAGACAAGGTGTCATCAACTATTCAAACTGCTCTCACCTTTCTGGACTTCAGTTCTGCATTCAACGTAATCATCCCACAGACTCTTGTGAACAAACTACTGCTGCTTGGGTTAACACCTTCCCTTTGCAACTGGCTCCTGGACTTTTTGATGCACTGGTTAAGAGACTGTCAGAATCCACGGCATTTCATCTTCCCCCTTCATTCGCTACACTGGCTCCCCTCAGGGATGTATCCTGAGCTCCCTGCTGCACACACTGTTCACATATGACTGCTCAGCCAAACATCCAGGCAGTTATATTACAAAATTTCCAGACAACACAGCAATAGTGGGAAGGCAACCTCACAATAACGAGTCATCATAACGGCAGGAGGTGAAAGATCCGGTGGACTGGTGTGAGGAAAATAACCTTGGCATCAACGTGGCCAAGACGCCACACCCCACTCCCCCCGTTCATCAATGGATCAAGTGTAGAAATGGTCCACAGCTTTAAGTGCCTTGGAGTTCACAATTCCATGGATTTTAAGTGGGCCACAAGCATCGCCAATATTTTCAAGAAGGCCCACCAATGTCTTTACTTCCTCGAGAGGCTGAGGCAGGGTGGCCTCAATATCTCAGTGCTGGAGGCTTTCTGCAGGTGTGCAAATTTTTGAGAGAAAAAAAGTTATAAGTTTATGAGAAAAAAGTCACATTGTTGAGAAAAAAAACTGCAAAATATTGAGAAAGGTCACAAACTTTTTAGAAAAAAGTTGAAAATTTATGTTTTGTTGCAAAATTACAAGAAAAAAGTCACAAATTTATGAGAAAAAGTTGAGAATTTACATTTTTTTGCAACGTTATGAGAAAAAAGTCAAATTTGAAAAAAGTTACAATTTTTGAAAATGAAGCCATAAATTTATGACAAAAAAGTTGAAAATTTACAAGACAAAACTGCAAATTTATGAGAAAAAAGACAAATTTTTTGAGAAAAAAAGTCATTTTTTGAGAAAAGTCACAAATTTACAAGAAACAAGGTGGAGATTTATGAAGAAAAAAAGTTGAAAATTTACCTTTCTTTTACAAAATTATGAGGGGAAAAAAGTCACAAATTTGACATATGACATAGAAATAGAAAATCTGGTAGTGTCTCCTCATAACCCTATACTGTCAGACCATTGTCTGTTTACCTTTGATTTTACCATTTCTGACTATTTGGCTCCTAAAGAAAAATATTACTACAGCAGATGCCTCTCAGATGATGCTGTTACCAAATTTATGCAGACCGTTTCCTCTATGCCATGTGTCAACACAACAGAGATATGCTATGGAGAACTTGCTCCTTCTGTAATTGATAGCGTGGTAGATAGTGTTACAGCTTCTCTGCATCAGACTCTAGACATGGTGGCCCCTTTAAAAAAGAAAAAGTCTAATCGGAGATTTCTAACTCCTTGGTTTAACACAGAAACTTGTACCTTAAAACAGAAGACTCGTCAATTAGAAAAAAATGGCGCTCCACTAAATTTGGAGAAATCATCTTCTAATTTATAAAAAGTCTCTTAGGAAAGCTAGAACAAGTTATTATTCTGCATTAATAGAAGAGAACAATAATAATCACAGGTTTCTTTTCAGCACTGTAGCCAGGCTGACAAAGAGTCAGGACTCTGTCAATCCTAGCATTCCCTTAGAGCTTACTAGTCAGGACTTTATGAACTTTTTCAATAATAAAATTTCTTCTATCAGAGAAAAAATCAGTCAGATTTTCCCTCCGTTAACTTAAGTACAGCAACTACTACAACTCCTTCAACTGATATCTGTTTGGATAAGTTTATGCCAATTGACCTTTAAGAGTTAGATAAAATAATTTCCTCATCCAAGCCTTCAACTTGTCTTTTAGACCCTATTCCTACCAGGTTATTTAAAGAAGTCTTCCCATTTATTGGTAGCTCTATTCTTCAAATAATCAATTATTCATAAACATTAGGCCATATACCGCAGGCTTTTAAAACTGCTGTAATTAAACCCTTACTCAAAAAGCCAATGCGGGATCTAGGAGTTTTAGCTAACTATAGACCAATCTTGAATCTGCCTTTCATTTCAAAAATCTTAGAAAGAGTTGTTGCTATGCAATTATTTAACCACTTGCAGAGAAATGGTTTATTTGAAGAGTTTCAATCTGGGTTTAGAATCCATTATAGTACTGAAACAGCTTTAGTGAAGGTCACTAATGACCTCCTTATTGCATCTGATAATTGACTTGTTTCTGTACTTGTCCTTTTAGACCTTAGTGCAGCTTTTGATACTATCAATCATAATATTCTACTTGATAGATTAAAACACCATGGTGGACTTAATGGAACTTCGTTGCAGTGGTTTAGATCTTATTTATCTGATAGGTTCCAGTTTGTTCATATCAATAATGAGTTTTCTTCCAACTCAAAGTTCAGTCATAGAGTTCCACAGGGATCTATGCTAGGCCCTTCTCTTTTTAGTTTATGTATGCTTCAGCTAGGCAACATTATTAGAAAATACTGTATACATTTTCATTGTTATGCAGATGACACACAATTATACCTGTCAATGAAGCCAGATGATAGTAATCAATTAGCCAAGTTAGAGGCCTGTCTTAAGGAAATCAAAGCTTGGATGACTTGTAATTTCCTGCGATTAAATTCAGATAAGACTGAAGTCATTCTAGTTGGGCCAAAAAACCTTAGAAATACCTTTCCAAATCAAACTCGTAGTTTGGATGTGGTTACTCTCTCTTAATAGTTCTGTGAGGAACCTTGGAGTTATTTTTGATCAAGATCTGTTTTGTAATTCACATATTAAACTTGTTTCTAAGACTGCCTTCTATCATTTGCATAATATTGCCAAGATTAGGAGCATCTCGTCTCAGAGAGATGCTGAGAAACTAATCCCCGCTTCTGTTAGCTCTAGATTAGATTACTGTAACTCTTTATTATCAGGCTGTCCTACCACATCTTTAAAAAGTCTTCAGCTGATCCAAAATGCTGCAGCAACAGTTTTAACAGGGACTAGAAAGAGAGATCATATCTCTCCGGTTCTGGCCTCCCTTCATTAGCTTCCAATAGAGTTTAGAATTAAGTTTAAAATCTTTCCTCTCACTTACAAAGCTCTAAATAATCAGGCCCCCTTTTTTTTTAAAAGATCCGATACTACCCTATTATCCTAACAGAGCACTACTGTCATGTTTGCTGCATACCTCGCAGCGAACATATGAAACAGATGCGAGCCCAACGTGTCGTAAAGTAATGTGTTTATTAACAATGGGGAAAAATATACAAAATGTCCAAATAACAATCACAGTAGAGGGTGGATGAGACAACCCGCTGCAAACCTTGTTGGCTTGGAAGGAATGCCAAACGCGCTCCAAGCAGGCAGGAGAGGAGGGAAAAGGCACAAAAGGAATGACTTACAAATATGTTGGAGCGGAAAGGCTCTAAGATACAACACAAAAAGTCCAAAGGAAGGAAGCCAAACATCAGTGAGTCAGGATGTCCAAGATTGACTGAAGCTGCCACACTGACTGATCACACTGCCTTCCCAAAAGTATACAATACACTAATGAAGGCAAGTGGACACAGCAGTGTGGCAAGCCCGTGCATGATTAATTGGAAATGTGTGTGTATGCATGTGAGAGAGAGAGAGAGAGAGAGAGAGAGAGAGAGAAACTTATGAAGGCAAGTGGACACAGCAGTGTGGCAAGCCCGTGCATGATTAATTGGAAATGTGTGTGTGTGCATGAGAGAGATTTTGATTTTTCAACACACCTTTATTGTCACAAATTCAACAGAAAAACACAACAACTAAAACAACTAAAAGAAGCAATGGAAAAGAAAAATGTCTCACTGACAAGAAATCAAAGACACAAGTAACCAAACAAGGAAAACTAAAACAAAAAACTTGCTTCTTACATCAGGATTATACCATAGGTAATTTTCCCCTCCTTAACACAACACAGGATGTGCTTAAAGCACCACATAGCCTCAAAGGTTTCAACATTCTGCATCAGATGATAGTAATTGTAATCAATCATTATTCGAGCCTTAATCATGCCAACCAGCATGTCTTTTACATTACAATCCAGCAGTTGTTCAATTTTTCTTTTCCTACTAACATAAATAGCCATTTTAGCCTGACCCAGGATGAAATTTAAGAGTTCACTCTTTTTCTTAGTCCTCTGTCTATATGGAAAGCCCAAGATAAAAATCTGCTGGGAAAAGACTTCTCCAAACAGATAAAACAGCTTCCCCAAAAAAACAAACAACAATTGCAGTCTGTTACAGTCCAGAAAACAATGGAACACAGTTTCTTTCTGAGGACAAAATGGACAAACCTCAACAACATTTGGGTTTAAAAGAGAGATAAAAGCATTTACAGCCACAGCACCATGTAAAACTCGCCATTGTAGGTCTCCAACCTTCTTAGTTAATGGTGGTTTATAGAGTGCTCTCCAGGCAGGCCTCACCTCTGGACCCAGACCCAAGTGTTTCCTCCATGGTGTATCAGCTCGACCTTTTAACTTATTCACATTTAGAATTTTCACCAAAAGTCCATACATTTTTTTACCAGGAGAGTCACAAATGTTAATGTGCTCAGAGTTTAAAAACACACCAGTGCCATCTTTAAAATCAGGAGATAAAATACTAAAAGGAAAAGGTTCATCAGCAGTTTGTACAGAGTTTTCGCAGAGTAAAGCAATAGCAGTGTTCTTCTGCAGACAGGCAGTCTCTCCAATCTTTCAACAAGTTCATTATAACTCTGACTGAAGAGACGCCAAGAGCCGAGCACAGGGCAACAGCATTGTCCAAGTTAGGACCACATAAATTCACCAAATGTCTCAGCGTTGTAACCTTTGCAGAAATGAACTTTTTTAAAACAGAAGGTCCTAAAACATTGCCCACATCAAAACGGGTCCCGAACACAAGTGGTTCCTTTAAAAGCCAGAAAGGCGGCAAGGAAGCCTGGGGAGAGTTCTTTTTAAAAAGTCCCCAGATTTTAAAAGCACTTTGGTAAAACTGGGGAAGTTCTGGGAGTTTTTGGCCCCTTAAATCCATTAAAAGCAGCGACTCCTCTAGTCCAAGCCCTCCACAGCGAGCCAGGACAGCCCTGGCAATAGGTCTCCACACAAGGTCAAGGGGGCCACTCAGCAGTCGCTGAATGAACTGCAGGCGAAAGACAGCCCCCCTGCTGGCCAGATGGATGAGCCCTTGACCACCTTCTTCCCTCGGTAAAAACAGGATACTCTGTGGAACCCAGTGAAGACGGTCCCAGAAAAAGTCCACGACTATAGATTGCACTCTGGCCAGCAAATTGGGTGGAGGGTCCAGACAAGACAGTCGATGCCACAGCATTGAAGCAATCAAGTTGTTGATAATTAAAACACAACCTCTGAAGGACAAGTTTGGCAGAATCCATTTCCATTTTTTTAGTCTTCCTTCAGTTTTTTCTAAAAAACACTCCCAATTTTTCTCAGTAAAAGTCTGATTTCCTAAAAACACACCAAGATATTTAAAACCACCTTGTGTCCACGAGAGGCCACCGGGTAGGGCAATTTTTTGTGGTCTCCCCCCCACCACAACAGCTTCACTCTTACCCCAATTCACTCTCGCTGAGGAGCACTCACCAAAAAGATTGACAGTTCTTAAAAGGTAGTCTACATCATTTTGATTTCTTGTAAAAACAACAACGTCATCAGCATATGCAGACACTTTAAAAACAGAGTCAGAGTTGGGGACTTTAAAACCAGTGAGGCCTTGCCTTAGTTTACAAAGGAGGGGCTCAATGGCAAGAGAGTACAGCATACCTGAGAGGGGGCAGCCCTGTCGGACACCCCTCTCAACTTTGAAAGGAGCACTCAAACCACCATTAATCTTAAGAATACTCTCAATGTCTCTATACAAACCCTGGATCATGGCGATGAACCCTGAGCTGAAACCAAAGGCCTCTAATGTCTGCCAAAGGTATGGATGTTCAACTCGGTCAAACGCCTTTTCTTGGTCTATTGAAATAAGACCAAGTTCTTTGACCAATGAGCTGGAGAGGTCCAAAACATCACGAATTAAAAAAATGTTGTCTGTAACCAACCTACCAGGTACACAGTAGGTCTGGTCTACATGGATGACCTGCTCCATCGCCTTCCTCAGTCTGGTAGCCAACACTTTGGAGAGAATTTTGTAGTCAGTACAGAGGAGGGCCACCGGACGCCAGTTCTTAATGTCTTTCAAGTCGCCTTTTTTTGGAAGGAGGGTGAGGACTGCTCTCCTACAACTTAGGGGCAGATGACCCTTCCGCAGACTGTCAGACAGTACTTCCAGCAAGTCCTCACAGATCTCAGACCAGAACGCCTTGTAGAACTCCGCTGGTAGGCCATCTATCCCTGGGGCTTTTCCACACTGAAGAGACTGGACAGCCACTGCCAGTTCTTGCAGAGTGATCCCGCTCTCCAGCTCCGCATTCACGCTAGCCATCACCTTTGGCAAGTCCGTCAAAAAATGACTCAGTGCATGTGGATTCTCAACAAATTCTTTCTTAAAGAGATCCTTGTAGAAAGCAACTGCAAAGCGACGGATCTCCGCAGACTCATGGATCGGCCGCCCGTCCTCGGAGCTGAGAGAGTGGATCATCCTCCTCTGACCATTCTTCCTCTCCAGACCAAAGAAAAAATGAGATGGAGCGTCCATTAGTGCAATGTTCTGGAACCTACTGCGTACCACAGCGCCCCTGGCAGCCACTCCCAGTAGGTCAGTTAAAACAGACTTTTTGCCATTGAGGGCCTCAAAATGTCCTCTTTCTCCTGTGGAGCCTGCCAAAGACTGCAGCTCCACTACTTCTCTCTCCAGGTCCCTGACAGACCTGGCCAAGTCTCCAGAGACATTGCGAGTATACTGTAGGCACAGATTCTTTATTTGGCTCTTCCCTACATCCCACCACTGCTGCAAAGAACTAAAATTTGATTTTGTTAATTTAAAATTACTCCAAAAAAACATAAAAGCAGTTTTAAAACTGTTATCCGATAAAAGTGACGTGTTAAAATGCCAGTATGCACTACTGCACTTTATATTCTTGATAAAAACACAACACTGAACCAGGGAATGATCTGTGAAGCCAACAGGGACTATAAAAGCACTTTTAAAAATGCTAAAATGGTGCTTAAAACTGTAAACCCTATCCAGTCTAGCTAAGGACAAAATATTGTCCTTTCTATGGCTCCACGTGTACTGTCTAGCCTTGCCATGAAAATTCCTCCACACATCACACAGATCATGAGCTTCTATGAG
Source organism: Pholidichthys leucotaenia (assembly GCA_020510985.1). Taxonomy (NCBI): domain Eukaryota; kingdom Metazoa; phylum Chordata; class Actinopteri; order Cichliformes; family Pholidichthyidae; genus Pholidichthys; species Pholidichthys leucotaenia. Next base: position 439,047,528 of record CM035840.1, read on the forward strand.
ACCTTTTAAAACTCTGTTGGATGCAGCATGTGGCTCTGGGTGATTCCTATCCATAAGAGGATTTCCTGTACAATTAAAATCACCTCCCACAAATAAAAAGTCATCATTACTGCAATTTTTGATCGTGTCATCTAAAATATTTAAAAAGGCCAATCTTTCTGTGCCTATGGTTGGAGCATACACATTTATAAAAACAACTTTCACATTCTCAAAAACAGCTCGAACTTTTAAAATGTGGCCTGCAATTATCTCATCAATGTCATAAGAAAGTGGAATAAAATCTCGAGAAAATAAAATACCCACTCCACCACATTTACTGCTTCTATGACTAAGAATAATTTCACCCCGAAATTCCCTCCTCCAGTCAGCAGCATTGTCCTCAGAACTATGAGTCTCCTGAACAAACAGAACATTAATTTTCTTGCATTCTGCAAGAGTAAAAACACTCGCTCGCTTGGACATTTCTCTTGCCCCATTGATGTTGAGTGTGCCAAAATTAAAACTACACATGTATATAAGAGGGCAAAGCCAATATAAAAACAGAAAAGAAAGAATGAGCGATAAAAGACTAATCATCCTGGGCAATTTGGTTCTTAACTTTTAGCACAAGCTTTTTTAGTCTGTAGATCTCCTGATCAGTGAAACTTTCCTGCTCAAGCTCTCCCCTATTTTTCATGTAGACCCGAGCAGAGTCAACAAAACGTTTTAGATCAGGGAAGAAGCTTTCAACTTTAACCATTCTGACCCCCTTAGTGTCCTGCAAAAACTTCTGTATTTTTGTGAAGGGGTAACCGCCTCCACTGGCCACATCATCACTGCTTTCACCATCACTCTCTATCTCAGACCCAGCATAAGAATCTGGCTGAGATAGAGAAACCTCAGAACTGTCTTTAACAACCCTTTTTACTTTGCTCCTCTGCTGTTTGGTTTCCAAATTCTTCCGCTTGATGGAGGTTTTACATAACTCCTCATCTAATTCGATGTCATCCTCATCCTCCAACACTGACTCAGCCACCCTGGTAGCTGTCTCTTCCTGTCTTTCGCTCACCCTGTGCTGTGCTTTTATATTCATCTTTCTGGTCCCACCATCTACCTGGGCCTCATTCGGCTCCTCTGTCTGACCCTCAGCGTCATCCCTCTCGGTAATATCACCCTTGTCTGCAATGTTGGTCTGTGCAGCAGCCCCGCGATGTGCTTTAACTTTTGTTGCTGTTTCAGCTATGATCGACAGGCCGGCTGCGGAGGGCAGCGAAGCCGCCCCGCCGCCAGACAGCCTCGCGGCCTCGGCCGAAGCGCCGCCGCCAGACGGCCCTGCGGCTCCGGCCGAAACGCCCGACGGCGCAGTAGCGCCGTCAGCCTCGGAGGGCGGCAAAGCCGCTCCGCCGCCAGACGGCCCCGAGGCCGCACTAGCGGCCCCCCCCCGAGTGATCACCCCCCACTCCCTGAGGGCATGATCGAATCAAGTGTCCCTCCATTCCGCAGCCGAAACACTTCATATTATCGGAGGTGACGTGGATGGTATAATCAAAGCCGTCAATCCGGTATTTAAACACGAGGTTGAGGCTTTCCTCGCTATTCTTTAAAATCATGAGCACCTGTCGCCTAAAAGACATGACATGCTTTAAACGCGGGGACTTACAACCGAGAGGGATGTGCTTAATCGGGGACAAAAGCTGCCCGTGTCTCGACAGCTCCTTCTCCAACAGCTCGTTCTTTAAAAATGGTGGGACATTTGAGATGGTAATTCTCTTCGCGGGATTTACCAGAGACAGAACAGGAACCAGTGTGTCTTTAATCACAACCCCGCTCTCCACTACCCGGTTAACTTTTTCCACACTATCGAGGAAAATCACCACGGCACTATTCATTCTCGAAGCTGATCTAACACTTTCATAACCGACCAGCTCCCCCACAGCCAGACTACACTCCTCCACTGAGCAGCTGACAGCCGGTGTCAGTTTGACAGCATGCCGGCGTGTCAGCGTCTCGAATCCGGAGCCTCGCTCCAAAACCATGCTGACCAGCAGAGCTGGCAGCAGAAACCCCCCTCCCAAAAACGCCTACCCCACCCCAGCTACAGAAAACAACAAAACTTAAGATTATTTAACAAAAAAAACACCTTAAACACGAAAAGATAGAGAAAAAGTTGAAAATAATTCACTCACGCTGTCACACGCTCTCAGCTCGCACTCACGACCACACCCACTCAGAGAGAGAGAGAGAGAGAGAGAGAGAGAGAGAGAGAGAGAGAGAGAGAGAGAGAGAGAGAGAGAGTTGTGATACCATACAGCCGGTGAATGTCTGGTGAGGAGGAGGCATGGCTATAGGACTGGCAGAGAGCAAGGCTCAATCTGCCAGCTGGAATTAATAAGCAATAATCAAAAACCTACAGCCACAGGTCATGGACGGGGTTGAAAACAACCCCAAATATGACAACTACGCTCCCAAAATGCAGGATTACTTGTAATATCTAGGATCTCCAAAAGTACAATGGGAGGCAGAGCCTTCAGTTATCAAGCTCCTCTCCCGTGGAACCAGCTGCCAATCTGGATTTGGGAGTCAGACTCGATCTCTGTTTTTAAGAATTGGGTTAAAACCTTCCTTTTTGTTTGTCTAGTTTGTCGGCCTCCGTCGGTCTATGATGACCATGGAAGAGAATCCTAAACGTCTACTCTGCTGGAACAGCACTGCCTGTGGCTGAACAGGCTGATGCGCGAATGGCAGTCCCTGTCACACAGGTCGCACTTGTGGGTGGTCTCCGTGCTGCTGGAGCTGTGGCGGTTCTTCCTGCGGGTCCTTTTTTCATCTGCTGCAGCAGTCAGTCAGTCTCTCTTCACCCGCCTTGAGCTGTCTGGTCAGGGTGCCTCTCCATTTGGAGTGGTCCGTTGCAAGGTCCTCCCAGCGCTCTGTGTTGATCTCCAGGGCCTTAATGTCTCTCTTGCAGACGTCTCTAAAGCACAGCTGTGGGCGGCCAACGTCTCTCCTGCCAGTCGCCAGTTCTCCGTAGAGGATGTCTTTGGGGATTCTGCCATCCTCCATACGGTGAACGTGGCCTAGCCAGCGGAGCCTGCGCTGCCTGAGTAGAGTGAACATGGAGGGAAGGCCGGCGCGGGACAGAACTTCTGTGTTGGGCACTTTGTCCTGCCAGGATATGTCCAGGATGCGGCGAATGCAGCGCAAGTGGAAGGAGTTCAGTCTCTTTTCCTGCCGGGCGTATGTTTTCCACGTCTCACTCCCATAGAGCAGCGTGCTGATGATGCAGGCGTTGTACACTGCCATCTTCGTCTTGACAGAGAGTTTGGGATTCTCCCACACTCATGTGGTGAGGCGAGCGAGTGTGAAGGCTGATTTTCCAATCCTCTTGTCGATCTCTGTATCAAGGGAGAGGTTGCTGCTGATCGTGGACCCCAGGTACGTGAACTGATTCACGACCTCCAGCTCGTAGTCATCAATGGTGATGGTGCGTCCGTGCCTTGCGCCAAGATGTTAGTCTTCTTCAGGCTGATAGTAAGCCCGAAGTCCTTGCATGCCTGGGAGAAGCGGTCCATCAGGGTCTGAAGCTCCTGCTGTGTGTGGGTCGGGACTGCAGCGTCGTCTGCGAACAGCATGTCTCTGATTAGAGCCTCGCGTACTTTGGTTCTGGCTTTCAGGCGGGCGAGGTTGAAAAGCCTGCCATCAGATCTCGTGTGCAGGTAGATTCCCTCTGTTGCTGTGCTGAAGGCATGCCTCAGGAGCATAGCAAAGAATATCCCAAAGAGGGTTGGCGCAAGTAAACAGCCCTGTTTCACTCTGCTGTGTATGTTGAATGGCTCTGAGACATTGCCATCGTGCTGCACTATCCCCTGCATGTTGGTGTGAAACGATTCGATGAGGCTTTGCAACTTTGGTGGGCATTCTATCTTTGGCAGGATCTTGAAAAGGCCCTCTCTGCTGACCAGATCGAACGCTTTGGTGAGGTTGATGAAAGCGACGTACAGGGGCATGTTCTGTTCTCTGCACTTCTCCTGGAGTTGGTGGATGGAGAATATCATGTCTACTGTCGATCGCTCAACGCAGAAGCCACACTGAGACTCAGGGTAGACACGTTCGGCAAGCTTCTGTAGACGAACGAGAACAACTCGTGCGTAGACTTTGCCAACAATGCTGAGGAGGGAGATGCCCCTGTAGTTGTTGCAGTCGCTTCTCTCCCCTTTGTTTTTGTAGAGGGTGATGATCTTGGCATCCCTCATGTCCTGTGGTACGGCACCTTCCTTCCAGCACTGGCAGAGGACGTCATGCAATGGCAGCAGTAGGGCGGTCTTGCAGTGCTTGATCAGGTCGGGGGGTATGCCGTCGTTGCCGGGTGCCTTGCCAGCGGCCAAGCTATCAATGGCCTTGCTGAGTTCGTTGATGGTTGGCTCGGCGTCAAGTTCGTCCATGGATGGCAGGCAGTCGATGGCATCAAGGGCTGACGGTGTCACACTGTTCTGTCTGGAGTAGAGGTCGGAGTAGTGTTCCACCCATCTCTCCATCTGCTTGTTCTTTTCTGTGATCATCTCCCCAGTCGAGGATTTGAGGGGGGCCGTCTTGCTCTGAGCCGGACCAAGTGCTTTCTTGATGCCATCGTACATACCACGGATGTTCCCTGTTATGGCAGCGGTTTGAATGTCTTGGCTGAGCTGAGTCCAGTACTTGTTGGCGCAGCGCCGAGCAGTCTGCTGAACTTTGCTTCTCGCAGCCCTGAGAATCTGGAGATTCTTCTCGTTTGGGTACTTCTTGTACTCAGCAAGTGCTAAGCGCTTGGCTTCAACGACGGGGGTCATCTCGGTCAACTTGGCATCAAACCAGTCCTGTGACTTCGAGGTCTTCCTCGCAAAGGTAGCCAAGGCTGTGCGGTGGATGGTGTTTCGCAGCTCTTCCCACTTCTGCTTTGTAGATTCTCCTTCTTGTGGTACACCAAGTTCCTTCTCAAAGGTGGAGGCAAACTGCTCAACAAGTTCTGGTTGGGCCATCTTGCTGGTGTCAATCCGTGCCTTTCCAGGCTGTCTGGCATGATGGAATTTCTTCAGCTGCAGCTTGACCTTGCAACACACCAATGAATGGTCTGTGTCGCAATCTGCACTCTGGAACGAACGGGTGATTAGCACGTTCTTCAGTGAGGTGCGCCTGGTCAGGATCAAGTCCAGCTGGTGCCAGTGCTTTGAGCGCGGATGTCGCCAGGAAACCTTGTGTTGGGGCTTGGTCTTGAAGAACGAGTTTGTGATGCACAGATCGTGATATGTGCAGAACTCGAGCAGCCGCTGTCCGTTGTCGTTCATTCTGCCCACGCCAAATGGTCCAAGACAGGAGGGCCAGGAGTCGTGGTCAGCACCCACTCTGGCATTGAAGTCTCCAAGGAGAATGAGTTGTTCAGAGTTGGGGATGATCCTGACAGTTGTTGCGAGATTCTCGTAGAACTCGTCTTTTGCCTCTGGTGTGGCTGTCAGTGTTGGGGCATACACACTGACGAGGGTGACTGGGCCTTGAGTGGTGTTGAGGCGGAGGGTGAGGAGTCATGCAGAGCCATTGCTGCCTGGTTCCACCATCTTCAGCAAGGTGTTCTTCACTGCGAAGCCCACTCCGTGTTCCCTGTGTTCATCCCTGCTCTTTCCCTGCCAGTAGAACGTGTAGTCCTACTCTCTCAGTGTGCCTGCGTCAGCCAACCGTGTTTCCTGGAGAGTGGCGATATCCACTTCCAGTCTCTTCAGCTCATTATTGATGACGGCAGTCTTCCTGGTGTCGCTGATGTCCTTGAGGTTAGCATCGAGTCCTGTGATCATAGTGCGGACGTTCCAAGTTCCCAGTTTTAGAGTTGGTCTCTTTTGTTTTGTTGTCTTGCCTGGTGCGAAGGTTCTCAGCCTGCCATTCGGACTTCACCTCATCCCCATGCACCCAATGAGGAAAGCAGGCTGTGGTGGGACAACACTTTATTGGCTGGGGGCTGCCCAGCTTGAGGCGGGCGGTAGCTGTCCAGTGAGATCTGCTGATCCCTCCCATCGTCGGGAACAACCCCTGGCGCCGCGCTCTACGCCAATTGAGCGGTGGCTTATAACCGGTAACTGTCATTCCCCGTGTTTTGTCTACGCCAAAGGCGAAGCTGGAGTGTCCTCTCCAGTGATCCGGTGTTCTACCTTCCAGCATTGGGAGTTGGTAGGATTCAAGCCTGGGCAGGAAGATATGGAGGACAAGATGTTGCCCATGCAGCATGTCCCCCCTCTCCACATCACTGATGAATCCAAAGGAACAGCAGGGCTGCTACAGTTTGGCACCAGCGCCGTCGCAGGAGCTGCCAGAACAATGCTGAGCACAACAGAGAACTGCCTTAGGAACTCCGACTCCGGATTTTTCCTCAGGGTTGACTCCCAAAGCCTTTCCCGTGACCGGGTGTGCCGCAAGGCAGCGGAGGTTTGAAATCAGGGTTTACTTTCCCCTAGATGGGCTACCTTCCCAGGTTGACGAGCCACCATCTACCCAAAGCATCTGGTTTTAAGGCGCCAGAGATCCGCCCTCGCCCCTTCTCCTATTAGTAAAAGCAGTTCCGCCGGGCTTAGAGACTAAACCACACGGGCAGGCTAGGAGTTGGACTTAGTTGTCAGAGGCTTTTTGAGACGCACGCCACAAGGAGCATTTTATAAGCACTGGGAACTTAACCCCAGTGCCGCTCCTGGCTATGACAACAGAGCTCCTGGCTCTGTTTTTAAGAATTGGGTTAAAACCTTCCTTTTTGATATAGCCTATAATTAGGGAGGGATCATGTGCCCCTGAACCCTCCCTTAGTTATGCTGGTAATAGGTTTAGACAGCCGGGGGATCTCCAACAATGCATTGGGCTTCACTCCTTTTTTCATTCTCAATGAAATATTTTTGCTTGTCATTAGCATCTGTTTGTTCTCTCCCATAGATTGAATCCCCGTTGTGCTGTTTGCTCTCTACATGTCTGTTCTTTTCTTCTTCTCTATCCCCTCACCCCCCAGTCAGTTGCAGCAGATGACTGCCCCTCCCTGAGCCTGGTTCTGCTGGAGATTTCTGGTTTTAATCTGTTTATTAAAATAGCACATGTGAAAAATCACATATACATTATAGCCTTTTTTTATGAACACTCAGAAGACCCTGCTATGTCCCTGTATCAGTGCAATTAAAACTAATCAAAAGTTCACATTAGAATTAAAATTAACTGCATTGAAATAATTTGAAAACAAACATTGCAAAGTTGCACTGTTATACTAATATGACATTAATTGAAGAAAAAAAAACCTGGGGAGGAATTATAAATATATGAAAAGAGTGAAGATAATTTACAATGTTTGCAAAGGGGTGAAATAGTCAATAAAGTTGTTCCATTTTTGGAAAAAAAAAGTTCTGAATTGATTTGATTTTCATTTTGTATACTTTACTGATCCCCAGAGGGGAAATTGAGGGCATCCACCTGGATGGATGAAGCAGCCACGGTACGGCGCTATTCCTTTACCATTCACACACACATTCACACCTAGGGCCACTTTAGAGTCTCAAATTAACCTAACCTGCATGTTTTTGGCCTGTGGGAGGAAACCGGAGAACTCCCGGAGTAAACCTCCAATTGTGGAACTGATCTTATCTATTTTGATAAATGACACAATGTCGTTGAGCCACATAGAGATAGATGGAGGTTTAGAAGATTTCCAGAAGAGTAGGATACAGCGCCTCACTAATGGAGAAGTAAAGGCTAATATTTTATGTTGTGTGGAAGTTATTGGGAGGGGAACACGAGGAATCCAATGACAGCAATGTAAGGGTTCATTTGAATCTGGGTTCTCAAAACTGTGGACAAGGTAATGAAAAAGTCAGTCCAAAACTTCTGCAGCCAACTACAAGAATAAAACGTGTGTCAGGTTACAGGGGAGGCATGACATCTGTCACACTGGTCCACTATGTTGGGATAGATTTTTGACAGTCTAGACTTTGAGAAATAAACTTTGTTGAGAACCTTAAACTGTATTAATTGTAACCGGACACAAGGTGTACATGATCTAGCAGAGAGAACATCATTATCCCACCAATTATCGCTTATCTCAATTCCCAGCTCCTGCTCCCAGGCCTGTTCATTTTTCACTACAGTACAAGAATCTAGTGCCATGAGAGAATTATAAATTTTGGAGATGACAGATTTTTGACCAAGTCCAAATGTTAAAAGGTTGTCCCATCGTTGGTCAGAAGGGAGCAAAGGAAAGCAAGGAAAAAGGGACGAGACAAAGTGTCTAAGCTGAAAGTAAAGAAATAGGTGGGAAGCAGGGAGATTAAAGTCAGTGGCTAGGTCAGAAAAATTTGCAAAGATACCATCTTTGTAAAGATCGCTAACAATTCTAATCCCTCTGTTGCGCCACAGAAGATATGAAGCATTATTAAGAGAAGGAGGAAATAAATGCAAAAGCAGATGACTGCCCCTCCCTGAGCCTGGTTCTGCTGGAGGTTTCTTCCTGTTAAAAGGGAGTTTTTCCTCTCCACCGTTGCCAAGCGCTTGCTCACAGGGGACCGCCTGATTGTTGGGGTCTTTCTGCAATTGTGGGGGTTTCCCCTAGAATTGAAAGTGCTATGAGATGACTGTTGTTGTGAAATGGCACTATATAAATAAAGTTGAATTGAACTGAATTAAATTTTTGAGAAAAAAGTCCTTTTTTTGTAGAGCATGCTAAATTTCTCAATCACCGAGTTTTTCTTTCATAAGGGATCAGGACGTATACACGAGCACAATTTCAGGACATTGTACTCATCTCTGGCAGCAATACTGTGCAGAAATAATTTCTTCACCAAAAAACACTATGACTGAAACAACTGAATTTAAATTATTTAAGCATTAAAGGGGGGGGGGGCAAATGCATGGCTTCACACAAGTTTTCATCTCACCTTGACCAAAGAATGCACAACCTGAGAAATAATGGGAGGAACCACAGGAAGTAGAAACAGCTGTCATAGAAACGGTACAAGCTGGGTAATTAATATTGCTAATTTATTCTGTTTATTATTCCTAATGTAGAGAAGAGGGGGGACGCCGCAGGTCGACTCGGCAAGTCTGAAAACATTCTGGCCTTTGAGTCACCACCCATCGGTAAATCCTCCACACAGCGGTGACCCCGCAGGACACCGACTCACTCGGCTTGGGTTGAAGAGAAGAAAAATAAATAAAGCAAGTTTGGCTGCAATGTAACCATAGCAACGCTTCAAGATAGCATCCGTAACCACTGTGGAAATCAGACGACAACAAGAGAAGCTCTCAGAAAGTAAAACGGAGGAGTTTCAACTGAATCTGATTCCAGACTTGATCCAATAAGACAGGAGACGCTAGACTGGGTTTGAAAATCACTCCACTACTGCCAGCACAAACAGCTGGGACAGAGGAGGAGGCCTTACTACATTCACGCCAAACAGGAAACACTTAATAATCACACAAGTTTCACATTAAATAGTTACTGTATTCTACTGGCAGAAATTGTTATGATCTGGTGAGCGCACTCCCTCTCCTGTCCTGTGGGAGAGTCCCCGGCTCCGCAGGTAATCAATTCACCTGCATGAGTGGACGCACCTGCTGTCTCCTCGCTGCCAGCGCTTAAAAGGACCAGTCTGTGAACAGTCCAGCGCTGGCTTGTTGGGTATACTGCCACAAAAGAATTAAGTAAGTAAAGTATTTATTGGGGCAGCGCGGTGGCGGAGTGGCTAGCACTGCAGCAGCACAGCAACTCACCCTTGGCCGGGGGATCCTGGGTTCGATCCCAGCCCCCAACCAACAGTGATCTGTGTGGAGTTTGCATGTTCTCCCCATGTCTGCGTGGGTTTACTCCGGGATTTCTCCGGTTTCCTCCTACATGCCAAAAACATGCAAGTTAGGTTAACTGGCTTCAAAACACCGGGGGTTCTAAATTGTCCTTAGGTATGAATGTGAGAGTGAATGGTTGTCTGTCTCTCTGTGTTGGCCCTGTGATGGACTGATGATCTATCCAGGGTGTACCCTGCCTCTCGCCCAGAGATGCTGGGATAGGCTCCAGCCCCCCGCGACCCGAAAATGGAAAGTATGGTGGACATCGGACAAGTTTTGCCTGATTTCGAGCTGGTTGAATTTGTAAGGGGAGGAGTCAAAATTCGCCATGGCGCCATGGCAACACTTCCTTGTCAGTTATGTGTTGTACACCCATGTTGGACTATATGTGACAGTCACCTCAACATATTAGATGGATGGAAGTATTTATCGTTTTGGAACCCAGAGATTAATCCGTCCCTCTCTCTTCCTCTCTCTCAGGTTGCTGTCATCTCTGCGGTGTGTCCCCGGGGGTTCGTTGTCCGCTCACCTGCTCCTCCATCATCTTCATTTTTGCCTGCAATCAAAATTTCGCTCACTTGCCGAGCGTCATTCTGATAAAACATGTTTTTTTCTCTCGCCTACTGTGTCATATCCATTCTCTTTTTCTTTTTTTTCCCCTCTCTTCTTTATGACTGGCGCCTAGCGGCTGCCCCGGCCTTGGATGCGCTCTGCAGAGCGTGCCCAAATGCCAAGTCACGTTTCGTTACCTTGTATTCATACATGTGTAATGACAATAAAGTTGAAACTCAATCGCAATCTTCACTCCAGATCGCCTTCTCCACCCGGTCAGACATCTCACCAGCCATACTCACCCGCAGCTCCTGTTTCAGGTCATCCGTGCCTCTCTGGGTTCCTCATCGGGCTCGATTGAATTAACTAATGAAAAAATTTACATTTTCGGAAGGAAATGCAGTGTGAATGCTGGAACCTGAAAATGCTGGATTAAAGGGTGGAATAGCTCATGGATCGCCTCCAAAATCGAATGAGTGAAAATTTCATCGAAATCCATCTAGTAGGTCCATCTCATAGGATACATGCAAAACATTTTTTTTTTTTTTTTTTGGGGGGGGGGGTTGCAATTTATCTTATAGATTTATAATTTTTTTCTCATAAATTTGCAGCTTTTTCTCATTCATTTGCAACTTTTTTTCTCTTTAATTTGCAACTTTTTTCATGTAAAATTGCAGTTTTTTTCTTGTTAATTTGTAACTTTTTCTCGTTTATTTAATTTGCAACTTTTTTCATGTAAAATTGCAGCTTTTGTTCTCATTAATGTGCAGCTTTTTTCTCATTAATTTGCAACTTTTTTCCTCATTAATTTGCAACTTTTTTCATGTTATGAGAGGAGACTTAAACTTTACAAAACCCAAGATACGAACAACCAAGAAAAGTATGTGCATATCTGTCTGTGGGGTGGATTTGTGGAACAGTCTGGAGCCGGAACTGAAACTATGTACAAACAGAAATCAATTCCAAAAGAGGTATAAACATTATTTGCTGAAAGGATATATGTTAGAAGGGTAGTATTTATATGTACGATTCACTATGCTCACTCTGGGACACTATGGAATGGTGGGTGGGACAGCACTGTGTATATCTGTGTTGTTTGAGGCTGGTTTTGATGTATGGACATCAATGTATGTTAGGATGGATGGGTGTTAATGTTGATATGTACAAAATACAGTTAATTGTTTACTTGGGGTCTTAAATGTGGTAATTTGTATATAATTCACATGGGCGTATTTATGGAAAAGAGGAGTTGGAATTAATACTGTAAGTGTTCACTTCTTCCTTCTCCCTTTCAAACACTGTATACTGTTACTTTATTGCATTTGTCATTTGTTTTATTTTACTTTTTTTTCGAAATAAAGTGTGTACATCTATGTAAAATTACAGCCTTTTTTCTCCTTAATTTGCAGCTTTTTTCTTGTTAATTTGCAACTTCTTTCATGTAACTTTGCAACTGTTTTTGTCATTAATTTTGATTTTTTTCCATGTAAATTTGCAACTTTTTCCTCTTTAATTTGCTATTTTTTTCATGTACACTGTTAGGCATGGCTAAATTTCTACAGTTACTGTGGTGTGAAAAAGTGTTTGTCCCCTTCCTGATTTCTCATTTTTTTATGTTTGTCACACTTAAATGTTTCAGATCATCAAACAAATTTAAATATTAGACAAAGGATAACACAAGTAAGCACAAAATGCAGTTTTTAAATGAAGGTGTTTATGACTATGGGAAAAAAATCCAAACCTACATGGCCTTGTGTGAAAAAGTGATTGCCCCCTAAACCTAATAACTGGTTGGGCCCCCTTTAGCAGCAACAACTGCAACCAAGCGTTTGCAATACCTGGCAATGAGTCTTTTACAGTGCTGAGGAGGAATTCTGGCCCACTCATCTTTGCAGAATTGTTGTAATTCAGCCACATTGGAGGGTCTTCGAGAATGAACCGCCTTTTTAAGGTCATGCCACAGCATCTCAATCGGATTCAGGTCAGGACTTTGACTAGGCCACTCCAAAGTCTTCATTTTGTTTTTCTTAAGCCATTCAGAGGTGGACTTGCTGGTGTGTTTTGGATCATTATCCTGCTGCAGAACCCAAGTGCGCTTCAGCTTGAAGTCATGAACAGATGGCCGGACATTCTCCTTCAGGATTTTTTGGCAGACAGCAGAATTCATGGTTCCATTTACCACAGCAAGTCTTCCAGGTCCTGAAGTAGCAAAACAGCCCCAGACCATCACACTACCACCACCATATTTTACTGTTGGTATGATGTTCCTTTTCTGAAATGCAGTGTTACTTTTATGTCGGATGTAACGGGACACACACCTTCCAAAAAGTTCAACTTTTGTCTCGTCAGTTCACAGAGTATTTTCCAAAAAGTCTTGGGGATCATCAAGATGTTTTCTGGCAAAACTGAGAGGAGCCTTTATGTTCTTTTTGCTCAGCAGTGGTTTTCGTCTTGGAACTCTGCCATGCGGGCCATTTTTGCCCAGTCTCTTTCTTATGGTGGAGTCATAAACACTGACCTTAACTGAGGCAAGTGAGGCCTGCAGTTCTTTGGATGCTGTTGTGGGGTCTTTTGTGACCTCTTGGATGAGTCGTCGCTGCACTCTTAGGGTAATTTTGGTAGGCTGGCCACTCCTGGGAAGGTTCACCATTGTTTCATGTTTTCGCCATTTGTGAATAATGGCTCTCACTGTGGTTCGCTGGAGAAATGGCTAGAAAATTGAATTCAGCTTTCCAAAGATGTGCTAAACCACAGTTAATTTATGTTTTATCAGGGGGGCAATCACTTTTTCACATCGGGCCATGTAGGTTTAGATTTGTTTTTACCCTTAATAATAAACACCTTTATTTAAAAACTGCATTTTGTGTTTACTTGTGTTATCTTTGTCTAATATTTACATTTGTTTGATGATCTGAAACATGTGACAAACATACAAAAAAATATGAAATCAGGAAGGGGACAAACACTTTTTCACACCACTGTACATACCATATTTCACCCAGTATGGTACTGAAAAACATTTTTCCAGTGAGTTACTGTAATTTCTGTTGCATTGTGGGAATTTTTGTTGAATTCAGCTGTAATATGCAGTCATTTACTGTACTTTTTGAAAATACAGTTTCTTACTGTATTTAGCCAACTGTAACAGCTTTGGTGCACATTTTTTAAACAATACAAAGACATTTTAATTTAAAGTCATTTAGCATCTTTGTATTGCTGATAATTATATTTAGATTAATAAGTCTTCATTTAAAGAAGGAAGGAACCATATTGTATTGTCATACAGTATTTTTTTAATTACAGTACTATACAGTAACTGAATTACAGAACTGTAATTCAGTTACAGTGACTTCCTGGCAACACCAGTAAGTTACTGGTGACACCCCTTGTAATGTCTACCAGTGATAAATTTGCAACTTTTTTCTTGTTAATTTGCAGCTTTTTTCTTATTAATTTGCAACTTTTTCTTGTTGATTTGTAACTTTTTTCAAGTAAACTTGCAACTTTTTTCTCCTCAATTTGCACCTTTTTCTCTATAATTTACATTTTTCATGTCAATTTGTAGCTTTTTTTTCCTCATTAATTTGCAACTTTTCATGTAAATTTATAAATTTTTCTCATTAATTTGGAACTTTTCCATTTAAATTTACAACTTGTTAATTTACAAGTTTTTTTCATATAAATTTGCAACATTTTTCTCTCTTCAGTTTGCAACTTTTTTCTTGTTAATTTGCAACTTTTGTCTCATAAATTTGCAGCAACTTCTTTCCTCACTTTTTTAATGTAAAGTTGCAACTTTTTCATATAAACTTGCAACTAAATTTCGGAACGTTCATGTGGATGTTGGATAAATTTTGATTCAGTTAATTTTTTTGTTGTCTCGACAATGACCTGATTTTATTTAATTTAAGATATATACATACATATTTACAGATGGGGTTTTTTTCCCAAATTTTATAGGGTTTGAATTCTTCCCAATTGCAAAATCTTGGCCCCGAAAACCAAGGACCTGACTACAATAATACTTCAGTGTCCCCCTCAATATTTACTCTTGAGAAAAAGTTCTGTCTATTCTCCCCCCAACAGTGAAAGGAAGCATCCGCCCATGCTCCTTGGTGGAGGTAATGAGACAAGTTCATGTACTCCAGTAGCTGAAACAGGGTAACAGAGTTATTTCTATTTGCAGCAGTTAAACCACCATACAGAGAAATATGCAGAAAATGTCATGTGTTCACTGTGGAAACAACAGAGGATAGTTTTACTTCTACATTCGTTCAGCTCCACTAGCGTCAGGTTTTGTCCAATTAGTGGCAGCTGATGAGAAACGGGAGGAAACCTGCAATCTGCTGAACATCAGACGGAGACAGAAAGTCATTTCACGGCCTTTGTATAGAACAAAGGACATGGGCCACAGATTAGCAGCTTCTTTTTTTTATTATTTCTTCATGTTGGACTATCAAACTGTATCAGAGTTGCGCACATTTGTAGCTTTTGAAGGCCGCCACAAGTTGATAAAGGCCACAGAAAAAGAAAAAAGAAGAAAACCTCGAGTCCTTGATGTTTGTGTGGAAATTTGCTTTAGTGTTTTTGGTCATGACTGACAGTAGCAAAGTTCTCTTTGTGTTGTGCAGTAAAAGGAAATCTACAATTCTAGTCCGTTATTACAATCAGTATTGTTCTTCTACTCTGGTTAAGGTTCATTGTTTTACAGTTGTTTGTTTCTTCATATGACGCAATTCAAATTACATCGAGCAGCCCAAAGCTGGGCAATATATCAAAATTTGGTATGCAATACGCATATCACAAAAAGATGGCTTGACCAGTGGTAGTAGCATATTTTTCGTGTGTTTTTACATTTAAGCTGAGCCATTTTGGGGAGATTTTTATATGCTATTACACTCCAACACAGAAGGTGGCAGTAACGCATTTTAACTTAGAAGAAGAGCCAGGGTGGATGACAACTGCAGAAGAGGAAGGGAGAAGCTATGCAATGTTTTGAGAAAAAAGTTGCAAATTTATGAGAGAAGGTTGAAAATTTTTGAGAAAAAGTCGAAAATTTTTGAGAAAAAAGTTGAAAATTTTTGAAAGAAAAGTTGCAAATTTACAGGAAAAAAGTTGAAAATTTACAAGAAAAAAATTGCAAATTTGTGAGAAAAAAAGTCAAATTTATGAGAAAAAAAGTTGTAAATTTACAAGAAAAAGTTGCAAATTTATAGGAAAAAAGTTGAAATTTTACAAGAATAAAATTTAAATTCATAAGACGTCACAAATTTTTGAGAAAAAAGTTAATTTTTAGGAAAAAGCGACAAATATTTGAGGGAAAAATTAGCTAATTTCAGAGAAAAAGTTGCAAATTTTTGAGAAAAAAGAATTTTTTAGGAAAAAAGTGACAAATATTTGAAGAAAAAAGTTGCAAATTTAAGAGAAAAAAATGCTGCAAATTTCTGAGAAAAGTCGATTTTTTGAGGAAAAGTCACAAATCTTTGAGAATAAAGTTACAATTTTTTGAGAAAAAAATTGAAAGTTTAGAAGAAAAAAATGTTCAAATTTATGAGAAAATGTTGCAAATTTAGAAGAAAAAAGTTGAAAATTTAGAAGAAAAAACTGCAAGTAAGAAAAAGGTCACAAATCTTTAATAAAAAAGTTGCAGATTTATGAGAAAAAAGTTGAAATTTAACCTGTTTTTGCAAAATTAATAGAAAAAAAGTCAAATTTTTGAGAAAAAAAAAACTTACACATTTATGAGGTCATAAGTCTCAAATAATCAAAAATAATTACAAATTTTTGAGGGGAAAAAGCTGCAAATTTAAGGATGATCAAGATTTAAGGATGTTTCTGTGGAAAAGAAAGTTTAAAATTCACAATGAAAAAGTCACAAATTTGGGGGAGAAATCCCCACAAATTTGAAGAAGAGTCAAAGATTAATGAGAAAAACGTCAAAAACTTTCGAGTACAGTCATTACTCACTGCCAGCGTTTTTAGTTGATGTGTGCTTATGTAATTTCTTATAATAAAAACTGATTAAAAACTTTTTCCCCATCATCATCCTCTGAAGCTCATCAGAATAAAAAGCTGCCCAGTAAAAATCATCTCCCTACTGTTAATGTAGAAACAGAAACAGACATTTAATTTCACACCTTTCTACCTCAGCTCAACTTCACACCTTTCTTCATCATTAAATTAAACTCACAGCTTGTGTGAAACCATCTTACTCCTCAGTCGTCTCCTAAACTGCTTTCTTTCGTCCTGTTATGGCTGTGAAATAGATTTCGTTTTTCCTGCCTGATGTTTCATTACTCACACTTTGTGTTTTGTTGCTACTCATCAGGACTTGTGAAAAGCCAAGAAAAAGAGCAAAGATCACAGGAACGTGTTTGTTTTAGGTGTCACTGCTTATTAGGATTTTATAAATACTTCTAAGGAGAACTTCCACAACAGCGACAACAGCAATATTTTCTATTAAAAACAACACCTGCACACTGATTGTGATTTTCACAGTTTAACAGTGATGTTCCGTCTCTGCTGTGGACATGAACTAAGGCGGTGGTCTGATTTATCTTCACCATTTTATATAAACACTGAAAAGAATTATTAAGCCCCACCAAGGAGGTACAATGGGTGATAAAGTATTGACACAAGTAGTTCTACCTCTTATCTTTAATGCAACACGTTCCAAAAACGCTGGGACGGGGGCAGCAAAAGACTGGGAAACTTGAGGAATGCTCAACAAAAAAAACACCTTTCTGGGACATTCCGCAGGAGAACAGGTTAATTGGAAACAGGTGAGTGTCATGACTGGGTGTAAAAGTAGCATCAACGAAAGGCTCAGTCGTTCACAAGTAAGGATGGGGTGACGTTCACCACTTTGTGAACAACTGTGTGGGCAAACAGTTTAAGAACAACTTTTCTCGTACAATTGCAAGGAATTTAGGGATTTCCTCATCTACATCCATAATATCATCAAAAGAGTCTGAGAATCTGAAGAAATTTCTGGATGTCAACGACAAAGCCGTAAACTAACAACGAATGCCCGTGGCCTTCGATCCCTCAGGCGGCACTGCATTAAAAACCGTTATCATTCTGTAAAGGACATTAAGATGTGGGCTCAGGAACATTTCAGAAAACCATTGTCAGTTAACACAGCTTAAGATAAGATAAGATAAGCCTTTATTAGTCCCACAACGGGGAAATTCCAGGATTGCAACAGCACAGGGATAGCAACACTCAGAGCAACAATCAGAAGGCAAGAAAAAAAAGCAAGAGCAGCTAATATACATATGTACATATTACTATAAATATATATATATATATATATATATATATATATATATATATACACACAGTGCAGAGCATTGTAGCTGGATGGAATAAATATATGAGTATATAAACACACAGTGCGGAGCATGTTTGTCGATACATCTACAAGTGCAAGTTAAAACTCTACCATGCAAAGCCGAAGCCATAGATCAACAACAGCCAGAAACGTCGCCGGTTGTTCTGGGCCTGAGCTCATCTGAGATGGACTGATGCAAAGTGGAAAAGTGTGCTGTGGTCTGACAAGTCCACATTTCAAATTGTTTTTGGAAATCATGGATGTTGTGTCCTCCAAGCTAAAAAGGAAAAGGACCGTCCAGATTGTTATCAGTGTAAAGTTCAAAAGCCAGCATCGGTGATGGTATGGGGATGCATTAGTGCCCATGGCATGGCTAACTTGCACATCTGTGAAGGCACCGTTAATGCCAAACGGTATATAGAGGTTTTTGGAGCAACATTTGCTGCCATCCAAGCAACATCTTTTTCAGGGATGTCTCTGGTTATTTCAGCAAGACAATGCCAAGCCACATTCTGCATGTGTTACAACAGCATGAGTTCGTAGCGAAAGAGTGCTGGAACTAGACTGGCCTGCCTGTGGTCCAGACCTATCTCACACTGAAAATGCGTGGTGAATTATGATGTGCAAAATAATACAACGGAGAACCTGAACTGTTGAACAACTGAAGTTGTACATCAAGCAAGAATGGGAAAGAATTCCACCTATAAGGCTACAGTCACACAGTCACACTGTAGGTCTTCACTGCAGGTCCCATCAGACTCCAGTGTGAACAGTCTACAGCTATCAAGTGACTCGCATGCGCAGAAGAAAATGTAACGTCAGAGACAGCATTGTGTTTACAGAAGTAAATATGAGCCCTGAATGATTGAGGGGGACATTTTGCCGTGCTCCTTGATGCAGCACGGCAAAATAAAATGTTAAAATCATTCAGAAATGATTATGTGCAAAATAAATGAGATCAGCTTCATTCCTCTACACGCCAGATGACCGCTGTGATCAGCTTTGCTTCAACAGAACTGATTGATTAAAGAGCTCTCTTGAAAATGAGACCCCGTGTCTCAATGGGATTACTTGTATAAATAAGGTTAATAACAAATAATCCTAGCGATTACAATCAGGCTCTCACCCACTGACGTTGTCGGTGGCTTGGGCCCTAATAAACAGCGCGGCTAGTACCAGCGGCACTGGTCCCGCACAGGAAGGAGAAGCCGCCACAGACTCCCCTCTCCTGGACTGTGTGTTCTCTGGCCATTCTGCTCCACAGTCATGTCGGTATTAAATTTACATTTTAGATATTACAGCGGCCAGGACTCACGGTGTGCTGTTTAAAGGGAAAAAGAAATTTGCAGCATCCAGTAAATGTGCCGTTACTGTGTGCCTGCTTGTCTGACTGTTTCAGTCTCGCCACCCCAAAATTTTGAAGTTGCTGTGCAGTCGGAGCCGACAAAATTACAATCCAGTGATGCATGGTGGCGCAGTGGTTTAGCACTGTGGCAGCACAGTTTTACCCTCGGCCGGGGGATCGCGGGAATCATGAGATCGTGGGTTCGATCCCAGCCCCCGACCAACAGTGAGCTGTGTGGAGTTTGCATGTTCTCCCCGTGTTGCGTGGGTTTACTCCGGGATTTCTCCAGTTTCCTCCCGCATACCAAAAACATGTAGGTTTAGGGCGCTCGCGCACGCAGCGACCAGCAGCCGGTGGCTTGTCACCAGACTGCAAACCAAGTCTACCTACAGGTACAAATAAGTAACAAAAAAAAAAAAAAAAGGCAAGAAGACTGATTAAAAAGAGAGCACAAATCAGCTGTGTCTGCCATGCTTGCTGCATACTCCACCGCAGAATTGTAGCCTCTGTCTCACTTCAGCAAAGAAAAAGTCGGATGACATGTGACATGACCGTTCAGACTGAGGTCGCTTTGGAAAATATCAGCTATGTATTTGAATTAGGACCACATATGAAAGTGGCCTGGGTCTGGTGTGAAAAAATTGGATGTGTGCTGTTCAGACTGTCATTAAAAAAAAAAATCAGATATGGGTCACATGTGCAAAAAAATCAGAATTGAGCATTAAAACCTGCAGTGTGAATGTAGTCTTAGTGTCCTCAGTTCCTACATGCTTACTGAGTGTTATTAAAAGAAAAGGTGATGTAAAACAGTGGTAAACATGACCCTGACCCAGCTTTTTTGGAATGTGCTGCAGGAATCAAATTCAAAATGAGTTTTTATTTATGTGTTACACATGTGGGCTATATTAATCATATATTCCATAACCTACATATGTTGAAGCATGTGGAAATGTTTGGTAATTACATATGTAAAGCAACTTCACACCTCTGAAAGGACAAAGGCTCTCAACCGCCAAGTGAAGAACAAAGACGTTCCCAGACACTGCGGTGGAGACCGGAGGAGCTACCCTCACCCCCTGGGCGAGGAGAGGAAATACCAAGACAATGGGGGGATTAAGATAATGAGGGATGTCAGCCTTTGTTATGCATGTCTTTTGTTATGTGCAAGTATAAAGTCAGTGAGCTGGAGATATTCGGTCTCTTTTCCTTCTGCCACCTCTGCACTGAATGAGACTTGTTAGGAGAGCTGATAAATAAACTTTGGCTTATATATCAAATCGCCTCATCATTTCAAGCTCTTCTACAACACAATGTTTTAGGAATTAGGAAAGGAAAGCTTAAACTGTGGTTTGATTCAAACAAATTAACGCTCAATTTAAGTAAGACAAAATTTATAGTTTTTAACAACCATCACAACAACTTAGTATCTAAACTAAGTGTCAATGGTGTTGAGATTGAAAGGGTATCTGAAACTAATTTTCTTGGAGTAATAATTGACAATAAACTGTGTTGGAAGTCACATATTATATTAAAGGTAAAATATCCAAATCAATTGCAATACTACACAGAGTGAAATATTTGCTGAATCAACCCACACTATATACTTTGTATCATTCATTAATACTCCCATACATGACATATTGTACTGAAGTATGAAATACATATAAAACAAACATATATCCAGTCTTTATGCTTCAGAAGAGAGCTATTAGAATAATAAATAAAGCTGCTTACAGGGAACCAACAAACCCACTTTTTCTTAAATTAAAAGCTCTCAAGTTGAAAGATCTGGTTGACTTTAAAACTGCAGTAATAATGTTTAAAGTGAAGAATCTATCACTGCCCACAAATATCCAAAAGTTGTTCCAAGTAAGGGAGAAACAATATCATTTCAGAGGAACATGTATATTTCAAAAACCTTCAGTGAGAACTACCACCAAGCAACACTGTGTTTCAGAGCAAGGAGTCAGATTATGGAACAATTTTGGACCTGAATTAAAATCATGTACAACGCTTGGACAATCTAAACAAAAACTAAAGGAAGAAATACTCCAAACATATATACAAGATGACATGTAAAATCACATAAGGATTGTCATATCCAGTCTGTGTTGTGTTATAGCTTAGTTTTTTGTCACATTTTGTCTTAGCTTTGTTCTGAATTGTAATCGCTCTTGTTTTGTTTTTCTGTTGAATTCTTGGATGGAATATGGGTGGGCAATATAAGCTGTGGCTTCAGCCATCACCCATTTCGGATAACTTATGTTGAATTGTATAATCAGAGGAGTTATTGTCTAATTTGACCTTGTTGGATTTTCTTTCCCCCTTTGTTATATTATTCTGTTTCTTTTTAATCTGTACTTTTAATCTATCTGAAATAAAGATTCATTTATTCATTCATTCATTCATGTCCCAACTTCACTGGAATCCCATTGATATGTTGGTGTTAAATAGAGGGTGGCTGTTTTTGACCATGATGGCTTTCCATACCGACTTCTGACCCTGATTAGGCTGTCATTTTAAGGATAAGTAGATGCCATTATAATGCATAGAAAGCTCAACATAGGCTATCTGACTGATTTGTGTTTTTTTCATGTTGTTCGAGGACTGAATTTGAGTGTTTTTCACCCTCTATATTGAACGGCGGCCATGATGAACAAAGCAGTCCCTGGCCTCAAAATAAGTGATTTTTCTACAATCCTGAGAGACAGAAGCTTCCTGTTTTTCCATTACCACCCAGCTGTTTGTGGCGGCACCCTGCATGGCAGCGACCCCTTTGATTCTACATGTGATTAACATTGTAGATAGGGGAAATGTAATTTTGTTCTACTGTACATGATTGGCTGTATGGACTGAATGCCAACAGAGATGGCTTCTTCTTCTTATGCTCAACATACAGGTTTTGAATTACTCTCACAAAGGACATGCTCACGCATGAAGATTTTTCTTGTCGTTAATATATACTACAGTATAGTTTGTGTTTTTTTCCGTGTTTGTCCTGAACTTGGTGTGATGCTAATCCTCACTGTTGGACTCTTTTTTTCTAGACACAGGAGTGGTCTTCTCTGAGGCCTCAATGCACCCCGACAATGCCTCACGTCTGATCCGGGCAGTGGGAGACTTTGGAGGCGATGTGCCGCCTAAACAGTGAAATAGGACCTGCAACCCGAGGCTGAGCCGCCCCACCCACACGAAAACGTCCTCAGCTCCCTCAACGGTCCCGCTTTAAACATGACAAATGGCAAAGGCACGCCAAGGGCAGCTCAGTGGTTACACGGGGACCCCCCTCAAGCATCAACTGCGGAATTATCCTACTAATCTCTGAACATTTATATTCCTCCTACGCTGGGAGACTTTAATGGCACATCTGACTGGGATCGCTGACTGCATGAGCATCAAACATTCTCCTCATCGAGCGTGCAGCAAGGTGTGTAAACACAACAACTCCACAGGAAGCAGATCAAGGCTCCTTGTGTCGCTGAGAGAAAGTCTCAAGAATTAAAATACGGCGCACGACTTTTGGGGGAAACTGCTTTCAGGGAAGTAAACTCCCCATCATCACCCCAGCTCCACCCAGACATCCTGGCTTCCTGTCGCCTTCCTCCTCCCTGTGTTACCAAGACGACGGGCGGATGCTGCACTATCAGTCATCTCTTCCTCCCCTCTGCCGACAGCGTTCAACCGCATCCTGCTGTTGCCGCTGAAGCAGAGGCAGAGCATCGTTGCTGAAAACAACCAGTAATTTAGGTGATTCAGACGCTGACATTTCAACAGGAGACAGAGGAGAGGAAGACCAAACACGTCACTTAATGGCGCGGCTGTCACACGAGCGCTGTGTCCTCCTGTGAAGATGTGCTGGCGTTGATCCGTCCCCACAGTCCATCCCTCCCTTTATTACACGCTGAATCAATCTCCGGTCGTATAACGTCCTTCACGTAACGGCGTCCATCTACGTGCCCATCCGGTTTTTCACGGCGTGCCTGTCCTGGACTCCTATCCAGCCAGCATGCCCATGTGGGCCCCACCATAGGTTTAAGCTGGGCCGTCTTATGGGTCCCATGTGGGTTTGTCCATGGGTTCCATGTTGGCCCCATCTGTTTGCCCACATGGACTTTACCTGTGGTACAGGTGAGAAGGTGATCTCAAACCCATCTGGGCCCCACATGGGTTTAATATGGCCAAGCAGGTTTCAGCAACACTCGGGCCATCGGCAAAATTAGGCAGAACAAGTGACAAATTTATAAGGAAAAAAATAGGAAAATCTATAAGAAAAAAGTGACAAATTTCTTTTAAAAAGTTATTAGAAAAGCATCACAAATACGAGGAAAAAAAGTGAAAATGTAGGAGAACAAATTTACAAATTTACAAGAAAAAAAATGTAAAATTACTTGAAAAATGTTACAAATTTACAAGAAAAAAGTCACAAATTTATGAGAAAAAAAATTTAAGTTGCAAATTAACAAAAAAGTAGCAAATGTATGAGTAAATAAATTGAAAATTTATGAGGAAAAAGCCCCAAATTTATGAGGAAAAGTTGTAAGCTTACAGTAAAAAAAGGTGAAATTTTTGAGGAAGTTCCAAATTTACAAGAAAAAGTCACAAATTTACAAGAAAATAGCAAATTTACAAGAAAAAAGTAACAAGTTTATTGGGAAAAAGTTGTAAAATTACTGTAAAAAAGTGGCAAATTTATGAGAAAAAAAAATTTAAGTTGCAAATTAACAAAAAAGTAGCAAATGTATGAGTAAATAAATTGAAAATTTATGAGGAAACAGCCCCAAATTTATGAGGAAAAGTTGTAAGCTTACAGTAAAAAAAGGTGAAATTTTTGAGGAAGTTCCAAATTTACAAGAAAAATGTCACAAATTTACAAGAAAATAGCAAATTTACAAGAAAAAAGTAACAAGTTTATAGGGAAAAAGTTGTAAAATTACTGTAAAAAAGTGGCAAATTTATGAAAAAAGTGCCAAAATTACAAGAAAAAGTTAGCAAATATGTAAGAAAAAGTCACAATTTAACAAGAAAAACTGACAAATTTACAAACAAAAGTTGCACATTTACAAGAAAAAAAATCACATTTATGAGGAAAAAGTTGCAAGTTTACAGTAAAAAAAAAAGGTTGCAAATTTATGAGAAAGTTTCAGTTTTCCCCCAAAAATGATCAGTCACAAATTTGCAAGAAAAAAAAGCAAATTTAAAAGAAAATCAGTTGAAAATAGGGAAACAAGTAAAGTCCAAGTGGGCAAACCCACATGGGACCCACAGGACAGCCCCATTTAACCTTTGGTGGGGGCCCACATGGACATGTTGGCTGGGCCACTCCTCCCACCCGTCACCCTCCAGGAGACGTGACTGACATGACTTCTCCTTTTATTAGGATGCCAACGATTTCCTGATCCCGAGACACTGGTCCTTTTGTTTTTTTCATTTTTCATTGTTGGCGTCTACGACGACAAACGCTTTCTGAGCTCTGTTCTGTGCTGCTGAGAGTTTGAAAGCCTGGTCAGGAATTTTCCCATTGATAAAATGTCAACAGGTTTGCTCAAAGCCTGCAGTACTCACATAAAGGGCCAGTAATTATTCTACATGAACTGCAGATGAATGGGTTTAAAGGAGGACAGACTGTAGTGGTTTTTTCCATCTATTTGGGTATCTGGAGTGGTTACCGTTGGAACCACAGTGACAGAGTAGCTCATTCTGGCTCCCTGAAAAATATAAAAAGCAGAAAACGAGGAAACTTGAAAATGTATGAAAAAAAATCTTGCAAATTAAGAGGAAAAATTTGGTAGTTTTTTTGGTTAAAAAAATAAAAAAAAACATGAATTTTGCAATTAAAAAAAATCATAAAATTTCAGGAAAAAAAATTACTGGAAAAGGTTTTAGTTTTATGAGAAAAATGCAACAAATTTATGTAAAAAATGCTGCTGTTTTACCCATGAAAGGTACTGAATTAAAAAGAAAAAGGTAATAAATTTATGAGAATAGCTGAAAATTTAAGCCAAAAACATTGGAAAAATTAGAGGAAAAGTTGCATTATTAAGGAAAAAATACTGACAAATTTGCAAGAAAAAAGTCACTCAAGACTCACTTAAAAAACATAAAAAGCTACAATTTATTAGAAAACTAGAAAAATTTGCATTTCCTTACGTGTGAATGCTGTTGGCTGAAAATGTATTCCTGAAATGCTTAAAAATGCAGTAATATGCTGGTATAAAGTAGCTTTAAAAGCATATATGTAGAAGTAGTTTAATGTTGCATGACGTTTTCTTAAATATGGTAAATACAAGCATAAAACCTAAAAAAAATAGAAAGGAGGAAGGAAGGAAGGAACGTAATGATGGAAGGAAGGAAACAAGAAACGTAACGAGGGAAGGAAGGAAGGAAACAGGGAAGGTAACGAAGGAAGGAAACAAGGAATTTAAAGAAAGAAGGAATGAAGCAACGTAACGAAGGAAGGAAGGCAGCAAACAAGGAAGTAAGCAAGGGAAGGAAGGAAGGAAGGAAGGAACATAACGAGAAAAGGAAAAAACAAATGTAACAAAGGAAGGAGGGAAGGTAATCAAGGAAACAAGGAAACAAAGAACGTAACAAAGGAAGGAAGGAAACAAGGAAAGAAAGCAAGGAAGGAAGAAATGTAACAAAGAAAGGAAACAGGGAACATAATGAAGGAAGGAAAACAATGAACGTAACGAAGGAAGGAATGTAACGAAGGAAGGAAGTAAACAAGAAATGTAACGAAAGAAGGAAAACAAGGAATGTAATGAAGGAAGTAACAAAGGAAGGAAGGAAGGAAACAAGGAACGTAACAAAGGAAGGAAATAAGGAATGTTACGAATGAAACAAGGAAGGAGGGAACACAACAAAGCAAGGAAAGAACGTAATGAAGGAAGGATTTTTTTCTTTCCTTCATTACATTCCTTGCTTTGTAACAAAGAACAGAACTTAACATAGGAATGAAGGAAGGAAAGACTAACGAAAGAGGGACGGAAAAAAGGAACGTAACAAAGTAAAGAAGGAAACAAGGAATGTAATGAAGGAAAGAAGGAATCAAGGAAGGTAACGAAGTAAAGAAGAAAGCAAAGAATGTAATAAAGGAAGCAAGGAAGGAAGGAACGTAATAAAGGAAACAAGGAATGTAATGAAGGAAGGAAGTAAACATGAAACGTAATGAAGGAAGGAACGAAGGAAAGTAACCAAGGAAGGAAGAAATGCAACGAAGGAAGGAAACAGGGAACGCAGTGAAGGAAGGAGTGAAGGAAGGAAGAAAGGAAGGAAACAAAGAATGTAACAAAGGAATGTAACGAAAGATGGAAACAAGGAACGTAATGAAGGAAGGAAGGAAACAAGGAATGTAACGAAAGAAGGAAGAAAGGTAACAAAGGAAGGAAGGAAACAAGGACCGTAATGAAGGAAGCAAGCAAGCAAGCAAACAAGGAATGTAATGAAGGAAGGAAGGGAGGAAACACAGAGCATAACAAAGGAAGAAAGGAACGTAATCAAGGAAGGAAGGAAAGAAAGAAGGGAAAGAAGGAAGGAAGGAAGGAAGGAAACAAGGAACATAATAAAGAAGGGAAGGAAACAATTAGGTTCAGTAACATTTTGTTTGGGGCGGTTTGATGCCACTGTCATCGCGAGACGTTTTGAGACTGTTGCGCAATAGTCCAAGATGGCAGCTTGTGTCGGCCAAGCATAGACAAACTTTTTCACAGGTACCTTTTTTCTTGTCACTATCCCACTAACCAATTATTTGTTTTTTTCTTTTTTCATATACCATTTTCACCATCTGCTCGATGGAGCTGGAGGAACCTGAGGACTTTATTGACAAGTTTTATCACCACTTCTGTGACATACGCTACCTAGCATTTCTTCCAGCAAGCCTCCCGTTCCTGCCTCCTCAACTAAGCAACCTCGACCTGCAGATTCACTGCTAACACCACCCGAGAAATTCTGGAGCAGTCCAAAGGTCAGTGACATTCTTTCCTCCATTGAAAGTAAACTTTCCAGCATGGATGCTAGACTTGCGTTGGCCGAGTTGCTCCATAAAGAATTCCAGGACATCCATAAGAGTCTGGAATTCAGCCAGGCACAGCTTGTCTCTCTTTCTTGGAAGAAAATAATACATTGAAAAAAAAAATCAGTAAACACACTAACCACGCAACTTGACATCGTTGTAAAAGAAAACCGGAAAATGAAGGAAACCATTCTTGACCTGTAATCACGCAGCATGAGAGATAACCTGTTGGGTTTTTTTTCCCCAGAATTGCAGAAAAAAACCACAAAAATCCAGAACAGCTGATCTCTGAATTCATATCTACACAGCTGAAAATGCTCCCCGATGTTGAGAAATCAATTATCTTTCACAGAGCCTACCGCATTGGACAGAAAAATCCTCTAAAGGAATGTGCCAGCCAAATGTCCCAGACCGACTGTCACCAAATTTGAACATTTCAAGCAAAAGGTTCTGGTACAGAGGCAGGGCAGCCAGCTTAAAAACATAAATTATGGACTAAATGATCAATTTCCACAAGAAGTTATGGAAAAAAGAAGAAAGCTTTTCTCTATTAGGAAACAAAAAATCCAAGAAGATAAATGAGCAGTTATCTCAGTGGATACATTGTTTATATATGGTAAATGGTGTCACTTATATAGCGCTTTTATTCTCATCTCTTGATGACCAAAGCGCTTTACAGATCCTGCCATCCACCCATTCACGCACACATTCACACACTGATGGCGGCATGCCATCAGTGGACAACCTGCTCTACCTCCTGAGCCACTGCCGTCCCCGATGATGGCAAGCTGCTTATGGATGAAACCAGAACCCTCTGACTATTCTAGATTCTAGTTCACTCACGAGCTACATGTGAGAAAAGAGTGCAATTGTGCTCAGGTCTCTTATTGATCCTTGTTTAATCTGTTAACATTTGTCTAATGGTTCTTATTTTGTTGAAGTTGTTGCTAATCTTGCTGATGTTGTTAGGCTGTTGCTGTATGTTACCCGTTTCTTCTCATCACTGACTAACCTTCATGTCTGTTCTGTCTCGTACATTTGGTATATCAGAAATAACTAACTACATGCACCCCACTCACTCTTGCAAATACAAGCAAATACAACAGAGACATCATGTGCGTGCACCCAAGCACACACACACATGGGTATATACTATATGCACAACACACATATGCCAACACACACATGCATACGCAGCCATACAACACACACACACACACACACACACACACACACACACACACACACACACACACACACACACACACACACAATGGACATACAAAACACATAGGTACATTTAGCTAGCTTCCAGCACAAAACCAGTTAGTTAAAACATGCTGATAGGATATTTTCAGGTTTCATTGATTATTCTATATGATTTTAATGCTGTATTATTTTATTTTATATTATAATTGTATCTGGTGCATATAATGAGCCAATGTCTGATTCACTGTGATTTTTTTTCATTGTCTCAGAGCTTGAAAAGACTGTCTGTTTTCAGTGTAAGTTTAAGTTGAGCAAGACTGTAAATAATGACGAAGGTTTCATTGTTTTATCATACCAAGCAGTACTGTACTGTAAGTTCATGTAAAGATCATAGCAGAATGTTCATTGCTGACCATAGATTGGCAGCAGTCTCTTGGAGAGTTGGCTTCAGCCAGTCTAGCTTAGATAAGGGATTTGAGGTATAAGAAGCAACATCCTTGGACATATGTTAGGGAGTTGGTGCTGTGAAGCTTTGAGGCAAGTTTTGCTGTTACTGATGAACTCCTTTCTGATCAGAAAGAGAATAAATGGCTCAGAACTTGGAAAACCACCTATTGATTATTGATTCAGCCTCAGTCAATTCATTTTTGATCTATCATTATTGGCGCCCAACGTGGGGCCCATATAAAGTGCTCTGCGGCGTTTTCTGACGCACAGGGAAATTTCAAACCTGAGAGAGGCACTTTTCCAGCTTCTACTTATCCATTTCAGAACATTTGCATGGATTTTATTGAACTGAATAAATGTGAAGGCAAGAAATATTGTTTGGTCATTTGTGATATGTTTTCTAAATGGACAGACGCTTTTCCTTGCACACATCCAAATGCAATCACAGTGGCAAAGAAATTGCTAACCAAAATTGTACCTAGGTTTGGAATACCTGAGAAAATTTACTCAGATAATGGTACACATTTTGTAAATCAAGTTATATCACATTTAGGCACATCACTGAATATCAGTTTGAAGAATCATTCAACTTATCACCCACAATCTGCAGGACTGGTAGAACGCACAAACAGAACTATTAAAGAAAGACTCAGAAAAACAATGGCAGAAACAGGGCAAAATTGGATTTATTGCCTTCCATTAGTTTTGTTTTACATAAGGATAATCCCAACCAAAGCAGGGTTGTCTCCATTTGAAATCATGCATGGCAAACCATACTTGCTGCCCCTTTGAGACTATTCAATCCTAGTGATGAAGAAGTGTGTTTAGCAGATTACATTTTTTTTTTTTTTTGGACTTATTTTGTACCCGTAGGTAGATTTGTTCTGCAGTCCGGTGACAAGCCACCAGCTGCCGGTCGCTGCGTGCGCAAGCGCCCCTTAACTCCCTAACCTGCATGTTTTTGGCATGTGGGAGGAAACCGGAGAAATCCCGGAGTAAACCCACGCAAACACGGGGAGAACATGCAAACTCCACACAGATCACTGTTGGCCGGGGGCAGGGATCGAACCCCACGATCCCCGCGATCCCCCGGCCGAGGGTAAACTGTGCTGCCGCGGTGCTAACAACTGCGCCACCGTGCAGCACATGAGAAGGATGTTAACTAACAGAGATATTATCGCTGCTACTCTCCCCAGGAGGGTTTACGAGGAAACTGCACCGATCTTGGCCAAGCCAGGAGACCTCATCCTCATCAAAGCCATCAAAAAATCCGTGGACAAATCCGTTCCCACCAAGACCATACGGCGTCACTCAAACAACAAACCCTGGATCAACCCTGAGATAAAAACACTTCTGAGAGAGAAGAAGAGGATCTTCAGGTCGGGGAACAGGGAGATGCTGAAGTCCGTACAGAGGGAGCTGAGGAGAAAGATCAGAGAAGGCAAGGACAGCTTCAGGAAGAAGATGGAGGACAAGCTGCAACAGAGCGACATCAGCGGGGTCTGGAGAAACCTCAAAACCATCTCGGGGCTCCAGAATACCTCCCCCCAGGCCACGGGGGGCAGGGAGTGGGCGAACAACCTGAATCTGTTTTTCAATAGATTTGACCAACCGCCCTCCCCCCTGTCTGCACAACAACCACTGCTGCCTCTAAGAAATCAAGTCCTGCTGCCCACTCCCCACTCCACCGACACCCCCCCCCCCACTCCCAACACACAGCCCCCCATCCTGACCCGGACCAAGACCCAGGTGAGGACGGAGCTGAGGAAGATCAAGGCGAGGAAGGCGTCGGGACCGGACGGCATCAGCGCAAAGCTCCTCAAGTCCTGTGCAGACCAGCTGTGTGGGATTGTGACGTATATCTTCAACATGAGCCTGAAACTGGGGAGGGTACCACAGCTGTGGAAAACATCTTGTGTGGTACCTGTACCAAAAACTTCCCACCCCAAAGACCTGAACAGCTACAGACCGGTGGCCTTGACGTCCCACTTGATGAAGACCCTGGAGAGACTGCTCCTTGCTCATCTCCGCCCCCTGGTGGAACCAGCGATGGATCCACTCCAGTTCGCCTACCAGCATGGCATTGGGGTGGAGGATGCGGTGATCTTCCTCCTTCACCGTTCTCTGTCCCACCTGGAGAAGCCCGGGAATATGGTGAGGATCATGTTCTTTGACTTCTCCAGTGCTTTCAACACCATCCAACCGATGATCCTGAAGGACAAGCTGCTGCGCGCAGGGGTGGACCAGCACCTGTCATCATGGATCCTGGACTACTTCACGAACCGGCCTCAGTTTGTGAGAACCCGGGACTGTGTTTCCGACACGATCATCAGTAGCACGGGGGCCCCCCAGGGAACGGTGCTGGCTCCCTTCCTGTTCACTCTTTATACTGCGGACTTCTCACACAACACAACACATTGCCATCTACAGAAGTTCTCTGATGACTCTGCGATCGTTGGTCTCATCTCCAACGGAGATGAAGCTGAGTACAGAGGGCTTATCCAGGACTTTGTGGACTGGTGCCATCGGAACTGCCTCCAGATCAACGCGAGGAAAACTAAGGAGCTGGTGGTGGACTGCCGCAGGCATGGGCAGCCCCTCACAGCACCAGTAAATATACAGGGAACAGACATCGAGATGGTGACATCCTATAAGTACCTGGGTATTCATCTGAACAATAAACTAGACTGGTCACACAATACTGACGCACTCTACAAGAAGGGACAGCGCAGGCTGTTCCTGCTGAGGAGACTCAGGTCTTTTGGTGTACAAGGGGCGCTGCTGAAGTCATTCTACGACACGGTGGTGGCATCAGCCATCACTTTTGGAGTGGTCTGCTGGGGCAGTGGCATTACTGCAGCCGATAGGAAGAGACTGAACAAACTGATTAAGAAAGCTAGCTCTGTCCTGGGGCAGCGCCTTGATCCGATGGAGGAGATAGGAGAGAGAAGGACGGTGGCTAAACTGTCATCTCTGCTGGAGTCCGAGTTCCACCCTATGCAGGACATACTGGATGCACTGAGGAGCTCATTTAGCAGCAGACTACATCATCCCAGGTGCACAACCGAGAGGTTTCATAGGTCCTTCCTACCAACGGCTGTCAGACTGTACAACCTAAGCAGGGTTGCTCGCAGAGATAGCAAAAAGACGTAACAAACTAATAGTTTTTTGAATGCAAAAGATGCAATAGACTTACACTATGGTCCTCTCCGGCATACAACTAGGAACATACCGGTCACTATGGAGGGTGAGAATATGTATGGGCACATAATCATACCATGTAGGATAACTAAATAGACGGTTATGCTGTTTCATCCCACCTAGCAACAATGCTCTGCACTGTGTGTTCATATATTCATATATTTATTCCATCCAGCTACAATGCTCTGCACTGTGTGTCTGTGTGTGTGTGTGTATATATATATTTTATAGTAATATGTACATATGTATATTAGCTGCTCCTGCTTGCTTGTTTTTTTTTTTTGTTTTTTTTTTTCTTGCCTTCTGATTGTTGCTCTGAGTGTTGCTATCCCTGTGCTGTTGCAATCCTGGAATTTCCCCGTTGTGGGACTAATAAAGGCTTATCTTATCTTATCTTATCTTAAAAAGAAGAAATGGACTGATTCACCCTGGCAAGGACCACATAAAGTTGTTTTGTCAACGCCAACAACGGTGAAAGTTGAAGGGCGGGACTCTTGGGCGCATTTAACACACTGTAGACTTTACCCTACTCTGAACTCGCAGCCAGGGACTACTGAATAAATATTTTCAACTTCATTCCATTAAAGACTTTCAGCAAGATACTTTTTCTTAATTGTTTCCCTATACAAGTGTCGACTGACGACGCCCTACGTGGTGTCCAGTACTGGCTTGGGCTAGGGAAGCAAGTAGTTGACCATCATGAAGAGACAAGAAGCGGAAGAGAGACGTTTGATCATTAAAGGGTGTCGTTGTTGTTTCCTTTACATCATCATCCTAGGGGTGACATTATTACTTTGGTTTCTTTTAGCTGCACCACAAACCATACATCGTAGTGCTAGGGACCTTGCACATATTCAGCATAACTGGCTAGAGCTACATGAGCATCACGATCATGAATATGCTGCCAATACGTGGTGGAGGTATGCTAATTATACGGCCAGGGCAGCTAATCGTTCCAATTGTTATGTCTGCTACTTAGTGCCAACGTCAGGTGGACAGACTGCTGTTATAGCTAAAATGATGGAACCAGCAAAAGCTCTGGGGTTTTTTTGTTTTTTGTTTTTTTTTACAGAAGGCTATGAAAAGGGACTATACAAAAAAGATTATTTTGAATCACTCTTGTGAAATCTTTCATCACTCTACCAATCAGAGAACTTATGGTACCCCTTACTTTGTAAGGGCAAGGTTAGTTTCATCAGGAACTTTTTCATTTTGTCTGAAGGGAAGTGGTAACAACCCTCTGGGCAACCTACCCCTTTCTCGGTGTGAGGCAGTGTACAGTATACAGCACATCTGTGATGCTAGTACCCTGACCAATCGGATGGGCAGGTGGTATCCAAGGGTTGACCGTTGTCATTTTGGACCTATCACCATGCTGGAGCTCTGCAGTGCTGCTATCTGCAACTTCCATATGTATGGCGTACATATGGTGATGGGTGGTTGGTGGCTGTGTGGTCGTAAGGCATATTCCCTTGAGTGGGAGTGGCAAAAAATACCTTGTGGATTGAGACTCTTAATTATAGACTACAGTCTTTTGTGAATTTTTCCTTAGCTGCCTGGAAAGGTGAAGGGGAGGAAATGACTGCTATAAGACTTGTAGCAACACAGAATAGAATGGTACTTGATCAGTTGACTGCCGCCCGTGGGGGTGTGTGCGCAATTGTAGGTCAGTACTGTTGCACCTTTATACCTGCACATGATGCAGATGGAGGTGTCATTGCTTCAGCCATACGTAATCTGACTGCTTTGCAGACTGCTGGGGCTAAGGATAATGTTGATGACTCATCACACTGGATAAACTGGTTGTTTTCCTCATGGAGGAGTCTTGTCATAAACTTGGTGGTGATTATTGTAGTGATACTTTTGATCTTTTCCCGTTTCATTCCTTGTACCCGTGATATGATGTTGAAACTTGTTCATGAGAATTTAGTGTTATATCACGAGGCCACCACTGGAGATGATGGGGAAACAACATCAGCTTAATGTTTTATGAGTACAGAGTATGACTGACATGCAGAAAATCGAAAGGACATGTATGTTCATGATGCGAATTTGAAATGTACTGAGCTGCAAGAGTAATCAAATATGTCTTGAAGTTCAGAGAAGTTGTTATCCTTATTTGAGATTTTTCACTTTATCTTGTTTATGTTCTGTTTTAATATACGTTGTATTTGAAACCATTATGTTACTAATCACTATTTAGCTAGTATACAGTTTTACTGTATTGATTGTGGTTTGATTGTTGATACCTTGTTTGCAGTTTCACACTGAGGTACTAATACACATAGGTTAGGACGCTAGCACACATAGATCTCTAATACAAACATACACATAAGTCTCTTACACATATAATCGTTTTTGGTGGTTTTATTGTTGTTATTGAAGTTACATTTACATGTAAGTATTAACTTTTTATTAAATCACTGCGAATCTACTGACAGAACAACAAATACATACACTATTTCATCTCAATTTATGGTTAATCACCATCACTGGTTCAATTTTTCTCTTTTATGACTTACTTAGATGATTGATTTCGTTTTTGAAATACAAGGAATTATCCTCACATGCTCCCCAGGAAATGAAACATTCCAGCAGCGCTCGGGAGAGGCAGCAAGGCCAATGGCGGACTTTCCTCATTAAAAACCGAGTTAGGATCTTTTGCAATATAATGCTTTAGCATAAAATGCACCGGAACTTGGCGAGCTGCCCAGTGAGGTTTTAGAAACCATAGTGTTTCATCTCTGATGCTTTTTAGTGTTTCATCTCTTTCATCTCTTTTTAGTGTTTCATCTCTGATGCTTTGCTGGAACTTCCGCAAAGCCAACTGGAAGAAATTCAGTGAAACTCTGGACCGGAGCGTTGTTACCATCCCACTCCACACCATCACTGTAGATGAAGCATACAACCGCTTCTGCAGCGCAATCTTCAAGGCTGCCCATACTGCAATCCCACGAGGCTACCGACCCCTCTATGTCCCATGTTTGGACGGAGAAAGTGCTGCCCTCCTACAATCCTATCAAACATCAGGGGACCCAGAGATAGCAGACCATCTCATTGAATCGCTAAATACAGCCCGGCGAAAGAAATGGGAGGAGACAGTTGCTGACCGGAGCTTTACCCACTCTAGCAGGAAATGTTGGAGCCTCATCCGTCGCCTAGGAGCTGCACAGAAGCCCCCTAGCCAAAGCCGAGCATCCGTCACACCCAACCAAGTTGCATCCCACCTACTGACTATCGCCAAAGCACCCCAAGACAAAGACACCAGAAGAGCAGTTACAACTGAGCTAAAAAAACACCAAAAAATGCCTGTAGAGGAAACGAACCCTGAACCCTTCGAGGCTGCTGAACTGGAGAAAGTCCTACAGGGCCTGAAATGTGGAAAGGCAGCAGGATACGATAACATCTTCCCAGAATTCATGAAAAATCTTGGCCCCCGAGCCCTAACCTGGTTGACACAATTCTACACAAGGATCACACAAACAAACTCGATCCCAAAGAAATGGCGGACAGCAAAGGTCATTGCCATCCCAAAACCTGGCAAAGACCACAAACTACCAGCAAGCTACCGCCCAATCTCCCTATTCAGCGTTCCTTACAAAATCATGGAGCGCCTAATACTGCAACGCATTTCCCCAGAAATAGAGGATATTCTAAGTGTGGATCAAGCAGGTTTCCGCAAGGACCGCAGTACAGGAGAACAAGTACTGGCCCTAACCACCTTCATCGAAAACGGCTTCGAGAGCAGACTGAAGACAGGGGCTGTGTTTCTCGATCTTACAGCCGCCTATGATACGGTCTGGCACAAAGGCCTCCTCCTGAAACTTATAAAGGCGATCCCTGCTTGGGCAACAGCAATTATAAAAACCCTGCTGACCAACCGAAGGTTCAGAGTCCACCTCAGTCAGAACACAAGTGCATGGAGAATGCAGAAAAACAGACTCCCACAAGGCTCAGTTCTAGCTCCAACTCTGTTCAACCTCTACATAAACGACCTGCCTACTACAAAATCCCGCAAATTCATCTATGCAGACGACATCTGTTTGGCATTCCAAGCACCAGACTTTGAACCACTGGAACGGGTGCTCACGGAAGATCTTGCCAAACTGGACCAGTTCTGCAAAATCTGGCGCCTAAAACCAAGCCCAGCAAAAACCGTCTCCAGTGTATTCCATCTCCACAATGCAAAAGCTGCCAGAGAACTAAACATCCACCTGAGCGGACTCAAGCTTAAGCATGCCCCAAATCCAACTTATCTTGGAGTGACCCTTGATAGGACCTTATCCATCAAGGAACATCTAAAGGGGACGGCTGCTAAGGTGAAGGTACGAAACAACCTGCTCTGCAAGCTCGCTGGTGCAAAATGGGGGGCGGCAGTCTCCACCCTGCGCACCTCAGCACTGGCCCTTTCATACTCTGTAGCAGAATATTGTGCCCCTGTCTGGTCCAGGTCATCTTACACACACCATGTAGACACCCAGCTCAACTCAACCATGAGAACTATAACTGGAACAATCCGCTCAACACCACTCCCCTGGCTCTCTGTACTGTCAAACATAGCCCCTCCACACATCCGGCGAGCAGCATTAACTCAAAGGATGCTCCAAAAAGTTAAAGATTTTCCTCACTTGCCAATCCATGCAGATATCTACACCCCACCCACTGCCCGACTTTCATCCAGACGGCCGATTTGGAAAAACCCTCCCCCAGCTGACTTTACCATCCAGACAGCTTGGCAAGAGGAATGGGAGACCAAGGAGATCCCAAACAAACAGCTGGTGATAAACCCCAACCAACAGGTCCCGGGCACCAACCTCCCAAGGAGACAATGGTCTACACTCAATCGCTTCAGGACTGGACATGG
This sequence comes from Pholidichthys leucotaenia, assembly GCA_020510985.1. Classification (NCBI taxonomy): domain Eukaryota; kingdom Metazoa; phylum Chordata; class Actinopteri; order Cichliformes; family Pholidichthyidae; genus Pholidichthys; species Pholidichthys leucotaenia. The sequence goes on from CM035840.1 coordinate 439,084,297, forward strand.
CCCCTGCTTGGCCAGCCTTCACAGATGGGGCAGTAGCCCTAGCCCACTGTGCGCATGTGGAGAGGAGCAAACAATGGAACACATCATAGAGGTTTGCCCGCTCCAAAGACTGGAAGGAGGATTACACACCCTCCATACAGCAAACCAGGAGGCAACTGCTTGGCTTAAGGACTTTGCATTCGCTAAATAAATAAATCTGATGCTTTTTAAGCATCAAAGGGGGGAATTATAGGATATTTTCAGGTTTCATTGATTATTCTATATGATTTTAATGCTGTATTATTCTATTTTATATTATAATTGTATCTGGTGCATATAATGAGCCAATGTCTGATTCACTGTGATTTTTTTTCATTGTCTCAGAGCTTGAAAAGACTGTCTGTTTTCAGTGTAAGATTAGGTTGAGCAAGATTGTAAATAATGACGAAGGTTTCATTGTTTTATCACACCAAGCTGTACTGTACTGTAAGTTAGCGTGACTTAGGATGACCAGGTCATGTAAAGATCATAGCAGAATGTTTATTGCTGACCATAGATTAGCAGCAGTCTCTTGGAGAGTTGGCTCCAGCCAGTCTAGCTTAGATAAGGGATCTGAGGTATAAGAAGCAACATCCTTGGACACATGTTAGGGAGTTGGTGCTGTGAAGCTCTGAGGCAAGTTTTGCTGTTACTGATGAACTCCTTTCTGATCAGAAAGAGAATAAATGGCTCAGAACTTGGAAAACCACCTATTGATTATTGATTCAGCCTCAGTCAATTAATTTTTGATCTAACACATGCCTACATCAAGATTTGTCACGTGGAACATACACGAAATCGGTACCAGGGAGAAGAGGCTAAAAGTTTTTAATTGACTGAAGGATCTGCAGGCAGACTTTGTCTTATTACAGGAAACACATGTTTCTAAGTCGTCTTTAGATGCATTCACCTGCCCTGAATTTCCCCACTTGTACTCAGCCTGCTTTAATTCCAAACAAAGGGGGGGTAGCCATATTGGTGAACAGAAGAATATGTTTTGTTGTTAACAACACTACAGCAGATCCAGAAGGTAGATTTATAATATTAAAAATCTCAGTTCAAAATCTGGATCTATGTATTGCCAGTATTTATGGCCCAAATGTTGATGACTCATCCTTTTTTCACACTTTCTTCATTTCTCTTTCTGAGCACTTGGACACCATACTACAGGAGCTGACTTCAACTTGGTATTGGATCCTGCAACTGACAGGCTCAGTACAGTGGGGAATTATCAGAAGTGGCAGGCTACTGACACTCTTAGACAATAGATGAGTGATTTTGGTCTTTGTAATAAATGGTGTTCTCTTCACCCAACTCTTAGGGAAAACACCTTCTCACCAGTGCACCACTGATATTCTTGTTTAGACTTTTTCTTAGCTAGTAACTCCATTGTGAGGGATATCACGGACACTGAAATTTGCTCTAACCAAGTTATCAGTGATCACAATCCAGTATCTCTTACACTGCTGAATAAAAAAGCTACAAGGAAAACTAGGAACTGGAAATTTGATACATCACTACTCAAAGACAAAGACTTTATTACGTATTTTATTAAGGTGTGGGAATTATATCTGGAACACAATGACGTGCCAGGAATATTGCCGTGTGTTCTCTGGGAAGCAGCAAAAACGGTCATGTGAGGTAAAATAATCTCGTACTATTCATATAAGAATAAAAAAGAAAAAGCACTGTGGTATTGGAGTTGGAACAGAAAATTAAATCACTGGAGTTAACCTATGCTGTTTCTCCACAGGAACAGGCACTCATCAATCTGAGAAAATTAAAGCTGGAACTAATAGAAAATATGAACAAAAGGACACAGTTTTTAATACAAAGACTACGTCTGGAGAAGTTTGAATATAGTAATAGATGCAGGAGATACCTTTCTAATCACCTTAAACTGAATAAAGAAAAAACACCTATCCACTCTATTAAGGATACGACTGGAAATATCACCCATGATCCTGAAGAAATAAATAACTCCTTCAGAAGATTTTATGAAAACCTTTATTCATCTCAGATTAATCCATCTGATTCAGAGATAAATGAATTTCTGAACAATATTAATTTAACACGATTAAATAATAATACTCACCGGCTGGAGTGGTGGCCTAGTTCAAGTCCCGGCCGGGTCATACCAAAGACCATAAAAAAATGGTACTTCCCACCTTCTAGCTTGGTGCTCAGCGGAACAGAATGGGGGAAGGTGAAGTTGTTTTTGGTGGCGCCTTGCATGGCAGTGACCCCTCTGATTCTACATGTGATTAACATTGTAGATAGGAGAAACATAATTTTGTTCTACTGTACATGATTGGCTGTATGGACTGAATACCAATAGAGATGGCTTCTTCTTCTTCTTCTAATAACCAAACTCCAGGAGGTACTTAAGCACATCCCAAGTAATAAAGCTCCAGGACCAGATGGTTTTCCAGTAAAATTCTATAAAGAATTCTGGCCTGTGCTGGCACCTACTTTCTTTAAAATGGTGAACCAAATTAAAGATGACCATGTAATCCCTCCAAATATGAACTCAGCTAGCATTATCCTGCTTCTTAAACCCCCAAAAAACCCTACGCTTCCATCCAGCTATTGTCCCATCTCACTTATGAATGTTGATCTAAAAATAATTTGCAAAGCTCTCGCCAGAAGACTGGAAAGGATAGCTTTGTGTATTATATACCTGGATCAAACAGGTTTCATCAAGGGGAGGCACTCGGCTAATAATACAAGCAGCCTATTTAATTTAATAGAGTACTGTAAGATTAATAACTTAGAAACCACAATTTTATCGCTGGATGCAGAGAAAGCCTTTGACCAAATTAACTGGAAATTTCTTTTAAGTGTTACCCAAGTTCAGGCTTGGTTCATCTTTTATAAGCTGGATTAAAACACTATATAGCTGTTCAACTGCATCTGTAAGAACAAATGATCAAACTTCTCAAAGCTTTAATCTTGAGCGAGGCACCAGGCAGGGTTGTCCACACTTTCCATCACTTTTTACCATCTTTAGTGAACCATTAGCAGCAGTGTAGCATCAATCCCTTTGACTCCAATCTATAAAATCACTCTTCACCTTAAAGAAATTGTTTCACCCAAAAGTCTGGTCAAGAATTGTTTCCGTCACCTAAGAACCATAGTTTGAAAACACATTCCATGGTAAAAGGGACAATAAGGATCCCATTTCGTGCCAGGAACGTAATAGTCTGCAATCATAAATCCTGGAACTTCCTCCCCAACCAGGCAGTTTTAAGCTTCAAGAACTGTTTGAAGTGTTCCAGATACCTTGACCAAATTCCACAGGTCGCTAGGAATTATCCACAGGTCAACATTACCTCCTGGTGGACAACTCCGGAATATGTTCGCTGTTCTTCTGCAAGCTGAACTGGGGTTAATAAATGAAACTACTTCCTTTGAACAAAAACTCTCAATTCTCAGATTATTTTCTTTCTCAGGACACCCTGGAAAATCAAGCGGGACTCTGACATACCATTAACATGGTTTGAAATGTTTCATTGATCATTAGTTTAAATGTATTGCATGTTTGAAAATGCTTAAATGAACTTATTCTAATGCATGTTAATTATAGAAGGTCAAGTTTATGAAAGTGCATGCTCACTGAAAGTTAGTCATGAATCACTGAAGTTAGCTTAGATTTTATATATAAGTATAATGTGAATTTCACAGCTAATATGTGTTTGCCTTCTAAAACTTATGCCAGTCATCTGACTGGTACCAGCCAATCACCAGGCAGTCTCTGTTGGACAATGTCCCCTTTCATTTCAGTTATCAAGCTCCTCTCCTGTGGAATCAGCTGCCAATCTGGATACGGGAGTCAGACTCGATCTCTGTTTTTAAGAATAGGGCTAAAACCTACCTTTTTGATATAGCCTACAATTAGGGAGGGATCATGTGTTTCTGAACCCTCCCTTAGTTATGCTGCTAATAGGTTTAGTCAGCCGGGGGACCTCCAGTAATGCACTGGGCCTCACTCCTTTCCTCACTCTCTATGAAATATTTTTTTTTTTGCTGGTCATTAACATTTGTTTGTTCTCTCCCATAGATTGAGTCCCCATCGTGCTGTTTGCTCTCTACATGTCTGTTCTTTTCTTCTTCTCTATCCCCTCACCCCCCAGCCAGTCGCAGCAGATGACTGCCCCTCCCTGAGCCTGGTTCTGCTGGAGGTTTCTTCCTGTTAAAAGGGAGTTTTTCCTCTCCACCGTCGCCAAGTGCTTGCTCACAGGGGATCGCCTGATTGCTGGGGTCTTTCTGCAACTGTGGGGGTCCCCCCTACAGTTGATAGTGCTATGAGATGACTGTTGTTGTGAAATGGCGCTATATAAATAAAGTTGAATTGAATTGAATTGAATTCTATTGGACGGTTACAGACAAAGGATTGTTTTCTTATTGGACCAGAGTTCATTCGATTGTCCCGCGATGGGAGACAATTGGTTCCTTTTCATGTCAGTCATTTGTCCCCTGAAAAACTTACTCAGTTTAAGTGAGGAGTGCCCTAGTTCAGGCAGTTGTTCTTTCTGAAAGTTTGTCTAAGTTGTCTGTGTCCTGCCTTGAATTCTCTCTTTCCTTTAAATGTCTGGGAAAAATACTTTTTCTTCTGCTTTGAGCTCAAACTTCTCTTTTATATGGAGTGAAACTCCGTGTTCACAGACGTTTTTCTATTTTATTCTGTTAAACTTTTTCTATCGATTTTCCTTAACTCACCGCGTTAAAGTAGACTGATAGTGATTTCTGAACTCCCCCCCCCACCCCCCCGAGACTGCCTCACCCATGTACCACGATGTCAGAAAAACTAGGATTTTGTGGGTGGAACTGTTTACATACATTTTTCCTTCAGCCTGTAGTTCTCGTTGGTTGGTGGACATCCCAAAGTTGTGGGCCAGGAAAGGATCTGTTGCCTAAGAGGAGACGTCACACCTGCCCCGAGGCCAGCCGATCACTCTGTTGCTGGCACCACTCTCCGGACCCCAGCTGCTGAGTCTGTAAAAGCTATAACCGCTGTAATGATTTGAAAGGACTGCGGGCAGTCTTTTCCCCTTTTTGCCATGTGCTGGTGTTCAAGATCATCGCTGGACTCTGAAGACACAGCTGTTCGTAAGCCAGACTCCAACTTTCTATCTGCTGGGCTAAATGTGATGTCTAACTGAATATGACCAAGTTTTCATGTTAAAAGTTAATCCATAAGCTACAATAGGAGCTATAAAGGTGAAGGAGAAATAATATTCCTCTTTTCAATAACCGCTGTCTTTTTAGAGTAACTGAGAATTTTCTTTTTCATATAATCAGCTTTTATCATCTTCTCCATAAAATTGTGTCCAATTTTATGCATATTTTGGTTACAGTTATTTCAGTCTCCATTTTAATCACAGTTACAAATTCATACCAAGGTTTCCTTGGGTCCACAAATGTGATTACACTCTTTTGCTCAATAATCAGTTACAAGTTGAATGTGTTGTTTGATACTTGATCATTTCACCTTACCAACAAGTCCGTCGAATGTAATGTCATTTAATCTGAATCTGATCATTAAAACTGTAAATGGTATATGGAAGTTTCTGCTTGATTTCTTTTTCCTGTGTCTGTTTATGAAGTCACCCAGGAGAATCCACGAATATTTGAGACTGATTGATTGACGATATAAATATTAGTTATTAATAAATTGTCCAAGTTTTGGACTGGTGCCCCCAAAACGAGTTTTTTTCCCGGTGTGTGCATGGACCTGAAGCAAACCTTCATTTATACACACACCTCTAGGTATAAATTAAATAATCTTTGTACCTTATACTAATTGTTCCTACAGCAGCCACACAACAAAATGTTGATGTTAGAGGTATCTGAACTGGAGAAAAAGAACACAAGATAAGTCTTTATGCTGATGATGTATTAATTTTCCTTGAGAACTCAAAGATCTTTTCTTCAGGCAGTAGCGCTCATTAATAAATTTCCATCACTATCAGATTACTCTATTAACTGGGGTAAATCAACAGGCTTGCCTACAAACTGTAATTTTTCAAATATATTCACTATTGCAATACAATCAGGTAATACTGAATATTGAGGAATAAGTATTTCCCCAAGGCTCTCAGAGTTACTGTGACTAAATCACATTCCCCTTCTAAAAACAATACAAGACGACCTTGCACATTGGGGGACATTACCTACGTATATCACTAATGGGAAGAGTTGCAACCGTTAAAATGATGCTCCTTCCTAAAATCAATTATCTACTAGTGCATTGCTCGTAGAAAGCAAGTATTCCTGTCTGAAACAGGTACCCCAGTCAGGCCTTACAGGCCCAAATGCAGGCTGTATTTGAAAGTGGAAAACAGAGGTGTAGCCTAGATGTAGGCAATCACACATGTTAGACTTTGACAAATATGAAAGGGACTGGACTGAGATTTATTTGATTGTGTGAATATTAATTACAGAATAATTGAAAATGAATGGGACAGCCAATATTATCCACTGTTTAAGAACCGCTTGTCTTTTTTTTGTTTTTGTTTTTTTTGTCAGATCACTTATTTGTGTGATCTTTTATGACTTATATTCATAATAGCGTATCTTGCACTTTGGGGAATGGGAGTTGTTCGGTCACCATTATGATTTAGTTTATATGTGTAGTTTATAGTCATCAATAAGAACGTAATGATGATCATCAATAAACTCATGCAGTACCGTAACAAGACACATTTACAAATATTTGAGACCCACTGTAGTGCATCCTTTGGTGGAAGATGAAAGCAGACGAGGCAGCGAGATGGACGACACACAACCTTTATTCCTCTTCCAACATAAAATACAGAAACTCTCCTCTGACTGCCTGAGCAAACTCTTTTATACACTTCTATTCCCGCCTCCGGCACACAGGATAAACACATTAACATACAGACATGAAAGACATGTACACACATTAACATGACAATGACACACGTCACAGAGCAGGTCTTGCTACCATACATTTGCACCCCTGCATTCTCAGGTGTGAACCTGGCGGGGCAGGGGGCAAAAGGCACATCTTTGTTTGTTTAGCTCCTCTCACCTTTCTCCATTAGCATCCCTAACTATCTTCTCCCCCACCAACCACGTTGTCCTGGGTGGAGTGCCATGTGTATTGTGTCCACCACACAGCCCCCGCCCCCCCAAACACCCAGAAGGGGCTCTAACTCTCCGGCGCCTTGGGCTTGAGCCGGTGCCCGTAACGGCTGTAACGTGAAGTCGCAGGACCGGCCGAAGCGTCTTGCTGTTGAGGTGGGCAGAAGACAAACTCGGCTTCTGGCACGCAGTCTTAAGAAGGGAGAAAGGGTGGGGAGGGTAAAGACCTAGTCTGATGCCAACAGTTCTCTGCAGGAGAAACACCAACTTGCGGAGCTATTGTAGGTGGGTGTCCGCACCGGGGAGCTTGAGCCAACACCACCTGGTTGTCTGCCAACACATAAGCGGCCTTAAGCCTGTCAATGCAGACAGTTTCCTTACACCCCCCCAAAGTCTAACACAAAATGCTTTTCCCCGGTTTCCAGCACTCTGAACGGTCCGTCATACGGTGGGCGCAGCGGGGTTTTGTGTGCGTCGTGCCTAACAAAAACAAACTTGGCGCTCTGTAAGCTCTTTGGGACGAAGGTGTGAGGAAAACAATGGTGCACTGGGCCCGGCACATCGGCCGGCCCTGTACCGTGAAAAAATTGCGTGGGCAGGTCGGTCCCAAGTGCGGGGTTTTCTGGTGAAAATTCCCCGGGGAATACCATTTCCCCGGATTCTTGAATTGGCACAGTGGCAGACAGCGTTGGGCATTCGAGCCGAAGTGGCGGTGATAGAAACAGACCGTCCCGCTCCTGCGTTTCTTGAAGTCCATCCCAGCCACCACCAATGGCTCCTCGACCTCGGTGAAGTCCTTCCAGGATGCCAGTGTCGTTGCATCCACGCTGAGGGTTCTGGTCGCTAGGATAATGCAGTTCGCTTCCTGTGCCAGAGCGCGATAGTTCTTGGTTACCAGCAGCGGCGAGGTGGCCAGGATCGCCCTTGCTGTAGCAGGTAGGTTCCTGAGGAAGAGGTGGGCGAACAAAAAGGATTCATCGTTCTTCCCCCTTAATGCTAACATGCTCTCCATCAGCTACACAGCTGATCTGTCACCTAACTCTGAGCATGTTAGGAGTCTCTCTGCTCTCTCACTGTCCAACAGGGTATACCGCTGAATCAGCATCTGCTTGAGCGCGTTGTATTTCCCCTGGGCCGGCAGCTCCTGGAGCAGGCTGGTCACTTGCTGCGTGGCACGCACATCCAGCACAGCGACCACATAATAATATTTGGTTTTGTCCATTGTGACCCCACAGAGTGCGAATTGGGCTTCCACATGTAGAAACCATGCGGTCGGATTGTGAAGCCAGAAGTCTGGGAGCTTGACTGTGACAGCTCATGCCGCGCTGCTGTTCTCCCTCTGGCTTGTCTCCGGGGTGGTGCTCGGCTCGTTCTTCATTGCACGACTGAGGGTCACCAATGTGAAAGATGAAAGTAGACAAGGCAGCGGGCTGGATGACACACAAACTTTATTCCTCTTCCAACATAAAACACAGAAACTCTCCTCTGAGTGCCTGAGCAAACTCCTTTATACACTTCTATACCCACCTCCGGCACACAGGATAAACACATTAACATACAGACATGAAAGACATGTACACACATTAACATGACATTGACACACATGTCACAGAGCAGGTCTTGCTACCATACATTTGCGCCCCTGCATCCTCAGGTGTGAACCTGGCGCGGTGGGGGACAAAAGACACATCTTTATTTCTTTAACTCCTCTCACCTTTCTCCATTAGCATCCGTAACTATCTTCTCCCCCACCAACCTTGTTGTCCTGGGTGGAGTGCCATGTGTATTGTGTCCACCACACTTTTATATTTTAGCAGTATTATAAGTACAAAACACCAGACATTATTATTGTTATTTTTTTTGTATTTGTATCTTGTATACTTTATTGATCCCCAGAGGGTAATTCAGGGCATCCACATACGGCGCCAATCCCTTCACCAATCCTCACTCACTCACTCACTCACTCACTCACTCACTCACTCACTCACAAACAGAGAGAGGAGAATGAGCCAATTGGCTGCAACTTATAAGATAAGATAAGATAAGATAAGCCTTTATTAGTCCCACAAAGGGGAAATTCCAGGATTGCAACAGCACAGGGATAGCAACACTCAGAGCAACAATCAGAAGGCAAGAAAAAAACAAGCAAGCAAGAGCAGCTAATATACATATGTACATATTACTATAAAATATATACGTATATATACACACACACACAGACACAGTGCAGAGCATTGTAGCTGGATGGAATAAATATATGAATATATGAACACACAGTGCAGAGCATTGTAGCTAGATGGAATAAATATGTAGATATATAAACACCCACAGTACGGAGCATTGCAGCTAGGTGGAATAAATATGCAAGTATATAAACACACACAGTGCGGAGCAATGTAGCTAGATGGAATAATATGTAGATATATAAATATATAAACACACCCAGTGCTGAGCATTGTAGCTAGATGGAATAAATATGTAAATATATAAACACACACAGTGCAGAGCATTGTTGCTAGATGGAATGAAACAGCATAACCGTCTACTTAGTTATCCTACATGGTATGATTATGTGCCCATACATATTCTCACCCTCCATAGCGACCGGTATGTTCCTAGTTGTATGCCGGAGGGGACCATTGTGTAAGTCTATTGCATCTTTTGCATTCAAAAAACTATTAGTTTGTTACGTCTTTTTGCTATCTCTGCGAGCAGCCCTGCATCAGTGTTTCCCATTTGTCAGTGTTATGCATCAGTGTTTCCCATTTGTCTGTAAATATTTAAATAAAAATTATTTATTTTGTCACTCGCACCTCGTGTTCTCCATGCCGAATTATCCATTAGACCTACGCAATATATTTTGACTCAGCGACTCCATACTCGGGGATAGCACTTATAAAATCTTTGTTTGCGAAGCGCTGTAGTGACTGACAGGTTGTGATGCTGTGTGTTATCCAATCAGCGTGGTCGTGATGTCATGATTTGTCCAATCAGCATGGCCGTGATGCGGCGTATTATCCAATGAGCATGGAGCCAATGTGAAACCCCGCCCACACTTGTTGAAGCCAGGACATGAAGACACAGAGTGGTTACAGAGCGTGGCTAAACTTTGGAGTTTGGAAGTTTATTGGTTCCAAACAGAGCTGGCCGGCTGTCTAAACTGAGTGATCGGGGGAGAAGGGCCTTAGTCAGGAACGTGACCAAGAACCCGATGGTCACTCTGACAGAGCTCCAGCGTTCCTCTGTGGAGAGAGGAGAATCTTCCAGAAGGATAACCATCTCTGCAGCAATCCACCAATCAGGCCTGTATGGTAGCCACTCCTTAGTAAAAGCTACATGGCAGCCCCCTGGAATTTGTCAAAAGGCACCTGAAGGACTCTCAGACCATGAGAAACAAAATTCTCTGGTCTGATGAGACAAAGATTGAACTCTTTGGTGTGAGTGCCAGGCATCATGTTTGGAGGAAACCAGGCACCGCTCATAACCATGTCAACGGTGGTGGCAGCATCATGCTGTGGGGATGTTTTTCAGCAGCAGAAAGTGAGAGATGAGTCAGGATAGAGGGAAAGATGAATGCAGCAATGTACAGAGACCTCCTGGATGAAAACCTGCGCCCGAGCACTCTTGACCTCAGACTGGGGGCGATGGTTCATCTTTCAGCAGGACAACGACCCTAAGCACACAGCCAAGATATCAAAGGACTGGCTTCGGGACAACTCTGTGAATGTCCTTGAGTGGCCCAGCCAGAGCCCAGACTTGAATCCAATTGAACATCTCTGGAGAGATCTGAAGATGTCTGTGCACCGACGCTTTCCATCCAACCTGATGGAGCTTGAGTGGTGCTACAAAGAGGAATGGGCGGAACTGCCCAAAGATAGGTGTGCCAAGCTTGTGGCATCATATTCAAAAAGACTTCAGGCTGTAATTGCTGCCAAAGGTGCATCAACAAAGTATTGAGCAAAGGCTGTGAATATTTATGTACATGTGATTTCTTAGTTTTTTATTTTTATTAAATTTGCAAAAATCTAAAAAAAAAACTTTTTTCATGTTGTCATTATGGGGTGTTGTGTGTAGAATTTAGAGGGAAAAAATTAATTTAATTCCTTTTGGAATAAGGCTGTAACATAACAAAATTTGGGAAAAGTGAAGCGCTGTGAATACTTTCCAGATGCACTGTATGTCATTCTTAGACATTATTTAGCTGATTATAATAGAGTTTATTATACTCTGACCAGCACCAAAGGCAGTTAGCTGCCGTTTGCAGTTTCAAATGAACTCATTCTTGATGGTTTCTGTGCTTATTGTCCTCCAGGGACCAGTCATATCCTACTGACAACTGAAATCACACACCCTTGTAGTCCAGAGATGATTTATTTCATTCAGTCTTTCAGACAATTTTATGTTAGCTGAGGCTGTGTTTGTTACCGAAGCTAAGAGCTAGCCAGCTAACATTAGCGATATGACGTCAACACCTGATCTTAGCAGCGACAGAAGAGCGAGGCATTTAAAGCGATATGTGTTGAAATGAGCCCTGTTTACTGCTCCAAGACAACAAACATGGCCACTGAAGAGAAAGGCAGTCAGTGGAATAATATGTGTGGTTCTGTGAGAGGTTTGTAAAAGATTTCTTTGTTTAATATTCTACTTTGTCTCTGATATTATATTCTTAAACAATCATGTTTGGATGCCGTGAAGTCTGGCTCCCAAGGTTAGACTCACAGACACTTTTAGGCGCCGCTTCCCACGGAACACTGAATATCGCTGACTCGGCATTATCTGTTTTGATTTTACTGTATTAAACTCTGCACTGAGACTCTGAAATCTTCCCGTGGTGCTGCCTGCATGTAGCGTTACATGACTTTTCCCTTTCTGGCCAAAATGAACAATAAATATACTGAAAGGGATCTTTGGACTACAGCTGTTTTATTAATCCACCAGATCAAAGGGACATTTATAGGTAAAAGTTAAAATCCAGGGCGGTTTCCAACCTAAAAACACTTCAAATGGGTGAAAACACAAAATCTGTTGTTGTTCTTCACCAATAATCTACCAGAAATGTTTTGATCAGACTGCTTAAAGGTCCGCTGAGCATCTAAAAATAAAACAAGTAAAACCAGCAGCCTTCTCTGTTAAAATGTTGACAGAGAATAAAAATTGAAGGCAGACTGGGTTGAAATTAAAAAAAAAAAAAAAAAAAAATGTTTGGAATATGCAGTGTATTGAAGGCTGTAGACAAAGGGAGACAACCTTCACTTCAGGTGTCTGAAAAAAGCCAGAAGGATTAAATCATCCATCATGATGACCAAGCCTACAAAAATACGAAACGCAACCCTGACCATGTGACCGCGCGGTATTGGCTCGTTCATCAAATGTTTCACAGTAAAAGCAGGTGAACACACTGCTAAACTGAGACTGAGGGTCGGGACAGGCAGGGGACAGAACCAGAGGAGACAGATGGGTCCCATTGTTGTCCCATTGAGACAGTTTCCTAATTTTGACATTAATCTTATATCAAATGTCAGAAAGTCTGATGGCGTGAAAGTGGTAATATTAAGTGGTAATATTAAGAATTCAGGGTTACTGTTGAGGTTTGCAGGAAAGGAAACCAAAAAATAATGATCGGGAGTTGGTTTGCCAGCATAAAAGCTGAATTTAAACTGAAGTTATCTTAATTTGTCATCATTACTTTGAAATGAACTGTGGGGAGCTCTGATTTAATAGACTGGTGCTATGCAGCATATTGTATTGCAGTAAATTTCCTGCCTCTATAAAACCAAGCATCGATTTAACAGTAAAACTACACTTGAAATCCAAGTTGTCGGCTCTGTAACTCAGAGGAACAAAGAAAAGAAATTCCTTGGCTAATTCCTCCTGATGTATGGCCGCTGGCCAGAGATTGCCATGACGGCATAGAAATAAATACTGAAACTTTCAGATATTATCTGAGGAGAAAGTTTTAAATGTGTTGGCTAGTGATATTTTAACTCCTTCCCTAAATTTATCTCACACAAAGAAAATCAAATTCTGTCTTTTTTCCAAAAATGTGCAACTTTTTTCCAGTAAACTTGCAACTTTTTTTCTTGTAGATATGAAACTTTTCTTTTAACCCCTTAGCATTCTAGCCAATTTCCCTAAATTTAGTATACACTAAGAAAATCAAATTCTTTCTTCACTGAATAGCAGTAGAAAACATCCTGCAAGGGGAACACCGGAATTTTAAGAAGTTAACACCAGGATAAAAAGGCGTTCCCAATCCTGCTGGGAGGCAAAGTCCCTCCAGCGAGTCCTGGGTCTGCCCTGAGGTCTTCTCTCAGTGGACATGTCCAAAACGCCACATGTGGGATGCGTCTACGCTCCTTTCGATGTGGAGGAGCAGCGGCTCTACTTTGAGCATCTCCTCCATAATTGAGCTACCAAATGTTTGTGACCATAGGTGACAGGGGTGGAACAAAAGTGGTCAAACAAAAAATGTCGGGCCTTTTTGGAATTTTAAAACAAAGTTGGAATGAAACACCTTGACATGACACACAACCCGCAAAAAGCGCTGCATGAAAAAAAAAAAAACAATCGGAACACGCGGGCCAGCACGTCTTAGAACAGTGTTAGCAACAGATAAGCTAAAAACACACCGGCATGGAGCTTGCTTTTTCTCTAAGCAATGCTGACTCACAAACTCCGGACAAAAATGAAGCCCCAAGAATGTGGGCAGCAGAAAGGACAACAGCAGCTGGAAGGCTGAGAGCCAGCAGCCACCAAAACAAAAGCGGCTGCAGTGAGTTGAAAAGAGTTAAAATTTTAACTTTAACGATTACCACCCCTAATAAGTTCTTTGAACATCCCAATACTTACTGACAGGGGGATAAAAGGGTTAGGGAATGTTAACAATAGCCTTTGATCTTTTGACCCCAAATCCATAGTCTGAGGTCAAGATCCCAAGCTGAACTTGTGTACCAGGTTTGGTGGCCCTAACTTTACTCATTTTATAGTAATACTGCAAATGGAATGCTAACCTTGACCTTTGACCTTTCGACCCCAAACCAATAGTCAGAGGTCAGGATCCCAAGGTGAACTTGTGTACCAGGTTTGGTGGCCCTAAGTTTACTTGTTGTGCAGTAATAAGGCATAAGGAATGTTAACCTCGATCGTTGACCTTTTGACCCCAAACCCGTAGTTAGAGGTCAGGATCCCAAGGTGAACCTGTGTAGCAAGTTTGGTGACCCTAGCTTTCTTTGTTGTTGAGATATAGTTTACTAGCAGGGGTACACATAAGTGGTAATCAAGTGGTGCACAGCTTAGCGGAGGCTCAACCAGGGAGGTTCATCATCATCTACAATGCATGAAGTGGAAATGGATGACTGTGAGGGAGACACCGTGGTGAGGAAGTCTGCAGTTATTAGGACCTTGCTACATATAGGGTGAGTACCACTTATGTGCAGTCCTGTTTATAAGCCATTGTGATGTAGACCTTTGACCTTGCAATCCCAAAACCGTCGTCACACTTCAGGGTCACAGGGTGAACCTGTGTACCAAGTTTGGTGACCCTAACTTTACTCATTGTACAGTAACAAGGCATAAGGAATGTTAACTTTTTCGTGAGCATGTGTGGCGTCCTGTCACCTTGGTCAGATTGGCTACCAAAAACTGCCTTTTAAACATTTTTTCAGCCACTGCCAACTGGTACACTTCTGGCTAACTATTTTATCTATCACGCCTCTTTATCTGGTGCCTCTACTTTTAACAACAGAGTCTGCCGACCTTGAGTTTTTTATCATCTTTTCCTGCCTTGAGCAAGATGCCAATCTCCACTAGCCGGCTAGCTTGTTTTTAGCACTAGCGCTACATTTCCTCGGACCTGCAGAAGCTACCGGGACTTATCTGCTGTCTAAACCTGCCCGGTTCACTGCGTTCATCTCCACAACGGGCCCAACTGCTGGGCCCATGCCGCTACCACACTCAATTATGGCTCCACTCACCTCTCCATCTGGCTGCATCAACTGCACCGTCCTCGCAGAGAAGGTCTCCGCATTGGAACAAAGAATATCCACATCACCAGATCTGTGAAACCGAACTTCAAATGGACACCATCATCATCCGTTCCACTCAACCAAACTTCGCATCCTCCACCAGTTCTGTCTCGATCCCACCCCTGCTGAAGCCTCCTCTCCACTGCCATCTGATGTCTCTGCAGCCGGCCAGGCTGCCACCGCCCCTCTGCCGATCAACGAGTCGGATGTCACCTGGACTCAGCAAGGGACCAAGTTTAAAAAACTTGCAACCTCCACTCCACACAACCCTGTAGTCCTGGTCCCTGGTCGCTCCTCATCACCGGAGAAACAAACAACCCCCTCAGGCGCCCCTCCATAGCATCCAGCTTAATAATAGTTACAACATCCTGGACCTCCACGACTTTCCTCCCCTAGCGGGTAAATCCCAAACTCTACTGCCACCTTCCCCACAGTTCAAAAACCCATCACCTCCTCAGACCTCTTCTCTACATTATCCTAAATGCCCCACTCACCCCGGAGCTCGCTGTCTCTCCATACCACAGTTCACACTGGCTCCATAGTGCACTCATGCTACTGCCCCCACCAGTCCTCATCCCTCTATGTCCACCCCATCGCCGGTGGCGAAATCCACTCCATCTTCCGGCATCACTGACCCACCTCCTGCTTCTCCTTCCCCCCTTTTCTTCCCGACCACTCTCATAATTGGAGATTCCATCACAAGAAACATTTGCTTCTTCAATGCAATAATATACTGTCTTCCCAGAGCCACTGTTCCGTCATCCTTGCCAAATTCCCTGGCATCTTCCAAACACTCCCCTCATCTGTCCAGAGAATAACTGTCCACATTGGCTGCATGGATGCATCCCCCCAGCAGTCAGAAATCATCAAAGCACAGTTCATCAAAATTTTCAACTCCTTCACAACTGTGGGAAATCAGCTTTTATTAGTGGGCCAATCTCTCCTCATAGTCGTGGATACAGACTCTTCAGCCGAATCCTTTCCCTCCACACCTGGCTTCTCTCTGCCTGCAAAATCCACAGTTGGGCTTCACTGACAATTTTAACTTCTTCTGGGGCTGTAAAGCATTTTTTAAGCTGGACGGCCTCCACTGGACTTTCTTTGCATCACTGAAACATGACACAAACCCCTGGACTATTTTTGTCGATGTAGGTGAATACATCGACAAACCCCATCCTGATGACCGGGGAGGTGGTGTTGCTCTCATTCACCAAAAAAACATCAAAATATCCAACATTCCCACCCCTGCAGTCCACTCATTTGAACAGCTTGCCTTCCAACTCTCTGGTCCCACTACCCTAATCACCACCGTTACCCCCCCCCCCCCAAGCCAAACCCCTCCTTTCTATCTGAACTCTCGGATCTGTTGATCCAGCTCTCAACCATCTCACCCTCTGTTCTTCTCATCGGCGACTTCAATTTCCACACTGATGCCACCGACTGCAAACCTGCCACCGACTTTCTGGAACTTCTTCAGTGCTTCACCTTCACTCAGCATATTGACTTCCCGACTCACTCACATGGACACATTCTGGATCTGGTCTGCTCAACTGGACTAACAATACTCCAACTCAGCAGCATCAACCTCCATATCTCTGACCACCTGGCAATCACCATGGACATCAACGTTCCAATTCCCTCCCCTAAAGAAAAGCGCACAATATCCTTCAGAAATATCAAAACCATCACAACCCCAGTCCTCTCAGCCTCACTCACCAGCATGATGTCTGCCTCCCCTACCCTGCTCTCTGACAACCCCACAGATCTTGTGCGCTGTTACAACACCACTCTCTCCTCCTGCTTGAACCAGTTAACCCCCATCAAAACTAAAAGTCTCCTTCTTTCACTCTGCTCCCTGGTACACTACTGAACTTCATGCCATGAAATTCCATAAGCAACAGCTGGAAAGACTTTACAAGAAAAAAAAAACCTAAGGCTGTAGTCAGACCAGGATAGTCTGGGGATCTCGGTTCGACTGGGTGGGGAATGCTGAGAATTTTCACACCTTTGTTTGGTTTGGTTTGCATTCACACTGCAGTGGACCAAACTGCCTGGACAACATCACGCAGTTACAACAACTGCTCGGACCGAAAACAGAAATCCGTTCCCTTCAACCGGGTTGTTTGTCCGCCACAAACGAGACATTTTTTAACTTTCCTAAAGGGAAAGTTAAAAAAGGCTAAAAGGATTTCTCGGATTTGCGCAGTTGTCTTTATTGTTATTTTCTGCCCAAAATGTACTACGGTAAACGCCACTATCTCTTCTCAGACTATGTGTTGCTATGGTTAAACAAATGCCAAGGTGCACTTCCGCCCTTTGGTCCGCTGGATACTCTGTTTGGATTCACACTGCAAGCGGAGCGCAATAAACTTTGTTTGCAAGAGAACCGAGACCCTCGTTTTCACAGGGACCAGACTTTGCTTGTTTGGTTCACACCAGAGTTCCAACGCACGTTCAGACTGCACCAAACGAACCAAACTATCGGCGGAAGCCACTGTTTGGTCCTTTGGTCTGGATCAAACAGTGGCCGTCTGAATGCTCCCAAACAGTTCACCTCCAAGCCTATATGGACCACCTCCAACAATGCAAGACTGCCCTCAACATAGCCCGGTCCAACTTCTCTCACCTCATACACGCTGGCTCCAATAACCCCAAAACGCTCTCCTCCACAGTAAACAAACTTCTCGAACCCATCAACAACACCTCCCCATTGTTCACTGCTGAAAAGTGCAACTCATTCCTGTCCTTTTTCCAAACAAAGATGACCACCATCCACAGCAACCTGACTACCTCCCCTCCAATCCTGACTCCTCCATCAGCTCCTTCCCCCACCTCTATTCAGCCACTGTCTCATTTCCCCACACTGACCCCTCTAGAACTCACTAAAATTACCACAGGCATGAGAAGCCCCACATCCATAATGGACCCCATCCCCACCACACTTATCAAGCCCTGCCTCCCATCTCTCAACATGCCAACTTTATGCAGATGATGCAGTTATTTACACAGCTGCCAAGACTCCAGCACAGGCTGCAGATGTACTGTCTACAAGTATGGTTGATGTCCAAGAGTGGCTCCTCAAGAACCATCTATTGCTGAACCTTCAGAAAACAGTCTCAATGTGCTTTTCAATCAAAAAATGTAACCTGCAACATTTTAAAGTTAATATACATGATCATGACATCAGTTTAGCTACAGAATTCAAATACCTTGGCATTGTACTAGATCCTCAACTCAAATTTAATCTTCATATAAAGAAAATTTCAAAAACAGTAAAAAAAAAATCTGAACTGCTTTAAATTAATTAGATATTACATACCTTACGAAGCAGCTGCACTGTATATGCATTCTATGGTTTTTTCTCATATATCATACTGTTTGACAGTCTGGGCTCAAGCAGCCCCTTCCACAATAAGACATATAGGTTCATTATATAATCAAACCCTAAAAATCTTGGACAAAAAGCCCATTAGGTGGCATCACTGTAATGTTTTAAAAAAATACAACCTATTGAGTTTTGAGAGCTTCATTGACCTCTGTCTTCTGAAATTAACGTTCAAATGTTTCCATAAATCAGCACCCGAGCCACTTGCTGGTTTCGTCCAAAGACAGGACAGCCGCAGAGCCACCAGGAGTTCTGTTAACAATAACTGTAAAATATTCCACCGCAGAACCACATTTGGACAAACAGCTTTCTCTATAAAGGGCAGTCACATCTGGAACACAATGCCAAATGAAATTAAAATAATAACGGACTTTAAAACATTCACTAAAAATGTTAAAAACTGGCTGAAAAATAAACAAGAATGTACTCATGTATGAATTAACTGTCTGCAAAGTGAGAGTGAATGAAGGGAAGGAATAAATGTGTTTGTTTATAGTGAGTGACGGAGGGAGGAAGGCCTGAAATAGGCAAATGTGAGTTATGTTATATGTGTTAAATGTGAGTCAGGCTGTTATATTTGTGTATTTATAATATTTATAATATTTATGTTAAATGTGAGTCAGGCTGTTATATTTGTGTATTTATAATATAATATTTATAATTGTGTATTTATAATTTTTCTGCATTGATGTATGTGATTATTGTGTATATTTTTTATCTTGATTCTTTTTTCTAAAGCCCATCCAGGGACAAGAGTTGCAAATTAGCTAATAGCTATACACTCTATGTGCAACACATCAGATTAATTGTCTTTGATTAATTGTCTATGTTTATTGCACTGTCCCTGTCAAATAAACTAATCTACTACTACTCCCCACTCTTCTGTAGCATCATCAATGCCTCCCTCAGCTCCGGCTCAGTTCCTGACCCCCTGAAACTTGTCACCATCACCCCAATCCTCAAAAAGCCTGGACTAAACCCCAGACATCATGAATAACTTCTGTTCCCTCTCCAACCTGCCATTCCTGTCCAAACTCCTAGAACATGTTGTTGCCACCCATCTCAAAACCCACCTCACCTCCAATAACCTCTTTGAGACATTCCAATCTGGATTCCGTTCACAATATACTGTAGCACCGAAACAACCCTGCTCAAAGTGACAAATGACCTCCTCCTCTCAACTGACTCTGGACTCTTGAACAGTCTCATCATGCTCGACCTCACAGCTGCCTTCAATACAGTCAACCACTCCATTCCCGTCTGGAAACCTGCCTCAACATCACTGGTACAGCTCTTTCCTGGTTCCACTCATATCTCACCAACAGACAACAATTCATCCACGTCAACAACTGCACCTCCCTCACAGTTCCCCTCTCCCATGATGTTCCCCAGGGTTCTGTGCTTGGTCTTTTCCTCTTCATCATCATCTATATATTCCAGTTTGGGAACATCATCCACTGACATGGCCTTAACTTCCATTGCTATGCCAACGATGTTCAGAACTACATTTCCACTAACTACATGACCACAGTAACCTGCTCCATACTGGAAAACTGTCTTTCTGAAATAAAATCCTGGATGCAAAAGAACTTTCTACAACTCAACAATGACAAGTCTGATATGATGATCATCAACCTGGAATCCCTCATCAAAATCACCCACAACTTACACTTCACTGTTGCCAACTACACACTTTCCCCATCCCCACAGCTACGAGACCCTGGTGTCATCTTTGACAGCCACCTCACTTTTGCACCTCAAAAGTACATCAATCATGTCACCAAAACTGCCTTCTTCCACCTAAAAAACATAACCCGACTCAGTCTCTCACTCACTTTCTCCACCGCAGAAACCCTCATACACGCATTTATCACATTCAGACTCGACTACTGTAATAGCATTTTTTAGGGCTCATCATCCAAATTCCTCCAGAAACTTCAATACATTCAGAACTCAGCTGCCCGTCTCCTTACCCAGTCCCGCTCTGCAACCACATCACCCCTATCCCTTCAGAACCTCCACTGGCTCCCAATCTACAGTTCAAAGTCCTTCTCCTCATCATTCCTCCATCACCAGGCCCTTTCCTATCTTACCGACCTGTTGCACCCCCCCCCACCCCCTGTTCCTCTCATGCAAACCTCCTCTCTCCACCACACAGACCCAAGCACATAATCTGGGGGGACAAAGCCTTTTCCATCACTGCCCCCTCACTCTGGAGCTCTTTCCCCCCAACACATCCGTGACTGCACAGACTTAAACTTCTTCAAATCATTACTCAAAACCCACCTGTTCAGACTCGCTTTTAATCTTTAATTTTAATTGTGCATTTTTTTCTCTAACGTAAAGCGTCTTTGAGTGCCCTGGGAAGCACGATACAAATAAAATGTATTATTATTATTAACCTTGACCTTTTGACCCTAAACCCATAGTCAGAGGTCAGGATCCCAAGGTGAACCTGTATACTAGGTTTGGTGGCCCTAGCTTTATTTGTTTTATAGTAATTGTAAATGTAGCATTTACCATAGTGCAGCTGCAATGTTAACTTTGAACTTTGACCTTTTGACCCCAAACCCATAGTTAGGTCAGAGTGCAACTCATTCAAGATGTGTATTAGATACAACTACTGTATCGATTTGAAAAGCCTACATCATTTCTTTCAGTAGTTATTGTGTTTAGAAGATTTAGGGAAAATGTGACCTCTGACTTTTGACCTCAAGGGCATCCGATGATAGTAAAATTGCAATATGCGCATCATCAGAGTATATGAAACCATGGTACCAAGTTTCAAAACAATCGGCACAAAACTGTAGGACAAGTTACTGTCTATGAAGTGAGGTGAAATAAGAGGTCATAGGTCAGGGGCTACAAGTCCTGCAAAAATCATCCGATCAGAACCAAATTGCAATATGTGCATCATCAGTGTATAACAAACCATGGTACCAAGTTTCAAAACAATTGGAACTGTAGGAGGAGTTGATTTCACAAAAGGGGGACAAACAGACGGACGGACCCATAACATAATCCCCCTTTGGCCTTCGCCCAAAGGGGTCGAAGAGTGGGGAAAAAAACCAGTGATGAGAATCTGTGACCAACGAACACGGCACCTGCCGTTCCTTGGCTGCACCTTGAAATCCTGTCCATAAAAATTGTGAACAGGATCGGTGACAAAGGGCAGCCCTGGTGGAGTCCGTCAGTTGATTTTTGGCAATACAAACCAAACTCTCACTATAGTCATATAGATTCTGGATAGCTCGTAGCAACAAGCCTGATACCAGATACTCCTGAAGCAACCCCCACAAGAAACACATGTAAACTTCAACAAACTCTCAAGGATCTTTGAGGGGGTCAAGAGTTGTTCCTTCTGAATCCGAGATTCGACCGACAGCCAAAAATATCAACACCGGACAGTAAACTAGCTTGAAAATGAGGCTGCCGCTCACCTGCAGACAGATGGACTGGGGGCTCTGCAGCTAAGATAGAGTTTATGCACCCACATCCTCCTGCTACCAATGTGCTAAAGAGTGCTAGAAGGCTAGCTGTGTAAACAATCGCCATCCAGGTGCAGTTTCTGGAGGAGGCAGTGACATTTTCCCAGCTGTGAGCCCTGCTGGATAACGCTGTAAACCTAGACATGATGGCATTTTCCACAGCAGGGAGAAAGCAGTTGCACCAGGTATGAAGGTAATCCTGCAAATCGCTCAGATACAAATTTGTGTGTATTTGTGTGTTTGCATCAACTTTACATGTTATCGCAGCACGCAAAAAGATGTTTGTTATAATGTACGACCAAGCCAGGTGAACTTGTGGCAATCTTTTAGGATCCTAAAATTTTGTACAGGTACAAATAATTTACAAAATCAAGAGTGACACATTTTCATAAAGAAAAACTATACAAAAAAACTTTGACAAACCCACTCCCCCGGTGTCGGAACTTTCTGTTTAATACCCTGCTCTGGTTTTTAATGCTGCACTGCCACAGGATCAATTAATGTAGCTGTGTTAAAGTGGCGGTGACAAAATGCCTGTTGGGAACTCGGGGTGTGTGGTAGAGGAAAAGCCTCCCAGCAGCAGAAGAATTAGTCTGGATCAAAGCTCCTTTCTGATGCCGGCTTAAAGGATGCGGAACAGCTTTGACTTCCAGCTCCTCTCCACATGTTGGACTTAAACCTGCTTTACACATTCACTTCAACTGAAGTTTACCATTATCTTGTTTTCACACAGACAGAGGTGATGAACGGCCAGCTGAAGCTCAAGACAGGTGAGAAAAGGTTGGAAGATTTCTAGTATTTCTTGAGCTATAATCAAGTTTCAACATGTAGATTACCGGTGCAGGTACCACATTTGCTCAGCCTGCCACATCTACTCGGGGCCTGTGTCTGCTTATGACATTGCGAAATATGATTGGCTGGACGGTTGTTTTGATGATGTTGCACGTTGTGATTGGTCCGTGTTTGTAGTTTTAAAAAATACATCTTTCATTTTAAATATTTTGCTTTTATTCTTTGTGGGAAGTTCCACTGAGAGGCAACCTCTCTTTTTCAAGGATGCCCTGTTCACATTCACACAGTTACACAGACATTCACACCAGGAAGCTGCCCAGTACAACCACAGACTGACCTGTGGCCACTGAGCAGCTCCACTGGAGCAGCTGGGGTTAAGGGCCTTGCTCAAGGGCACCTCAGTGGGGTTTTAGGAGGGTGGGGCAAACACTGCTACATTATCTGTCCCACCCAGATCTGATCCTGCCGGTCCAAGGATTGAACCGGCGACCCTCCGCTCACCAGTCCACATCCCTAACCATTAGGCCACCACTGCCCACTACTACATAGTTCCATCCGTGAAGCCACTAGCATACTTGTGCATATTTCCAGAATCGTGGGCCATTTTTATTTCAGTCGTGTGTTTAATTGTGTGTTCTTTAACAATGTTTTTATCTAATCCTTCCCTCTTACCTTATTGCACAATAGCCTGGTGGAGCATCCACAACTTAGTTATACTGTACAACTGTACAGTGACAATAAAGCCTATTCTATTCTAGTCTACATTTTTTTAAACTACAAACATGGCTCAATCACAACGTGCCACGTCATCAAAACAACCGTCCAGCCAATCATATTCTGCAATGTCATAAGCAGGCACAGGCCCCAAGCAGATGTGGTACCGACACCGGGTCTAGATTTTACAACTTTTTTATACTGAAGCTGTGACTTTATCTTAAATTTGTAGTTTTTTTTTTCTTTGTGAGAAATTTAAACTCTTAAATGTTACAACTTTCTCCAGTGAATTTTTTCAACTTTTAAAAACTAAAACAACCTCAGAAACAGAGCTGACCACTGTTCTCGGAGTTTGTTCAAGTCTGTGGAGTAATAATAAAAACTGAAAGCTGTTGCTCCGGTTTTAGCTCTGACTCTGGGGACAGTAAGTCCCAGACTAAGCTGAGAGGTCTGGACGGTTCATAAAGAAGCAGCGGGTCAGAAATGTACTTTGGCCAGAACCACTCAGAGACTCATAAAACAGCAGCACAATTTAAAGTCTGGTCTTTGACTCAGGGAGAAAGCCGGGGAAAAGTGAGGCTGCAGAAAAAAACAGCATTACAGCAGTGTAGAATACTGACGACAAACACAAGTAATAACAGAAAAAAGTAACAGATAATCCAAACAGACATTAAGGATTACAACGACTGCACTCACATGATTAAACAACATCAAACGGGATTGTGTTAAAGTTCTTCTTTCCTTCACCTGCTGTCTTTTAAGTGTGTCGCTCCCTCTGGCGTTAACGTACAGCCGTCATCGTGCCCTAAATATGTCATCTGACTAACGGGCGCTGGGAGGCAGGGATGAGCCGCCGCCACTGCTCAATAGGCGGATGTGGAAATATTACACACGGAGGTAATTCCCAGCTCTGCGACTGTCAGCTTTGATGTTGGTATGAAATGTTGGCTGGAGACAAATCCCTCCTGGTAAAAACAAAGATCGTCTGTGGTTGGACAATGCCAACACATCCTGTTACAACAGAAAAGAGGACAGGAGGCAGAGTTGGAAGGAGGTCGGAAAAAAAAAAGGTTTGAAAACTCTGGGTTTAGTGGGTTTTAGTGATACCTTGTGGTGAATAGTGAACTACAGTTCCATTCACTTCATTTCTGAAAAGGTCTGAAATCCACTTGGCAACCACCAAAAAGTCAGCACAATTTTCTGAAAGTCCAATATGGCACACACAGTCCTTTTCCACATGTTTACACAGTTTCCAGAGATCTGTGGTTGCAGCTAACATTAGCTGGCTAGCAGGGCTGCTACGACTAGTTGACAAATATCCAACAGCAAAATTCATCGACAATTAATTTAGTAGTCCACGCATCATCAGTGATGTCATCGTGTGTATCTCACGGCATGCAATGCCACGCTAAACAATGTTTCACTATAGCCAATTGAAGTAGCTCAGAG
This sequence comes from Pholidichthys leucotaenia, assembly GCA_020510985.1. Lineage (NCBI taxonomy): Eukaryota > Metazoa > Chordata > Actinopteri > Cichliformes > Pholidichthyidae > Pholidichthys > Pholidichthys leucotaenia. The sequence goes on from CM035840.1 coordinate 439,109,274, forward strand.
TGAGACGTCACCCTTTTCCCAGCTCTTTGGTGTGCTGACAGAGCATGCGCACTAGTGACCGGGAAGAGAGCAGGGGAAGCAGCACCATGACGGAGACTGAAGAAGGCGCTCACGCGAAACAAACGTTCTAAAGTTTGGGAACACTTTGTACGTGACTCAGCCAACAAAACTGTTCAATGCAAGCTCTAAAGTGAGCCTTGCGTACCATGGGGCCACTACAGCAATGCACGAGCATTTGAAGAGGAAACACATTTTGGAAAAAGTCAGACACCCCTCAGTAAGATAATTAGCTCCCATGCTAGTAGCTAGCCTATTACTGTTGGTGTGTGTGTGAAGGGTTAGGGTTAACCCCCTAACCTACCCCAGAGTTTCACTCCCTAACCCCATCCAGAACCCATTTCACCCACTTGATGGCGAATATGAGACAACCTTTACACACATTGTGGTGGCACAGTGGGGGGTTCTCCACCCAGAGTCAGGAGCTGGGGGGAAGATGGAACAAAGGACTGAAGGAGGAAGTGGTACCGGGGGGTCTCAGATGTGACAGAAAGGACTATTCGCCCCCCGGGGAGTTCAGGAGACAACAGAGCTGCTGGAGGAAGCGAGGGTGTGAGAAGCGGGACTGGCGTTATATGATGTTAATGTGCCACGCATGTCTTTGTCCACTGAATGTATTGCTTTTGGGTCCCTGGGTCTCATGGGACGGAAATAAATGTCATAAAAGGAAGGCACCCTGAGACCCAGTTAGAGTTTTACTGTACTTGATGTGTTTTTGTCGGCTTGGGTTGCCCGGTTCAGATCCCCATCGGACATCACTTCTGACAGGGGTCCGCAATTCGTTTCGGAACTCTGGTCCGCGATGGCCCAGAGCCTGGGGGGTCAAAATTCATCGCACTACCACGTACAACCCCCAGGCTAACGGGTTATGCGAGTGTTTTCATAGGTCACTTAAGGCAGCGCTCAGAGCTTCGCTCATGGATGCAAATTGGGTCAACCGCCTGCCCTGGGTCCTTTAAGGGTTGCGCACTGCACCCAAGAAGGATCTGGCAGCCTCCCCAGCAGAACTCGTTTTTTTCTCAGCCGCTGCGGATCCCCGGGGAGTTTTTAAAATCAGAAAACCCCACGCCTGGGGCCAATCTGCCTGCGCAATTTTTGCACAGTATGGAGGCTGTTAACGTGCCGGGCCCGGCCAACCATTGTTTTCCCCGCACCTTTGTCCCGAAAAGCTTACAGAACGCGAGTTTTGTTTTTGTCAGGCACAATGCACATCGGACCTCACTGTGCCCACCATACAATGGACCGTTCAGGGTGCTGGAAACTGGAGCAAAGCATTTTGTGCTAAACTTGGGGAGGCGTAGGGAGACCGTCTGCATCGACAGGCTGAAGTCCGCTTTTGTGATGCCAGACGAGCAGGTGGTGTTGGCCCAAGCTCCCCGGTGCGGACACCCACCTTCAGTGGCTCCACAAGTTGGTGTTCCCTCGGTAGAGACCTGCGCTTGTGAAGCTAACATGTTTCCCCCCCCACCCTTTTTCCCTCCAAAGACTAATGCGCCCTCCTGCACACCTCGCCAGCAGGGTGTTTCGATCAGATCAGCAACCCCTCGCTACAGCCGCTGGCTCAAGCCCAAAGGACAGGGGGAATAGTGCCCTTTCTGGGTGTTCCGGGGGGGCTGTGTGTTGGCACTGGGGTGGGGGGGGTCTCCACCCAGAGTCGGGAGCTGGGGGGAAGATGGAACAAAGGACTGAAAGAGGAAGTGGTACCAGGGGTCTCAGACATGACAGAAAGGACTATTCGCCCCCCAGGGAGTTCAGGAGATGCCAGAGCCGCTGGAGGAAGAGAGGGTGTGAAAAGCAGGACTGGCGTTATATGATGTTAATGTTCCACGCATGTCTTTGTCCACTGAATGTATTGTTTTTGGCTTCCTGGGTCTCATGGAACGGAAATAAAGGTTATAAAAAGAAGGCGCCCTGAGACCCAGTTAGAGTTTTACTGTACTTGATGTTGGAAGAGGAATAAAGTTCATGTATAGTCCAGCTCGCTGCCTCGTCTGCTTTTTTCTTCCACCACGTAAGTGATTTTCTCTCTCGTGCGCATGCACACACACACACACACACACACACAAACGTTAAATGTTATGCATTATTTGTTATGCACAAAATGCACTTCAAGAAAAAAACGTTTATTTTATTGCCGATTGCAATTCTTGTTCACCAAGTGCTCTATTTTTTTAAGGAAAATGTTTTATTTTTCACAATAAAAAGAAATAAGAAAGACTTTTTTTTTTTTGTACAGCTCTTAATGACTAGTCGTTACAACAGCCGATGATTAATCGACTATTGAAATAGTCATTAGTTGCAGCCCTACTGGCTAGCTCGGGTTGTCAGGCACAGCCTGCCCTGAACTGACAACCTTGTTTTTGTTTTTATTTGCATTTTTTAACATTTATTTTTGCCATTTTAAGTGGGAATGAATGTGGGGGTGTCCTAAAAAAGATGGGGGGGGGGTGTCCTAATTTATTCCTCACCATTTGTTTAGAATTACATTTTACAGAAAATTTGAAAAAAGTATGTAATTTATTTATTTATAAACAATTTATAATTGTTTAGTTGTATTACATGAATCTCCCAGTATTTTTAACATTGATATTAAATATCCATATGTCCAAATATGTTAAAAAAGCAGGCTTATACAGGGTGTCCTAATTTTTTCACATGACTGTAATAAGCATGGAACCAAGCCTAAATGAGTTAATGTCTGGCTCTGCTAGCTGTGGCTAATGCTACAAGTGAAGGAGTCATGCTAGCCAGAGTTTAATTAAAGATGCAGTGCAGTGGATATAAATCCCCTTAAAAACAAATCTATATTGTCTATAGGGGTTTGCCATATCGTATCGTTCACGATAATACTGTTATAATTTTTGATACCGGTGTAAAAATGAATAGCGTGATATTTGGGGTCCGTTATGCTGCCAACGGAAGTTAAGCGTTACCATAGAAACGACAACAAGAAAGCATGGCACAAGAAGTGGCACTCTGTGCTTGGAACGACCGTGTCTGGCTGTGAGGAAGTAATTTCCTTTTAAGGCTGTTTCAAACTGCTGCGTTCTTTAAAAAAAAAAATGGTGCACTCTGCCCGGACGTCAATAACACGGCTTCAGTGAAAAGTTTTAATTCACCCTGAAGCAGTGTTGACGACATCCGGACTCCGAAGTGTCCAGAGGTTTATTTTTGTTCCCTTGTGTCTGCTCCAGATTGATTTATTCAATCAACCGAAAGAAAAAAAAAATCAATTAACAGCCCCAAGTGTTGTCTGTGCAACGGAGATTTCTAACGTGGGTAAACTGAGAGAAAGCGAGAGAGACGGGAGTTCTGATGGAGCGCTCATTTACCTGCAGAAGTGTCTTGTTTGGGGAAACGGCAGACAGGTAGGCCAAATGATGAAATAATACTTTTAAATAACTCCACTCCCTCCCGGTTTTATTTAGACCCTCCTCCAGACCCTGTAAAATAACATACTAAATTAATTTAATATGTTAAAATGAACAAAACCCCCACATGCCCCAAAGCATAGAAATGAGATGAAAACAGATGTAATGTGGTGAATGAGTGTCGTGGTTATATTATACTGCTGTAGCAGCTTATACTGTATGTAACCCATGTGGAAAATATGGTTACTAGATCTGTGTTGTTTAGACTTGTAGTACACCGTTCGTCCCTTTGGAGGGCACTGTGTCCATTAAGATTAAAACTGGGGCAGTGAGCCGCACGACTTCCTTTTTCCCTGTTTCTGTCACTGGGATCAGACACGCTCTACTAAACTGAGGCCAAACTGTGAGCATTGAGAGACGATAACTGCTGAGCAGTTTGTCGTTGGAGACTCCAACTGGTTGTTTTGATACCCTGAGAGAACCTGGATTCTGAGATGGCGAGCCCAGCCCAGCGAGCTTGTGGACGGTCATGGATGCAGTCTGGCCAACCATAGGACCTACCCACAAGAGGACACCAGATCATCTGATTTTCCCATTTATTCGACAGCAGATAAGCTCTGAACACACTACAACACCGTTCGTAGTTGTAGGAATTCCGATAGATGAAACATTTCCCCCAAGACACAGAACACCAGACAGAGTTGTTGCGTACAGAACTGAACTCTTTTCCTTGGTTCCTTGGTTAAGGGAACAATCGTATTCTGCACAAGTGATGTCAAGAACATGAACTATTTTGGCTTTCTTTCTTTATTTTGGGGAGCTCCATTTTCTTTGTTTTATTTATGAAAACTGCAGCACTGCACATGTTAAAAGAGATTAAGACACATGTTTAGAGATTAAGACACGTGTCAATGGAAGTTGATAAGATGTGAATACTGATTTTTATTGTTTTGTCTATGTCTGAGCAAGTGATAAAAGTGTTACCTGTTCAACCTGTAGCAACTCTCCGTGAGTTACTAGAGTAACTGCTAACCGAACCTAGAGAGACGTCTAGTGCTTCTAAGGTGGGGCTGGCTACAAACTACAGGGGTGCTGCACGCTTAATGTAGTTTAGGGTTTACGTTTTTAATGTAATAAATTGGTTGCATTAACCAGAGCTAAATTGCTCTTAGATTTATAAGGCGATGTTTTCAGGACTACTCAGATGTTTTAAGAAAAACCTTTATCATTTTCAAAACTATGGGCTATATCTAGTCTGCAGTACCAATATTACTCTCATCTGCTTGTTACCGTTCTCTCCTAAATTTGTTTTATTTTCTCATTTTGTAAACACCTTTTTACAAAGGTACATTTTTTAAAATTTTGAATGTCTCTGGTGACAAATTCATGACCTTTTTCATGCAGAATTGTAACTTTTTACTTAAAGCCTCTTACCTTGTGTTTTTATTTGGAAAAGGTGAAGAAATCAGAAGCAACACCAGATTAAAATTAAGATCAGTCCATCAATTGTTTTAATAATCAACAGATCAGTTGACTATTAAAATCCAAATTTATAATTTTCCTCCCATCTGAAGGTTATAATTAAGATAAGACTTTATTAGTCCCACAATGGGGATATTCCAGGATTGCAACAGCACAGAGACAGCAACACTCAGAGCAATGATCCAGAAGATAAGAAAATAAGAGCAGTGAATATACATATGTACACATAAATATATAAATATATATACACAGTTAAATTCAAACTAGGTATCAGACTAGTTATAAATTACATTTATAACTAGTTTGATACCTGTTGTTTTAGAATGCTGGCCTACTAAAACTGTGGTGATTTCTGGTTTCCAACAACAGGGTGGCCTTGGATGAAGTCAAATTCTCGGCCTGAATTTTTATCCCAGTCCACCCCTCAGTGCACCGAAGATGTGGTGGTTTATAATATTTTCTGGTAATATTTGATACAGAATAAAAAACTTTGAAACACATTCTAAACTGCTCTTTATAGAGAAATAAGAATTTTTGTTTTTACTGAATATGTTGAACATAACGCTGGCCTGTGAAACTGTACTTTCTAAATTTAAAAGAAAAAACTGTGTTCTGTGATATCGTGAAGAATATCGTTATTGTGAAAATTCATAGAAATATCGTGATATCATTTTTGGGCCATATCGCCCACCCCTTATTGTCTAGAATGAAAACATTTCATGGTCACTCAGTTACTTGTGAAAACCTTTTCCCTTTTCCTACTCGTTCAAACTCCAGGATCTAAAAATATTCTAATTAGGCCCAACCACATCCCACTCATGAGGATGCCGAAGCGCCACCACAGCCCACAGAAGTCTGCAAGCTCACAAATTTCACCAGAAAACAATAGTATTGAAGATCTAATGCTTAAAAAAAATGACCATATAATGCTGCCGTGACTGCTGAGGGTCCAAACAAATGCTCGGCACTTGCAGAGCACACAAGCACCCAGCGTTTCCTCTGGCTTAAAGCAACTGGTGCGATGGCAGCATATTTTTCTGGGGTGTGTGGTGGGGTTCCAAGGTTGTCATAGCCAGGAGCGGCACTGGGGTTAAGCTCCCAGTGCCCATAAAATGCTCCTTATGGCGTGCGTCTCGAAAAGCCTCTGACAACTAAGTCCAACTCCTAGCCTGCCCGTGTGGTTTAGTCTCTAAGCCCGGCGGAACTGCTTTTACTAATAGGAGAAGGGGCGAGGGCGGATCTCTGGCGCCTTAAAACCAGATGCTTCGGGTAGATGGTGGCTCGTCAACCTGGGAAGGTAGCCCATCTAGGGGAAGGTAAACCCTGATTTCAAACCTCCGCTGCCTTGCGGCACACCCGGTCACGGGAAAGGCTTCGGGAGTCAACCCTGAGGAAAAACCCGGAGTCGGAGCCCCTAAGGCAGTTCTCTGTTGTGCTCAACATCGTTCTGGCAGCTCCTGCGACGGCGCTGGTGCCAAACTATAGCAGCCCTGCTGTTCCTTTGGATTCATCAGTGACGTGGAGAGGGGGGACATGCTGCATGGGTAACATCTTGTCCTCCATATCTTCCTGCCCAGGCTTGAATCCTACCAACGCCCAACGCTGGAAGGTAGAACACCGGTGCGCATCGGCCTGTTCAGCCACAGGCAGTGCTGTTCCAGCAGAGTAGACGTTTAGGATTCTCTTCCATGGTCATCATAGACCGACGGAGGCCGACGACTGTGGGGGGGGTGGGATGGAAGGGGCGGGGGCAGAAAACGCATGCCACTATTATAACCGGAATATGTTAATTTAATGCTATTTATTTATATATTTTAATTTTGCACAGTAACTTTGCATATGGAACTTACCACTTGAAGTATTGTACAACCGAGGCTTGAATGTTGGAATATTGGACCAGTTGGGGTCCCAACCAGACGTCCTGTATTTACACTTTTTACTGGTGTTATCCTTCTCTCCTTCCTCTGCTCTCACCTCTCCTGGACCCTCTGCCTGAACACCTTCCTCTCTTTGGCTCATCTTGTCTGTCTCATCTTTCAATTCAATTGAACTTGGCTTTAGTGGCATGGGAAACATACGTTTACACTGCCAAAGCAAGTATGACATAAAACAAAAGCACATACAGTTAAATATATTCTATGGTAAGAAGATGGTTAAACAGAAAATACAGGAGTAAAATAAGAGAATGTTTCTTTCCCATATACATGGCTCATCTCGCCCTCTCTAAGCTCTGTCTAATTCAGGTTCTCTCTCTGTCTATGGTGGTAAACAAACAGGTTAGAAAATACCAAGTGTCATGTTTTGTCCTGCAGGATTTGTTTTGTCATGGTTTATATAAATGACAAAAATATGTGTATTTTTGTCAATACTCAAGTAATGACTTCAGTCTTGAAGGTTTGAGGTTTTTCTCTAAAATATATAACAATTTTCTTCTATTTTTCTCTGTAAATTTATCTAAATTTGCAACCATTTTCCTCATTTGTAATATCCTTTTGTAAAATTATGACTTTTCTTGTATATTTGAGACTTTATTATAAACTTGTGGATTATTTTCTTGCTATTTTTTGTCTATTTTTTTTTATAAAACTACCAGGGTTTTTTCTTTTAAATTTGAAACAGACTAATAAAATTTTAACTTTTTTTCTTATACAATTTACACTTTTGACCATAATTTTGCAGAGCCAGAACAGAACAATAATTTAACTCTGATTTCAAAGAAAAAAAAATAATAAAATTATACTTAATGAAATAAATTAACTTAAATTACCAAAGATGCAGTGATTTCTGTTATATTTTTTTCAATATAGGGCAGTGCGGTGGCGGAGTGGTTAGCACTGCGGCAGCACAGCAACTCACCCTTGGCCGGGGGATCCTGGGTTCGATCCCAGCCCCCGACCAACAGTGATCTGTGTGGAGTTTGCATGTTCTCCCCGTGTCTGCGTGGGTTTACTCCGTGAATTCTTTGGTTTCCTCCCACATGCCAAAAACATGCAAGTTAGGTTAATTGGCATCAAATTGGGGATTCTAAATTGTCCTTAGGTATGAATGTGAGAGTGAATGGTTGTCTGTCTCTCTGTGTTGGCCCTGCGATGGACTGGCGATCTGTCCAGGGTGTACCCTGCCTCCCGCCCAAAGATGCTGGGATAGGCTCCACCCCCCCCCCCCCCCCCCCGTGACCCAAAAAGGATTAAGCGGAAGAAGATGAATGAATGAATGAATATTTCAATATATTTATAGTTTTTAGAAATCTCCTCACCAACCAGACAGCTGGAAAAAACTCCCTTATTTTGAAATCCAAATGTTGGCACGTTTAGTTTGTCTGAAGGCTGCTGACGGATTAAAGTCACTGACTTCGTGAATTCCGGTCATCTTAACTTGCCAGGTACATAATAATGAACATAAATTTGTTAATATTGTAGTGGCTGGTGAAGTAAATTTTCAGCGATTCATCAGTCACTCTTGCCTTTCCCTGCATATGAATCTGAACCACACTTGTTTGCTAAGTGACTCTTCATTATTGTTCCCGTTACCAGTGGGTTAAAACCACCATAAATTCCTCCACTGCTTACATACCTCTTCTGCTTTTTTTCCATGTTTAAAGTACTTCAATAATAATAATAATAATAATAACAACAATAATGGATTAGATTTATAAGGCGCTTTACATGTCAAGTGACATCTCAAAGTGCTTACAGTGAGTCCATTATTCATTCACTACACAAAGACATTGATAATGGTAAGCTACTACTGTAGCCACAGCTGCCCTGGGGCAGACTGACGGAAACGTGGCTGCCAATCCATGCTAACGGCCTCTCCGACCACTACCAAACATTTATACACATTCATATCCAGTGTTATGGACACTGGAGGCAAGATGGTAAAGTGTTTTGCCCAGGGACACAATGGCAGGATGGCTGGGGAGAGCGGGATTCGAACCACCAACCCTCTGGTTATTGGACAACCCGCTCTACCTCCTGAGCCACTGCCGCCCACATTTCCTTCCTCCCTTCCATTTTTGCTGAGGACCAAGCTGGACAGCAGGAAGTTCCATTTTTATATGGTCTTGGCATGGCCTGGCCTCGGACAGTGACGCTAGAGAGACACTCTGCCTGCCAACTGGAACAGTTTACGTGGGCGGGGTGCTTCTGAACTCCAACACACGGACTGTCACACACGCTGTTCATGTGCGCGCTTGCCGAGTGTCATTCCTTAATTTATTTTTTCTTACACACGTGGACAAAATTGTTGGTACCCCTTTGTTTATGAAAGAAAAACCCACAATGGTCACAGAAATAACTTGAATCTGACAAAAGTGGTAATAAATTAAAATTCTATGAAAATTAACCAATGAAAATCAGACAATGCTTGTGAATTGTGGTTCAACAGAATTACTTTAAAAAACAAACTCATGAAACAGGCCTGGACAAAAATGATGGTACCCCTAGAAAAGATTGAAAATAATGTCACCATAGGGACATGTTCAACCAAGATGTGTCCTCTAATTAACATCACAGGTGTCTACAAACTTGTAATCAGTCAGTCGGCCTATTTAAAGGGTGACAAGTAGTCACTGTGCTGTTTGGTGACATGGTGTGTACCACACTAAACATGGACCAGAGGAAGCAAAGGAGAGAGTTGTCTCAGGAGATTAGAAAGAAAATTATAGACAAGCATGTTAAAGGTAAAGGCTATAAGACCATCTCCAAGCAGCTTGACGTTCCTGTGACTACAGTTGCACATATTATTCAGAAATTTAAGATCCACGGGACTGTAGCCAACCTCCCTGGATGTAGCCGCAGGAGGAAACTTGATGAAAAATGGAAGAGACAAATAATACGAATGGTAACAAAAGAGCCCAGAACAACCTCTAAACACATTCATGGTGAACTCCAAGGTCAAGATACATCAGTGTCAGATCACACCATCCGTCATTGTTTGAGCCAAAGTGGACTTCATGGGAGACGACCAAGGAGGACACCACTGTTGAAAACAAATCATAAAAAAGCCAGACTGAAATTTGCCAAACTGCATGTTGACAAGCCACAAAGCTTCTGGGAGAATGTCCTATAGACAGACGAGACAAAACTGGAACTTTTTGGCAAGGCACATCAGCGCTATGTTCACAGATGCAAAAATGAAGCATACCAAGAAAAGAACACTGTCCCTACTGTGAAACATGGAGGAGGTTCTGTTATGTTCTGGGGCTGCTTTGCTGCATCTGGCACAGGGTGTCTTGAATCTGTGCAGGGTACAATGAAATCTCAAGACTATCAAGGTATTCTAGAGAGAAATGTGCTGCCCAGTGTCAGACAGCTTGGTCTCAGTCGCAGGTCATGGGTCTTGCAACAGGATAATGACCCAAAACACACAGCTAAAAACACCCAAGAATGGCTAAGAGCCAAACATTGGACTATTCTAAAGTGGTTTTCTATGAGCCCTGATCTAAATCCTATTGAACATCTGTGGAAGGAGCTGAAACATGCCGTCTGGAGAAGGCACCCTTCAAACCTAAGACAACTGGAGCAGTTTGTTCATGAGGAGTGGGCTAAAATACCTGCTGCGAGGTGCAGAAGTCTCATTGACAGTTACAGAAATCATTTGATTGCAGTGATTGCCTCAAAAGGTTGTGCAACAAAATATTAAGTTAAGGGTACCATCATTTTTGTCCAGGCCTGTTTCATGAGTTTGTTTTTTAAAATAATTCTGTTGAACTACAATTCAAAAGCACTGTCTGATTTTCATTGGTTAATTTTCATAGAATTTTTATTTATTACCACTTTTGTCAGATTCAAGTTATTTCTGTGACCATTGTGGGTTTTTCTTTCATTAACAGAGGGATACCAACAATTTTGTCCACGGCTGTACATTTATATGTCCTTAGTGTGGCAGTATAGTTTCAGCAGTGGCGGCCTGCCACGTGGAAATGTTACCAGAGGAAACCCTGAGCACCACAGCAAAGCGGCACGGCACGTGCACACCGGCCGCCACCGCTCTCCTCTACCGGGACAAAAGCTGCATATAGCCGCCCAAAAGCAGACCGTGAGTACCCACTGGTGCTCGCACCTCTATAATGTCCAAAACCTCAAAAGATAACACCACCATGACTGTTTAGAGCAGGGGTCACCAACTAAAAGTGCAAGAGGTCCGATAAGTCAGCCCTCCTCCCCAGCTGAGGTCCGACTTAGGGCTGGGGATCTTTAGGCACCTCACGATACAACTTTGATTCAGGGTCTCTGATTTGACTCTGAACGATTCTGGATGCATTTTTTTTTTTTCAGGATTTTTTTTCTTTTCACTCTGTGACAGCTTGGTACTTTTAAAGCCTAGTATATGCAATGGCCCATGAATTTACTTCAAACGTCTCAATAAAAGAAATGGAAGAGAAATGTGACAAGTCACACGGACAAATTTATTTGAAACTGCTTTTAAGAACTGTCTTCTTTTCATAGACATTCTTTCAGAAGACTACAGCTGTCTCCAGCAGGACAATACCTGTCACGCTCTGAGCGCAGGGGGATTCCACCGGGCTCAGGTTGTCTGCCTTTTTTCATATTTGTACTGTGTTGTCATTTTGAGTTGTCACTTATCCTATATTTGTTTCTCAGTATGATTTATTTTCCTGTTTACATTTGTTACAGTTTGTTTATTGTATTTTTGAGGTTGCCTGTCTTCATTTTCTGCCATATCATTATGTTTGTATTCTGTTGTGTTCTTTTTCTTCGGGTTGACAGCTGTCAATGGCTTCTGGGGTTTTTTTCTCTGTGTGGGCGTGGCCCTGCCAGCAGTCAGCTCTGATGGCTCCCTCATTATTCCCAGCTGGTCCGAATTATGTGTTATTGTTTTCTCCTGCCTATTCAGATAACTCACATCGGTCATCAATTATGTAAAGGGTTTTTTCCCCTATTTAAGAGGAGTTATTTTCATTTCTATTTGCCGTTTTCTTGGTTTGCATTCTCCTCGTCTCCACCAGAGCCCTGCCCTGCTCTGGTGTGCAAAATCTGTAAGTTCTCTCTTTCGTTTTTTTGTTTTTTGTTTTTTTTTTTTTGTTTATAGCACTGTGTTGAATTTTAAGTTTGTTGGTTCTTTTCAATAAATTGGCCAAACTCACAGTTCAGCATGTGGGTCTCATCTTTCTGCCCTAATAGGCCATTTATGACAATATCATTTGCTTTAATACATTATTTTATTAAGCAGATGTTTTAGCTGCTTTTAGTTCTGTATTTTTTTAAACAAAAAACTAATACATTTACAGGAGAACACAAATTACATACATTTAAAAAAAGATTAATATTTAAAAAACAAAATCTCACAAAAGTCCGCCTCTATACTGTATTTTCAGCATAAAAAAAAGTTTAAAACTGTAAGCCTAAAAAAGGGACAGAAAATATAATTAATTCCACACTACAGAATTCCTTTGGAGGTTTTTTTTAAAATGTCAACAACGTTTTAATCCTTTTAACCTGACCTGGGTCTTCCTGGGTAACACTCTGTCACAGGGAGAGAAGAGGTGGATGTGTGGCGCTTTTCATGTTCAATAACACACAGAGCAAATTATTGTTTTTACATGATATCAGAGGGTCGCAGAAATTACCTCTATAAACTCCGTCATGCTGGCCCAACAGAGATGCGGTCCCAGGAAGGTGAGGAGTAGCTGCGAGGAACTTCAGTGAACAAACCCCCGGGTGGAAACGTACCATTGGAGGCAGTCAGAGGAGCGGTGATACAGTTTCACAGCAGCATCTTATTCCACAGGTACACACTGCGAAGGAAGCGTGGCTGTCCACCAGCAGCAAACGGTGATTTTGCCTAACCAGTGTATCCCAGGGTCCCATGCCATAAAATGTCCGGGTGGCTGATACAGCACCTCAGTTCCACTTTTTTAATTTGGTTAAAACTAAACAGTATACTTTTTCCACAAATTATATTAAAAAGCTTTGGAGTCCAGAAGGAGGACTCCTGAGGTCTGGATCCGGACCGGAGTCCGCCCGTTGGTGACCCCTGGTTTAGAGGAACGACCAGATCAACTGTATAGCACATGCAACCATACATGCACTGGGGCAGAACAGAAAACAGTGTGGCGAGGCAGTTGGAGCTGCCAGAGCTCCTATCAGCAATTAACAAACAACACTACACATTAATTCCATGAACAATCGTCTCTGCGTGATCTCAACACACTTCAAAAGTATTTTACTTTGCTGCGGTGCATTCGGGGCAAAACTGTCAGACGACCCCGTCTGATTACACCTTTTTCTCCTGTCTTTAATGTGAAGCAGTGTCTCTCCAAAAAGTCTGAACAAGCAAATCAACACGTGTAGCATCTAAATATATCCAGGCTTATCTGGATGTTTGTGGATCATTTTCTCTCTAGCACATTACCTATTTGACACAAGGCTTTGACATTTACTATATGTAAAATCATACCGTTAGGCTACCGTTAAAAGCTAATGGTGGCTAGAGCTACATTAGACAAACAGAATAAATCCTGTGATAAAATACAGGCTGAATTGACTCTTTAGATCCGCCCTCTTCCTCCAAGGCCATATGCAGCCCTCAGTCTTGATTGGTCCCGTTATTGTGACATCACAAAAACTGTCCATCTAAACTTGCCTTTTTGAAGAGGGGGGAGCTTAACTTTAACAGCAGAAAATACAGACATGACGCACAACAGTGATTTAGAGTGAAAAACATGTTGCAGGCATGTTAACAAGAAAAAAACAATTGATTTTCACTGGTGTGTCACTTTAAACTGTTGCAAAATAAGTTTAAACAACATCTGGGAATGGCATATATGGACAATTGTTTTAGATTATCTTGGTGGTATCGCAGATGTTGCATAAGGTGGTTAAAGGGGACCTACAAGTAGTAGTTAAGCTAAGCTAACTCAGCTCGCATGCCTGTTGATGTCCTGGCCAAATATAATAAAATAAGCCAGATATATGATCGAGTGTCAACTAATGAACCAGCTGGGAACAAGGATGTCTAGTGGGGTGAGGACAGCAAACAGCTAGAATAATCACAGTAGCTATGCTAACAAATTGATTATAGGGCTGTACCAGCCAAAAAAAGAGCAAAATAAGTGTGACTAACACATTGAAGCAAGATATATAATCAAGTGCTTGCTTTGGTAGTCACTCCACATATTCAAATTCATGCATAAAAGCGTTGAAAAACTTAATATTTCATAATATGGCTCCTTAAAAGAAAATGGATGCATCGCTCTACAGTGACAGCTAACTTTTTAGAAATAATTTCCCTTCACAAACAAGGGATATAAACGCAACAGTGATGTGACGGCTGAGCAAGCTGCTGAAATACTGAGGAGTGTTTTCCCTTTTCAAGACTGAAGCCTCTGTGGACCCATTAAATCACCCAGCCTTTAATACCAATTTAATGGAAATTAGTTTCAGACTCCAGCATGAATTCCATATGTCGCCTTTTAGATTTGGGATTTCCAGCCATTTACTCCCAATTGCGCCATAATTATAAATTTCCACTGAGAGAAATAATGGGCTCCAACCTATTGATGTAAACACAACTTGCAGCAGAACTGGCGTTAATGCTTGTGCCTCCATACTTTAATTCCCACAACAACAGCAGACTGGAGCAGTAGTTACAGAGTTATTGATATTTGCAGATGGTATTCTCCCTGTAATTACTGTTTAATCATCCATCTGGGATTAGCATCCAAAAATATATTTATTTTTGTTTCTTCGTTTTGTACCAGTATGCAGACCCAGCTAGCTTTTGAAATGCTTGCTTTGCTCTATGCTAGGGCAGTGAGTGCAAAAACACTGCATGTTTCTTTCCAACCAGCATCTTCAACAGATGATTTCAGTGAATTCCTTCCCTCGGACTACCGATCAGAGAATGCACCGGCTTTAGTACCTGGCTGGAAAGAAAACCTGCAGTGTCTTGGCACTCACTGGCACATGGTTACCTAGCCCTGCTCTACATCATCTACAAATTTCAGGAAAACGGTATCAGTTAGACGTTGAAATTTCAAGAGACCTCATGAAACGATGCTTGGGTCATGATGCAATACTATCAAGATACTATGATTCTTTAAGAATTGCAATACCATAAAATACACATAATTAATAAAAGGTTGGTATGTGTGTTTAGGAAACGGTGCATTATACTACGCTGAATCAATCTTTTGCCCCATCCCTAACACGATCTGTCAACTGGTTTTTATTACTCTTGTACCTGAACAGGTAAGTTTGTATTTGCAACATTTGGTTAATTTAATAAAGTACCATGGTACTGTGTTTCTGAATTGATGCAGTATCACCACCACCACAGAGTATCACAATGCATCAGTTTTTCCCCCACCCCAATGCTCTCTTTATAAACGTATATCTCAAAATTATCTCTCTGAAGTCTGGAACTGCAGGAAGTGAAGGTTGTCCTTGTACTAATTATAGATCAATAATCAGTTTTGTCGTGTTTACATGCACCGAATAATCGGATTATTGGATGGTAAACCACTTGAGTTAATGACCCCGGTTACATGGCCTTTATTGCATTATTCTGTTTTCATGGCCCCTTGAATAAGCAGAAAACTTCAGAAATCCAATCATAGCCAATTCATTTGTGTACACGTGCTCGTGGTCAGTGATGATCCTTCTTTGTCTTTTTGTGCAGATATTAATAATGCACCTTCTGCTCGGTAGTCCTACATCTGTTTTACATGTAGTGACTGCAGTCCTTGCTCTGTATGGCAGCTAGCTGTGGCGCTTCTTTTGCTGTTCTGAAAGTAGCAACATTAGTTCTCATTCCACAGGTACAGTAAGCAGAGTAGGTTTTGTTCCATTTAAAATGTTATGATGGTAGTTCTTGTTCTGTTCTTGTTGTTTATAGAAAAGCCTCAACTCAGATCCACCTGTATGTGATCTTTTTGAAGGGTATGAACGAACACTGGTACAATTTCCCTGAATGGTCAGCAAGGTTTTTTCAGGTGTTGATCTCTTATCTGAAACAGTCTAGTCAAGAGCAGGTTTAATGTTGCCTCAATCAGTCACTGTGGTGGTGTACCCCAGTAAAGTCAAGTACTTTCTTAATGCTGAAAATGCACGACGTTATATCAATAAGTACGTAATTCTGTTCTGTAATTCAGGGATATGTCCTGCTAGCAGACAAACAGCAGTTTCAGCAATCGCAGCCACGGATAAATGAAGACTGCTCTTTTTCAAGAAGTGCTGATGAAAACACGTCCTTGACTTTTCCTTCTAATTTTTTAGCTCATTCCAGTGAAGCCAAAAGGAACTAATGCGACGACATGGTGTCCACCATATGTGCATCTGTCTGTCCACATTTCACGAGAACCGCTACTCATCCTAGGCCAGGGGTCAGCAACCCATAGTCCACGAAGAACTGCTGTGAGTGATTTTTGTATTAAAAAAAAAAAGTCTGCATGGAGTCCCAAAAATATGAGTCTAAAAACTGTGGTAAATCAGCAGAATTGCAATGACAATCTGGCCTGATAACATCAGTATCAAAGGTTTGTTCTTATAAATTTGAAGTTTTTTTTATTGTAAATTTGTTACTGTTTTCTTGTAAAATTGCTACTTTTTCAGGGAAATTTTTGAGTATTTTCAAAAAGTTTCTTTTATTCTTGCAAAATCCGTGTGGGTGTTTTCCTTATTAAACTGTTTTTTTTGTTTGGTTTTTTTTTTTTCAAAATTTGCTATATTTTTGGCATAAATGTGTTTTGCTTTTTTCCCTAAATTTTACATATTTTTCTTTGCAAATGTAAATCTTTATTGAGTAAAACTGACAACTTTTTCTATGCAAATTTGTGACATTTTTTGAGATATAGTTCTAAGCTTTTTTTCATAAATTCAGATTTTTTGGGGGTATAATCTTCTGCTTTTCTGATAAGATTGTCTTTTCGGATTGTTACCCCTTTCAGGTAAAAATGTAGCCTTTTTCACATAAATTTGCAACCGTTTTCTACTAAAATTGGAACTTTTTGGGGTTAATTTGTGACTTTTTCTTGCCAATTTGTAGGATTATTTCACCTCAAAAAATTGCAACATTTTCCTTAAATTTTTGTTGGGTTTTTTCATAAATTTTCAGCTATTCTTATAAATTTATTCTATTTTTCTTTGTAAATGCATTAACTTTCATGGGCAAAACTGCAGCAATTCTTACATACTTATTACATTTCTCTCCAACTTTTTCCAGTAAATTTGTGATTTCTTTTTCAGAAATTGTGACTTTTGTTTCTTACAAATTTGCCGGTATGTTTTCCTCCCAAAACTCCAAAAAATTTGCCCTAAATTTGTGATTTTTTTGCACAAGTTTTCAGATTTTCTGCTTTCTTGGATATTTTTCTCATGAATGTGCAAACCATTTTTCTGACAAATGCATTGCTTCTTTTTGGAAATGTAAGCGTCGTAAACACCTGCCTCAACATGACTTCAAAAACACAAGCCTGCTGAAAGAAATCAATTTAATCTTGGTGTTCCGCTAATAACAAAAAGTGATCATGTCAGCATTGCTCTCCACCATCACACCTGATTGTTTACTAGCCAATTAGCAGCTGGCAAGGCCATAAATCTCAGCTCTAAGAAGATGTGAAGACTTCATTTCCTGCTCTGCTGAACAGGAATGAGGACCAGAAATGAATATACAAAAGTAGCTGCTGCTGAACATTGAGACGCCGGCGCCGTTCCACCCGTTTCCTCGCTCGCCACGTCTCTATGCGGCGTGTTGAGGGAGGCCGCTTCCATCTGAAGCAGGACGGCAGATTAAACTGTGTGAGAAAACAAGGACAGAATGTGTGAAGCTGCGGCGATCGTGCCGTTAAGGTGTGGGCAGCCTCAAAAGGTGCACTTACTTTGAGTCCATTAAAATGAGTTAGGGGACAACTGTATGGATTCTGTACATATTTTAGATTTAAATGACTTTGAATGGCGGATAACACAGTATGTCCTTTAGTCCGTTTCATTGTCACTCCCATGAACTTGGAGCTGTAAACACTTGATGATTTTATCACATTTGTATGCTGTTGGTCTACATGAAAACTGCGGTTAATTCATTCCCTTTAAGTGTTGTTTGTGTTCTGCACAGTAACACTGAAGGCAGTAAAACTGGGCTGGGTTTGCATGCCTGAATAACACCAGGAGCTACAATGTCGGGGGGGCAACCTGCCCCTGCTAGGTAGTCTTCCACGGGTGAAGGGCCAGACTCGGGGTGCGTCCCATTTCGCCCTGCAACTCTGTTTTGCACATTTACCGTGAATGTGCAAAACGGAGGGGGTAGAGCCCAGGGCTGAAATGGGACGCACCCTACAAGCGGTCCAGTTGATCCAAAATGATGATTTTTTTCTTGTAAACTTTCAGCTTCTTTCTCAGAAACATGACTCTTTCTCTTGTAAATCTGTGACATCTTCTTGTAAATTTTCAAGTTTTGTCTTATAAATTGGTGACTTTTTTTAACATAAATTTGCAACTTTTTTCTCATTACTAAAACTTTTTTAAGTTTTTCTTGTAAATTTGCAAGTTTCTTTCTCATAATTTTTTGGCTTTTTTCCTCATAAATTTGTGATTTTTTTTTTCTCATGAACTTTTGACTTCTTTCTCATAAATCTTCAACTTTTTTTCTCATAAATATGACCTTTTCTTGTAAATTTGTGACATTTTTGTTGAAAATTTGCAACTTTTTCTTGGAACTTTGCAACTTTTTTCCCCTCATAACCTTTGTGACTTTTTTTTAACAAACTTTACCTTCTTTCTCATAAAGTTAAACTTCTGCTGCTGTGAGGTGCGTGGGTGCAAGTGTGTGTACGCATGCACAGCACTTCACGCGTGTGACATTTGAATGCTTTGTTTTGTAGCACCTCAACTCTGCACTTTGCTGTTTCATTGCAGCTGTTCTGCTCGTGTATGATTGGTCGTTGGTGCGTTTTTGTGACCTGCCGGGGGACTAAATTAGCAGTATTGCTAAATCTGGCATACTTCGATTTGTATTAATGCTCATTAGCATGTAATGTCCCTTTCAAATAAACATTAAACTTAAGCTTTAGAAAACAGTCTAAAACTGGTCCATGCTCTTCCTCCCCATCATATAACACTCACCGGAGCTGTATCAGCCGCATATTTAATAAAGTACCTGTTTGGAAAGGTTCTTATGCAGGAAGGAATTTGTATATAAAATAAAAAATTGAAGAGATAAAACGCATCCTTGTGGGGAACCTATGCTGGTGGTTTTCTTGTCTGACAGTGAGAGGTGAAACTTTGACCTGCGGGGTTCTGACATAACGTTCGGCTCAGGAGACGCACACACACAGGCTCAGAGTAGTTCAAACTGTTTATTAACAACAGGGATGTTTGGGTGCGTGTCTGCGGAATGTTAATGTGTTGGTGGTGGCGTCTGCTTCGGACCCAGAGGCAGGAGACCGTTCAGCCGGCAACCCTATGGGAGAAATCAGACACAGGGTGATGAGCACACACCAACACGGGAGGAGAATAGGCGAGGGAGAGAAGCTTACTTGTTTGGGCAGATGACTGGCGCTTCAAGGATGGAAGCCCGGGAGACAGCCACCTGCAGGGCTCGGTGCAGCAGCGAGGAGAGACGAGGGACGGGATTGTCCGCCGCCGAGGAATCCACCTGTGCACAGGGGAGCAGACTGGAGAGATGAGGTAAGTGAACTTCTTACCGGAGATGAGGATGCTGAAGAGAATGTGGTAGAAGTCCATACAAGGAAATGAAGTCTACGGCTTCAGGCCGACGCTCAGGGCGAGGCGGCTTTTATCCTTCGCCGCTGACGAGTAGCAGGTGCGTGAGCAGGTGGCGCCGCTGATGAATGGCGCGGCGTGACAGTACTCCCCCCTCTAGCAGCGCCTCCTGGCGATGGCTTATCCGGGTGCGCTCGGTGGAAGTCCGCGATGAGCGATGGGTCCAACACAAACGACGGGGGCACCCACTGTCGATGCTCGGGCCCATAGCCCTCCCAGTCCACCAAGTATTGCAACCCACGACCCCGGCGCCGGGAGTCCAGGATGGAGGAGGCGGACCAGGCCGGATGGCCACCAATCATCCGGGGCGCGGGTTGCGCTGCAGGAGGAGGGCAAAGGGGGTCAGTAACCGCCAGTTTCACCTTCGACACGTGGAAAGTAGGATGAATGCGGAGGGAGGGGGGAATAGCCACGCGCACAGCCACCGGGTTGATGATCCGGGTGATGGGGTAGGGACCCATGAAGCGCTGTGCCAGCTTTCTCCTCTCGCCTTTTAGAGTGACGTCCTGGGTGGAAATGTAAACAAGCTGCCCAACTCTGTACGCCGGGGCAGGTCTCCTACGCCGGTCCGCCACAGTCCTGTTGCGCTCCGCTGTGCGCAATAGCGCATGGCGCGCGGCAGCCCAGGTGGAGCGGAACTGCCTGAGATGGGCCCTAACTGACGGGACAGTTACCTCACTCTCCTGCTCCGGAAACAGCGGGGGGTCGTAACCCAGGGACGCTTTGAAGGGGGACATCCCTGTAGCAGAAGAGCGAGCGGTGTTGTGGGCATATTCAACCCAGGCAAGATGGTTGCTCCAGGACGCGGGTTTGGATCTGGACACACAGCGGAGCGCAGCCTCCAGCTCCTGGTTGGTCCTCTCACACTGCCCGTTGGATTGGGGGTGATGGCCGGAGGAGAGGCTCACCTTGGCTCCGATGGCGTTGCAGAAAGACCTCCAAACCTCAGATGAAAACTGGGGGCCCCGGTCCGAGACCACGTCCACCGGAATCCCATGCAGCCTGACCACGTGTTGGACGAGGAGGTCCGCCGTCTCCAGGGCAGTAGGGAGGCCTCGCAGGGGGACGAAGTGCACGGCCTTGGAGAAGCGGTCCACGATGGTCAGGATGGTGTCATAGGAGTTGGAGATGGGGAGTCCGGTGACGAAATCCAGAGCGATGTGCGACCAGGGCCTGCCAGGGACGGGCAGGGGCTGGAGCAGACCCGCTGGAGGGGCATTTCCCGACTTGCAGGTGGCACAGATTGGGCAAGCCCGGGCGTAGCGGGCTGCATCCCTCCGCAGGCCTGGCCACCAAAAGGACCGTTGGAGGAGATCTATCATCCGGGAGGTGCCAGGGTGACAGGTGAGCTTGGAGGTGTGGAGCCAGTGGATGACCTCTCCTCGGACCGCGGATGGCACGAACAGCCTCCCCTCCGGTCCGCCGCCAGGGTCAGGTTCCACCTCCTGTGCCTTCCGGATCTTGCTCTCAATGTCCCACGAGATGGCTCCCACGACGCACGACCTGGGCAGGATGGAGTGGGGCGCCTCCTCCGACTCCACGGGGGCGAACTGCCTGACGCCCTCAGAGAGGGCGTCAGGCAGGACGTTCTTAGAGCCAGGCCTGAAGGTGATGGAAAATTGGAACCTGGCGAAGAACAGAGACCAGCGCGCCTGGCGGGCGTTCAGGCGCTTGGCAGACCGTAAGTATTCCAGGTTCCTGTGGTCCGTGAGGACCACAAACGGCAGGCTTGCCCCCTCCAACCAGTGGCGCCACTCCTGCAGGGCGAGCTTGATGGCCAAGAGCTCTCTGTCCCCCACATCGTAGTTTCTCTCCGCCGGGGACAAGCGCCGGGAGAAGAAAGCGCACGGTCGCTTGGCGCCATCGTCCGGTGACCGCTGGGACAGCACTGCTCCCACTCCCGTGTCCGAGGCGTCTACCTCTACAATGCACTGCAGCGCGGGGTCGACCTGGCGAAGGACCCGGGAGGAGGAGAATTCCGCCTTCAGCGCCTCAAAGGCGGCAGCGACCTCTTCGGTCTACTGGAACGGGACCTTCGGGGACGTGAGGCGGGTCAGTGGTCCCACGATGGCACTGAAGTTGGGGACAAAGCGGCGGTAGAAATTGGCGAAGCCAACAAATTGCTGCACCTGTTTCCGAGATGCAGGTGTGGGCCATTCCACCACCGCCTTTACCTTCTCTGGGTCGGGGAGCACCTTATCGTGGGCGATGATGAACCCCAGGAAGGATGTGCTCCTGGCGTAAAATTCACACTTTTCCGCCTTAACGTACAGACGATTCTCCAGCAGCCTTTGGAGGACCCGCCTCACGTGGACCTGGTGCTCATCCCTGGACTTGGAGAAGATGAGAATATCGTCCAGGTAGACGAACACGAAAAGGCCAATGAAGTCCCGGAGGACGTCATTAATGAGGCGCTGGAAGACTGCAGGAGCGTTGGTCAACCCGAACGGCATCACCAGATATTCAAAGTGGCCGTTCGGGGTACGGAAGGCCGTTTTCCACTCATCTCCCTCCCGGATCCGGACGAGGTGGTAAGCGCTGCGTAGGTCCAGCTTGGTGAACCAGGTCGCCCCCTGGAGGGAGTGGAAAGCAGTGTCCATGAGAGGCAGGGTGTAACGGTCCCTCTCCGTGATATTGTTGAGGGCCCGGTAGTCGATACAAGGGCGGAGGGACCCATCCTTTTTCCCCACGAAGAAGAACCCTGCCCCCACGGGTGACGATGATGGGCGGATAATCCCAGCACTCAATGATTCCTTCAGGTAGGCGTTCATCGTCTCCTTCTCCGGCGCAGACAGGCTGTAAAGGCGACCAGAGGGTAAGGGAGCCCCCTGGCGGAGGTTGATGGTGCAGTCATAGGGCCGATGAGGGGGAAGAGACATAGCTTTCGCTTTGCTGAACACTATACCCAGGTCGTGAAATTCTGGGGGCACCAGAGACAGGTCCGGGGGTGCAGCGTCCGTAGCAGGGGGAGGAGCGGACGGAGAGCAGGCAGCGGACTGAAGGCAGGTGCCCATACAGAACGTACTCCATGCCGAGATCCCAGCTGATTTCCAATCCAGGACCGGATTGTGAAGGCGGAGCCAGGGATACCCCAGGATGACGGGCGACACAGAGTTGGGAAGGACGTAAAAGGTCATTTCCTCCCGGTGGTTTCCCGAGATGATGACCGGTAGGGGAACAGTTTGATGTGTCACTCTCCCGAGGGTGGCACGGGAGAGGTGGATTAGGGAGATGGGAGTGTTGAGTGCCTGGCAGCGGATGCCCAATCGGGTTGCCAGGCTTTGTGAAATGAAGCTGCCTTCTGCGCCCGAATCCACCAGTGCGTGGGTGAGGTGCCCAGTAGGGTTATGGCAGAAACGGATGGGCAGCTTCAATTGAGGTGGTGATCCTAACCGATTGACATCCGCGAGGCTTCCAACAGTGACTCGCGGACCCCACCGACTGGCTTTCCGTGGACAACGCTCCACGGTGTGTTGGTCGCCTCCGCAATACATGCAGAGGCCCAACTCACGGCGGCGTTGTTTCTCCACAGGGGAAAGTTTAGTCCAGCCCGTCACCATCGGCTCCGACTCCTCGGGGCACGATGCTGGCGGCGCCGCCAGGGGGCGAGCTTGGAACAGGTGCGGCGAGGCTCCACGAGGGCGAGAAGAAGAAGACCTCCGCCCCGAGGAGCGCTCGCGCAGCCTGTTATCCAAACTTATCGCTAAGGATGTCAGCTCCGCTAGCGTCCCAGGGATATCCCGACCAGCCAGTTCATCCCTCAGATCACTATTGAGGCTGCGGAGGAACAGGCCACAGAGGGAGCGTTCCTCCCAGCCCAATTCCTCCGCCGCTACCCGGAAGTCGACCGAGTGGTCCGCTGCCGACCGGCTTCCCTGCTGGAGAGCGAGAAGCCGATCGACCTGGACCGTTTCGGTTTGTGAGTGGTCAAAGACCTCCAGAAAGCGCCTCACGAATTGGTCATAGGTGAGGGTGGCATAACTGGGCCTCGCCATTACGGCGTAGGTCCAGGTTAACGCACGCCCCTCCAGAAGATTCCCTATGTAACCAATTCGGCTGTGATCCGAGGGAAAATCTCCGGGCACACGGTGGAACACGGACTCACACTGCATAATAAACCCCCGCGCTCCGCCGAGCTTACCGCTAAAGCGGGCGGGGGTCGGAATCGGCGTGAGCCGAACCGGTGCCACTGGAGCCGGCTGGACGGCCGCTGGAACAGCAGGAGCCGCGCCACCCTGGTGAGTCGGGAGGAACGGCTGTTGGGGGTCCAAGCGGTTCAATCGGTTAGTCAGCTCTAATAATTGATGAAGAACCACCTGTTGCTGATAAACAATCTGATCCACCCG
The DNA here is from genome assembly GCA_020510985.1 of Pholidichthys leucotaenia. Lineage (NCBI taxonomy): Eukaryota > Metazoa > Chordata > Actinopteri > Cichliformes > Pholidichthyidae > Pholidichthys > Pholidichthys leucotaenia. The sequence goes on from CM035840.1 coordinate 439,133,271, forward strand.
AGCCTCGAGGATGGTAAACCGGTGTGCGAGCCCGCCGTCCGCCGAGCCGCTCTGCTGAAGCCGTACTGACATAACGTTCGGCTCAGGAGACGCACACACACAGGCTCAGAGTAGTTCAAACTGTTTATTAACAACAGGGATGTTTGGGTGCGTGTCTGCGGAATGTTAATGTGTTGGTGGTGGCGTCTGCTTCGGACCCAGAGGCAGGAGACCGTTCAGCCGGCAACCCTATGGGAGAAATCAGACACAGGGTGATGAGCACACACCAACACGGGAGGAGAATAGGCGAGGGAGAGAAGCTTACTTGTTTGGGCAGATGACTGGCGCTTCAAGGATGGAAGCCCGGGAGACAGCCACCTGCAGGGCTCGGTGCAGCAGCGAGGAGAGACGAGGGACGGGATTGTCCGCCACCGAGGAATCCACCTGTGCACAGGGGAGCAGACTGGAGAGATGAGGTAAGTGAACTTCTTACCGGAGATGAGGATGCTGAAGAGAATGTGGTAGAAGTCCATACAAGGAAATGAAGTCTACGGCTTCAGGCCGACGCTCAGGGCGAGGCGGCTTTTATCCTTCGCCGCTGACGAGTAGCAGGTGCGTGAGCAGGTGGCGCCGCTGATGAATGGCGCGGCGTGACAGGTTCTAAAGTACCAAGTAAGTAAAATCCATAAATAGCATCTTGGCATGTGCGTTAGGTCTCTCAAGGTGAGTGTGCAATAGGTGTAGTAATGTAATAGTAAATGAGCATTTACCATTTCTACAGTGCAACTGCAATGTTCACTCTGAACTATGACCTTTCATCCCTTGACCCCAAATCCATAGTCAGGGTGTAAGTCGTCCAAGATGTGCATTAGATGCAACTGCTGTATCGATTTGAAAAGCCCACATCATTTCTTTTAGTAGTTATTGTGTTGAGAAGATTTAAGGAAAATCTGACCTCTGACCTCAAGGTCATCTGATGAATAAAATTGCAATATGCGCATCATCAGAGTACATCAAACCATGGTACCAAGTTTCAAAATATTCGGAACAGACGGAAGAGCCCGACGGACCCATAACACAATCCCCCTCCGGGGGGAAAAAAAAAAAAAATCAATGTCACAGTTGTGTTTTCAGCATCAGCCGCTGGTATTTGTTCCCCCACACGGGTAAATAAGTCTTTGCTTTAATGGCTGACATATTTCAAACTATCAAAACAATTTCTGGATTTATTTATTCTCCACTTTTAGACAAATGAAACCAGTAGTTGTTGCACTTTGTGCGAGAGTTCACTGCTTTTTAACTAATGCAATTCATTCCAGTCCCCATTATTTTACCCGCTCCACTCAGAAGTGCATTACTGACAAAACAAAGTGCTGATTTACTTCCTTCCCTTCGCTCGCTCTCCTCCACACTCCTGCGTTGTTGATTCTCCCCTGTCATCATTTGCATCTCTATTTGCCGTGTCGTTCACATGGAGATGCTTTTAGAAGCCCCCCCACGGGCTTCTTGTTTCTCCATCTTAACAGTTTGTACTTTATTTATTCTCTCATTCTTTTAAACTTTCAGCTCCCCTGTAGGGAAAAAAATATGAATAATAATAACCAGGAGGTTTAGCATCAGCCCTGTTCTCTGAAGACTTAGGAGAAGAACACTTGGAGCAGAGGAAATAAGGAGAAGAACACGGAGATGACACTACTTATTAAAATGAACCGTTCAGGGGTGAAAACGTGCTCACGGGGGCTGCAATTTAGCGACGGACCTTCAAACTCACCACATGCTGTTGGTGGGACTGAAACCTGAGATTATAACAGTCAGGCTTTTACTTTGTGTCTCTGGGATAATAAGCAGGAGTTTAAATTGGGAATAGTAATAGAAGCTTAGTTCTCATCCTTTCAGACGAGCCCGAGATCCTTTGAGGAGTCCTGTATAAACTGAACTGAAGGAGTAATTTCCTCCTCTTAGCATCTGAAAACACTTCCCAAGAAAATTCTGATGACAGTCGGTCCCTGTTACGCTCTTTTCCCACATGTTGACACCGTGTTTGAGGCCAGCGTTAGATTTTAGCTTCAGCTGTCGGGCTAAGCAACATACTAACACACACAGACTGAATGCTAGAGTTTAAAAGCCCAAATAAGGCGTTGTCAGAGACGGGGGTGTGGCTTATGACCGGCCCCTGGGGTGTAACAGGCACAGGAACGAGACACACCACCCAAGAAGGTTGGCTGCTGTCCCATGAACCTGAAACACTTTAATAATACTGACAGCTGTGGTCACAGGAACATGAAGCAGCTTGGAGATGGTCCTATAGCCTTTACCTTTAACATGGTTATCTATAGTCTTCTTTCTGAGCTCCTCAGACAGCTCCCTCTGGTCCATGTTCAGTGTGGCGAACACAGTCATACCAGGTTTTTTCCCTTTAAATAGGCTGAACTGCTGATGAAAACCTTGAACGCGCCTGTGACACTAATTAAGATCATTTGTCGGCAGTGATCCCTGCAAAAGGTGGTGCCACAATATATTAAATTTAGGGATACCGTCATTAAAAAGATGCAAATTAACGAGGAAAAGTTCACATACCTATGAGAGGAAAAATTATGTCCACTTTTTCATCTGTAAATTTATGAAAGATTATGCAGATTTAAAAGGAAAAAAAATGCAAAATAGAAAAAAAAAAAAAAAAAACAGTCCAAACTTCCATGAAAGCAGGTGTGCATTTTGAAGAAAAGAGCTGCAAATTTATCAAAAAAGGCCACAAATTTTGGGGGGAAAATTGCAAATTTAAGAGGAAAAAAATTTATTTACATGGAAAAATTGTCAGTTTTCAGGAAATGAGTTGTAAATTTATGTCATATTTGGGAAGAAAAAATTTGAAGCTCAGAGGAAAAAAAGCCTCAAATTTACGAGATTATTTGCAAATTTAAGTGAAAAACAGGTCATTTATTTTTTAAAAGTTGCAAATTAATACAAAAAGGTGCAAATTTACAAAAAAGATTGGAAAAAAAACTGTTTATGAGAGCGTAATGTTGCAATTTTATTTGGCTCTTTTACCTTTTTTTTAAGGCTTAAACGTGTTTTGGACTTAGGCCTAGACTTGGCTAGCTGCACTGTAGCTACGGGAGCTTCGAGGCTCGGTGGGAAACTTCCTCTTCTCCATCGAGGAGAGGGTGTACCAGACTGTCAAGAGGGGGCAGGTCTGTTCAGTAACGACGTAATGACCTCACAGAAGAGAACAGCCAATCCAGACGAGGCATTTTGGGCAGAGTTGTAGTCCTAGTTTCTGTGGGAGAGGAGAACTCCTGTGGAGGAGGACTTTGCAGACAATATAATGTCACAGAAATCCAAAGAGAAAACTTACAGCTGCAGATGAGATGTACAGCGTGAAATTTGAGTTAATATTAGGATTATCTGCATTTCCATCAAGGATTTATTTTGCATGTTAAAATACTCAAAACTTGCACAAATATTGTTGGATGGAAACGTTAACGTTGAGGTTTTTCTGATTCTCCAACAGCAGGTCTGACTTTGTGATGCCTTCCTGCCATCACTGAAATCCGAAATCCTCAACTCAAAGCAAACGGCGACAGCGCGGCGCCACAGAGGACTGAGGCTTGGCTCGTTTGATGAAGTTTTCGCTGAATATTCATAGACTCCCCACTTCCCCAGCTGAACCAGGATGGCTGACGTTAAACCCTAAAAAAACAAGCAAGGCCAGCCAAGGAGCGGAACTCTAACTCGTCTCTGGTGACGACGACTCATAACCCCAAAGAAATGTTTTTCTGGAGAAAATGACACTTCCTGAAGCTGCTTGGAGGCAAACGGCGGCGTTCACTGTTGAACACGAAATCAATCAGGTCTGTATTGGTCTATGCTGAGAGGATGACGAGGAACGTGGGAGAGTGTCGTTTTCCCTCCGCCATCCAGAAATGAGAGGCATCCCATAAATAAGATATTACTCCGCAGACCGCCACATTCCCCCACACAATCTTCTTTTAAAATGAGCGCCAATTATAAACGGGACTCGGCCTCCCCCCACCATCCCCTGCCATGCAGCCGTATCACATTTGAAATTTAAATCTAGGGGATGATAGACGCAGCTTTATGAGGAGATTTGAGAAGAAATCCCCGGCGATGAGGCGAGGAGATACGGATCAGCTTCACACATGGAGGACTTACTATCTGCCGCTTTGAGGAGAAATCTCTTTTTTCTTCAAAGGGCTGCCAGGTAAACAGATGGCATTATGATGGGAAGACAAACGGGGGTTGGGGGGCAGGATAAAGTCGCCAAAAAAATAACATGTTGGATTTAGTCGCTTTAAAAACAAAGTCAAGTTCAGGTCTCCTCCATTCAACGTGAACATGTCGGCCCACATTCACACAGTGCAGGGGTAAAATGGTGCAAAGTTACAAGAGAAAAGTCATAAATTTACAAGACGAGAGTCATGAATTTACAAGAGAAAAGGTCACAGATTTACAAGAGAAAAAGTCACAAACTTATAAAAGAAAAGGTCACAAATTTACAAGAATATAGTCACAAGTTTACAAGAGAAAAGGTCACAAATCTGCAAGGGGAAAAGTCACAAATTTATAAGAGAAAACATCACAAATTTAAAAGAGAAAAAAAAATCACATTTAGAAGAAAAAAGTCACAAATTTACAAGAAAAAAGTCAAACATTTACAAGAATAAAGTCACAAGTTTACAAGAGGAAAAAGTCACAAATTTGCAAGAGAAAAAAAATTACATATTTAGAAGAAAAAAGTCACAAATTTACAACAGAAAAGGTCACAAATTTACATGAGAAAAGTCACAATTTTACAAGAAAAAGTCACAAATTTAGAAGAAAAAAAGTCAACTACAAGAGAAAAGGTCACAAATTTACAAGAGAAAAGGTCACAAATTCACAAGAAAAAAGTCACAATTTTACAAGAAAAAAAGTCATACATTTACAAGAGAAATATCACAAATTTACAAAAAAAAAATCACAAATTTATAAGAGAAAAGGTCACAAATTCACAAGAAAAAAGTCACAATTTTACAAGAAAAAAGTCATAAATTTACAAGAGAAATATCACAAATTTACAAAAAAAAAAATCACAAATTTACAAGAGAAAAGGTCACAAATTTACATGAAAAAGTCACAATTTTACAAGAAAAAGTCACAAATTTAGAAGAAAAAAGTCACCAACTACAAGAGAAAAGGTCACAAATTTACAAGAGAAAAGGTCACAAATTCACAAGAAAAAAGTCACAATTTTACAAGAAAAAAAGTCATAAATTTACAAGAGAAATATCACAAATTTACAAAAAAAAAAATCACAAATTTACAAGAGAAAAGGTCACAAATTTACATGAAAAAGTCACAATTTTACAAGAAAAAGTCACAAATTTAGAAGAAAAAAGTCACCAACTACAAGAGAAAAGGTCACAAATTTACAAGAGAAAAGGTCACAAATTCACAAGAAAAAAGTCACAATTTTACAAGAAAAAAAGTCATACATTTACAAGAGAAATATCACAAATTTACAAAAAAAAAATCACAAATTTACAAGAGAAAAGGTCACAAATTCACAAGAAAAAAGTCACAATTTTACAAGAAAAAAGTCATAAATTTACAAGAGAAATATCACAAATTTACAAAAAAAAAAATCACAAATTTACAAGAGAAAAGGTCACAAATTTACATGAAAAAGTCACAATTTTACAAGAAAAAGTCACAAATTTAGAAGAAAAAAGTCACAAATTTACAAGAATATAGTCACAAGTTTACAAGAGAAAAAGTCACATATCTGCAAGGGGAAAAGTCACAAATTTATAAGAGAAAAAAATTACATATTTAGAGAAAAAAGTCAAATTTACAACAGAAAAGGTCACAAATTTACATGAGAAAAGTCACAAATTTACAAGAAAAAAGTCACAAATTTCCATCCATCCATCCATCTTCTGCTTTTCCGGAGGTCCGGGTCGCGGAGGCAGCAGTTCAAGCAGAGAAGCCCAGACTTCTGACCTCTCCCTCGCCACCTGCTCCAGCTCTTCAGAGAGGATACCAAGGCATTCCCAGACCAGCTGGTAGACATAGTCTCTCCACCGAGTCCTGGGTCTGCCCCGGGGTCTCCTCCCAGTGGGACGTGCCCGAAACACCTCAAGTGGGAGGCGTCCAGGAAGCATCCTAATCAGATGCCCATACCACCTCAACTGACTCCTTTTAATGTGGAGGAGCAGCGGTTCTACTCTGAGCCTCTCCCGGATGACTGAGCTCCTCACCCTATCTCTGAGGGTGAGTCCAGCAATCCTACAGAGAAAGCTCATTTCAGCCACTTGTATCTGCAATCTCGTTCTTTCGGTCATTACCCAAAGCTCGTGACCATAGGTGAGAGTAGGAACGTAGACTGACTGGTAAATTGACAGCTTTGCCTTAGGTCACAGCTCCTGGGATAGGTCATAGTTCCAGTGATCCCACGAGCTATGTTGTCCGGGGCAATTTGCCTCTGATAGGGTCACCCAAGACGAACTGGTCCTGGATGAAGGGCCAGACTAAGAACGATCCAACAGACTCTCATGATAAATTGTATATCAAGGATTCAGTGTACCCCGCCCGGTATGGGGTTACCGGGGCCCCACCCTGGAGGCAGGCCTGGGGGAGGGGCTCAAAGGCTAGCATCTGGTGGCCAGGTTTCCACCCATGGAACCCAGCCAGGCTCAGCCCGAATGAGTTACATGGGTCCGCCCTCCAGTGGGCTCACCACCTGCAGGAGGGATCATGGGGGTCCGGTGCCATGTGGATTAGGTGGCCGTCAAAGGAGGAGACCTTGGCGGACTGATCCCAAGCTTTCTAAACTGGCTTTTGGTACGTGGAAAAGTCACAAATTTAAAAGAAAAAAGTCACAAATTTACAAGAATATAATCACAAGTTTACAAGAGAAAAAGTCACAAATTTATAAGAGAAAAAGTCACAAATATACAAGAAAAAAGTCATAAATTTTTAAGAAAAAAGCCACAAATATACAAGAAAAAAAGTCACAAATTTATAAGAGAAAAGGTCACAAATTTACAAGAAAAAGGTCACAAATTTGCAAGAAAAAGTCACAAATCTACAAGAAAAAAAGTCACAAATTTACAAGAGAAAAAGTCACATCTACTCAAAAAAGCTACAATTTTAATAGAAAACAGTTGTAAATTTATATGAAAAAGGCAGTATTTTTACCTGAAAGGGGTAACAATCAGATAAGACTGATTATGCCAAAAATATCAAACTTTATGAAAAAAAGCTTATTGGGAAAAATGTCACAAATTTACATGGAAATAAAGTCTTCAATTTTACGAGATAAAGGTTTTAAATTTGCAAAGAAAAATATGCCAAATTTAGAAAAAAAGCTAAACATTTATGCCAAAAATATAACAACTTTTTAAAAAAAAAACAACCACACAATTTTACAATAAAAGAAGACAAACTTTTGCAAATGATCAAGAAGTCACCAGAAACTGTAGCAATTTTTTGAGAAGAAGAAAGAAAAAACTCTTAGTGCCGATGTCAGGCCAGATCGTAGTCGTAATTCTCCTGTTTTTCCTTAGTTTTGAGGCTCACCTGTTTTTGTGGCTCCATGCAGATTTTTTTAATACAAAAATCACTCACAGTGGCTCTTCGTGAAGTACAGGTTGCCGACCCCTGCCATAGTTTCTAATAAGCATGAATTAGATTAAAACATAATTACACTGATTCAATAGTCTTGATCTTCAAAAGGCAGCAGAAAAGTGCAGGGAGCCAGGCAGCCGCCAACGGGTCTGTGGTTAGCTGTGGAAGGTGGAAGACTAGTGGTGACGGTTGGCAACATCTAGTGGTGGATAAAAATCCTGACTGCTCCTTTATTGTGGTGGACCGGGAAAATCTCAAGTTGGAGGGAGGCCCTAATCAAATGACTACTTTACAGTAGAAGTGTAGTCATGACCGGTCTGAGACCAGAGTGTGGAAAAACCAAGACTTTAAGGGGTCAGGACAAAGCCGGGACCAAAACCACTGTGTATGTAGGGTCTTGGTCTCGACACCTTACAGTTTTGGTCTTGTCTGGTCCTGACTTAAGGCCTTTACATACTCTGCAAGAACAGAGAAATTTGTTCTCTCTCCCAGGGCTACAAGAACAAAATGACATCCAGTCCCTCCAGGATTTCGCAATGTTGCGATCGCACCAATTCACGCGAAATCAGCCAATCAGCGCAACTATTGCATGACCTTGCAACTTTGTCCACTTCCGCCAGTTTCACCAATCAAATTTGTCTAACTGGCGCTGAAACGCTCAGTCTAACCAATCAAATGCATCGTTGCACCGTGTTCACTTCCATGTTTACAGTGAGTAGTGAATTTATAGTTTACAGTGAGTAACAGAACACATCTGCAAACAGAGTGTGTGACTTAAAAAAAAAAAAAAAAAAAAAAAAAAAAACACTCACTCGTGAGGTTTTCAACACCGTCCCTTCCTCCATCTCCCCCAGCCTGCCAGTGGACGCCTCGCCACATCTCCGTCCTGGACGCGTGTGCGAAGCACTGGGTTTGTGTTGAAAAACATGCCCCTGCTCAAAAGCACCCCATCGCGGGAGCACGCGTGAGGAGAGTACACTACATTACAGTGAGTGTTTGAACATCTTTAGAGGTAAAATCATTACTACATATGGTCAGTGAGCGTTAAAACTGAATCTCCATGGTGGACGGACAAACGCACCCACCCATCCATCCCCCCTTCGCCATCCCGTTGTAAATGAAAGGTGTGTGTGTGTGTGTGTGTGTGTGTGTGTGAGAATACACACACACACACACACACACACAGAATATTCTCTGTATTTATTTATTTATTTTTCAGAAGAAAAAAACTGACTCCAATAGCAATACAGAGCAACAGAATAATTTATTTTTTCCTCTCCGCTTGGTACTGAGTGGTTGGGAACTGTAGGGAGTTTTCAAATGAAGGTGCTGCCAATAATTTCCACATCTCTACTCTTAAAATGCATTCAATGCAATGTAGCTGCTGTAATGGGTATTGTGTTAATGTTTGTATTTGATGTTGCACAAGAGTTTTTCTGTATAGCAGAAGTTTCTGCTTAATTTACAAATCACTATACTGTAATAGGAAATTTTTGACAATCCTGTGTTTTTCTTGTATTGTTATATAGAATATCACTGCAGTAAACTGGAAAAAAGTATCTGCTTTAAAATTTGGAATTCTTCCCACAGCTTTTAGTGCAGAAAACACTCTAAAAACATCACAACTTTTCCCACAACTTTTTTAAAAAGCTCCCGGGAATTCAGGCTTTTTGGCCCACAACAATCATAAAAACATCAATCCTGGAGGGCCTGGACATCATTTTATTCTCACAGCCCTGATTTAGGAGTTCATGCAGCTTGTTCTTGACACATCATCGTGGCAGAACTTTTTTCTTGCGTGGTGTCTGAGAACGCTGACTGGTCAGAAGTTTGAATTTCCCAGCAGTTCTGCACTTGAGTTTCTTGTGAAGAATGAAATGTCCTGGCCAGAAAGAACTTTGTTCTTGTTTTTGCCACCTCAAGAAAAAGAACAAATTTCTTTGTTCCAGTGGAGCACATAAAGACCTTTAGTCTTGGGAGACTCTGATCTCAGTCTGGTCTTAACAAGGTCTTGACTACAATAGTTCAAGGATTCAATCACTGTAAAGAACTAATATTGTTCTTTTATTAAGACAAGACTAGGCTTTGTCTCAATAGAAGAACAACATCAGTTTTACCATTAAGAAGACAAAATGAACCTGTTTGAGATACTTTAAAGAACTTCTCAGCCCCACCGATGGTACGTTCAGTCTCCTCACAGATGTTCTTCTGTTTGGCTTTGACCAAAAAACTTCTATGCTGACACATCCTTTCCAGAATCTGTGTCCCCATTTTACCTCGACTGTCCTACCATGTGTCCACCTCATTACCCTTCACCAAGAAAGGGCCTCTTCCTGTATTCCCCTCAGCCTCACATTAGACTAAATTACCCCACAGAGCTGCTCTCCTGCTCTCAACACTGACAGGAACACACTTTCAGAAACAAAAAACACATCACAATTGAAGGCAAGGGAGAAGCTGCCATCCGGGAATAATTGTGGAACGTGGATTTATCCTACTGTCACTAGCACAGTAATCTAGCGACAGCACAGTAAATGCCATCAAATCTAAAACCTGACAGAATCATCCTCGCTCTATCAAACATCAATGGAAACGCTGTCAAATCTGTCAATCCCCACGTGTGTAAAACTTGCCTTCTGGGGGTCCCGGAGCAGCCGGTGGCATCTCCGCTGTGAACGTTAATGGAACGGCAGAACGCCTGAGACCGAGGACGGACGACAGGAGCAGAAAACAGGCGGCAAAGTTTGCCTAATGAGCAGTGACAGCTCGGCGTGAGTCCGACTATCGGCTTCTGGTTTTTTCCCTTTAATGTTTCCCTCACAGCTGGTGTCAGTAGGTGTGACAGAAGTGAAGAGGTGACAAAGACTGATTTCCTGTTGAACTCAAAAGGTGCTGCTGAAACATTCAAAGAAGACGCAAGCCCACGTCCACAGCAGCCTCTAAGTTATGGATGCCAGAATCGACCCAAATCTCCCAAGACCATTGAGAGATGAAAATTTGGCCCCATCTTTCAACACTCTCCTAAAGCCTCGAAAAAGCAGTTTCTGTGTAAATGTTTGGGAAATGTTTCAGTCACTGAAGATGATCGATAGATGAAAAACTGGCCGGATCTCTCAAGGATCTTACAATGATTTCTCAGTGATTGCCAAGCTCTCTCAATGATCTCTCAATGATCTTCCAGTGATCTCCATGGTCATCATGGTCTCCTCAAAGTTTTGATTCAGTTCAAGACAATCTCTCAGTGATCACCAAAGGGAAGCAATCTCTCAGTTCAACAATCTCATCAATCTCCCAATGATCTCTCAGCAATCTTTCAATGAACTCTACTGGTCTTTCGTAGAACGTTCAGCGATCCCTCACTGAGCTCTCGGCCAGTTCTACCTTTAGGGTGGAAAAATTTGATGATAAAGTGAAAGATCGCTGAGAGATCATTAAGAGACTGATCAACCCTTCACTGCTCAACAATCTCATCAATCTCACTGATCTTCTGATGATCTCTCAGCCATCTTTCAATGATCTACCAGCTGTGTTTTAATGAATGCCAAATTTTTATAGCCCGAAGACAGAGATGGTTGAGAAATCAGTGAGGGATCATTGCCAATTATGGAGCTCACTGAAGATCATTGACGCCATTATTGTCATCACACTATCTCTCAACAATCTCCACCCCTGGGTAGGGGGGTATAAATTCTGTAGTACAGCAATGCAACCTGTGGATCTTTTGACCGGGATCAGGTCCATTTACTACTGCCGAGCTCCGGTCCATCTGTCTTCGGTAAGTGGTGTCTCAGTTTCAAATAGTTTATCCTCCGTTATTGACACTCACTCCCAGTGACGGTGGAATCTCAACACTGACTGGCTATTGTGACCAAGCATTGAGCAAACTTTTCACCCAAGTCATGCTTATTTGCGTCGCTTGAAGTGAATTTGTGTGTGTTTGCAGCTTTCCGTTTCATTTGGTATGAAAGCACCAGAAGGAGGATAGCTGAAGATTTGAAGATGGCCTTAGACACCGGACCTAGAACCTTGAGGTTAGGCAGATGTGTTTAAACTGTGCCTGATTGCCAGCCGATCCCTGGGAACCCACTGTGCCTGATCTCCAGCCAAACCCTGGGAACCCAATCTTCAACCCCTCCCACTCTCCTTGCAAAACTGACGCCAAGTATTCCGTGCCCCTGGTGCTCTTCTGGTGAGAATCTTGGAACACGAATCTAGAAGAACGCGTGACCAACAATAGAAACAGTTGCAAACTTATGAGCTCTGCAAACTGAAGAAAAACTCTTAAAAGGAATAAATAAATGCCCACATACATCCGCTCTCAAATATGCTTCTAAAGCCCCGCCACTGTGTTATCAAATCTAAAGCACTATAATATTGCTTTTAGACCAGCAGCTTGGCTCTGACAGTTTGACACAAAGATTATATTATTTTTATAAATGACTCGTCTCTTTGTAGCCACGAAATGTCAGATAGAGCGCGTTCCTATTGTTCTCCGAGAGCTGAGCCTTCAAAAGCAGCTGCCACTTAAACAGGGAGAAACAAAAGAGAATAACCCCGAACACATTCGGTGCTTCAGAACTTTCTAAACACTGCTGCAGATGTTAATCACATCGCTCGGTGTGTTTGGCTTAGTTTTGGCTCCTCGCAGCATTACTTCCTCTGTTTGCTGCAGATGAGCCGTCGCAGAGATGACTCGTAGGGCTTATAAAGCCAGGGTTGCTTCTTCAGTTTAAGCAAAATCCAGCCAGATTTGGATCAAACTGACAGCTTTCACAGCAAACAATGAAATTTATCTCTTATAATGGCTCGCACTGCAACTTGAATGAAACCTTTTCAACAGTGCAGGGCTTTGTGAAAGATTTCTTTCTATTATATGTCAATATTACACTTTGTTCCTGATTTTATATTCTTAAATATATCATGTTTGGAGCTGTGAAGTCTGGCTCCCAAAGGTTAGACTCACAGACGCCCAGGCTCCGCTTCCCACAGAAAAAAACTGTGGTTGGTTTGTGAGGTAGTCCAGGATCCACGATGAGAGGTGCTGGTCCACCCCTGTGCCCAATAGCTTGTCCCTCAGGATTACTGGTTGGATGGTGTTGAAAGCACTGGAGAAATCAAAGAACATGAACCTCACAGTGCTCCAAGGCTTCTCCAGGTGGGACAGGGAACAATGTAAGAGGAAGATCACCGCATCTTCCATCCCAGTGCCATGCTGGTAAGCAAACTGAAATGGACCCATCACTGGTCCCACAAGGGGAAAGAGGTGGGCGAGGAGCAGCCTCTCCAGGGTCTTCATAAGGTGTGATGTGAGGGCCACTGGTCTGTAGCTGTTCAGGTCCTTGGGGTGAGGAGTCTTCGGTACGGGTACCACACAGGATGTTTTCCACAGCTGTGGTGCCCTCCCAGCTTCAGGCTCAGGCTGAAGATGTGCTCCACGATCCCACACAGCTAGTCTGTGCAGGACCTGAGGAGCCTCGAGCTGATGTCATCCGGACCTGCAGCCTTCCTCGCCTTGATCTTCTTCAGCTCAGCTCCCACCTGGGTCTTAGGCTTTATTCATGCTGCATTTCCCCTCTAGTCCGCTTTGGTCCGTGTGCACTTTGGACGACCCCGGCACCCACACGGCGCTGTTCATGCTCACTTTTTTCATCTACCCAGGCCAAGCGGTTGACGCATGCGCACAACCATCATTTGTAGTTTCACTCCCGCCCCATAAGTAGCGCCAATGCACTGACGTGCCAGGATTGTCACCAACGAAGAAACGCTGCTTGCTTTCTGCTGCTTGACTTCCCTTTCTCACTCCTTTTCCACGAAGATGCTGCTGCTGAAGTATTTATGTATGATTCATGTATGTTTATTCTCGTCTTCCGCTTTCTCATTGTCTTCTTCATCTACTTTGTCATGGTATGCTGTGCCAACATCGCCACCTCGTGAATGGGTTGTTCAGTCTTGCACATGCACTTTTCAACATGTTCAGGCCGTGGGCAGGCAGCGCGGTCACAAAATTTGGGCTGCACGCGGTCATCCGCGGTCGAGCACTGCAGACACTAACGGAGTGGAGACGATGACATAAATTTTGTCACACGAGGTTTCCGGTTACACGAACGCGGACAGCAGAGGTGCAGCATGAATCCAGCTTTAGTGAGGGTCAGGCTGGGGCAGGGGGGCTGTGTGCTGGAGAGAGGGGGGGTGTTGGGTCTGTGGGGGGAAAACAGCGGGGGATGTGGGGGGGGGGCGTGGACAGCGAGACTAGATGAAGGTGGAGGCAGAAGTGGTTGGTGGGCAGGCGGAGAAGAGGGCGGTTGGTCAAACCTGTTTAAAAAACAGGTTCAGGTTGTTCACCCACTCCCTACCCCCCGTGGCCTGGGAAGGGTTGATCCAGGGTTTGTTGTTTGAGAAGCACCGTATGATGTTGGTGGGTACGGTGTTCTCCACATAGAAGTTGATGTAGTCTGTGATGGTGTGTGTGAGGCCGTTGATGTCCTCACCATGTGGATCACAGAGCTGCTCCCACACAGTGGATTCAAAACAGTCCTTCAGAGCATTCTCTGCCTCCTCAGACCATACTTTCACTGTCCGGGTAACAGGAGGTTGTCTGTGTACCAGGCGTATGTATACAGGCAGGAGGTGAACCAGGTTGTGGTCCAATCTTCCAAGGAGGGGGGAGGGGTGATGAGGTGTAAAGGTGCATACAGACCAAACACAAACGGGCGGCGCGAATCCATACAAAGTGATTTGCGCAGTCGCATGTTCGCGTTCCAGGCTAGCTAGCTGCTAGCTTTGAGATTCTGCTGCTTCACCGGAGTAAAGGTAGTAAGGCAGAGTAAACTAGTTTGAAAATTTGACTCACTCACCTGGAGACTCAGGAGGACCGGGAGCCCTTCAGCTGAATCGGGACGTCGTTGTTATTTGCCCACGGTTTCCTGTCACGGACAAGCTAGCAAGCTAGCAATGTAAACACCCCTCATCTTGTGACCTTTTAGAGGCTTGAGACAACATTTTTAGGTGAACCCCCAGTCGGATAATGTAAACATAAGCATGATGTTATTTTGGGAATTTCCACAGCAGGTTGAACACAGCTGCAGAAGTTTTAAAGGCAACTTCGCCTGTCTGCATCTCACTCAGAAAGGGGATTCATGTCTGTCCGCGTGTTTACATTGAGTTATAATGTAATTGTGCCGTGCGAAAAATTTGCCCATTCGCATTTGATGTGAACGCACCTTAACCCTCCTTGGTGTTTGCACAAAATAAATCGAGTGTTTTGTTGTCTCTGGTGTGGCATGTGACATACTGGGTGAAAGTGGGCAGAATGGAGACAGTGAAGGATGGTTCAAATCACCAGAGATGAGCAGGAAAGCCTTTGGGTGCTGTGTCTGCAGCCTGCTGGTGACTGAGTGGATGACATCACATGCTGCCTCAGTGCTCGCAGAGGGGGGTATTGTCAGCATAGCAATGAAAATTTAAACCATGGTGGCAGATGATCTGGCCAAGTGGGAGCATGTATATTGTAACTATAAATAACTATAATAAAATAAAAAGAAAGCTCACCTCAGAGAAAATTCTTCACAACAATAACTAATTAAAGTGACTTTTTTCCTTGCCCAACAAAACTCACATTATTGGTAATGAAGTTTATCCATATAGGTAGAAATATTCCAGTTTATGACAAACAGTTAACACTTGGTGGTCTTACAAGAGACATAAGTATAATTTGTTGCTTATTTTTGTGCATCATGTCTCTTCCTTCCATCAGTTCTTCATTTGGCCAGCTGCTCGCTCTTATTTTGAAGGTTTGTAAGACCGGATAGGAGCTCTTATTTTGAAAGTTTGCTTGGGAAGAGAGGGAGTGGGGAGGGTGGAACAGCAGCTGGGGAGAGAGAGACATCGCCTGGAGTCAAGTCCCGGCTCATATTAATGTGACAAATTATGCTCGATATGTGCGATATAGGCATTTTATTTAACGACACAACAAATATGTTTGGTGTATCGCCCAGCCTTAATGTAACCCCACGCTGACTAGGCTTTTCAAATAAAAAAAAAGTCCTGGATTCACATCTTTAAGGTGGTGAAAGCTGCACCTCTTTTAAAGTTTTCATTCCAAACAATCCATTCATTTTTGCGTAACCCTGCTAACACACAGACAGACAGACAAACTTGTCTGATCACATTGCCTACTTGGCAGAAGCAACAAACACTGATCAATTTACTGCTCTAGTTAGAGTCACTGCAACTGATTAAACAACCATAAATATCAGATGTGTCAGCAAAACTGAGTTTACAAACCAATGATGAAAGCTGCAGAACAGGTGGGTCATGATGTAGGGCCGGGGGGAGGACAGAAACCACCGGGATCAGCCTCCCATCATGTTAAAGTCAGTGCTACTGAAATATACAGTGGGTCAGTGTGACTGTAAAGGAAACAGGGTATACAGAGAGGATATTTTAGTGCTGAAGAGGAATACCAAGAGGAAGGAAGGAGGAAGTACTGTGATGCTGCTAGACAACTCAATCATTCCCACTTCGTCTGCATTTTCCACCAAAAAAAACCAAACAACTGCAAGACTGGAACACCGACCTGATAAGAGTTATGCCAAGGACGTTTTCCTTACATATCAGCAATCACACAGCAGGTCTTTAAAGTAGACCAGTTCTACTCATCTCTACATGACCATATCAGGATGCCCCCTCTCTGTGACAACATACAGATCCAAGAGTAGAAAAAACAGCCAGGAAATGACACTTCTGTAGAGCAGTCTGTGTATATAGAATTACCTCATTGTTTGGTGTTTTAGTCATGTTTAGCATGTTTAAGAAGAACATCCAGGAACTTAAAAAAATCTTTTTGATTTTACTCACAAGACAGAGACGATGTCGCCTCGCTGGATCTGGTAATTCCTCACGCTCCAACGATTCAGCAGGACGACGTCGCACACAGACCCTCCGTCTGGATTTAGAAATGGCTGCACAAGGACACAAATACACAAGCAAAGGCACAGTTTACACAACAAGACTGATATACAGCAGTGTGATGTTTCGAGCACTCCGGATAAGTCTGGAACTGTTCAGACCAAACACACGGCAGCATTTCTGAGAGTGGACAGAACATACAGTAGATTGAAAATAAAAGTCCCGATAGTCCGTCACAGAAGCTTTTCTGTTTATGCCGCAACAATCCCCTCAAAGGAAAGCAACTTTCCTATGAGCTCTTAAAGAGACCCTATTATGCTTTTTGAGTTCTCCTCTCCCACAGAAACTAGGACTCAGCTGGGCCTGAAACGCCTCAGTTGGATTGGCTGTTCTCTTTTGTGAGGTTATAACGTCATTACTTAACAGACCTGCCCTGTGGCTAGTGTAGGCTCATTTCCCACTTAGCCTTCGAACTCACATAGCAAGTTAGCTAGCAGCTCAACCACAGTTTTTAAGGTTATTCTAGTGACCCCACTAGACATCCTTGGTCCCAGCTCATACATGAATCCACAGTTGATAATAATAGCTCACATCATTCTGGCTTGTTTTGGTTATTTTTCCAGGACCAGGATGTTAGCATGGCTAGGTTAGCAACACGAGTCAGGGTGATCAGGGGTTTTATGTCTCTTTTAAATGGCATTCACCACATTAGACCAGTTTATTAATTAATCCACAAGTGATTATACAGTATATTTCATGCCATAATCGCTTATTTGTTATATTTTGGCTGTATTAACCAGGTAGGATATGCAGGTATTTTAGCGGTCAGAGCAGCCACAGCTTAAGATTTCTGACCTGCTTCACTCTTTCACTCATTCATATTTTATTTGAAAAGGAACCATATACAATAAGAAACATAAATGTTGCCACTTGATGCATTGTATCAGAGTTAGCTTTAAGCTAATTTACATCTGCAGTCCCTTGACAGGTCATAATTAAAACATCATAATGAACAATAATTAAATATTAAAACAAGACAGTGAAACAATAAAGGATAGTTAGGATGCTAAACTACAAAATCCATGACACAACAAAACAAAAACTTCACATACCCAACACACACTCACACAGCTATACAAATTTAAAACAGCCATTAATGGTTACAGTTCTAATTGTCTTTCAAAAGTTTTTTCAGTTTACTTTTAAAACTACCTATTGAGCTACAGTTCTTTATGTCATCTGGGAGGGCATTCCACTGAGCCGTAGCTTTTACAGAAAAAGCTGACTGTCCAAAGGCGCTGCGGTGAAAAGGTATCAAACAGTCACTGGTGGAAGATATCCTTGTAGATCTGATGGATTCCCGTGATCGAAATTTAATAAACTGGCTCAGTGGAGGAGGGGCCAAACCATTTAAAATCTCACAAACAAGGCACATGTCTGAAAATAATTCAAAACTCAAAAAGTTATGCTTCTCCAAAATCTTACAGTGGTGATACTGTATAGATTTTTTTTTTGTCTAGAACTTTTAGTGTTTGCTTGTAAAGAGACTCCAGCGGTTTTATGGGTGTTTACCCATCCTGTCCCAAACATACCTCGAGGTTGACCCGCTGGGTACAGCACATCCCTGTCTTCAACAATGCTTTCTTCGGGATTCTAAGATTTAGCAATCGGTCAGTATTTGTTGGTATGTTTCTTTGTCCGACAAACGAAGCTAAAAGCTAATGTTTAGACACTTTCAAGAACACAGCCACTCACAATGGACACACAAACCTAGAGGAGTACACTGAGGTAGTTATAGCATATATAGCTCAATGCATTGATGATGTCACTCACTGCAAAACCATCACTCTTCATGCTAACCAAAAGCCATGGATGACAGCAGAGGTCCACAAGCTCCTGAGGGCTTGGGACACAGCCTTCAGGGCCAGTGACACTGCAGGACTAACAACAGCTAGGGCCAACCTATCCCGTGGCATCAATAGTAGTAGTAGATTAGTTTATTTGACAGGGACAGTGCAATAAACATAGACAATTAATCAAAGACAATCAATCTGATGTGTTGCACATAGAGTGTATAGCTATTAGCTAATTTGCAACTCTTGTCCCTGGATGGGCTTTAGAAAAAAGAATCAAGATAAAAAATATACACAATAACCACATACATCAATGCAGAAAAATTATAAATACACAATTATAAATATTATAAATATTATAAATACACAAATATAACAGCCTGACTCACATTTAACATAAATATTATAAATACACAAATATAACAGCCTGACTCACATTTAACACATATAACATAACTCACATTTGCCTATTTCAGGCCTTCCTCCCTCCGTCACTCACTATAAACAAACACATTTATTCCTTCCCTTCATTCACTCTCACTTTGCAGACAAATAATTCATACATGAGTACATTCTTGTTTATTTTTCAGCCAGTTTTTAACATTTTTAGTGAATGTTTTAAAGTCCGTTATTATTTTAATTTCATTTGGCATTGTGTTCCAGATGTGACTGCCCTTTATAGAGAAAGCTGTTTGTCCAAATGTGGTTCTGCGGTGGAATATTTTACAGTTATTGTTAACAGAACTCCTGGTGGCTCTGCTGCTGTCCTGTCTTTGGACGAAACCAGCAAGTGGCTCGGGTGCTGATTTATGGAAACATTTGAACGTTAATTTCAGAAGACAGAGGTCAATGAAGCTCTCAAAACTCAATAGGTTGTATTTTTTTAAAACATTACAGTGATGCCACCTAATGGGCTTTTTGTCCAAGATTTTTAGGGTTTGATTATATAATGAACCTATATGTCTTATTGTGGAAGGGGCTGCTTGAGCCCAGACTGTCAAACAGTATGATATATGAGAAAAAACCATAGAATGCATATACAGTGCAGCTGCTTCGTAAGGTATGTAATATCTAATTAATTTAAAGCAGTTCAGATTTTTTTTTACTGTTTTTGAAATTTTCTTTATATGAAGATTAAATTTGAGTTGAGGATCTAGTACAAGGCCAAGGTATTTGAATTCTGTAGCTAAACTGATGTCATGATCATGTATATTAACTTTAAAATGTTGCAGGTTACATTTTTTGATTGAAAAGCACATTGAGACTGTTTTCTGAAGGTTCAGCAATAGATGGTTCTTGAGGAGCCACTCTTGGACATCAACCATACTTGTAGACAGTACATCTGCAGCCTGTGCTGGAGTCTTGGCAGCTGTGTAAATAACTGCATCATCTGCATAAAGTTGGCATGTTGCAGCTGAGCAGTGTAACGGCAAGTCATTAATAAAAATGCTGAAAAGTAAAGGACCAAGAATGGACCCTTGTGGGATACCCATGCGGTTGTTTAAAAATGAGGATTTATCCTGGTGAACTTTTACACACTGTTCTCTATTCTGGAGATAAGATGCAAACCATTCTAATGTATTTGGGGAGAAGTTAAAAGATACCATTTTGGATAAAAGCAAACTGTGGTTTACAGTATCGAAAGCCTTTTTGAGATCTAGAAAAACAGCTCCTACCACATTACCCCTGTCCAAGGACTGTTTGACGTTTTCAATAAGGCAACAATTTGCTGTTTCTGTTGAGTATCCTGGTCTAAAACCAAATTGATGTGGATGAAGAAGTTGACTGTCTTGTAAGTAGTCTATCAGCTGTGTAGCTACAACTTTTTCAAGAACCTTAGATAGGACTGGTAAAATAGAGATTGGGCGGTAATTGCATATATCGTCTTTACTGCCTGATTTATGAACTGGTATGACGACAGCTTTTTTCCAGCCAGATGGAAATGTACTAGACCTAATGGAGAGATTAATGAGATGAGTCAGTGGTTTGATTAATATTTTGCTGTGCATTTTGAGAAAGGAGGTGCTCATATTGTAGATATCATTAGTTTTTGAGTTTGACAGTGTTTTAACAATACCAGCAATTAACTTCTCATTTACCTCATCGATGTGAAAAGTATCTGTTGGAAGTATTGAATTTGTGTTGTTGAGCACATTTGGCAGCACAAAAATTTTTGTTAAGTCTTCCACAGAGCCCACAAAGTGTGAATTAAATTCATTTGCCAAAGTAGCCTTGTCACTGACGGTCTTGCCATTGATTCTAAGTTCCTTTACCCCCTTCTGATCGTTTTTTTTATTAGTTAAGTTATTTAAATGCCTCCATAGGGAACTGTTGTTACCCTTTGCATGATCTATCAGTTTATTGTAATAAGATATTTTTGATTTTCGCAGCTCATGTACCACTTTATTTCTTAAACTTTTGTACACAAGGTGATCATTTTGTAGTTTGGAGGTTAGTGATGTTTTCAGTGCATAGTCTCGCCTCTTCATAAGTTTTCTTATTTCATTATTTAACCATGGTAGGCTAATCTTCTGTTGTCTACTTTTAATTTGCTTTGAAAATTTTTCTATAGACTTTGTGATTGTTGCAGTTATAAAATTACAACAATCATCTACTTCACATGTTGACATGAGCTGCTCCCAATTTTGATTCTCTAAGTAATGTTCAAACTCCTCATTTTTTGATTTGGGGATAATAAAATTTGATTTGTCAATATCGACTCCCCCAAAATACTGTAGTCGCTTTTTAGTAAGTTTCCTGACAGCAAGAACCATGTTATGATCTGAGAGACCAGTTACAAGATTATAGGTTCTGGTTATTCGTTCTGGTTTATTAGTAAATACCATGTCAATAAGTGTTCTGGATTGTTTGGTTATCCTGGTGGGTCCTTTGATGATTTGCTGGTAATTAAATTTAGTCATGAGGCTTTTCAGTTTTTGTTTGTCTTTTTTATCAGACCAGTTGATATTAAAGTCACCATGAATTATTGTTTCTCTGTTCTTCTCAAGTTGTTTAACCAGATCACTTAATTCATTATAAAAGGAAGAGTTGTGTGACGGTGGGTTGTACACTACTGCAATGTTGAAATTCATTACCGGAGAGAGACATACATTAACAGCTAAACATTCAAGTGAAGTATTCAAATCAACCAGTTGACATTTATATTTCTCTTTGATGTAAATTAAAACACCTCCTCCCCTCCCTACCTGCCTGTCTTTTCTAAAACACTGGTAGCCCACAATATCGATCATATTAGTGTCTATGTTACTGTGTAGCCAGCTTTCTGAGAGACAAAGGTAGTCCAGATTTGAGTCCAACAGCAACACCGAAATCTCATCTCTTTTGGGGATTATGCTCCGTATGTTTAAATGACCGCCGAGGATCCCCTTTGGTTTAGCCTTGGTGTCCCAAAGAACTCGTGCATGATTAACAGTTTGGAAAAATAAATGTTGTTTTTGCTTTTGTACAGCTCGGTTTTGTGCTAACCCAGTGGTCTGCTGTTTAATAGTGGCAGGTCCAGGGTTAAGGTGAATATCTCCTGCCAGAAGTAGCAGAACTAACAGAACTTTAACTGTATATCCTCTGCCATATTGTGATTTTTGCTTAACAGCCATGTTTGCCTTAATTTGGAAGTTTTTGCTCAGGGCTTTTAAAGACCACATAGAGTGTAGTGTGAGATGTCCAAGCCCAAATCCATACAGATAAAACTTTTTAACTTCACCTTTGGTTGAGTTTGTCGGAAAATCCTTCTTGTTGCAGGTCCAGACACACAAAGACAAAACGAAGAGGAAGTAGAGAAGTAGAGAAGGCTTATTAGTGGTGCCCATCAGCCCGCTTTTTAATCCGGTGGCAGCCATCTTCAGTCTTTCTTGGAAAGAAGGAAAAAGAAAATCTGTGGATAGTAAAATAAATTCTGCTTATATCGCCAGAATCTGATCCGATCGTCCTCGAATCCAGCTGGGCCTCAGCTAGCCAACTAGCCCCTTCCGTTGCTGGTCTCGTTGCTCATAGTCGCCGTAACTGGTCTCCCGTCCCGCTCCTCCAACCGAGTCTCGTCACACACCGCCGCTGCCACCGAGCTCCGCTGAGGTCACGGTAAGTCCTCCGCTAGGCACCGCCACCTACCGTCGTCTGCCTGGGTGAAATCTCTGCTGAGCCCCGTCAACAAATAGCCGCTTGCCTGGTAGTATCTCCGCTGGGCCTCGCAGCTGGGCTTCGATTCAGGCTGGTGTAAGGTGGAATGACTGGCGCCAGCATTAAGCTAACTAGCGTTAGCTTAGCAATCGCTTCGGGTAGTCTCGTCGCACACCGCCGCAATCGCTTCGGGTAGTCTCGTCGCACACCGCCGCTGCAGTCACGGTAAGTCCTCCGTCACACACCGCCGCTGCCACCGAGCTCCGCTGAGGTCACGGTAAGTCCTCCGCTAGGCACCGCCACCTACCGTCGTCTGCCTGGGTGAAATCTCTGCTGAGCCCCGTCAACAAATAGCCGCTTACCTGGTAGTATCTCCGCTGGGCCTCGCAGCTGGGCTTTGATTCAGGCTGGTGTTAGGTGGAATGGCTGGCGCCAGCATTAAGCTACCTAGCGTTAGCTTAGCAATCGCTTCAGGTAGGGCACATCAGTGAATCACAAGGAAGCGCTGGAATCGCTGGTCAGTTTACTCACAGTGGCCGGATAAAAGCGATCAAAGGGGTAATCCACCGGAGGTATATCCGATCGCTGTAGGTTAGTTATTTAGAGACTGGCGCCAGCATTAAGCTAACTAGTGTTAGCTTAGCAATCGCTTCAGGTAGCATTAAGCTAACTAGTGTTAGCTTAGCAATCGCTTCAGGAAGGCGCAGGAAGTCGCTGGAGAAAGGCGATTAAAGGGCAATCCAGCAGAGGTGGCAATTCAGCCCGTGCGTGTTCGCCACGAGCGCCGATCGCTGCAGGCCAGCCACTTTTAATGGCAAAATCAGTGACTTTGTCTCAGCACTGAAAAAGTGTGACCATCCCGGTCGCCATCTTGAGTAGGAGCCCAAGGAGGCAAAACGACAGCACAGCAAGAAAATATCCGGCCAGTTCAGCAACACCAGAGATGCACGTTCCCTCTGGCGTGGCATACAGACCCTCACCAACTACAAACCTCCACCTCAGACCTGTGCAAGTGACATCACACTGCTTAACAACTTAAATGACTTCTTTGGCCGCTTTGAAGCACAAAACAGCACATCAGCACAGAAGACCACTCCTCCTCCAGACAAGCAGGCCATGAGTCTGGATCCAGCTAGCATGAAGAGGACCCTCTCCAGGACCAACCTATGCAAGGCAGCTGGACCAGACAACATACCAGGTCGTGTTCTGAAGGACTGTGCGGAGGAGCTCAAGAATGTCCTGGCCCACATCTTCAACATCTCCCTGAGTCAAGCTGTTGTCCCAACATGTTTCAAAATTGCCACCATAATACCAGTCCCAACGAAGCCTGTCCCATTCAGCTACAACAATTACCGGCCCATAGCACTGACCTCCATCATAATGAAGTGCTTCAAGTGGCTGGTCATGCAGAACATCAAGTTCATCCTCCCTCCATCCCTCCACATCTCAGTTTGCATACAGGTCAAACAGATCCACAGAAGATGCCATTTCTGCTGCTCTCCATCCAACCCTCACCCACCTGGACTCAAAGAACTCCTATGTGCGAATGCTGTGCTTGAACTTCAGCATTCAACACAATCATCTCCCAGCACCTAAAACAAAAACTCAGACACTTGGGACTCAAAACCTCTCTCTCTAACTGAATGCTGGACTTTCTCACAGGGAGGCCACAGAACATGCGGGTTGGCAGCAACACCTCCCAGACCATCATGCTGAGCACAAGGGCCCCACAAAAGTGCGTGCACAGCCCACTGCTCTTAACCCTGCTGGCTCATGACTGTGTACCAGCCTACAACACCAACCACATCATCAAGTTTGCAGACAACACAACAGTGGTGGGCCTCATCACCAACAATGAGGAGGCCAACTGCAGAAATGAGGTCAGCCAACTGGTCCAGTGGTGCAAAGACAATAATCTCTTCCTGAACATGGGAAAAACCAAGGAGATTGTGGTCAACTTCAGGAGGGGACACACACAGCATCCCCCTCTGATCATCGATGGAGCAGCTGTGGAGAGAGTGGGCAGCACCAAGCTCCTGGGGGTGCACACCTCTGAGGACCTCTCCTGGTTCAACAACAACACATCACTGACCAAGAAGGCTCAAACTCACCTCCATTTACTTCACAAACTGAGGAGGGCATGAGTCCCACCCCCATCATGTGCTCATTCTACCGGGGGACCATTGAGAGCATCCTCACCAGCTGCATCACGATGTGGTATGGAAGTTGCACCACCTCCTGCCAGAAAAGACTACAACGCACAGTGAAAGCTGCCAGCAAGATCATCGGTGCCCCTCTGCCCCACTCTCGGAAATCTATCTCACCCACAGAGCCATCAACATTATAGGCGGCACCTCCCACCCCTCACACTCCCTCTTCAGCCCTCTGTCCTTGGGGAAAAGGTACCAGAGCCTCCCGGCCTGCTCCAGAAGACTGTTCAACAGCTTTGTTCATCAGGCCATCAGGACGCTGAACTCTGTCCACCCCTCCCCCCCACCACCGACTGTAACACATTCACCTGCACAATAACTACCTCAGCTGTTGGCACAGAAAGTCTGGCACACCAACAGTAATACATTTGCTGATGTATGTCTCTGCACTTGAACTGCAGCCATTTACACAAGTGCCATACCTATTGCTGTCTGTTATTGCAATACTGATCATGTGCAGTCCTATCTGTTACTGTCTGCACCTACACTATCGCATTGAACTTGTAACTACAAGTATTACTGCTCTACCTTTTATGTACTGTATATAGGATTGCTGGGTTTTATTGTTTAGCTTTATTTGCACTATGGGATGTCTGGGTTTCATCTTTTACCGATATTTGCACTCTGTTGTTGTTTTTCCAGCCTTATTCCTTTTTTTAATATTGCGCACACCACTGAAGAGAGAGAAACGGCATTTCAATTCTCCTGTATGTCCTGTACATATAGTAGTATTGACAAATAAAATCTTTCAATCTCTTTGAATGTTCTAATGGCACCTCTATGTACCCAATATCATTTGAGAGATCTGACTAATTGCAGATATCTTAAATTTCTATTTTCCTACACATAACATTCTCATTAAATAAATGTAAAATGGTCTGAAATACCATATAAATAAATAATAAGGAGCAGTTGTAGCAAGCTTTAATTGGGTCTCTAAACACCCGAAGTCTGCATGAAGAGGCAGCATCATGGACAGTATACATGGACAACTTATGTATATGTATGATGTTGTTCTTAATAAATTCCTTTTGTACTCCTCATTCTAATTACTCTGTTAAGACATTCTATTCCTCATTGTCTGCATTATTTAGCACCTGTTCCTGTATTATTGTGCTCAGACTTGCCTTTCCAAAGCCACGACTTGGTTTTACTGTGAATTATCACCTCGCCTTAATGAGCTCCCCCATGATTATCACTGCAACGAACCAAAATATATGTGCTGCTGATTTATGGGCAGCGGAGTGCTGTGTGAGTGTGTGAGTGTGTGAGTGTGTGTGTGTGTGTGTGTGTGTGTGTGTGTGTGTGTAAACAAACACCTTGTGGCACATTTTCTCTCAAAACAAATGCAGCAAGATTTAACATTAACCTCGATGTAACTGTATGAAAAAGTACCAGAGATAAGTTTAAAAAAAAAAAATCACTGCACTTGGAGAATATACACGTCAGCTCTCCGATGGATCACGGCAACTTTCTTCCAAATCTTTAATTAAACCCAATGAACTTCCCATCTGTCTTGGACGCTCAGGTGAAGAGAGGTGCAGGGCTGATCCCCACCTGCTGGTGAGTTGGATCAGATGGCGGGGGGAGGATGCCATTCAGACCCTGCTGGCAAATGTGTGGTGAGGGCGTACTCCCACCTTCAGAAGAAGTTCAATCACATTCTTAAGGGCTGTTCAGATCTCCCGGAGGGGATAACACTTGCGTTTTGCAGACTGTGTTTGCGTACACGGCAAAATTCAGAGTTGTTTTTGAGCCACTGCAGCTACTGTTCAGTAGTTGCGTTCCGCGCATGCGCAGTGAAATTAAATTTAAATGTTTTAACAGCTGCAATCAAAACACGAAAGAAGAGCTCATTGGCTGTTTTTTTTTCTACTTTTAGTAATCTGTGGATTAAATGTCTTAGATATACAGTATATTTATTACCATAAAGTGACTGAAATAATTTTCCCCAGCCCCAAACCACAGCTGTAGCAGCTGCTGTCACAAGCTGGAGAAACATAAAGCAATGAAACAGGTAGGAATATAATTTACTGTTTTGGTGTTCTGGGTGAAAAAATGGCAGACGAGCCACTTCACAGTAGAAGAATGCACGTTTATTTCTAGGTTACTGCATGTGAAAAACACGTTTTACTAGAGAAACACATGCACATCTGTTTACCATCACCAATACTTCCCCGTCCGGGATGGCAGGAGTTTCCTGGCGCATGTGCAGTTCACTGCGAGTACTGCGCTCTTGTATGTGCGGTCACTTTTTGGGGCCTGCATGCATTCGGTCGGCGCTCACCCTCTGCGTAGGGTTTGCTCATGAATGCGTCAACTGCGCTCACTCGCATACCAGCGTGTTTTTGCCACTATGAATTGGGCTTTAGGGAGACTGGAGACGTGGAATCTGGATGGATCATGTTCTCCACCTCCATCGGTGAAGCAATTGCCTGGAGCTGTGGCCGTAAGGTTGCCGATGAGTGTCATGCTGGCAAAACCCGAACCGAATGGTGGAGGGGGGGCATCGAGTTGAAGGAGGAGTCCTAACGAGCTTCTCTGGCACCTCTTGAAGAAGATGAAGTGTACCGGCAGGTCAGGCCTATGTAAAGCTCAAGTAGCTTCTGAAGCAAAAACTCGGGTGTGGGAGGAGTTCGGTCAGATCATGGAGTAAGACTTTCAGTCGACTTTGAACAGATTCTCACAAACTGTCCGACTACATAGAAGGAGAAAGCAACTTCCTGTCCACACCATATGATGCAGATGGGGACACTGCTAACTCTGACTGGGGACACTGTTGGGCTGTGGACGGGATTCTTCAACAATCTCGTCAATCCCACTGACGCACTTTCCATAGAGGAAGCAGTGCCTGAGGATGAGGTTGGAGAAGTTGTTAAAAACTCTTCAGTGGCAGGGTGAAAGATTTCCTTATTTTATCAGTTAATATTGCACTGTGTTTCTGTCATGCTTCTAGACACAGTATATCATGTTTCTTCCTTAGACCCTGAGACTCTGGCTTGTCAAGGTCAGTCCCGGGAGGCAGCTAGGCTCCATACTCCCACAGAACGTTCTCATATTATCTTTGTATGTTCCAAGGTATAAAATCTGCCCGCACCATTTTGACTGTGAGCATTTCTGCCGAACTGCTGCATGAAATTTTCCTCTTGATCAAGAATAAATACCCAGAAAAGGCATCTTTGAGTCTGCACCTTATTTAAACACCAGATCACTAAGCAACATTTATTAAGATAAAGAAAATCCTTGACAGCTGAGCCCCCGGGGGTGGATAAGATTCTTCCCGAGTACCTCAAGGCGCTAGATGTTTTAGGGCTGCCTCTGCAAAGTTCAGTTGGGGGGAAAGTGCTAAAAATATCAAAACTTTCCACGGAGAACACAAGTAGGGGACTACAAATTAAAATTAGTGAGAATGCTATAATCTGGTACAGAGCATCTTCACCCTGTGTTTAATGTTTTTTTTCTGTACATGGTCCCTGACAAATAAACCAATAAACTAAAACTAAATAGTCCAGTCCAGTGCAGTCCCCTTGCATTCTGTTGGCATGGCAACAAAATTTGGGCTGCACACCGTTGGTCACGTGGACCATTTGGGGAGTGGAGGATGAAAAAAATTAGTCGAAATTACATCATTGTGTAGTATCGTGGATGTGCTACCATGAATCCAGCTTTGTGGTCACAGTTGACGGTACGGCTCCAACTCCATCACAATCTGCTCGTTGTCCACCACTATTATTTGAAAACACAGATTGTTCGGCCTGACGAAATCACTCCGGGAGTGCTCAGATGTCCTGGCCATTGACTTTGACCTCAGACCCTCCTGAGGATTCTTGTGAGTGAGATTAGTGAGCACTGGGGAAAAAGACTACGAGGAGTAGCGATTCCCATGAAACATGGACGGATGGATGGACAGATGGATGATGGACACCACGCCATCGCATTAGCTCCATTCAGGACTGGCAGAATGAGCTAAAAACACAAAAAGCACATGAAGGAACTCACTCTACACACCAGCAGAGAAACACGTTTTGGCGGCACAACACATTCAAACCAGCACACAAGTACAAATGCTGGCAGAGATTTCAGTTATCAGGCTCCTCTCCTTTAGACCCAGCTGCCAATCTGGATTCGAGAAATAGACTTGATCTCTGTTTTCAAGAAGAGAGTTAAAACTTTGCTTTTTGACAAAGCCTAAAGGTAGGGTGGGATCAGGTGACCCTGAACTTCCCTTAGTTCTGCTACTAAAATGTTTAGTCAACCGGGGGACCTCCAGTAATGCACTGGGCTTCACTCCTTTCTTCACTCTCAATGTAATATCTTTGCTGGTCATTAACATCTGTTTGTTCTCTCCCATAGATTGAGTCCCCATCATGCTATTTGTTCTCTACATGTCTGTTCTTTTCTTCTCTATCCCCTCACCCCCCAGCCAGTCGCAGTAGATGACTGAGCCTCCCTGAGCCTGGCTCTGCTGGAGGTTTCTTCCTGCTTAAAGGGAGTTTTTCCTCACCAGAGAGGTGGCCTAGAAGTAAAGCACCCACCCCACATCTGGGAGGTCGGGGTTCAAGTCCGGGCCGGGTCATGCCAAAGATCATACAAAAATGGAACTGCCTGCCATCCAGCTTGGTGCTCAGCAAAAATGGAATAGAGGAGGTAAATGTTTGGGGCGGCAGTGGCTCAGAGGGTACAGCAGGTCATCCAATAAACAGAGGGTTGGCGGTTTGAATCCCACTCTCCCCAGCCATCCTGCTGTTGTGTCCATGGACAAGACACTTTACCCACCTTGCCTCCACAGTGTCCCTGACACTGGGTATAAATGTGTATATATGTTCAGTAGTGGTCGGAGAGGCCGTTGGCGTGGACTGGCAGCCACATTTCTGTTAGTCTGCCCCAGGGCAGCTGTGGCTACAGCAGTAGCTTACCACTACCATTGTCTGTCAGTGGAGTGAATAAATAATGGACTCATTGTAAAGTGCTTTGGGTATCTTGAAAGGTGCTATATAAATGCAATCCATTATTATTATTATTATTATTATTCCTCTCCACCGTCGCCAAGTGCTTGTTCACAGGGGATGGCCTGATTATTGGGATCTTTCCGCATTTGTGGTGTTTTATCCTACAGTTTGACAGAGCTATGAGATGACTGTTGTGAAATGGCGCTATATAAATAAAACTGAATTGAATTGAAAATTGACAGTAGTGTAGGCCAATTGCATAAGCTTTGCCATGGGCTCTACGTAGGGTTAATGCAGAAGAAGAACTCAGGCTTAACTGCTGGATACTGTCACCACAAGCCTTAGACTTCTTCTTTTTTTTTAATACAGACAGACCTCTTTTGCAGTGTTTTTTGAGTACCTACAGAACTTAAACCAGCTTTCTCACAGGGAGGCCACAGAATATGCAGGTTGGCAGCAACGCCTCCCAGACCATCACACTGAGCACAGAGTCCCCACAAGGGTGTGTGCTCAGCCCGCTGCTCTTCACCCTGCTGACCCATGACTGTGTACCAGCCTACAACACCAACCACATCATCAAGTTTGCGGATGACACGACAGTGGTGGGCCTCAATTCAGTTCAATTCAACTTTATTTATATAGTGCCATTTCACAACAACAGTCATCTCATAGTACTTTCAAATGTAGGGGAAACCCCACAATTGCAGAAAGACCCCAGCAATCAGGCGATCCCCTGTGAGCAAGCGCTTGGCAACGGTGGAGAGGAAAAACTCCCTTTTAACAGGAAGAAACCTCTAGCAGAACCAGGCTCAGGGAGGGGGCAGTCATCTGCTGCGACTGGCTGGGGGGTGAGGGGACAGAGAAGATGAAAAGAATAGACATATAGAGAGCAAACATTAAAGGAGTGAACCAAGTACATTATTGGAGGTCACCCGGCAGTCTAAATCTATTAACAGCAGAACTAAGGAAGGGGTTAGAGACACATGATCCCTCCCTAATCGTAGGATATATTGAAAAGCAAGGTTTTTACCCTATTCTTAAAAACAGAGATCGAGTCTGACTCCCGAATCCTGATTGGCAGCTGGTTCCACAGGAAAGGAGCTTGATAGCTGAAGGCTCTGCCTCCCATTGTACTTTGAAGATTCTAGGCATTACAAGTGATCCAGCATTTTGGGAGTGTAATGCTCTGTTAGGATGATAGGGTAATATCAGATCTTTTAAATAAAAAGGGGCCTGATTGTTAAGAGCTTTGTAAGTGAGAAGAAGGATTTTAAACTTAATTCTAAACTCTATGGGAAGCCAATGAAGGGAGGCCAGAACCGGAGAGATATGATCCCTCTTTCTAGTACCTGTTAAAACTCTTGCTGCAGAATTTTGGATCAACTGAAGACTTTTTAAAGATTTTTTTTTAGGACAACCTGATACTAAAGAGTTAAAATAATCTAATCTAGAGCTAACAAAAGCATGGATCAGTTTCTCAGCATCACTCAGAGACAAGCTGCTCCTAATCTTGGCAATATTACGCAAATGATAGAAGGCAGTCTTAGAAACAAATTTAATATGTGAATTAAAAAACAGATCTTGATCAAAAATAACTCCAAGGTTCCTCACAGAACTATTCAGAGAAAGAGTAACCACATCCAAACTAAGAGTTTGATTTGCAAAGGTATTTCTAAGGTTTTTTGGACCAACAAGAATGACTTCAGTCTTATCTGGGTTTAATAGCAGAAAATTACAAGTCATCCAAGCTTTGATTTCCTGAAGACAGGCGTCTAACTTAGCTAATTGATTACTATCATCTTGCTTCATTGACAGGTATAATTGTGTCATCTGCATAACAATGAAAATGTATACAGTGCTTTCAAATGATGTTGCCTAATGGAAGCATATATAAATTAAAAAGAGAAGGGCCTAGCACAGATCCCTGTGGAACTCTATGACTGAGCTTTGAGTTGGAAGAAAACTCATTATTGATATGAACAAACTGAAGCCTATCAGATAAATAAGATCTAAACCACTGCAGCGAAGTTCCATTAAGTCCAACACAGTGCTCTAATCTATCAAGTAGAATATCATGCAAGGCTGCACTAAAATCTAAAAGGACAAGTACAGAAACAAGTCTATTATCAGATGCGATAAGGAAGTCATTAGTGACCTCCACTAAGGCTGTTTCAGTACTATGATGGATTCTGAACCCAGATTGAAACTCTTCAAATAAACCAATTCCCTGTAAGTGGTCAAATAATTGCGTAGCAACAACTCTAAGATTTTTTAAATGAAAGGCAGATTAGAGATTGGTCAATAGTTAGCTAAAACTTCTTGATCGAGCATTGGCTTTCTGAGTAAGAGTTTAATTACAGCAGTTTTAAAAGCCTGTGGTACATGGCCTAATGTTAAAGAAGAATTGATTATTTGAAGAATACGGCTACCAATAAATGAGAAGACTTTTTTAAATAACCTGGTAGGAATAGGGTCTAAAAGACAAGTTGAAGGCTTGGATGAGCAAATTATTTTATCTAACTTTAAAAGGTCAATTGGAGTAAACTTATCCAAACAGATATCAATTGAAGGAGTTGTAGTAGTCGCTGTACTTAAGTTTACAGTGGGAAGAATCTGACTGATTTTATCTCTAATAGATGAAATTTTATGATTGACAATGTTCATAAAGTCCTGACTAGAAAGCTCTTGGGGGATGCGAGGATTGACAGAGTCCTGACTCTTTGTCAGCCTGGCTACAGTGCTGAAAAGAAACCTGGGATTATTCTTGTTCTCTTCTATTAATGCAGAATAATAACTTGTTCTAGCTTTTCTAAGAGATGTTTTCTAAATTAAAAGATGATTTCTCCAAGCTAAATAGATTTCATCTAAATTAGTGTAACGCCATTTTCTTTCTAATTGACGAGTCTTCTGTTTTAAGCTACGAGTTTCTGTGTTAAACCAAGGGGTTAGAAATTTCTGATTGGACTTTCTTTTTTAAAGGGGCCACCAAGTCTAGAGTCTGATGCAGAGAAGCTGTAGCACTACCTACCATGCTATCAATTACGGAAGGAGCAAGCTCTCCATCGCTTATTTCCATTGTGTTGACACATTGCATAGAGGAGACAGTCTGCTTAAATTTGGTAACCACATCATCTGAAAGACATCTGCAGTAGTAATATTTTTCTTTAGGAGTCAAATAGTCAGGAATAGTGAAATCAAAGGTTGACAGACAATGGTCTGACAGTACAGGATTATGAGGAGACACTACCAGATTTTCTATTTCTATGCAATATGTCAGAACAAGGTCCAATGTGTGGTGGAGATAATGGATAGAATTTTCTACTTTCTGGGAAAACCCCATCGAGTCTAATATTGAATTAAATGCCTTATTAAGACAATCACTATCTACATCAACATGTATATTAAAATCCCCTACTATAATTATTCTATCTGATTTCAGCACTAAATCAGCCTCATCATCAACAACGAGGAGGCCAACTACAGAAATGAGGTGAGCCAACTGGTCCAGTGGTGCAAAGACAATAACCTCTTCCTGAATGTGGGAAAAACCAAGGAGATTATGGTCGACTTCAGGAGGGGACACACACAGCATCCCCCTCTGATCATCGATGGTTCAGCTGTGGAGAGAGTGAGCAGCACCAAGTTCCTGGGGGTGCACATCTCTGAGAACCTCTCCTGGTCCAGCAACAACACATCACTGGCCAAGAAGACTCAAACTCACCTCCATTTCCTGCACAAACTGAGGACAGCAAGAGTCCCACCCCCCCAACCCCATTATGTGCTCATTCTACTGGGACACCATTGAGAGCACCCTCACCAGCTGCATAAGATAAGATAAGATAAGCCTTTATTAGTCCCACAATGGGGAAATTCCAGGATTGCAACAGCACAGGGATAGCAACACTCAGAGCAACAATCAGAAAGCAAGAAAAAACAAGAGCAGCTAGTATACATATGTACATATTAATATATATATATATATACTGTATATATATATATATATATATATATATATACACACACACAGTGCGGAGCATTGTGGTTGGTGGATGTGCAGCAGAAAGTCTAAGCTTTCTCTCCGCGGATGCGGCGGGCCAGCTGGATGTCTTTGGGCATGATGGTGACCCTCTTGGCGTGGATGGCGCACAGGTTGGTGTCCTCGAAGAAACCCACCAGGTAGGCCTCGCTGGCCTCCTTCAGAGCCATGACGACGGAGCTCTGGAAGAGCAGGTCGGTCTTGAAGTCCTGCGCGATCTCCCTCACCAGGTGTTGGAAGGGCAGCTTACGGATGAGCAGCTCCATGGATTTCTGGTAGCGACGGATCTCTCTCAGAGCCACGGTACCGGGCCTGTAACGATGAGGCTTCTTCACTCCGCCGGTGGCCGGAGCGCTTTTCCGAGCAGCCTTGGTGGCCAGCTGCTTCCTGGGAGCTTTTCCTCCAGTAGATTTACGGGCGGTCTGCTTGGTTCTTGCCATCGCTCTTTATTATTCTGTCTTATATTTCTTGCACGCTGCCTAAACTCCAGCCCGGCACCCGCGTCGTTTTTGCTTCAGTTCTCCCGGTATGTCGAGTTTCTCCGTTAGCACCGGGTGGCGGTTGAGTGCTAGCTAGCTCTTCCCTGCTGTATCGTCTCCTGCTGTAAACAGAGGCTCCGTCCGCCGACTCGGGAGACCTTTGGGGCGATCTGTGTGTCCGTGATATATATAGAGTGAAAGATGTGCCGGATCAGAAAGTTATCACCGGATCAGAAAGAAGAAGGAAGATAAAAAAGACTCAGAATTGAGCCGCTGTTGCAAAAGGCAGCCAACTCGTGTGGCGCCAGAACCGGAAGTTCCATCACGGTGTGATATGGAAGTTATACCGCCTCCTGCTGGAAGACTCTACAACACACAGTGAAAGCTGCCAGCAAGATCATCAGTGCACCTCTGCCCCCCCTCTTAGACATCTACCTCACCCACCTCACCCGCAGAGCCATCAACATTGCAGGCGACATCTCCCATCCCTCACACTCCCTCTTCAGCCCCTTGCCCTCGGGGAAAAGGTACCGGAGCCTCCGGGCCCACTCCACAAGACTGATAAACAGCTTTGTTCATCAGGCCATCAGGACCTTGAACTCTGCCCCCCCCCATCCCCCCGAGACCGTAACACACTCACCCGCACAGTAAGTACCTCAGCTGCTGGCATAGAAAGACTGGCACACCAACAGTAATACATTTGCTGTTGTATGTCTCTGCACTTTACTGCACCCATTTGCACAAATGCCATATCTGCTGCTGTCTGTCACTGCATTTACTGATCATCTGCAGTCCTATCTGTCACTGTCTGCACCTACACTATAGCACTGAACTACAACTACGAGTATTACTGCTCTACTTTTCTGTATATAGCATTTCTGGGTTTCATCATTTATCGTTTCTTTATTTGCACTATGGGAGGTCTGGGTCTATCTTTTGTCGCCATTTTCACTATGGGTAGCATTACTGTACATGGGCTGCTGTTGTTGTTTTTCCAGCCTTATTCCTTTTTCTTTTTTTTTTTAATTGTGCACACCACTGAAGAGAGAGAAAACTGCCATTTCAGTTCTCCTGTATGTCCTGTACGTATAGTAGTATTGACTAATAAAATCTTTGAATCTTTGAATCTAAAGGCTTGTGGCACAAAGCCAAACTGATTTCATAAAGCCTACTCAAGGCATCACACTTGAACCCCAAAAGAACACCTTCAGGATTAGCAAATAACAGTATGAAGGCAAAGCAGCAGTCACGATCACATTGAATCACAAAGACGTCCAGAGGAATCTTTGTCATAAAGAGCCATGAAGCAGTTTTAGAACTGACAGTGTTTCGGTTTGTTGGTCCTAAATAAGTGAGCAGTGAGTGCAGTGTGTAATCCCAAAGTCAAACGTTTCCCTCTGAAGATTGTGAAAGAGCTCCAAACAAGCGTCCGCTCTGACAGATCTATCACACGCTCTTTGGCGACAACACCGACGCAAACAATGAAATCATCATTCCTACAACTCTGTTTGAGTCGAGTCCGGTGTGAAACGCTGCCCAATTACACACACATACACACGTATGCAAGCACAAACGCGCGCGCGTGCACACACACACGATATGGGCGAAAACATGACGCACGATGACGGTTTCATTAAACATGGAGCGTACAGACTATTTCACGCCTGCCGGGGTAATTGATAGAACATCTCTTCCTCTGCTGCGTTTATAAAGGGCAAAAAACATTTCCTGAGTTCAGTTTATCAGATACAGATGGAGACTTTATCAGATTAACTTCCTTTGAATGTCACAATCAGTAGGCGATTTATTATTTCTCAACAAGGGGGGATGGCTGGTATGAACAAATTTAGCATACGGTACAAATGTAAATTAGTTGCAAATTTGCAAGAAAAAGGTGCCAAAATGGGATAAAGTTACATACTGTGAAAAACTTTCTCTGAGCTGAGCTGAGCTTTCATTTTATTTTATTATGCCGCTGTTTCCTAAGTGAAACAATACTAGTGTACTGGAGGCAGGGACAGTTTTTCCAGGTCAGAGGCCCGTCAGATAACATGAACCTAAACATGATAGTGTTTTGTGGATTTCCACAGCAGGAAGAACACAGCTGCAGAAGTTATAAAGGCAACTCCACCTGTCTGCAACTTGCTCAGAAGGTGAATTCATGTCTACTCGCATGTTTACATTGAGTTAACATGTAATTGCACTGTGCAAAAAATTCACGCTTTTGCATTTGGTCTGAATGCACCTTTCGAGCTCGTCTCATTGTGGAGAAGCTGATCGGTCAGGACACCTCGTGCTAGCTTAGCTGTTGGATTTTATCTTTATTTTCTATATATTGTGTCTACTCTCACTAGACATCCTTGTTGATGTACCAGTGCTTGACCATATATGTCACTCTGAGACACTATTTTAGCTTATTTTACGATACTTTATTCTATTCTGACCAGGAGCAAAGGCGGTTAGCTGCCGTAAGCAGTTTCACGGTTGTGATGGGACCGGTCATCCCATCGACCACTGAAACCACACACTCCTGTCCACCTGTGATGCTTTATTTCATTCATTCTTTCAGACAATTTGATGTTAGCTCAGGCTGTGTTTGCTTGGAGCTAGCCAGTGTAAGGGAAATTTTATATTTTCTACTCTTATGTAATTTGTATCTTTTAATAGTCATGATCTGTACATTTCTCCTTTTCTTTGTCTGAAGAAACTGGCCTCTCTTCTGCTAAATGTTCTCTGGTTAGGAGGATATTGCCTGTTGTAAACCAGGACAAGATCAAGGGGTTGTACGGTTTATTACCCAGGATGGGGAGAGCTGGAAGGGGTTGACTGGTTTCCTGTGTTGTGCTTGTCTGTCACTGATTAATGGAATAGAGACATGTATGTGTTTTATTGTTTTATGGCCTCCTGTGGATGTGTGTATATACTGTAAGTGAAGTGTTCACTCTGCTGAGGTAGACTTCCTCACTCATTGCTATGGGCTCTGTCTAATCAGTTGTCTCTCTTGCACAAGACTAAACCAGACAAAAGACAATGTGTTGATTCTTTAATATTCTAAGAATGACAAATAATAATTTCCATGACACCAGCTAAGATTAGCAATATGGTGTCAATAACAGACCTCATGAGTGACGAACAAGGGAGGGTGGGGTGAACTGGGGCTCGTGAGCATTTAAAGAGACATGCACTGAAATGTGTTGTTCTGAAAAGGTTGCACAAGATGGATCAAAAAGGTGCTGCAATGATTAAACAATGACCAAAGCATGTCAACATGTTGAAAAGGCAAATCATGTGTCCATATTAATGCCAGGGGTCTACATGGAAAAACAATCACAAAAAAGAAACACCACTGACTGAGTTTCAAATTATGAGTATTTTTCTACACAATAAATTAAAATGTCAATCAGGAAATAATCACAACCATTTGATATCAGAGAGCTCAGAAACCCTGTTTCCATGACAACAATCCAAGCACCACAGACAGGGATAACACAGTCGTGTATCTGTGACTTCAGAGGACATTAGATTAATTAAAATCCTGGAGACTCCGGCCTAAACCGTCACCCTCCTGTAAACTAAAAACAGAAATCACATAAAGGTTTGGACACAGACGGCGTGATTTTGCCTTTTGCCTTAATAGTGCTTTATTGTTTCTGGTGTCTCATTGCTTTGATTGATTTAAACAGCCCACAAGCTTTTAGGCTGAAGAGTGAAGCAAGAAACCTGCAGTTCCTCTACTGTCCACTCGAAGGGCGTCTCCAATAGTGAGTAAATCCCCATAGACTTCCATATTAAAATGTCCAACTTTACAGTAGAAACAGACAAGTTTACAGTCTGGCACAAAAATGCTTTTGGCTTCCACAGATAATTTTAGATAATTTGGTGGAGAATACATATACTGTACATCAATTTTCATCTTGTTCCATATTTGTCAATGCTTGCCAGGATTTTTCTACTATTTTCTACTAAGATTAGCATATGCGTTCCCTTGATTACCCTCTTTTGGCTAATTTCTGAGGGATTTTCTTTTATTACGCACATTTTTTTTGGACAAAAGGACATTGTTTTGTGCATTTTTGTCACTTTATATTCTTTCATGGTGTCTTTTCCAGACCAAGGGCTCAAAATTAACTAAAAAAAAATTAAGCCAAAAAGTACAGTTCCTCTGCTGTCCACTAGAGGCCATCTACAATAGACTGCCTTGTTAAAATATCCAACTTTACAGCAGGAAATACACGTTTTTCTCAAAAAATTTGCCACTTTCTTCTCAAAAATTTGTGATTTTTCTCTTGTAAATTTTTAACTTTTTTCCTATCATTCTTTTTTTTTTTTAATTTTTTCTCAAAAATTTGAAACTTCTTTTCTCATAAATTTGTGATTTTTCTCTTGTAAACTTGCAACTTTTCTTCCAGGAACTTTTCTCTGGAAAATTTGCAACTTTTTTTCTGAAAACTTATCTCGAAAATATGCAACTTTTTTCCTTATAAATTAGTGATGTTTCTCTAGCAAATTTGCAACTTTTTCCTCATAAATCTGCAGCTTTTCTCTTGTAAAGTTGCAACTTTCTTCTCATAAATATGCAATTTTTCTTGTAAATTTGAAACTTTTTGCCTGTAAATTTGATTTTTTTCCCCTCATAAATTTGCACCTTTCTTCTGAAAAATTTGCAAATTTTTCTCATAAATTTGTGCCGTTTCTCTCGTAAATTTAATTTTTTTTTCTCATAAATCTACCTTTTATTTCTTGATTTTTATTTTTACTGTTTCCCATAAATCTGCAACTTTTTCAGGGAAATTTTCAACTTTTTTTCTTGTACATGTGCAACTTTTTTCTCAGAAATTTATGACTTTGTTCTATTAATCTAAGATTAGCATACACATTCCTTTGAATACCCTCTTTTGTTTCATTGTTTTTGGATTTTCTTTTGTTACAGAGATATTTTTTGACAAAAGGACATTGTTTTGTGCATTTTTTGACACTTTATATTCTTTTATGGCGTCTTTTCCAGACCAAGGGCTTAAAACTAGCTAAAAAAAAAAAAAAATTAAGCCAATGGAAAAGTGCCAAAAACTACAGTTCCTCTAATGTCTACGAGCAATCCCAATAGACTCCCCTGTTAAAATATCCAACTTTACAGCCAGAAATCCACATTTATCATGTAATATAATAATGATTTTGGCCCCTTTATATAAAAATTGAATGGTGGAACAGTATTTGTTCAGCTATGTCTATTACATCTGTAAATCAGCGGTAATATGATGACCTGAGATTTACCGGGGATTAGAGGGGGCTGGCGAACCACACTTCCGGAGATTACGTTGGCCGGGGTATAAAAGGCCAGGGGCGGAAGAGGTGGTCCTCTTTCATCGTAGACGCCTGGATCTTGAACGCTGTAGCCCGCTGCTGTGTGACTGGTGTATTGTTTGTAAGTTATTAATAAAAGACATAAACTGCCTTCCACCCTGCTCTTCACTTTACTAATTATGGACATAACATTTGGCGACGAGGAGAATATGGTTATGAAGCGTGCTGTAACGAGTTTTCGGCTGTTTCTGAAGGCCCCTGGCAAGCCTCCCGTGTCGTGGCCTAGGTGGTTTGCAGCATTTAGCAACTACCTCGTGGCCCTCAACCTTGGTGACTTGAAGAAATTGCAAGCAAGGGCAATTTTAGTCCATAATTTGGGCATGGAAGAGCAGAGGATCCTGGAAACACTGGGCGAAGTGAAGACTTTTGAGGAGATTGTAGAGCTAATGGCGTGATATTTTCACACGCCGGACAACGTCATCGTCCGGCAAATCCAGTTTCAACAGTGCCACCAGCAGCCAGGAGAGCCGATGAAGAGGTTTGTGGCAGACCTGCGTCAGCTGGCGGCAGAATGTAACTTCAGAGCTCTACAGGATGAGCCGATTCAGGACCAATTGGCAGAGCATGTCCGGTGTTCGGCTGCCCAGTCGCGCCTCCTGACCCATTCAGGTGAATTAACACTGACCACCGCCACTGATATTGTCCAGCAGTTCGAGGCGGCTGTGAATATAGCAAGGGACCTCGGCGGAGAGTCATCCTCATCTTTAAATGAGCCTCAGCTAAAGGCACTGACAGCGGACCTTGCAGGTGAAGACGACATTGAGGAGGAAAGGGAGTACACCTCCGTCATCAGAATAAGGTCTATCCCGGGAACGCCGAGATGTTACGGCTGTGGATCTGCTAGACACAGATATACAGTAAGTCCAGAGAGTGTCCAGCAAAAGGAAAGCACTGTGGGAAATGTGGCCTGTTGCACCATTTCGCGCGAGCCTGCAAGAACTTTGAGCGTGGGGAACATGGAAACGGAAGGGGCTCCTCCACGAAGACTCCCACTGTCGTGCATACAGTTGTACCTGAGTCCGGTGGCCATATCTATTGCACGGTATCTCTGGATGGAGTCGAGGTATCCATGCTGGTGGATACGGGTGCAGTGGCTTCAATTTTAAATCTGCAGATGATTTGCCCCGGTACCACATTCAGAAGACGGCAGCCCCATTTTACGGCTATGGCAGAAGTAGGATTGCCGTATTGGGGTACACTGAGGTGATGGCACATTATAAGTCGAGGAGCATGGTGGTTGTCCATGTGTTGGTGACTGCCACGGGATCCAACATTATGGGATGCGACATGTTCTACAGCTTGGGCTTCTCCATCGCCAGTGACACCGGAGAGGAGTGGTCGGGCGGAGGTTTGTGGAACCGACCCCTGCCACATGTGGACGATGATTCAATTCAATTCAATTCAATTTATTTATATAAGGCTAAATCACAACACAGGTCGTCTCAAGGCACTTTATCGACTTATTTGAGCAACCTGATAAAAGTGAATTACAATAGTCAAGTCTAGAGGTGATAAAGGCATAGACAAGTTTCTCTGCATCTTTATGAGACAGGATGGACCTAATTTTAGAAATATTACGCAGATGGAAGAAGGCGGTCTTAATGGTTTGCTGTATATGAGAGTTGAAAGACACATCTTGGTCAAAGACAACTCCAAGATTCCTAACAGATGTAGAAGCGAGTGCAATGCCATCTAATGTTGTTATCTTGCTAAAAAGAGTACTTCTAGCATGTTTGGGGCTATGGACAATGACTTCAGTTTTATCTGTATTCGGCAATAGAAAGTTGTAGTTCATCCAGGTTTTGATATCCTTAAGACACTCCTGGAGTAAACCCAACTGGCTGGGATCATCTGGATTGATGGATAAATACAACTGAGCGTCTGAGTGTTGTCAGCGTAACAATGAAAATGAATAGAATGCTTCCTCATAATGTCTCCCAAAGGCAGCATGTATAATGTAAACAATACTGGTCCAAGTACTGATCCCTGCGGAACTCCATAGCTAACCGTGGTCCGAGTAGAGGACTTGTTATGGACATGAACAAACTGGGAACGATCTGATCGATAAGACTGGAACCATCTTAGCGTTGTTCCATTCAGGCCAATTTGCTGTTCAAGTCTCTCTAGCAGAATATGGTGGTCAGTGGTATCAAAGGCAGCACTGAGGTCCAATAAAACAAGGACGGAGACAAGTCCTTTGTCAAATGCCATAAGGATGTCATCAGTAACTTTCACTAAGGCTGTCTCTGTGCTGTGATGTTTCCTAAAACCTGACTGAAATTTCTCAAATATAGTTTTTTTTTTTGTTTGTTGTTTTTTTTTTTCTAAAAAGGTGCATAGTTGATTGGCAACTACTTTTTCGAAGATCTTGGAAAAGTAGGGGAGGTTAGATATTGGTCTATAATTGGCCAAAATCCCAGAATCAAGCAAAGGTTTTTTAAGTAGAGGTTTAATTGCTGCCACTTTAAATGACTGTGGTACATGTCCTGTCATTAGGGACATAATTATGTTCAAAAGAGATGGACTAATCAGAGATAGCGATTCCTTCACTAGTCTAGCGGGGATTGGATCTAAAAGACAGGTAGTTGATTTAGAGGCTGTCACTATTAGGGCTAGATCAGAATGATTAATATGAGAAAATTTAGAAAAGTGGAGTTCTGAGCCTGTGGACACAGCAGTGTCAGGTAGAGTCTTGGTATTTTTAGGGGGGCTATTCTTTGGAATATTATTCCTAATACTGACAATTTTATCATTAAAAAAATTCAAAAAGTCGTCAGCACTAAGAGTTGGAGGGATGTAGGGAACTATGGCATTTTGGCTCTTGGTTAGCTGAGCCACAGTGCTAAAGAGAAATCTATGGTTGTTTTTATTTTCTTCTATCAACGATGAATAGTACTGTCGCCTAGCACTACGGAGAGATTTCTTATAGGTGGTAAGGCTGGCATTCCAGGCTGAACAAAATTCTTCTGTCTTATTTGCAAGCCAAAGCCTTTCACAGGATCTAACTTTCTGTTTTAACTTACAGGTGTGGGAGTTGTACCATGGAGCTAGTCTCCTATTTTTAATAGTTTTCTTTTTAAGAGGGGCTATGGAGTCAAGTGTTGACTGCAGTGGTACCAACTACCCGAAAAGGATTAAGCGGAAGAAGATGGATGGATGGTACCAACTAAAAGGTCTAATTCTAATGGATTCAAGTAGTCAGTGCTGTCTGCTATATTGAGACATGGTAATACAGTAAGTCCTGAAGGGATTAATTCTTTAAAGCAAGCCACAGCACTATCAGATAAGTGTCTGGTAATTATATTTCTGCTATTCTTTTATTTAACTGTGGTAAATCAGTGGTTTTAATCTTTATCAAGTTATGTTGTATTTGTCTTGGATGATGCGGTCTGGGACTCTGATTGGCCCGAACTGGTAGAAGACAGCGAGAAGGACCGTCATGGGGCACCTCCCCAGGATGGACCCGATGCCAGAGCCCAAGTTACCCTGGGTGTGGGAGCTGGGCGGCACAGCCGGGCCCCCGGGTTGGTAGGTGGGACCGAGGCAACAGCGCTGAACAGCACCGGGGCTAGACCAACAGGTGCACGCTTGAAACGCACCAGAAGACGGCCTTCGAAAAGGGCTTCGGGCCAGGCCGGGAGGAATACAGGGTCCAATGGGAAGCCCCCCCCCCATGGCGGAGGGATCCGGAGAGACTTGTTAGAGCTC
Organism: Pholidichthys leucotaenia; assembly: GCA_020510985.1. NCBI lineage: Eukaryota > Metazoa > Chordata > Actinopteri > Cichliformes > Pholidichthyidae > Pholidichthys > Pholidichthys leucotaenia. The sequence goes on from CM035840.1 coordinate 439,176,516, forward strand.
CCCTGGCAGTTGGTGATATGGTTCGCCCTAGAGTAGAAGCTCGGTCGAGGGGGTCCCATAGACGTCGTGGACTGTATGATGACCAGGGGCGGCTGCAAGTGGAGGCCACCTGGAGTGACGGCTACTTGGGCCTGTCGGAACATGGAGGCACTCCAGCGAGCTGCGTTGGGTGATGGTGGAGAAGCGACGACGTAGCCCGTCCCCAGAGACTAAAAGGTGGCGGCGCTCTGGCTGGGAACCACGAGATGGTAATCCCGGGGGGGGGGGGGGGGGGGGGGTTCCACAAGTTGTGTGAAATGACTGTGAGCTGTTTGTTTGAAAGAAAAGTTCAGTGATTGCTTCACAGGTCATTCTGTATATAAGTTAACTCTGCTGGGTTGTGCTCCGATTGTGTTTGATATACTGATTTGAGTGTTTAATCCTTTTTTTTTTTTGAAGGGGGGGAATGTTACTTCCATAAATGAGCGGTAATATGGCGGCCTGGGATTTACCAGGGATTAGAGGGGGCTGGCGAACCACACTTCTGGTGGTGATGCTGGCCGGGGTGTAAAAGGCCAGGGGCAGAAGAGGTGGTCCTCTTGATATAGCGCGGGACTTCAACGATAATCAAGTCAGTGGCGGTAATGCACCTGTAAGCTGGTTGCAACCACCAATCAAATCAAGAAGAAGAAGAAGAAGAAGAGAGAAGAGTTTTGAGTTTTAAAAAATGGCTTTATTGTACAATTCAAAAATGTAAGAACACCAATATCATGCCCCCAAGTGTGTCACATCTCAAAAGTGCAAACATAACTCATCCCCCTCTCCCACAGAACACAAAACATTCCCCACAGCCCATCTATTGGTCAATGCCTCCAAATTGTCCACCATTTGATAGTAAGAGAACTCCACCTGCAGTCTGACTTTCAACAAGGCCTTGAAAGCAGACACAGGATCCACATTGCCAGCGTTGGTAGCCCGATTTTTCCTTGTCATCCAGATGGCAAGTTTAGCAGTACCAGATGGGAAGTTCATCAAAGTGTGCGCAGACTTCTTCGCCACCTTATACTTTGGACAGTAAATGAACAAATCAAAAGAGAAACACTCACCCAAAGCCCGAAACCACACTTTCAAAAGATCAAAAAGCCCAGATAAACGAAAACATTGAACAAACAAATGCTCCAGGGTCTCAACTTGGGAGCAAAACAAACATTCCTCCCCCACAGTTGGATCCAGGTGTGCTCTGTATTTATTCGTAGCTATTGCCCCATGAACAATCCTCCACTGGAGATCTGCCGTCCGTTTCTCAATAGGGAGCTTGTACATGCACCGCCAGCTGCCTTTCGGGGAGACCTCTGGCCCCAAAAACCCCGCCCACTTCGACTCCTTCACGTCCATCAGAGAGCGCAGATTCAGAACTTTCACACAGATGTGATACACCGTCTTCGTCCCCACAAACTGGAACTTGCCCAGACGAGGATTTCTGAAGGCCAGCAGGTGATCCTCTCCCCCCTGCCACTCCCCCACAGCTGGACTTATGGAAAGGGCAGGAAAGTTGGACATCCCATTGAGTGGAAAGAGTACGGTTTTCTGCAAACGCTCGGAGCGGTCGTGGCAGGGCGGCGCACACTTCCCGCACCACCCTCTGCAGCAGTCTGACAGATGTAATGTTGGCACTCCGCCTCAGCGTTTCCATCGATGTGGTCGACATCTTCATAAGATGACCAAGCCTGGTACAGCGTGCCTGTCGTAAACAAGTTTGCAGACTGACAGACTGCAGCACCTGAGTGTCGATGAATTGATTGAAAAACAGTGGTTCCTCGAACAGCCACATGCCCGGTGTCTCGTCAGGGAAGCAGGCTACGGCGAAGACTTGCCATGCATGCAAGACGGATGTATAAAAAGCAGGAAATCCAGTAAGGTCCACCTCCCCAGATGTCACGAGGAAGAGCTGCTTATCATAGCCCAAGCAGCCAACTCTCCTCAGGAGCAGTTTTGCAGTGTCCATCCAGCAGGGGCCACATCCGTAAAGGAGGCGTTGTGCAGTCTGAAGCCTAAAACAGGCGATCTTGGAGTGTATGTCCACCAGGCCCTGTCCTCCCTCGGCAACAGGCAGGTAGAGAACAGCCGCACGGACCCAATGTTGACCAGACCAAAAGAAATCCACGATGATCTTCTGAACCTCCTCCACCAGGCTCCTGGGCGGTGTCAAAGCAACAAGCCTATGCCAAAGAGCCGAAGCGACCAGATTATTGGCGACCAGAACCCTGCCCCTATATGACAGCTGTGGTAGCAACAATTTCCATTTAGAAAAGCGAGCACACACCTTGTCCTTAACACCCTCCCAGTTCTTGCGTTCAAATTCTTCAGAGCCCAGAAAAAAACCCAACACTTTGAGACCGGCTTTCCCCCACTGAAGACCTCCGGGTAGCCAAGGAATGTCCTGATGTGACCACTGGCCCACCAATAGACCCTCACTCTTGGCCGGCCCAATTCACCCGTGCAGAAGATGCCCTTTCATAAATAGATAAAGTGTCCACCAGACGCTGTACATCCCTGTGGGATGTGATAAAAACACTGACATCGTCCGCGTAAGCAGACAAGACGATTGGGCGGCAACTGCTGGAGGGCCCTGGCAGAACCAGACCACCCAGCTGAGTGCGCAACCTGCACAGCAAAGGCTCAATAGCCAAGCTGTACAGTTGACCTGAGATTGGACAACCCTGCCTTATTCCCCGGTGTACAGGGATTGGCCGACTCAGCCCTGCCCCCATCTTTACCAAACACTCAGCTCCAGTATATAACAGATTGACCCACCTCAGAAACATATTGCCAAAACCGAACCCCTTCAGTGTGGAAAACAAATAGGAATGGTCAACCCTATCAAATGCCTTTTCTTGGTCCAAAGACATAATACTGAACTGTAAGTCATAACATTTACTGAGCTGGAGAACGTCATGTACGAGAAAAATATTGTCCACGATGGTCCGGTCAGGAATACAATATGTTCGATCTCTATCTATGATCAAATCCAATACATTGTTCAGTCTATTTGACAGGGCTTTCGAAAGCACCTTGTGGTCCGTGCAAAGAAGAGCCACGGGCCTCCAGTTGTTCAGCAAGGCCAAGTCCCCCTGCTTAGGCAGCAGAGATAGCACTGCACGGCGGCAGGAGACAGGTAAGGTTCCCTTTCTGTAACAGGCAGTTAGTACGTCATTCCAAAAATGCTTAAAGGTGACGGACAGTGACATTTTTTTATTGAACCAATCAAATGATTGTATGAAAATATTCCATTCTGCCCATTCCCCTGATTTAATATGTGTCACCATCCTCCATAAATGGCATTATTTGGTCATAGCCCATCTTTCACTCAGTGATGCTGCAGTACCGCCATCTCCCGATAGGTGCGGGCAATCGTGACGTCATTTCGGTTTGGCCGAGAGGGTTATGTTGCCTGCCTGTGCTGTGAGCCTCATCAGAGAAACCTTCCCATCTCATCACTACAAGGGATTTTGCCTACCAAGATTAGATTTGTGAACAATGTTATTTAAATAAAGTTTTGTAAAATCATATATTGAGTTTCTTAATGTTCATGTCAATGTTATAATTCTCATAGTTCAGCATTCATTAAAGTCGCATGTCATATACATTTCAATAATTTTTCTACCATTTTAAGGTATAAATTTTGATTTACATAAAAGTCCTGTTCATCAGCTTCCTCTGCTTGGTCAGAAACATCAACACTATTTTAAGGTTGAGTGACAGTTGATAAAATCTGCAAAAAAAGTAGATCATCATAATTTTATCCCAGAGGTCTCAAATGCGCAACACGGGGAGAACATGCAAACTCCACACAGCTCACTGTTGGTCGGGGGCTGGGATCGAACCCACGATCTCATGATCCCCGCGGTCCCCCGGCCGAGGGTAAAACTGTGCTGCCACAGTGCTAAACCACTGCGCCACCGTGCAGCCAATTTGCAGTGAATATTAAATGCGGTATGGGGATGTGCTGACGAGGCGCAGGTGTGCGCGCAGCTGAAGCCGCTGAGGAGCGGCGAGTCGTGACACAAATTGCATCTTATTCTCGAAATCGCTGTCAACGAAATGTGTACTGCACATGTTGGGTGTTTTACCGACATTAGTCCATTTTTTTTCGCGTTTTCTGAACGAATTTCACCCATGCCGTTCTGATTTTCCCAGGGACGGGAAATTCAAAAACACTCACAGCATGCTCCTCTGGTATATAGACAACACAACGACAAACCATAATTAATTCGATTCCTGAAATCCTAATGTTAATAAATAATCTATTTGTAATCCACAAGTATTCCGAGAAAAATCGGAATACTTGGCCACTGACCGTGTGCCTAACCGAAATGACATCACACAGTCAGTGGCCATTTTAGCCGCTGATCTCTTGGCTGGGTCAGACAGCTCTCCACAACAGCGTATTTCAAGAGCGCATTGTCACCTTATGCGACATACGTTGACACCAAAACATGTGGGGTTCAAATTAGCTCGTCTCAGACAACAATTTGAGATATGATTTAGCGATATTGAATTTTCGTCTGTCCGTCGCCTGTCGCCTGTCGCCCTGTCGCCCGTCGCCCGTCAGAAGAAAGACCATCAAGTCCAGGTGCGCGTCCCAGAGCCATCTGATTAACAGCCACAGTTAACTCATCCAAAGTCAGGGCACAGTCCAGAGCGGCCCTGTCCTCCAGGCTGAGCACCGGAAGACCTTCGAAGAGCTGGTTTTGAGATTCCATGCAACACGGTCCCGCACCAAACAGGGCCCCTTAATAATCCACTGCATGGCGCCGCATCTCGGATGGATCTGTAGTCATTTGACCATCTGGGAGCGTCAAGCAAGTCATCAACTTCTTTTTCGCAGCAGACTTCTCCAGACTGAAGAAGAAGGACGTTGGGGCATCCATGTCCTGCAGGCGAGTGAACCGTGACCTCACAAGTGCCCCCTTCACTCTTTCCTGCATTAATGTGCGCAGGGCCGATCTCTTCTCCTGCAGCAAAGGACCTGCGGTAGAATCCTGATCTGTAACCAAGCTGTCCTCCAGCCTCTTGACAGTGTCCTCAAGTTCACCGACCTTGGCCTTGATGATGGAAGTGGAGTTCGCAGTGTACTGTTGACAAAAAATGCGAATTTGCACTTTGCCAACCTCCCACCACTGTTCCAGGGAACTAAAACGAGCCTTTGTGGTCCTCCAGTGTTCCCAGAAACACACAAAATATTGACAAAAGGTGTTGTCCTGAAGGAGCTTGTTATTGAAGTGCCAATAAGATTTAGTCCTTTCCCCTGGTGAGGTAATTAACACCGCAGTGGCCAGGTGATGATCCGTGAAACCGACGGGACTTATGTTACTGTGGAGGATTCCGGGGCCAAAGGTTTGAGAAGCATATATCCTGTCTAATCTAGCAGCACTGACAACACCGTCAGTGACTCGGACCCAGGTATACTGTCTAGCGTTTGCATGTTTAGACCTCCACGTGTCCACTAAGTCGAACTGTACAGTGAGATTTTTTAAGAGTCGAGAAGACTGCAGATGGGGCTCTGCATTAGTGCGATCCAGAGTGAAGTCCAAGGTACAGTTGAAATCACCAGCAACAATAAGTTGGTCTTGGTGATAGCTCTGCAATTCATTTGTCAGTGTATTGAAAAAGGCAACCCTTTCAGAACTGTGGTTTGGAGCGTAAACGTTGACCAGGCAAAACACGGAATTCCCTATTTCGGCCCTAACAAGAAGCAGCCTGCCCCTCATTATCTCCACCACCAATAAAACTGTTGCATTTGCTGATTCCCCAAACAAAATGGCCACTCCTGCACTAAGATTGGTACCGTGACTGAGTGAAAAAGGGCCCTTCCACCACAAGCCCCAGTCCACTTCATCTGCCGCAGTGGTATGAGTTTCCTGCAAAAACAAAAGAGTTTTTTTCGTCGGAACAGGTCACTAATTAATCCCCTCTTATGATTGCCCCTCCCACCATTGATGTTTAAGGATCCTAATTTTATGTTTTGCATAGGGTGATAGATCTAAGGAACACTGTGCTGTCCCAATGTAAGTTATTCTATCTTCACGCGCTTGACCTTTTGTCCCCCTGCTGATTTACGCAGGGCTGTGAGGTGCTTCTTGAGGCGAAAATGTTTTCTTTCATCCAGGAGGTCAAGACCAACCTGCCTTTTTAGCACATTAACAGACCTAATGAATTTATCAGTGTCACTGAAGTAATCAGTGACTTTAACGGCTCTGTTATTATAGGTTTCATCCAGAAAAACATTTATTTCTTCCAGTGAATACAAACCCGTGTTTGTACTGCAAGTTGCCCCAATAGACTCAGTTTTAGCAGACACAGTGTCAGAATCAGAATCCATTTCCTCGTCAGCACAACTCAGCTGACTGCTGGATTCAGCTGGCATTTCAGCTGGCCCAGCTGATTCATCATTAGCCACATTTTCCTGGACGGCACCTCCAGCAGCTGACCGGCGTTGTTCCGTCTGCTGCTCTGAACCGGCAGCAGCCTCCAGAAACACACCCACTGATGTCACACAGCGAGATTGTGACGCACCGTCAGTGACTGTTTGGGCGCCATCACCAGCAACGCTCCCAGCTGCAAGCTGTGCTGCGGGCGCCACAGGTGGGCTGTCCACAGACACAGCAGCAGGCTCCGGAGCAGGACTGGCGGAAGGCCCCGCAATGTTGGCTGCAGCAGTGGTGGGGGCGGAGGCCGCGCCGCCGGGCTCTCCGCTCCCACCGGGCTCAGCCGCGGCGGAAGCCCCCGCAACGCCGTCCGCAACAGCGGCATGAGTGGAAGCCGCACCGCCGGCTCCAGCCGCGGCTCCATCAGAGTCCCCCGCCCGCTGCCTGTGCGGACAGGCGAACTGTTAATGGCCCACGTCTCCACATTCAAAACACTTCATCTGTCCTGAGCTTGCATACACCATATAGGAGCCGTCCCCATGTTTGACCCGGAAGGACACTCCCAGAGTTTGAGTGGGCGAGTCTAGAAACATGAACACCTGTCGCCTGAGTGATCTCACATGTTTTAACTTTGTATCCTTGCATCCCAAAGTCACAGTTCTAAACGGGCCCGCAAACTTCCCAAATCTGTGGAGCTCCGTCGCCAACTGCTCGTCAGTGATGAAAGATGGAACACCTGAGACGGTGATACGCGTTGATGGGACAGATAAGGGGGACACCTGTACATACGTTTCCCCGATGACAACACCGCTCGCAATCAGAGCGCGGACATCCTCCTCAGCAGCCAGAAACACAACTACAGCTCTATTCATTTGGGACGCATAGTAGATCGCATCATGGCCCACCTGCTCACCCACAGCCAGAAGGACCTCCTCCACAGTAACACTGCTGTCCGGGGGAACAATCCGCACCCCCTGGCGGATAGATGGAGGTGGCATTCCCAAGGTCGCCATCCTCCACCCAAAAAAACAAAAACTGAATATGCAGGCAGTGATAGAAAATTGAAAAAAAAGTTTTAAAAAATCCACGGAGTTCCCTATTTCTGCTGTTCTCCTTCGGCCGCCAAGGAGAAGGAGAAGGAGAAGGAGAAGGAGAAGGAGAAGGAGAAGGAGAAGAAGAAGAAGAAGAAGAAGAAGAAGAAGAAGAAGAAGAAGAAGAAGAAGAAGAAGAAGAAGAAGAAGAAGAAGAAGAAGAAGAAGAAGAAGAAGAAGAAGAAGAAGAAGAAGAAGAAGAAGAAGAAGAAGAAGAAGAAGAAGAAGAAGAAGAAGAAGAAGAAGAAGAAGAAGAAGAAGAAGAAGAAGAAGAAGAAGAAGAAGAAGAAGAAGAACTCTTTGATCATAGATGCCTGGACCTTGAGCGCTGTAGTTCACTGCTGTGTGACTGCTGTATCGTTTGTAAGTTATTAATAAAAGACAAACTGCCTTCCGCCCTGCTCTTCACTTTACTAATTATGGACATAACAATGTCTATTTTGGCCAGGCTCGTATCTCTTCTAGGACTGCACGGAGGGTGAATGTTTTTATCACTCAGCTGTCTGGACACCACTGCAGTTTGAATCTGGCTGTATATTGTTCTTCCTGAAATCTACGTACGCATCCGTGAATCAAAAACGACCCCGTGTCGGAGGACTTGAGGTCTTGGGAGCTTGTGTGACATAATAAATGAGGAGATCAAACAAATCCAGAACAAACATCAGGACTGCGTCTTGGGTCGAGTGAGGACATGACGACGTAGACTCTGGTGAAAATCTGTCCTCGTGGAAGAGGAGGCACTGGGACAAACACAATTTTAGCACACCACTGTCCTAATTACATCCATCCCTGAGGACATGGAAGAACCAACGTCAGCAGGGGACGACCAACAAGAAGAGGGGGAAGCTGGAAATTTATAAGTAAAAAGTTGCACAATTTTGAGGGAAAAAAAAATCACAAATTTATGAAGAAAAGTTGCAGATTTATGAGAACAAAGTTGCAAATTAATGAGAAAAAACATGAAAATTTACAAGAAAAAAGTTACACATTTATGAGAAGAAAATTGAAAAAATATGAGAAAAAGGCTACAAATTAACAAGAAAAAAACATGAAAATTTACAGGGAAAATGGTTACAATTTTATAAGAAAAATGATTTTTAAAAAATTAGGGGGAAAAGCTTCAAATTTTTGAGGAAAAAAAAGTCTGATTTTTGAGGAAAAAGTTACAAATTTATGAGAAAAAAGTCTGACATCTTTTGAGAAAATAGTTGCAAATCTACAAAACACTGCAAATTTACAGTAAAAACTTACAAGAAAAAAAAATCACTAATTTATGAGTAAAAAGCTGAATAATTTTGAGAAAAAAAAGTTACAAATTTATTAGAAAGTTGCCTATTTATGAGGAAAAAAGTTGCAAACCAATGAGAAAAAAGATGAATATTTACATGAAAAAAGTAAAAAAAAAAAATTATCAGAAAAAGTCAAAAATTTATGGGAAAAAAAAATCAGTTTTTGAGGAAAAAGTTGCTAATTTATGAGAAAAAAGTCTGAAAATTTTGAGGAAATAGTTGTAAATTTATGAGAAAATTTGAAAAAATATGAGAAAAATTAGAAAATTTTTAAGAAAACACTGAAAATTTAAGGAAAAATTGACCGTTTTTTGAGGAAAATGTAGCAAGTTTATGAGAAAAAAGATGAAAATTTACAGGAAAAACTTATGAGAAAAAAACTTGAAAATTTACGAGAAAAAAAATTTAAATTTATGGGAAAACAGTCAACAATTTTTGAGGAAAAAGATGCAAATTTTATGAGAAAAAGTTGCAGATTTAGGAGGAAAAAAGCTGCAAATTAATGAGAAAAAAAATGAAAATTTATAGGGAAAGTTATAAATTTATGAGAAAAAAGTCCGACATCTTTTGAGAAAATAGTTGCAAATCTACAAAACATTGCAAATTTACAGGAAAAACTTACAAGAAAAAAATTCACTAATTTATGAGTAAAAAGTTGAACGATTTTGAGAAAAAAATTACAAATTTATTAGAAAGTTGCCGATTTATGAGGAAAAAAGTTGCAAATGAATGAGAAAAAAGATATTTACATGAAAAAGTTAAAAAAAATATCAGAAAAAGTCGAAAATTTATGGGAAAAAAATCAGTTTTTTGAGGAAAAAGTTGCTAATTTATGAGGAAAAAAAAGTCTGAAAATTTTGAGAAAATAGTTGAAAAATGTGAGAGAAAAAGGTTGAAAATTTAAGGGAAAAAAGTTGCAAATTTATGAGAAAAAAAGATGAAAATTTACAGGAAAAAATGAAAATTTATGAGAAATTTTGAAAAAAATATGAGAAAAATTAGAAAAATTTTAAGAAAACACTGAACATTTAAGGAAAACTTGACAGTTTTTTGAGGAAAATGTAACAAGTTTATGAGAAAAAAGATGAAAATTTACAGGAAAAAAAATGAGAAAAAACTGAAAATTTACGAGAAAAAACAAATTTAAATTTATGGGAAAACAGTCACCAATTTTTGAGGAAAAAGATGCAAATTTTATGAGAAAAAGTTGCAGATTTAGGAGAAAAAAGCTGCAAATTAATGAGAAAAAAATTGAAAATTTATAGGGAAAGTTATAAATTTTTGAGAAAAAAGTCTGACATCTTTTGAGAAAATAGTTGCAAATCTACAAAACATTGCAAATTTACAGTAAAAACTTACAAGAAAAAAAATTCACTAATTTATGAGTAAAAAGTTGAACAATTTTGAGAAAAAAGTTACAAATTTATTAGAAAGTTGCCGATTTATGAGGAAAAAAGTTGCAAACGAATGAGAAAAAAGATGAATATTTACATGAAAAAAGTAAAAAAAAAAATATTAGAAAAAGTCGAAAATTTATGGGGAAAAAATCAGTTTTTTGAGGAAAAAGTTGCTAATTTATGAGAAAAAAAAAGTCTGAAAATTTTGAGAAAATAGTTGAAAAATGTGAGAGAAAAAGGTTGAAAATTTATGGGAAAAAAGTTGCAAATTTATGAGAAAAAAAGATGAAAATTTACAGGAAAAAATGTAAATTTATGAGACATTTTGAAAAAAATATGAGAAAAATTAGAAAATTTTTAAGAAAACACTGAACATTTAAGGAAAACTTGACAGTTTTTTGAGGAAAATGTAACAAGTTTATGAGAAAAAAGATGAAAATTTACAGGAAAAAAATTATGAGAAAAAACTGAAAATTTACGAGAAAAAAAATCAAATTTATGGGAAAACAGTCACCAATTTTTGAGGAAAAAGATGCAAATTTTATGAGAAAAAAGTTGCAGATTTAGGAGAAAAAAGTTGCAAATTAATGAGAAAAAAATGAAAATTTATAGGGAAAGTTACAAATTTATGAGAAAAGAGTCTGAAAATTTTGAGAAAATAGTTGCAAAGGTACAGAAAAAAAACACTGCAAAATTACAGGAAAAATTTAGCTAATTTATGAGTAAAAAGTTGCACAGTTTTGAGGAAAAAAGTCACAAATTTATGAAAAAAAGTAAAATTTTTGAGAAAACCATTTTAAATTTCTGTGCATTTCTGCTTAGCATTGTTCGCTCAAGGTCATATTATTCATTTATGAAGCACGATAGCCTACAGAAAGGCAACGTCCCCCATGTCCCCCCACTGATTTACACCCATGAATGTAATCTGAAAACTGCCAAATATTGACCTGGAGTCCATAAGTGGGCGACAGCCAATCAACATGTGGAAGCAGCACTAACACAGCCACAGCTGTGTAATCCCTCACTGAAACATTTTCATGCAAATATGCAAGATTTCATTTGACATCACGTCGACACACTCTCACAGGTCCGACGCTGACACACAGCTCCAACCACACAGCAACAACCTGCTCATTAAAGAAGGAAGACACACGGTTTGATGTATAATGCATGACATGTTGTGGATAATGAGCTGCGTGACAGAGAAAGAAATCAGCTCCAACCCAACAAACAGGTCGTGTCTTTATATGTGCGCTCGTCATGCGAGATCAGCTTCGCCGTCGTGACGAGAACAAGATGTGATGACAACCGTGACGGCGCTCGCCGAAACTCTGGGACCTTCACGTCAACAACAAAGCGGCCACGGTTGTAATTTTGGTCACAGGTAGTTGAAGGAATTATGGAGGGAGGAGAGACCCCACACCTCCTGTCTGAAAATATTTGCAGCGTACGGAACGGTGGAAAAACAACAGACGAGCGCCTGTGTTGGCTTTGAGTGAGATGAGCCAACTTTGCTCTGAACGGCCATATTTTACTTTGGGACTGCCATTTTCTTTCTTGTAAATTTGTGATTTTTTTCCCCTCATATATTTATAATCTTTTACTTGCAAATGTTCACAATTTTCCTATCCACCTTATTCCTAGGCCCCATGATGCCTTGCGTGAATTATGGTAGCAACTTCCGGTATTAGTTTAGAACGTGTGGTTGTCACTCAAACGGGACACTTTTCCTTGTTCAAAAACAATCACTTTGGCATCAGAAATACAGGAACACGGCCTCTTGCATCTCAGACAGTAACATAGTCATACCACTTCCCACGACTATCGAGGGATGGGAAGATGACCTTAAAAAGTAGCCTCGTAGACAGTAGCTCCGTTAGTTAGCGCCGCTGCTAAGATGCTAACGCTGTAAACAAATGACCCGCGCTGGCAAAATGAGTCACTTTGAGGACATTTTCAAAACTGATGTAACGTTATTTCCATATTCTGTATTGAAAGACCTTCAAAATGATATTTAATTTGACGGAAGTGTGCGAAAACTGACCCCAAAAAAGATGATTTGTTTATATTTTAGCTAGGTTGAAAACTCACGTTCGATTGGTCGGGAGTTACGTCTTCCACAAAAGCATAGGTATTTTTAAAAAGTACGATTTCTAAGCTTTCCAGTGATACCAGACACTCAAGGGTTTTCCCGGGACTTTGCCGCTACCAAACAAAGAAAGAGTCATGATTTATGACTTCTCGTTGCCTGTACTCGGTGCGCATTCAGACCAGCACATCTCCATCGCAATAAAGTCGGCTGCATTTTGTTAAAATATGTTGGACATAATCAAATTTACTTTAGAGCAGACGTACGCCACAACACCGTGCTTGGATGTAGTCTGTCACCGTGTGGTGAGAAGCCTCCATTTATCCAGTCTGTTGGCACAACCACGAACACCAGCAAATGCCAGAACTACGTCAAAACATTCAAAAAATACAAAAACTGGAAGAGCTGAAATTAGCTGCCACTTGAGTGCAAAACACGTATGTGGACAATACATTAAAATGAATTTGAAAAACTTTTAAAAACGCTATTTTAAATGCCCCTGCTACTCCACTCTTACTGACTGATTTAACACTAGGTCAGCCGAAACCGGAAGCTCCGCCCATAATCGTTCCTTCAGCACCACCCCCAGGAATAAGGTGGATAAATCTGTGAGGTTTTGAAGCACATGTGCTAAGTAAAAAGTGCTTTTTTTGCTCATGTTCCACATGTCAAAACAGCTCAGAAAAGTGTTTTTTTCCTCTTCCACTTGTCCTGTCAAGCAGCTACGTAGGCAGAACAGAAATCTGCTTGTGCCAAACAACCAAAAAGTGTAATGCCTGTGACATGATTTGGTCAAAATACCTCAGAGTTTAATTACTGCAGTACCATTTTACACATGAGGAAGGAGCTCTCCTCAAACAGGCTGCTTTTATAGCATATTGCTTTAACTGTTAATGAGCTCCAGTTCATCTCGCCCTTCTCCTCTTTTCCAGAATTTTCTATTTCTTCTCATAAATTTGCAAATTTCTTTTCTTATAAATTGGCAATTTTTCTCATAAATTCACAACTTTTTCCTCAAAAATTTTTAACTTTCTCATAAATTTGCAACTATTTTCTCATAAATTTGTGACCTTTTCCTCAGAAATTTGACTTTTTTTCCTCAGAAATTTGCAAATTTCTTTTCTTATAAATTTGCATTTTTTTCATGTAAATTTTCAACATTTTTCTCATAAATTTACTTTTTCTCAAAAATTTGACATTCTTCTCATAAATTTGCAGCCTTTTCCTCATAAATCTGTGACTTTTTCCTGCAAATTTTCAACTTTTTTTCTCAAAAATTTGCAACTTTTTTCCATAAATCTGACTTTTTAATTAGAAATTTGTGACTTTTTTTTCTCATAAATTTGCAAATTCCTCTTACAAATCTGCATTTTTTAATAGATTTACTTTTTTCTCAAAAATGTGACATTTTTTCCTCATAAATTTGCAACTTTTTCTCATAAATTTGCAACTTTTTTCTCAAAGTTGTCACTTTTTCCTGACAAGTTTCAACACTTTTTCTCATGAATTTCAAAGATTCAAGAATCAAAGATTTTATTTGTCAATACTTCTATACGTACAGGACATACAGGAGAATTGAAATCCCGTTTCTCTCTCTTCATTGGTGTGTGCAATATATAAAAAAAAAAAGGAATAAGGCTGGGAAAACAACAACAGCAGTCTATGTGCAGTAATTCTACCCGTAGTGTAAATAACGGTAAAAGATAAAACCCAGACATCCCCTAGTGCAAATAAAGATAAACAATAAAACCCAGCAATCCTATATACAGAAAAGATAGAGCAGTAATACAGATTGGACTTCACATGATCAATAATGCAATCACAGACAGCAGCAGGTATGGCATTTGTACAAATGAATTTGCAATCTTTTTCTCATAAATTTGTGACTTTTTCCTGTTAATTGCAAATTTTTTCTCATAAATTTGCAAATTTCTTTTCTTATAAATTTGCATTTTTTTCATGTAAATTTTCAACATTTTTCTCATAAATTTACTTTTTCTCAAAAATTTGACATTCTTCTCATAAATTTGCAGCCTTTTCCTCATAAATCTGTGACTTTTTCCTGCAAATTTTCAACTTTTTTTCTCAAAAATTTGCAACTTTTTTCCATAAATCTGACTTTTTAATTAGAAATTTGTGACTTTTTTTTCTCATAAATTTGCAAATTCCTCTTACAAATCTGCATTTTTTAATAGATTTACTTTTTTCTCAAAAATGTGACATTTTTTCCTCATAAATTTGCAACTTTTTCTCATAAATTTGCAACTTTTTTCTCATAAAGTTGTCACTTTTTCCTGACAAGTTTCAACACTTTTTCTCATGAATTTCAAAGATTCAAGAATCAAAGATTTTATTTGTCAATACTTCTATACGTACAGGACATACAGGAGAATTGAAATCCCGTTTCTCTCTCTTCCTTGGTGTGTGCAATATAAAAAAAAAAAGGAATAAGGCTGGGAAAACAACAACAGCAGTCTATGTGCAGTAATTCTACCCGTAGTGTAAATAACGGTAAAAGATAAAACCCAGACATCCCATAGTGCAAATAAAGATAAACAATAAAACCCAGCAATCCTATATACAGAAAAGATAGAGCAGTAATACAGATTGGACTTCACATGATCAATAATGCAATCACAGACAGCAGCAGGTATGGCATTTGTACAAATGAATTTGCAATCTTTTTCTCATAAATTTGTGACTTTTTCCTGTTAATTGCAAATTTTTTCTCATAAATTTGCAAATTTCTTTTCTTATAAATTTGCAACCTTCTTTTCTGTAAAGTTTCAGTGTTTTGGCTCATAAATTTTCAACTTTTTTTCCTCATAATTTCATGACTTTTTCCTGTAAATTTTCCAACTTTTTTTCTCATAAATTTGAAACTTTTTTCTCATAAATTTGTGAATTTTTCCTCAAAAATTTTCTGACTTTTGTCTCAAATTTCTTTTCTTATAATGTTATTCCGGTAAATTTTCAACATTTTTCTTGTAGATTTATAACTTTTTCTCAAAAAGTAACTTTTTCTCATAAATTTGCAACTTTTTTCCTCATAAATTTGTGACTTTTTGTCCTTTAAATTTTAAACTTTTTTTTTCTTGTACATTTGCAACACTCATCTGGATGCCAGTTAAATTGCCATTCTGTGTAATTAAATTGTAATTTGCAACTTTTTAAAAATTTGAAGTTAGCATTTTTTAATCATATTTTTCACCTTTATTGTTGAAAATTTTTTCCTAATTTGCATTTATACATTTGTCACATCTGCTAAATTGGTGAATACCCCCCTTGTTAAACAATAACAAATTGCCTACTGGCGGGGGAGGGGGGGATGAAAGCCATGTTTTTAGACTTACGTAAAGCCTTTGATACGGTTTATCATTCAGTCATTCTTTCTAAACTATCAGGATATAAACTGTCCACGAATACCCTTAGCTGGTTAAAATCTTATCTATCTGGTCATTCTCAGTGTGTGCGCATAAACAATGCTGTATCCCAATCAAAGGTATGCACCATGGGAGTACCACAAGGTTCAGTTTTAGGCCCACTGCTATTTACTTTGTATATTAATGATTTGCCATCAGTATGTGAAAATGACATAAAAATTCAGATGTATGCAAATGACACAGTCATCTACACACATTAAATTAATTAATTAAATTAAATTAATTAAATCACCATTTATTGTCATTCAATCCATACAGCTAATCATGTACAGTAGAATGAAATTGTGTTTCTCTTATCTACAGTGTTAATCACACATACACACCCATATATAGAATCAGAGGGGTCGCTGCCATGCAAGGCGCCGCCACAGATTTCCCTCCTCCATTCCATTATTGCTGAGCACCAAGCTGGACGGCAGGAAGTTCCGCTTTTATATGGTCTCCGGCATGACCCGGCCGGGATTTGAACCCCTGCCTCCCGGGTGTGGGGCAGATGCTCTACCAACTGAGCCACCGCTCCGGTGATGGCTCAATTCCTCCACATAGGAAGGATGCCAAACAAGTGGCTGACAAATTAATGATAGCAATGGAGAAAGTGTCAAAATGGTTTAATCAATATGGACTTCCGGTGGTGCCATGACGCTGACAGCTGCATGAATTTGAAGCTCTACTTTGAACTACCTTTTAACCCCCTTTGATCCAGGAGATTTATTCTAAAAAAAAGGTTCTACTAGTACATAATGCCGGGGGGAGAAGAAAAGGGTCTTGGTAAGACCCCAAGAAGCAAAAGAAAGGAGGCCAATACAGAAGATAAAGGCTGTGATAATGAGACTATGCTAGCTGAGATGGTTACGCTAGCTACCATCTGCGTGACTATTAATGAAGCCATGGCCAAAGCGATGAATGCAAAGCAATATTACTAAACAGCTGGCAGATTTTCAGAGCAACTTTCAAGAAGATATTAAAAAACAGCTCGCTGATTATTTGTCTACATGTTATTTTTTATACTACAAAAAAAAAAAAACCACTTATGGGAAGATTAATCGAGGACATTTTCTTGTGCATTACTTCTTATTAACCTTTCTTTTTATTCTATTTGAATGATGGCAAATTCTAAGCTTTTACTAATGTTTATTCCCTTGTAATAAAGTACTGCTCTCAATGTAAACAATCTGACCAAGATCACCAATAAAAACATAACTGAAAAAAAAAACAAAAAACAGCTCGCTGAAATGAGAACGGACATCAACCAAAAAATGGAGGAAAGTGCGGAGCAAACAGAAGCCATGACACAGAGGCTGGGAGAGGTAGAGCAACGCATTGGAGAGGTGGAAACTTGTGGAGAGGAGGTGAAAGACACTTTAACTAAGATGCACAAAACTCAGCTTGAACTGAGAGCAAAATTCACTGAGCTGGAGGGATACTCCCGCCGCAACAATATCTGGATTTACGGTATTAAAGAAGGAGTCAAAGGGACCTCAATGGCCTGCTTTGTGGAGAACTTAATAAAAAATGAACTGGGGGAGACCACTGGACTAACTGATCTGGGTATTGAACGTGCACATAGAGCACTTGGCCCTAAACCCACTGACTCTGCTCCCCCGAGATCGACAGTTGTGAAATACTGCAAGTATACAGTTAAAGAAAAAAATATTAGCGCTGCCTGGAAGAAAACTATTACTGTGGAGGGGAAACAGATTGTTTTCGATCATGACTACCACGGGGTGATGGAAAAAAGGAGAGAATACCTGCCAATTAAGAAAATGCTGAAAGAAAGATTCCATACACTGATGGCAAAGATGCGCGTCTTCTTCAACTCAGGGACAGTCACATATGATAACGCAGACCAAGCCACAGAGGATTTACGGGCAAAAGGCTTCCCGATACCATCGAAGCCCAAAGGCGGACCCAGCAAAGTATTGCGGCTGAGCTCACATTGGGAAAAGGTGAAGGACAACTGGCACAGAGTCAGCGGGGAATATCAACAAAGGATTTGGGAAAAACTCCACGGGTTCCACAGACCTACGGGGACAGATATCGAAGAGTACTAACCCATCTTACCACACTATGAAAATATTCCTAGGTCCCTGATTTGGTTGGTATAACAACTGGAATCAGGTTAGTAATGACAGACTAAATTTCCCGAAGACATTTGAGCACCTCTTTATGTATACATATGTATGTACTGTGTGTGTGTGTGTGTGTGTGTGTGTGTATCCCTCTCCACCCTAAATGTGAACATGGCTTTCTGCATTTTGCTAGCTTATAATAGTCTTCTTGCTTTTACTTAGCCCTACATAATCTAAGAACAAGGTAGCCAATGTTTGAGTTGAAATGTCATCCACCCACACATTGATCCTGAGGGGGCCCCACCATCTACTGGCTGGAATTTCCCCCTACGCAAGAGGCCTAAGGACCACCTCTTTGATGGAAGCCCACTCAATGTTTAACTGTTATTCTCAGTGTTTTAGCTTTTCCAAGTTTATTGTTCATACTTTTTGTTACTTGTTCATGGGGATCACAAATGTTCATCTTATTGTAAGCAGACTTATAAATGCATAATAAGGAATTCAAGGTCCTCACCCTTAATGTTAATGGCCTGACTAGCCCAATCAAGAGGAGTAAGATGATAACTAAAGCAAAAAAGGAAAAAACTCAAATTATATTTTGGCAAGAAACCCACTTAACAAGCCAAGAGCATGAAAAGTTAAAGAAAATGGGGCTTAGACATACTTATTTCTCATCCTTTAAAACAGGACACAAAGGAGGCGTGGCTATTTTGATACCAAATTCTGTACACTTTGAGATTCTGTCTGAAATTAAAGATAAGGACGGTAGGTTCATTTTGGTGAAAGGCAAACTGGATAACAAAGAGGTGATCCTGCTGAATGTGTACGCCCCCCTGGGTAGCCATAAGGCATTCTATTAAAAAACATTGAATTAATTGTATTTCAAACTGATGGAATCATGATATGCGCAGGCGACTTTAACATAATCCTGAACCCAAAGCTTGATACAACTAACCAAAAAAGGAAAACTACTAACACCGAAAAGTGGTTCAAAAGAAGAATTAAAGATTTAGGCCTGACAGATGTTTGGAGAGATGTTCATAACCAGGACAGACAATATACATTTTACTCAAATAGACATAATGCTTATTCAAGGATAGATTACTTATTTGTCTATAACTCTGAAAGACATCGGCTGAAGGAATGTGAAATACACCAGAGAGATCTTTCGGACCACTCCACTATCCACCTAAAACTACATCTAGATAGCAGGCATAAGATGACTGTGGAGACTGAACATTAGCATGCTAGATATTCCTGGATTTAGAGAAAAAATAAAGAATGAGCTAATAACATACTTAAAGGACAATGATAATGGGAATACAAACCCAGTGATCATGCGGGATGCAGCTAAGGCTGTCCTGAGAGGAAAAATTATATCAGAAAAGCCATTCTTAAAAGAAATAAAAACCCAAAAACTTCAAGAACTGCAAAAACAACTTTCAGCCCTCAAACGACAACATATAACAAGTAAAGATCCACAACTTCAGCAAATGCGACCACTTAAACAAGAAATCGACAAGATTTACTGTGATGAGGTGGAGAAAAATCTCAGGTTTACAAAACAGACATACTACGAGGGAGGTTCTAAAGCCTCCAAGGTATTAGCTTGGAGACTGAAACAACAACAATTAAAAAATACGGTATATAAAATTAAAGATCCTGTCTCTAAAGAGAATACATATGAATTCTAGATTCTAGAATACAACAAGCGTTTGAAAAATTTTATCAAGCTTTGTACACACAACCTGCACCATTTGACATCTGTAAAGCTGAAGAGTTCTTAAGCCAGTTGAACCTACCCTGTCTCGGGGAACAACATAATGACAAATTAATAAGAGATATCAGTTGATGAAATTAATAGGGCTATTTCCTCCTTGAAATCCTCTAAATCTCCAGGGACAGATGGATTTCCAGGAGAATGGTATAAAGCATTTAAGAATCTGTTGTTGCCAATATTGCAAAAAAGCTTTAACTATACACTGCAGAATGGGGTTCTCCCCCCATCCTGGAGGGAGGCATTCATCTCAGTAATTCCAAAAGAGGGCAAAGACACTAGAGATTGTGGGGCATACGGACCAATTAGTGTATTAAACCAGGATTATAAAATATTTGCTACTATTTTAGCAAAAAGAATGGAAGAAATTTTGCCCATTTTGATTGATGAGGACCATTCGGGGCTCATTCAAGGTAGACAGACTCAAGACAAGTAAGGAGGACCCTCCACATCATTGAGCATATAAATGAGGAAGAAATGTAGGCCATTTTACTGAGTATGGATGCAGAAAAAGCATTTGACTTGGTGGGTTGGCAGTTTCTTTATAAAGTCATGGAGAAATTTGGTTTCCACTAAAAGTTTATTCAGAGCATTAGAACATTATATGCATCCCCGACAGCTAGAATTAAGGTGAACAGGAGTTTGTCCGGGACCATACATTTGCAACGTGGCTGCCGCCAGGGCTGCCCACTCAGCCCAGGGCTTTTTAATTTATTTATTGAACCACTTGCTCAAGTAATAAGACAACGTCAAAGCCTGGATGGAATTACAATAAGGGGTACTGAGCACAAAATAGGTCTTTATGCAGACGATGTTTTGATCAGCCCTAAAGACCCAGAATCTGGGGTTCCTAGATTAATGAACCTGCTGCAGATGTATGGATCCCTGCCAGGCTATACCCTTAACACTGAAAAAACACAAGCCTTGGTGTTTAATTTCACTCCATCTCTAGATCTCAGAAACAAGTATACATTCAATTGGGATTTTGCCTCTATTAGATATTTGGGTGTGAATCTAACAAAGGACATCTCTCAGCTGTAATCACAAAATTATTTGCAGATTAATACACAGATAAAAGAGAACCTTAACAGATGGACTCTTCTCCCGCTAGATCTTGGTAACAGAATTATGGTGATAAAAACTAATATCTTGCCCAGATTGCTCTTCTTGTTTCAGTCTCTGCCTGTTTATCTCCTGGATAGCCAATTTAGAGAATGGGACAAGGTCATATCCAGATTCATTTGGAATGGCAAAGCCCCGAGAGTGAGGTATAAAACCTTACAACTACCAAAACAAAAAGGGGGGATGGGTTTATCAAGCCTCAAAGATTATTATTTAGCATCACAGATAAAACCACTGATACTCTGGTGCAATCAGAAACATGTGGCAAAATGGAAAGTCATGGATTCGTCTTCATCAGACAGACCTCTACAGAGTCTACTGGGAAACCCTCGGGTAGCTAAACAATGTAAAATCCAGAGCCAGTGGGTTAGGTTTTCCACAGATATATGGTCCAGCCTGGTGAAACAACAAAATACCCAAAAAGAAATGTGTATTTTAAATTGGCCAATCCATGATCCAAATTTTAAGCTGGCTGAAAGTGATAAAAGATTCATACAATGGGGAGACGAGGAGTTACTGCCCTGTGCCTGCTGGTTGATAACTATCAGCTAATGGACTTTAAAACTGTGCCAGGAAAATATGGCCTTACTCACCACAATTTTTACAGGTATCTCCAACTAAGACATTATTTTGACAATAATGTGAAGGGGTTAATAACAGATATATCAAATATCACACAAATGTTCATCCGAGCATATAATTCAAAAATGTATAGTAAAATTAAATTAAATTTTAATTTAATTTAATTTAATTTAATTTTAATTTAAAATTAAATTTTTTAAATTAAAATTAAATTAAATTAAAATTTCCATCTTGCCTTGAGAGAGAGCAGTCGCATTTTTCTTCCCTCCTCCCCTGCCTTCCTGATCTATTCCCAGCTTTTGCAATGTTGCGTTTTTGTCTGTGTTTAGTCGCTCTTCTTCTGCTGAATCTTAATCTAAACGGAAATTATGGATTTGGAAGCGGCTTAAATGTGCTATTGTCACTATTTTTCAACAAGAATTGGGCCAAGGGGGAGCCCAAGAATTGGAACCTACGAGGAGACTCATGGACATTGGAATTCATGTGTCTATGGAAACATTATTGGTTATGATCTCAGGACTTCTATTTTTGGCTGTGGAGTTCCCTGATGCATCAGAAATTGAAGGAAAGTGAGAGAGCTGATCAAGCGGACCCGGCAAGCTCCTTCATCAAATTCGACTAGTTGGGGAGGGCACGAGTAGCGGCAAATGGTGAACTGAATGACAGTGATTCAGTGAAGGAATACATCTGAAGCCCTGTGCTCTCTATGGAAAAACAGTTTAAGCCTGCATATATAATGGAAGCACAGAACTACATGGATGAGGACAAATTCTATTCTCTGAGTGCACTGTGCTGATTTGATTTGATTTGATTTGACCTTGTTTGCCCCGTGTTTACATTCCTCCTGACTGAGATAAGTGGAAGGATCGGCTCATGTCTACCCAAACAATCAACAATCAGTTGTTTGTTGTCAGCGGATTGGACCCTCTAGGACAATGCCCATGTGCCTTCTGCAAGCAAGAGAGAGAGAGAGATAGACTCTGGACTCTGGACTTGTTTATAAGTCACATGATTATAACATCTATCCACTGCTAGGAGGCGCCCTCTGCTGCTCACTAACAACTGTTACATTTACACTACACAATGCATACAACACTACATGCATACGATATACACACACTGCTCTCCTTCTGCGTGTGATTTGTCTACTAAATGTCTGCTAAATATGCATTGAGGGTTTTTTTGCCTGCAATCAAAATTTCGCTTACTCATTAAGCGTCAATTTGATAAAACATGTTTTTTTCTCTCGCCTATTGTGTCATATCCTTTCTTTTCTTTTTTTTCCTTTCTTCTTTATGACTGGCGCCTAGCGGCTGCCCCGGCCTTGGATGCGCTCTGCAGAGCGTGCCCAAATGCCAAGTCACGTTTCGTTACCTTGTATTCATACATGTGTAATGACAATAAAGTTGAATCTCATCTCATCATCTCAAAATAATTGGAGAGTTATACAGACACATAATTGAAATCAGAGGCCATACAACAAATTACGTAAAGGTAAAATGGGAAAAAGAAGTGAGAATTGTAATTACCTCAGAGGACTGGGAAAATATAATTAATACACAAATTACAACTACAGCTTCAAATATATGGAGAGACTATTCATGGAAAAACTGTGTTCGATTCTTCATAACTCCAAAACAAAAATCTAAACAGACCGGTGCACAGCCCAGGTGTTGGAGAGGGTGTGACCATGGCATGGCAGACCACTCACACATATTCTGGAGTTGCCCCACTCTTAAACCCTTCTGGGAGGGAGTCCACAGCATAGTTAGGGAGGTTCTTTGCTACAACACTCAATTTACATGTTTATCCTTTTATCTGGGGAAAATAGATGTAAACCTTTGTTTATGATAGTTATCTCTTAAAAATCGTTATGGTAGCAAGCAAAAAGGCCATAACAAGGCGATGGCTTTGTAAAGAACCCCCCTCTATTGAGCAATGGGCAGCCATAATTAAAGACATCCAGTGTATGGAGCGATTGACCTTCAGGTTGAGACTGGAAAAAGAAAAATGTGAGACACTCTGGGAAAAATGGAATATATACTCAATGTTAAGGGGATGACCTCACCATTAGGGCATCATTCTTTTCCTCCATTTTTATTTCCTTACCTCTTTATGCATACGTTACATTTTTAACTTTAAACCTGACAAGTTGTATCTCTGCGTTAGTAGTTGCTATTGTTCCAGCTGCTTTTGTGTGGAACCCAGATCTGCACACCATTTTGTCAACCTGTTTTGCAGCAGTGTCATGTTGTTCTTACTGAAAAAATAAAGTTAAAAAAATGGATTAATCAGTCATGCCTCACTCTGAACATAGGGAAAACAGCTACCATATATTTTACCAACAAACAAAATCATACGCACTATCCGAGTATAACGGTAAATGCAGCAATTATATAAACTGTAACAGAGTTTAAGTATTTGGGCATCACATTAGATCCCATGTTCAGCTTTAAAAAGCACATAAAACGGATAAGCCGCACTCTGAAATATAACTTTGCAAACTTTCGATGCATCAGAAACTCACTCTAAAAGAATCAAACACCTTTCTGAATGCCATGATTTTGACACATTTCTCTTACTGCATCTCATGCTGGTCGCAAGCCAGCAGTACGACTCTGAAACCCTTGGAATCCCTGTACAAACAATCCATCAAATTTCTAGATGAGAAGACATGACAGTATCACCATTGTGGTACTTGCCAAACACAAGATGTTAAGCTTTGAAAACATGATCAAGTATGCAAATATAAGGTTGGGTTTTTTTAAATTATCCATGGTTCTGCACCCCCACCTCTTCAGACTTTTCTGTACCTGACTTCTGAACAAAATACCAGAATAACAAGGACTTCCTCTAGGTGGCATTGTTGCATCCCCCCTACATAAAACAGCTTTTGGACAGTCTTCTCATACTATAACGGAATGGAACAAGCTCCAGAACAAATTACAGAGACTTTTCCACAGAGACTAAAAAATGGATTTTAAGTAATCAAAAACGCCAGCATTGACTCTCCCCCTCAAATGGGATTTGAACTTGTACTCTTAAATTGTTTTTATGTGTGCTATTTCTCTTATCTTTTTACCTTTTAAACTTACTCCCTTCTTGTTTCAGGGACAACAGATTCTGAAATCCGATCTGAATTGCTTTCTATATGTGCTGTTTTTCTTTTAATATCTTCCTGCCTGCCTCAGGGACTACAGATGAAAATTAGTGAGAACACTATAATTTGGTATAGAGCATCTTAACCCTGTGTTTAATGTTTTTTTTTTCCTGTACATGGTACCTGACAAATAAACCAATAAACTAAACTAAACTGGATAAAATATATAGAAAACAGACATAGTCCTGCTGGGTGCAACCTCAGTGTCAGTCAGAAAATCCCAGTTGCGGCCACTCAGGCCAGCTAGCATTAGCAGCTAAGCCTACCTGTGTATTGCAGCCAAAATATAACTGGATAATGTGTAAATAACATGTAATTGACAGTAGATTAATAAACAAGCTGGTCTAGTACGGTAACGACAATTTACCAAAAAACAAACCAAAAAAAAGACTAGTCAAACCCCAATTTTGATGTCTCACCTGCATTGATGCTCCCTCCACCCTCGCCACGTAGACGACTCGATCCAGTACGGTGACAGTGACGGGAACGGCCACAAAGAATCCACTGACGAAAGCTCGCAGGTAGCGCCGCCCCGCCTTCACCTGCTGAGCCATCAGCAAAACTGACGGCAGAAAGGAGAGACAGAGGGGAAACTGTGTCATGAAAGGAAAAATCAGACAAGTGAGGTAAAACGTTATTGATCTTTTTGAATGTAAAGCCTTTATCATCATTGATCAGAGCATCTTATAATACAGTTTAGAGCACACAATTAGGCTTATAGGAAACAACTGCAGTGGTCAAATCTTATTTGTCTGAAATGTTCCAGTTTGTTCATGTTAATGACGAGCCTTCATCACACTCAAAACTCAGCTGTGGCGTTCCACAGGACTCTGTGTTAGGTCCACTATTTTTCAGTTTGGAGGAGAACGTGTTACCTTTGGGTAGGAACGCATATTCATTTTTATTTTAAATTTGCAACTTTTTACTCAAATTTGTGGCTTTTTGTAAATTTATAATGTTTTTCCTTGCAAATCTGCTGCTTTTTCTCAACTGAAAAAAGTTGAAAATTTATGAGGAAAAAAGTTGCAGATATATGAGAAAAAAAGCTGCAAATTAACAATAAAAAAGATGAACATTTACAGGGAAAAAGTTACAAATTTATGAGAAAAGTTGGAAAAAAATGAAAACAGTAGAAAATTTATGAGACAAAAGTGACAACTTTTCAAGAAAAAATTTGCAAAATTATGAGAAAAAGTTGCAAATTTATGAGAAAAAAAGATGAAAATTTACAGGGAAAAGGTTACAAATTTAGGAGAAAAAAGTTGAAAAATTATAAGAAAAAAGTTAAAGAATTATGAGAAAAAAGTCACAAATTTTTGAGGGAAAAGTTGCAAATTTATGAGATAAAAGTTCTAGCTTTATGAGAAAAAAGATGCAAATTACCAAGAAAAAAGATGAAAATTTACAGGGAAAAAGTTACAAATCTATGAGAAAAAAAGCTGAAAATTTACGAGAAAAGAGTCAAAGTTTTGAGGAAAAAGCTGCAAACTTATGAGAAAAATGTTGCAGATTTATGAGAAAAAAGTTGCAAATTAACGAGAAAAAAAGATGAAAATTCACAGGGAAAAAAGTCACAAATTTGTGTGAATTTATGGGTCTTTGTGTAGAACAGGTTGCTGATCCCTGACCTAGACAATGACCCAGGTTTATTATTATTGAAAATTTATTTGACGTTTATTTTACATTTTTTTGTTGGGGAGGGAGAGGGCTTGAACTCCTCCCCCATTACAGCTAGGGGCCCCCAAAACACTATCTTGCATAGGGTGAACAAAATCCTTGAAAGAGGCCTCGTCCTGTGAATGTTTATGATTTAAATCTAAAGAACAGCAGCTGGATTCCAGCAGCACGTGGGACATCTGCACACACGAACGCGTCCTCTTCCTGACAGGAAGAGGTGGTGGCTCTGAAAACGCTTCACAGAGAGCCCGTTCTCCCCAGACGCACTTTTTCCATCCACTTTGCTTTTCACGGCGTGCTCCAGGAAGCCCAGACAGGTGTGAAATGACTGAGCAGCCGGCGGAGGCGGCGGCCACGCACCGTTGCCTCTGGCTAACAGCTAACGGCCTCATCTCCACGTCGGCCGTCTTCACTGTGAAGATCTCAGCCGTTACCGCCGCATCACGGGGCCTGAGATGAAACATCACCGAGAGCAAACTGCACCGCCGCCGTGGACTGAGGGCTGATTTGGGGATTAAAAGTTATAAAAACGTGTTCTACATGACCGCGAATTGTCCCACATTGATAATCACGTGTGATGAGACTCACAATTCAGTTCAGGTCACGTGACAGTCGGATGACAGAGTCTAGTTCTGTTTTTTTAATCTATGCAATAATCTTTCCCCAAATTCCTCCATCTGTGTGTAGCCTCAGCTTGTACTCGAGTAAAATTACAATTTACATTTGGCAGAATGAGCAGAATCCAGTACAGCTTCTCTGGGTTAAATTTCCCCACATCATCAACAAGTAACCCGGTCTTCAGTTACAACCATCACCGTCCCATTGGCTGCGATATCGATTCGCTCCCCGCTCAGAGCTTCTGAGTCCAAGGCGTTAGCTTTAGAGCTAGCAGCGCGACTATGGCATTAACTTCATGAGTGTGGTTTTTTTAAGGTGATTTTCTTTAAATTCCATTCGCCCCACAAGACATCCCCCTTCCCACCTGAGTCACTAATCTAAACTCAATGTCTGGCCACTTTTTCATGTAAATTTGCAACTTTTTTCCCCATTAATTTCCAACTTTTTTCTTGTTAATTTTCAACTTTTTTTTTCCATTAATTTGTGACTTTCTCATTCATCTGCAACTTTTTCATAGAAATTTGCAACTTTTTTCATGTAATTTTGCAACTTTTTTCTCATTAATTTGTAACTTATTTAATTAATCTGCAGCTTTTTTCATGCAATTTTGCAACTTTTTTCATGCAATATCTCTCATAAAAATTTGCAACTTTTTTTCTCATTAATTTAAAACTTGGTGGGCAGTGGTGGCCTAATGGTTAGGGATGTGGACTGGTGAGCGGAGGGTCGCGGGTTTGATCCCTGGACCGGCAGGATTAGATCTGGATGGGACAGATGACATAACAGAGTTTGCTCCACCCTCCTAAACCCCACTGTGGTGCTCTTGAGCAAGGCCCTTAACCCCAACTGCTCCAGCGGAGCTGCTCAGTGGCCACAGGTCAGCCTGTGGTTGTACTAGGCAGCTTCCAGGTGTGAATGTGTGAGTGTGAACAGGGCATCCTTGAAAAAGAGAGGTTCTTTCTCAATGGAACTACCCTGTATGAATAAAGGTTAAATTCAAAAAACAAAATAAATAAATAAATAAACTTATTTCATGTAAGTTTGCATCTTTTTTCCTCATTAATTCACAACAATTTGGGACATTTTTCTTGGAAATTTGCAACTTTTTCTTATAAAGCTGAGATGTCTTTCTCAAATTTCTGAGCATTCACATGGACGCTGGTTAAATTTTATTTTATTTTAATAATATATTTTTTTATGTTTGTCTAGTGAATGACCCATTTTATTTTATTCAAGTTATATTTATACACATATACAGATGTGTTTTTTCCACATTTTATATGGTTTGAATTTTTCTCCATTACAAAATCTTACATATTGTCCCTGAGATTGCTAAGAATAAAAGGGGGAGTAAGACCCAAACTTGGTCTGCAGGCCCCGAAGCGTACATCCGAGGAAAACTGGGGTCCTGTACCTCATCCAGGACTGTTAATGTGCAGACGGGAGGTGGCAGGAATCAAACCACTAACCTGCATAAACTGCAGGTACATGGAGCAGCTCTGTCAAACAGAGCAGCGTTCAGGGGCCTCCGTGTACGTTACATCTTATTAACCACGGTGATGTGCCTCCAGTTGGGCTTTGTAAGACATCAGTCAGTGCCGTGCGCCCGAGGGGGACGGAGGGGGGAGCGCAGCAGAAAATCCATCCTTGCATAACAATCCATCCTGACACCAACATATTGCCATTACACTTCCCATGCAGCCGGCCGCATAATTTCCCTCACGGAGAACAAGCCGACGATCAGAGGGGGGCCGACGTCGAGCTCCAAGGTTTCAGTTAAAATCGCTTCCGCCGCCGACCCCTCGGGGCCATGCGGTGCTCGCATTAAAACGACCTTGTTTCTCCACTGGCGCCATCTGAGTAATGTGGCTGACGCAGCAGGTCCCACATCAAAGTCAGGGCTTGATGAAAAATGTCTCCCTGCTCTTGTTACCTGAATGTCCAGATCATAAAACACAGCTTTTTAACAAGAAGACACCCCCAAAGTACATTTTTTACTTCCAGGGCTTTTAATTAAATAATCCATATGATCAATAATTCAGAGGGCCGCTGCTGTCAGGTGAAGAAGACTTACATCTCCTCAAAACCATAAAAAAGACGGCCCACACTGTCCTACTACAGAGCTGAGGAATAAAGTCAGAGACAGCATTGTCTGGATGGAGACGTGCATGGAAATGCTGGTGACAGGCTGGTTCTAGAGACCCACAAACCCAATATTAGGAGGTTCGCTGGACTAACACGGCACCCCCAAAGCATCGCAGACTGTGGATGCTTCCCAGAGGATGCCTAACATCTTGGATTCTCTTCCTCCAAACTCTAACAGCTTGGTTTCATCAGAAAAGAGGGCAGCAGTCCACTTCTTTTTATCTTTAGCCCAGTTAAGATGCTTGGCATCTCTTTCCACCAATTTACACAGACTATGGGTTTGGTCTGTTACACATACAGTCCAGTCCCAGCAAAATTACAAGAAAAAGTCACATATTTAGGATAAAAATACATTACACATTTATCAGAAAAATGTTGCAAATTCAAGAGGGAAAAAGTTGCAAATTTACAAGAAAAAGTCAAAAATTTTGGATAAAAAAGCTGCTAATTTACAAGAAGAAAAGTCACATGTTTAGGATTTTAAAAGTTGCTCATTTATCAGAGAAATGTTGCAAATTTGAGAGGGGAAAAAAGTTGCCACTTTACAAGAATAACAAAAAATTAAGGCTATAAAAAGTTGCAACTTTACAAGAAAAAACAAAACTTTAGCATAAAAAAGTTGCTAATTTACAAGAAAAAAGTCCAAAAAATGGGATGAAAAGTTGCAACTTTACAAGTCATAATTTTAGGATAAAAACATTGCCCCTTTACAAGAAAAAAGTCACATTTAGGATAAAAACGTTGCAACTTTACAAGAAAAAATAAAAAAAAATTTAGCATAAAAAATTTGCTAATTTGCAAGAAAAAAGTCCAAAAAAATGGGATGAAAAGTTGCAACTTTACAAGAATAACATAAAAAATTTATGATACAAAAAGTTGCAACTTTACAAGACAAAACACAAAAATTTAGCATAAAAAAGTTGCTAATTTACAAGAAAAAAGTCCAAAAAATGGGATGAAAAGTTGCAACTTTACAAGAAAAAACACAAACATTTAGCATAAAAAAGTTGCAACTTTACAAGAAAAAAGTCAAATTTAGGATAAAAACACTGCAACTTTACAAGAAAAAAGTAAAAAAAATTAGGATAAAAACGTTGCAAATTTAGGATAAAAAAGCTGCTAATTTACAAGAAGAAAGTCACATATTTAGGATTTTAAAAGCTGCACATTTATCAGAGAAACGTTGCAAATTTGAGAGGGGGGAAAAAGTTGCCACTTTACAAAAAAAAAAAAAAAAAATTTAGCATAAAAAAGTTGCTAATTTACTAGAAAAAAGTCCAAAAAAATGGGATGACAAGTTGCAACTTTACAAGAAAAAGTCATAATTTTAGAATAAAAGCGTTGCCCCTTTACAAGAAAAAAAAAAAGTCAGACTTAGGATAAAAATGATGCAATGTTACAAGAAAAAGATAAACATTTAGGATAAAAAAAGCTGCTAATTTACAAGAAAAAAGTCAAAAATTCAGGATAAAAAAGCTGCTAATTTCCAAAAAGAAAAGTCACATATTTAGGATGTTAAAAGTTGAACATTTATCAGAGAAATGTTGCAAATTTGAGAAGGGAAAAAGATGCCACTTTACAAGAATAACATAAAAAATTTAGGATACAAAAAGTTGCAACTTTACAAGAAAAAACACAAAAATTTAGCATAAAAAAGTTGCTAATTTACAAGAAAAAAGTACAAAAAATGTGATGAAAAGTTGCAACTTTACAAGTCATAATTTTAGGATAAAAACGTTGCCCCTTTACAAGAAAAAAAGTCAAATTTCGGATAAAAACGTTGCAACTTTACAAGAAAAAATAAAAATAAATTAGGATAAAAAAGGTGCTAATTTACAAGAAAAAAGTAAAAAAAAAATAGGGAAAAAGTTACAAATTTACAAGAAAAAGTCACATATTTAGGCTAAAAAAGATGGCCATTTATGAGAAAAATGTTGCAAATTCAAGAGGGAACAAGTTGCAAACTTACAAGAAAAAGTCAAAAATTTTGGATAAAAAAGCTGCTAATTTACAAGAAGAAAAGTCACATATTTAGGATTTTAAAAGTTGCACATTTATCAGAGAAATGTTGCAAATTTGAGAGGGGAAAAAAGTTGCCACTTTACAAGAATAACAAAAAATTTAGGATACAAAAAGCTACAACTTTACAAGACAAAACACAAAAATTTAGCATAAAAAAGTTGTTAATTTACAAGAAAAAAGTCCAAAAAATGGGATGAAAAGTTGCAGCTTTACAAGTCATAATTTTAGGATAAAAACGTTGCCCCTTTACAAGAAAAAAAGTCAAATTTAGGATAAAAACGTTGCAACTTTAGAAGAAGAAAAAAAAAAATTAGGATAAAAAGTTGCTACTTTACAAGAAAAAAGTAAAAAAAAAATAGGATAAAAAAGTTACAAATTTACAAGAAAAAAGTCACATATTTAGGCTAAAAAAGATGGCCATTTATGAGAGAAATGTTGCAAATTCAAGAAGAAAAAGTTGCAAATTTACAAGAAAAAGTCAAAAATTTTGGATAAAAAAGCTGTTAATTTACAAGAAGAAAAGTCACATATTTAGGATGTTAAAAGTTGAACATTTATCAGAGAATGTTGCAAATTTGAGAGGGGAAAAAAGTTGCCACTTTACAAGAATAACATAAAAAATTTAGGATACAAAAAGTTGCAACTTTACAAGAAAAAACACAAAAATTTAGCATAAAAAGTTGCTAATTTACAAGAAAAAAGTCCAAAAAAATGGGATGAAAAGTTGCAACTTTACAAGAAAAAGTCATAATTTTAGGATAAAAACATTGCCCTTTTATAAAAAAAAAAAAAAAGTCAAATTTAGGATAAAATGTTGCAACTTTACAAGAAAAAAATAAAAAAAAAATTAGGATAAAAAAAGTTGCTAACTTACAAGAAAAAAGTAAAAAAAAAATAGGATAAAAAATTTACAAATTTACAAGAAAAAAAATCAAAAGTGTGGGATAAAAAAAGTTACAAAATTTACAAGAAAAAAGTCACATATTTAGGCTAAAAAAGATGGCCATTTATGAGAAAAATGTTGCAAATTCAAGAGGGAAAAAGTTGCAAATTTACAAGAAAAAAGTCAAAAATTTCAGATAAAAAATGTTGCAACTTTACAAGAAAATGTTAAAAATTTAGGATAAAAAAGTTGCTAATTTACAAGAACAAAGTGACATATTTAGGATTAGAAAATAGACTTGTTGCATTTTCTTAGCAATTCATCGCGGTAAGCCAGATGTTCCAAAATGAACCGGACCAGGTGGGGAGTAGAACATTGACTAGAATGGGAACTATTTGCTGTGGAGATCGGATCTCAGCTGTAACCGAACGCAAGTAGAGTCAGTGGAAACTGGGGCTGATGCTACATCTCCACTTGATCTGTTGGGTTTTTTTCCCGCTTCCTATTCATTGTGTATGTGAAAAGCAACACAAAGCATTTTGATGTCATAACGACGGATTCATTCACTGCACTACCATTTCTTACATGACGTTTTGTTATTAGAAACACTTTTCACTGGTTTGTTTTAAAAATACGAGAGTCGCAGCCCACCATGTTGTCCGCGAGCTTCAGTCCGTGGAAGAGCGCCCACGGCCGGATCCATCGACCAGTCAGGTGCAGCCTTTGTGTTCTCAGCTGCAGGACCAATCAGAGTCTTTCCCACAGAGCAGAGCTCTTTGACTATTGATTTTCCACAATGTTTTCCAGTTATTTTCTGTCATTCCACCTGGCTGCCTCTCATCCCTGCACCGCATCTCTGATGAGTAGCCTTTGTAAGAAAAAGTAGCAAATTTATAAGCAAAATGTACTAACGTCATCAGAAAGGTCACAAATTTGAGAGCAAAAAGTTACAAATTTTAAAAAATGTTAAAAGAAAAACCTTTTTTTCTCAAAATTTAGTTGATTTTTTTTCTTGCAAATGTCTTATTTTCTCCTAAAATAGCAAGTTTTTCCCTCATAATTTTGCTGTTTTTTCCTCATTAATTTGCCTTTTTCTGTGTAATTTTGTGCTTTTTCCCCATAACTTTTTCCACTTTTTCTTATAAATTTCAGGGTTTTCTCTGCTAACATTTCCTGTCACACTTGAAATTATGCTGCCACTCTATGAGGAAATATAAATTTAAGACAAAAATATGAAGGAATGCCGGTCCACAAGCACGCACATGAACAACGCGCATGACCGTCATCCATGCGGAGTTCAGAAGCACCCCGCCCACGTGACCGCTCCAGTCGGCAGGCAGTGTCTCGCTAGCATCACTGTCCAAGAGAAACATGAGCTTATTAAAATACTTTAAACACGGAAAAAAGCAAAAGAGGTATGTAAGCAGTGGAGGCATTTCTCATGGTTTTAACCCGCTGGTAACGGGACAATAATGGAAGAGTCGCTTAGCTAACAGGTGTGGCTAGAAGCTCGAGTTGGTTCATTTTGTCCTCTTTTTAATTATTAGTTTTTTGTTTTTCTTATTTCAGACAAGAATAAAAAGGGGATGTTTTAACTTTACTAACTAACCTGCACTTATATAGCGCTTTTCTAGCCACAAAGACCACTCAAAGCGCTTTCACTAGTACTAACCCTCTATTCTAAGGGCCGATAGGAAACAGATATCTAGGGACAATTTAGAACAGCCAGTTAACCTAACATGCATGTCTTTGGATTGTGGGAAGAAACCGGAGCCCCCGGAGTAAACCCACGCAGCACAGGGAGAACATGCAAACTCCACACAGAAAGGTTCCAACCCCTGCCAGCCTGGGGATTCGAACCAGGAACCTTCTAGCTGTAAGGCAACAGTGCTAACCACTGCACCACCGTGTAAAATTAATTATGCTCACAAATATGTACCTGGCAAATTAAGATGACCAAAATTCACGAAGTCAATGACTTTAATCCATCAGCAGCCTTCAGAAAAACTAAGTGAGCCAACATTTAGATTTCAAAATTAGGGAGGTTCTTCCTGCTGTCTGGGTGTGGAGGAGATTTCTAAAAAACTATAAAGATACAAAAATATTATAACAGAAATAACTGTCTCTTTGTTCATCTAAATTAATTTATTTAATTAAACATAATTTTATTAATTTTTTTTCTTTGAACTCAGAGTTAAACTATTGTTCTGTTCTGACTGCAAAATTATGGTCAAAAATATAAATTGTTATAAGGAAAAAGTAAAAAAAAAAAAATACCACAGTATGTTTCAAATGTATTACAAAACTGTAATTTTACTTTAAAAAACAGACAAAAATCAGCCATCAAATAATCCACAAATAAAGTTTCAAATGTGCAAGAAAAATCAATTTTACAAGAGGAAATTACAAATTTGAGGGAAATGATTTCAAGTTTAGATAAATTTATGGAGAAAAGTAGAAAACTATAAGAAAATTGTTATAAATTTTGGAGAAAAACCTCAAACCTTCAAGATTGAATTTATTACTCAAGTTTTTAAGTGGGAGCTCTTTGTACCCTTAACTCAACTAGAAATGTTTGGTTGTCTACTTTTAATTATTAATTTCACAGTACTGCTTTTACATGAGTAGAATTTCTGGCTACTATACCCACTTCTGATCATATAATTTAAGTATGCAGGAGTAAATTACTTTTATGAATGCTTTTTTCCCTTCCCTACTCTCTCAATGGGGAAAAAAAAAACACTAGAATAAAAATACAAAAAAAAAATACACATTTTTTTGTCATTTATGTAAAACCATGACAAAAAAAATCCTGCAGGACTGAACATGACACTTGATATTTTCTAACCCGTTTGTATACCACCATAGACAGAGACAGAACCTGAATTAGACAGAGCTCAGAGAGGGAAAGACGAGACAGAAGAGAGGAGCCAAGGAGAAGGAAGTGTTCAGGCAGAGGATGGAGAGAAGGATGACACCACTAAACAGTCCAAACACAGGACATCTGGGTGGGACCCCAACTGGCTCAATTTTCCAACATTCAAGCCTCAGTTGTACAATACTTCAAATGGGAAGTTCCATATGCAAAGTTACTGTGCAAAATTTTTAAAAAAAGAAATAAATAGTATAAAATTAACAGTCTGGTTACAATAGTGTCATGTGCTTTCTGCACCCCCGTAAAAATATGTTGTCACTGCGCCAAGGTCTTTAAGCCACTCAACATTTTGATACCTTTTCAACTCACAAACTTCACTTTTTCGGAAAATTTTACTAAATCTTTCATTGCATATTTGCATCTTTTGTCTTGTTAATTTGTGACTTCTTTTACCTATTTAATATTAATTTGTCTTTTTCTTCTAGTTTTGCTCAGAATTTTACAGCTTTTTTTCCCCATAAAGTTGTTGATTTTTTTTTTGTTGAAATCTGCAGTTATTTTCTTGTAACGCTGCCACATTTTTCCTTGTAAATCTAACTTTTTCCCCATATAAATGTAGTTTTTCATCATAATTTTGCTGTTGTTTTCCTCATTAATTTGCCTTTTTCTGCGTAATTTTGTGTCTTTTCCCAAAATTTTTCCACTTTTCTTATAAATTTGAAAATTTTTGTCTTAAATCTGACTTTTTTCTTCATAATTTTGCAACCTTTTTCCTCTCAAATTTCCCTTTTTTCAGAAAGTTTTGCAAAACTTTTTGTTGCTTAATTGCACCTTTTTTCTTGTTAATTTATGATTATTTTACCTATTTATGGATAAGGAAATTTCCCAATATTAATTTGTCTTTTTTCTTCTACTTTTCCTCAGAATTTTATAACTTTTTTCCCATAAATATGCAGACTTTTTCTTGTAAATATGCTTTTTTGTTGAAATCTGCAGTTATTTTCTTGTAACTTTGCCACATTTTTCTTGAAATTTTTGCCACATTTTTCCTTGTAAATCTAACTTTTTCCCCATATAAATTAAGTTGTTCCTCATAATTTTGCTGTTATTTTCCTCATTAATGTGCTTTTTCTGTGTAATTTTGTGCTTTTTCCCACAATTTTTCCACATTTTTTATAAATTTGCACATTTTTGTCTTAAATCTGACTTTTTTCTTTATAATTTTGCAACTTTTTTCCTCTCAAATTTCCCTTTTTTCAGAAAATTTAGCAAAACTTTGTTGCTTATTTGCACCTTTTTTCTTGTTAATTTATGATTATTTTACCTATTTATGGATAGGGAAATTTCCCAATATTAATTTGTCTTTTTTTCTTCTACTTTTCCTCAGAATTTTATAATTTTTTTCCCGTAAATTTGCAGACTTTTTCTTGTGAATATGTTTTTTTTGTGGAAATCTGCAGCTATTTTATTGTAAATCTACAAAACTTTTTTCTTGGAATTTTTGCCACATTTTTCCTTGTAAATTTTTAACTTTTGCCTAATAAATTTATGACTTTTTTCCCCACATAAATTCAGTTTTTCCTCATACTTTTGCTGTTATTTGCCTCATTAATTTGCCCTTTTCTGTGTAATTTTGTGCTTTTCCCCATAATTTTTCTTATAAATTTGCAACCTTTTGTCTTAAATCTGACTTTTTTTCTTCACAATTTTGCTACTTTTTTCCTCACAAATTTCACTTTTTTTCAGAAAATTTTGCAAATTTTTTTTGTTGCATATTTGCACCTTTTTTCTTGTTAATTTGTGACTTATTTTACTTATTTATGGATAGGCAAATGTCCCAATATTAATTTGTCTTTTTCCTTGTAGTTTTACATTTCCCTCAGAATTTTACAACTTTTTTCCCCCATAAATCTGCTGACATCTTTTTGTAAATCTGCATTTTTATGGAATTCTGAGCTATTTTCTTGTAAATTTGCAACATTTTTCTGCAAATTTTTTCCAACATTTTTCCATGTAATTTTTTAACTTGTGCCTTATAAATTTATGACTTTTTTCCCCCACATAAATTTATTTTTCACATAAATTTGCAACTTTTTCCTTTGTTGGTGCATAGTCTTGCTTATACTTGAGTACTTCACATCATAAGGTAAAAACTACTTTTACCTGAGTACTATTTCTGGATAGTCTCCCACCTCTGCTGCCACACTGGTTAGTATGGGAGACTTCAATGCTAATGTCACGCCCTACGAAAACAACAAAGTAAATAAATCTGGATATCTGTAGAGACAACTTCTTAAAAAATAATTGGAATGAGACCCAAAGTGTGGGCCTCCTCCGCCTGCTTCACCGTGGCTTTGTTTATGACGTGGTGACAGTCCCACTCCAGCACATTAAAGTGAACTCTGCCAGGGAGAGCGGTCTTTATCAAGTCTGTAGAAGAGGCATTAATACTGCCGACATGGTGACAAACGAGATAATGCGGCGCATCCCTTCGTCTCCTTGGTATTCATGCCTGTGAGTGGCCCGTTCCAGCAGCTCTGGAACGGGCCCGGGGGGAGCAGGCGGCTCCTGATAAACAACCACTTAACCGGGGTCGTTAGAGTGAGGAGGGCGAGGAATGAAAGCTGCACGCAGGGCTGTTTCCAGCTTTTTGGGGGGACACAGATTGTGGTTGGGGGGGTATGTTTTTGTGATGAGAATGAGTTCAAACTCTTTAAAATGAAAAAAAAAAATCCCCACAAAAACATTAAGAACAAATTTAGTTAAAAGTAAACTAAAATTAAACCATTACATATAATTAAAAAAATGTAACCAGCATCCCTTTGAACATTCAAATGTACAAGAAAAAAAAATAAATTTATAAGAAAAAAAATCCAAATTTATGACAGTAAAGTTGCAAATTTACAAGAAAAAGGCTGCAAATTCAAGAGGAAAAATGTTGCGAATTTAGAGTGGAAAAAAGTTGCAAATTTATGAGAAAAAAAGTCAAAAATTTAGGAAGGAAAAACCACAAATTTAGGATGAAAAATATTCTGAATTCAGGAGAGAAAAGTTGCAAATTTAAGAGGAAAAATGTTGTAAATTTACAAGAAAAAAGTCACAAATTTAGGATGAAAAAAAGTTGCAAATTTATGAGGAAAAAAAAAGTCGAAAATTTAGGAAGGAAAAAAGTTGCAAATTTTTGAAAATTTATCAAGATGAAAAAAGTTGCAAATTTACAAGAAAAAACAAAAACTTCAGAAGGAAAAAGTAGCAAATTTAGGATGAAAAAAAGATGCAAAATTACAAGAAAAAAGTCACTAATTTAGGATGACAAAAATACTGAATTCCTGAGAGAAACGAAGCTCCTCTCCTGCCACCGTAGCAGTTTGGGGTTTTGCTGGGGGAACTGCATCAAAGCCGTGACCCACAAATAAAGTATGATGGAGCTTTCAAAGAGTGAGAGCTGAGGAGCCGAGGAAGAAGAGTTTAAAAAAGGCTAGGTTACCATGGTAACCAATATAAATAAACTAGGACTGGTCTGTAGGCCTATCACAATAATTACTGCACTGATTTTTTGTATAAAATCATCTGAGTTATTTTTCATACTCATCAACCACCATTACTTAAACTGAAACCAACCGCCATAACACAGCAGCCTTTTCTGATTCAGCTGCATGCAAAGGCAGAAAACTTAACACACAACCAACTAATATCCAAAAGGTCAAATATTTAGTCCTACTTATCTAAATTATAATTTAAAGGTCCTATTTACTGCCCTTTTCCCCACAGTTGTTCACAGCTCTGTGACATACCAAACTGCCTTTAAAGTGTTTGTAAATTTATTTTTGGACTGGAAGAAGTTGCTTTAATTTTCATCTGAAGCCGAGTTAAACTTTTAAACTTCTAGACCCAGCAAGGTTTCAAACAGGATGGACTAGCTTGTTATTTTCTTTTTTTACTTTAACAGCATTGAACATTACTCTAGTTTGTAGTGAACATGCAGCATTACAACAGCCCTTTATACAGTAGCAGAGGCTGCCATTTGTATTTTTGCACTTTATTTTGGGGGTTAAATGACTGCCCTTTAGCATCTATTATTCAGTTGTGTTGCTACAAACACTTCTAATTAAGCTGTCAAGTTCAAGCTTTCAACTCATGTTTGATGGGTCATTATTTTATTTAGCTATGGGAACTTGTTATAATAGGCTACATTATATTAAGGCAGAGACTGACAACAAAGTGATATTCACAGGTCTGCAGGCTTAAACAGGTGAGGTAAAACATGACATGGAGCCCCGAACAGGAGCCGTGCCAACAGGAAGCTTTAGATTAGTCAACTACCAAAATAACTGTTAGTTGCAGCGCTACTGCAAACAAACCACTGAATGTCATTCACTGAGTGGGCATCTCCCTGTGTGCCCCCCCCCCCACCACCGAGTTCAACTTCTCAAATGTTGAGGTTGATATTCTATATCTTATCTTATAACAGAGTAACCACGCAGTGATCAGCTGTGTTTTAGTTAAGCGACTGGTAGGAAGATGAAGCCCCAGTAAGAACTGAATCATTTTGAATGAATCTTTTTAATGAACTGATTCTAATGATTCATTTCACTGAAATGAATGATAATGTTTAATTTCATTGAGCTCTAACCTGTTTCTGAACAACAACATTCAATAAACCTCTAAAGGTCACTGAATAAAACGTTAACTCACGTCTATTTCCTATAAAAACTGATATGTACAAAGACCAAGTTGGCATTTCATTGTGTAAGAGCAGAACTGATGAATTCATCAGATGTGACAGCGAGGTCCCGCCTTTTCTACAAACAAAACAGATTTAAAAAGAATACATTTGTGCAGTCTATCCAACAGGATGAACTGCAGTGGACAAAGTGTTGATATCTCATTGAGGAAGAAAACATCTCTATGTGCATCTGTCATAAATTTCCTGTCAGGTCTGCTTTCTTCCACAACACCAGCATCACGATAACGCCAGTCAGCAGCAGCAGAAGAAATAATGCGCCGCTGCCAAAGGGGGAGAAACGATAACATCTGTAATATGCGGCATTAATGAGGCGTCCTGCTGCTTTCAGGTTGATGTACATTTGGGTTTCTTCCCCTGCAGCTCCACCACACAAAGGGAGCGAGAATTCCGCAATCTACAACGACTGACAACTCAGAAGTATAGAAGCAGAACAGGGACAAGATTACACCGTCAGAATCAAATTTAATTAACTTCACACACACCAGACCAGGTGTAAAATTACAAAAAAAAAAAAAAAACAGAACCATTGATGTGACGTGAGCTGCTGGCTCTTCTTCAAGGAGTTTTCTGTTACTCTCTTACTAAATCCGGCAGTTCTTCTCATGTCCACTAGAGGCTCTCCAACAGTGAGCAAATCCTCAGACTCCCATGTTAAAAAGGAATTACTGTAGCATGGAATTTTCACATTTTCAGTGCTTTTGTGCATATATTTGTGTACCCACTGGAAAAAAACAAAAAACAAAAACACTGTCAATTTTTTAGGATCCCCCTTGATCTCATTTTGTGGGCCATTCAGATTTGGTTTGACTGCGCCTCAACAATCGGGGCTTCTAGGAATGATAAACACCTTCACCCATCTCATCAGAGGTGGGGGTAGACATGTTCCCGTGGCTATTCAAAACCACACACCAGCAGGGCAGCTAGCCTAGCTAGCTTAACAGCCCGATCACAGTTTTTATGGCCACCCAGCCAGCATGACCATGTAGGCCCCACCAAAGGTTAAGGCTGCGTGTCCACCAAATGCATTTTTTGTCCCCTGACCGCCCTAAACATATTTTTTTCCAGCATTGTTGCACTGCGCTCTGGAAAAAAAAAGCCTGTGCCCTGTATCGCAGCAACAGCTTGTCACTCACAGCTCAGCACTTCCGCTTTTCCTACGGTCAGACTTTCCACTTATTTTTTAATAGCAGTCTCTAAATAACAATGGACGAGAAATGTATTCTCGCATTGGTAGCAGCTCTGGATGTAAAATATAATGACACAGAAAGCAGGAGTCTGAGTACAGACTGTACCGGCATCCTATGTCCCGCACCTCCTTAATTCTGATTGGCTGCTTAGAAAGATCTGACATAGACGAGCTCAGCTGTAGTCTGAAAAGTTGAAAATTTTTCAACTCTGCACGCCCTGAGCACCGCGACAAAAAGCAGCCACTGCCAACAGCATTTTGCCACCGAGGACGCTCAGCAACTGTAAATGCTGGACTACATAGAGAATGAAGAGAAAATAATCGCCCACAGCTGAAAAAAAGCATTTGGTGGATGCACAGCCTAAACTGGGCTGTTTTATTGGTCCCATGTGGGTTTGTCCACGGAGTCCATGTTGGCCCCATCTGTTTTTGCCCACATGGAATTTACCCGTTTTCCTATTTTCAACTTATTTTCTCATAAATTAGCTATTTTCTTGTGAATTTGTGACTTTTTGTGCCTAATTTGATCATTTTTTTCTTGAAAATCTGAAACTTTCTCATAAATTTACAACTTTATTTTCTCATAAATCTGTTTCCTTGTAAAATTGTGACTTTTTCTTGCAAATTTGCTTTTTTTGTAATTTTGGAAATTTCTAATAAATTTGCCACTTTTTACTGTAATCTTGAAACTTTTTCTCATAAATTTGTCACAGTTTTCCTTGTAAATGTACTGTTTTCTTGTAAATTTGTGCTTTTCCCATAAATTTGTGCTGTTTTTCTTGCAAATTTGAAACTTTCTAAAAAAATTTTAACTTTCTTTTTTCTACTGTAAACTTACGTTCTCCTTATAATTTTGGGACTTTTTTCTCCTGTATTTAAAATTTATTTACTCATACATTTGCTACTTTTTTGTTAATTTGCAACTTTTTAAATTTTTTTCCTGATAAATTTGTGACTTTTTTCCTTGTAAATTTGCTGCATTTTTCTTGTAAGTTTGTAGCTCTTTTCAAGTAATTACCTCCGCCAAGGGAGGAGGCAATGTTTTCGCCAGCATTGGTTTGTTGGTTTGTTTGTCTGTTAGCAACATTACTCCAAAGGTTATGAATGGATTTTGATGAAATTTTCAGGAAAGGTGTGTAATGGCACGAGGAACAGATGATTTTGGTGGCGATCCAGATCACAATCTGGATCCAGGAATTTTTTGAAAATGATTTTATATATTAATATTGAGCTTTTCATGTACTTCCCCCTCTACTCATATCGCCAATGACTACTGACCCGATGAGTGGAGGAGCCACTGTTTACAGTAGGAGTCAATTATTAGCATTGTGCTGCTGCGCGTTGCTAACTGAGAGACCCGATATCCCTCAAGAAATCAGGCAAAAACAACAGGGATGTCGACCTGGGGCGAAGCGACGTGCGAGGAAGACAAGGTACAAGCCTGTTCTACCATCTGTTATTATGGGAAATGTGAGATCGTTGCTTGAAAAGACAGACGAACTAGCGGCTATGTCCCGGTATGAAAGCGTCTTCAGAGAGGTTAGCATCATGCTATTCACTGAGACATGGTTAACAGAGCTAACAACAGATGCTAACATTGGACTGGAGGGTTTCCACTTAATACAAGCGGATCGGACACCAGATAACGGGAAGAACAGAGGTGGGGGCTGATAATGTTTGTGAACAACAGATGGTGTAATCCTGGACATATCACGATTAAAGAACAACACTGCAGCAAGGACATTGAGTTGCTAGCTGTTAGCATGCGACCGGCACACCTCCCAAGGGAATATTTACATGTTGTCACCATTGTTATTTATGTACCCCCCTCCGCAAGCACTAAGGCAGCGTGTGACATCATCCACACAGTCACGAGCAGACTGCAGACACAGCACCAAAATGCTCTCCTCCTCATCTCGGGTGATTTTAACCATACTTCACTGTCCTCCATTCTTC
The DNA here is from genome assembly GCA_020510985.1 of Pholidichthys leucotaenia. NCBI lineage: Eukaryota > Metazoa > Chordata > Actinopteri > Cichliformes > Pholidichthyidae > Pholidichthys > Pholidichthys leucotaenia. The sequence continues at coordinate 439,219,051 of CM035840.1, forward strand.
CCACTTTCACCCAGTATGTCACGTGCCACACCAGAGACAATAAAACACTGGACTTATTTTATGCAAACACCAAGGAGGCTTACACCTCATCACCCCCCCTTCCCCTGGAAGATCGAACCACAACCTGGTTCACCTCCTGCCTGTGTACAAACCCCTGGTACACAGACAACCTCCTGTTACCCACACAGTGAAAATATAGTCCGAGAAGGTGGAAGATGCTCTGAAGGACTGCTTTGAATCCACTGCGTGGGAGCAGCTCTGTGAGCCACATGGTGAGGACATCAACGGCCTCACACACACCATCACAGATTACATCAACTTCCGTATAGAGAACACTGCACCCACCAAGACCATATGGTGTTTGTCAAACAACAAATCTGAATCAACCTTAAGATAAAGACACTGCTGAAGGAGAAGAAAAGGATCTTCAGGTCAGGTAAGAAGGAGGAGCTGAAGTCTGTACAGAGGGAGCTAAGGAGGAAGATAAGAGAGGGGAAGAACAGCTACAGGAAGAAGATGGAGGACAAGCTGCAGCATAGTGACGTCACTGGTGTCTGGAGAAGCCTCAAAACCATCTCTGGACACCAGCATACCTCCTCCCAGGCCAGAGGGCAGGGAGTGGGTGAACAACCTGAACCTGTCTTTAACATGTTTGACCAACCACCCTCTTCTCCGCCTGCCCACCAACCACTGCTGCCTCCACCTTCATCTAGTCCCGATGTCCACTGCCCTCCCTCCACCCCCCATACATCCCCTGCTGTTTTTCCCCTCACAGACCCAACATCCCCCCCTCCCAGCACACAGCCCCCTTGCCCCAGCCTGACTCTCACAAAGACCCAGGTGAGAGCTGAGCTGAAGAAGATCAAGGCAAGGAAGGCTGCAGGTCCAGACGGCATCAGCTTGAGGCTCGTCAAGTCCTGTGCAGACCAGCTGTGCGGAATTGTGGAGCACATCTTCAGTCTGAGCCTGAAGCTGGGGAGGGTACCACAGCTATAGAAAATATCCTGTGCGGTACCCGTACCGAAGACTCCACACCCCAAGGACCTGAACCGCTACAGACCAGTGACCCTCACATCACATCTAATGAAGACCCTGGAGAGGCTGCTTCTCGCCCACCTCCACCCCCTGGTGGGACCAGCAATGGACCCACTTCAGCTTGCCTACCAGCATGGCATCGGGGTGGAGAATGCAGTGATCTTCCTTTTACATCATTCCCTGTCCCACCTGGAGAAGCCTGGGAGCACTGTGAGGATCATGCTCTTTGATTTCTCCAGTGCTTTCAGCACCATCCAATCAGTGATCCTGAGGGACAAGCTGCTGTGTGCAGGGGTGGACCAGCACCTGTCATCGTGGATCCTGGACTACCTCACGAACCGACCAGTTTGTGAGAACCCAAGACTGTGTGTCTGACACCATCATCTGCAGTACGGGGGCCCCCCCAGGGAACAGTTTTGGTTCCTTTCCTGTTCACCCTCTACACTGCTAATTTTTCACACAATACACCACACTGCCATCTACAGAAGTTCTCTGATAACTCTGCAATGGTCGGCCTCATGTCTGATGGGGATGATGCGGAGTACAGAGGACTTATCCAGGACTTTGTGGACTGGTGCCTGCGGAAATGCTTCCAGATCAATGCGAGAAAACCAAGGAACTGTTGGTGGACTGCCGCAGGCGAGGACAACCGCCCACAGCACCAGTAAACATACAGGAGACAGACATTGAGATGGTGACATTTTAGAAGTACTTGGGTGTTCACCTGAACAATAAACTGGACTGGTCACACAACACCAACGTGCTCTACAAGAAGGGGCAGTGCAGGCTGTTTCTCCTGAGGAGACTCAGGTCTTTTGGAGTGCGAGGGGTACTCCTGAAGACCTTCTACGATTCGGTGGTGGCATTAGCCATCACATTTGGAGTGGTCTGCTGGGGGAGTGGCATCACGGCAGCTGACAGGAAGAGACTGAACAGGCTGATCAAAAAAGCCAGCTCTGTTCTGGGCCACCACCTTGACCCAGTGGAAGAGATAGGAGAGAGGAGGATGGTGGCTAAGCTGTCATCTCTACTGGAGTCTGAGTCCCACCCCATGCAGGACACAATGAATGCACTGAGGAGCTCATTTAGCAGTAGGCTGTGCCATCCTAAGTGCTCGAGGAAGAGGTTCCACAGATCCTTCCTACCTACGGCTGTCAGACTTTATAACTTAACAAGGGCTGCTCGTAGAGGTCGTTTTACCCGTACGAAACGTCACAACTTTGCACAACAGAGATTGTCCTCTCCAATACACAACTAAGACAATAACAATCATTATTGACGGTGGCAACAACACTGCTGATTCAAATGTGAAATATACTGTCTGGGTCCATATTTATATTTTGCCGGGTAATTTAACTAACCATAATGCTGTTGATACCATCTAGCTGCAATGCTCCTGCACTGTATATATAACTGTGTACAAATGTATATTTATTTACTGCTTTGGCTAACCAGTTCTTATCTTATTATCTTATTTACTATTGCTCTGAGTGTTGCTATCCCTTTGCTGCTGCAATCCTGGAATTTCCCCATTGTGGGACTAATAAAGCCTTATCTTATCTTTAAGACATGTCTGCTGAGTATGTTGTTGCGAGCCACGTCACCCACACGGTATGTAAACACACTAAAGTGGGATTTATGCACTCGCATCACGTCAACGCCATTACCGGCGTCCGTTGCAGACACAGTGATCGGCAATTTTTTCTGCTGTATTGGGTGAAATGCATTGTTTCATTACCAAAACAGGTTTCAGCCGATGTGTAGAGTGATTTGTGTTCGTCATGTGTTTTTATTTATGAAATAGCGACAGACAAGAGCAGATTTTGATGGAGTTGCAGCTAATAACTGTTCAGAAAAAGCGACTTTTCAGAAGACCAATGCACAGAGAAAAAGAGAAGAAGTCGCATTCACAGCTGCGTCGCATTGATGCAAGTGCATAACTTGCGCTTAACTTCAGCACTGTACAATGTTTAATTTTTTGTTTGTGAAATCACAATAGCCCTGTTCTATTATGTTCTTTTACTATGCACCGCAGTGATATGATACTGCACTGTTGTGTAATATTGCTTAATAATTATGAACCTGGGGCAGTGCGGTGGTGGAGTGGTTAGCACTGCGGCAGCACAACAACTTACCCTTGGCCGGGGGATCCTGGGTTCGATCCCAGCCCCCGACCAACAGTGATCTGTGCGGAGTTTGCATGTTCTCCCCGTGTCTGCGTGGGTTTACTCCGGGATTTCTCCGGTTTCCTCCCACATGCCAAAAACATGCAAGTTAGGTTAATTGGCAACAAACTGGGGATTCTAAATTGTCCTTAGGTATGACTGTGAGAGTGAATGGTTGTCTGTCTCTGTGTTGGCCCTGCGATGGACTGGTGATCTGTCCAGGGTGTACCCTGCCTCTCGTCCAAAGATGCTGGGATAGGCTCCAGCCCCCCCGCAACCCGAAAAGGATTAAGCGGTTGAAGATGAATGAATGAATTATGAACCTTGTCAGTAGCTGTAAGGGAGAAGAGAGGAGGGAAAAAAAAAATGAAAAACCAACCTGAAAGATTCAATAAACCATGATGCTGAATTAAGGTGGAATTGTCCAGCCCCAATGTATGGTCAATACAATTATGACAGTCTTGTTATTATAATGTAGTCATATAATGTAGTCATATTGTTTTTGCTTCCGTTTCTCTGTCTGTTAGCAGGATCATGCAAAAACTCCTAGATGGATTTGGATGGCATCTTCACCAGAGGTGGCCCTTGACCTAAAGACGAACTCATTAGATGTTGGAGGTGATCCGTAAGTGCATACCTCCCCCAAGACCCTATCTCGCAATGTACAGATGGATGGCAATATGGATGAACAAAGGGACAGAGGGGAAGACAAAGGAAGGGAGGGGCAGAGCCCTGGCGGAGGTATGCTTTCTCTGAGTGCCCTCTAGTTTTTTGTATAAATTTGTGATTTTTTTTTTTGCATAATTTTGTCTATGGCACAAGTGTTACTGAAACCTACTCACCCATATTAAACCCATGTGGGGCCCAAATGGGTTTAAAATATTACTTGATCACCTGTACCACAGGTAAAGTCCACGTGGGCAAACATAGATGGGGCCATCATGGAACCCACAGACAAACCCACATAGGACCCATAAGACAGCCCAGGTTTAACCTATCGTGGGGCCCACATGAACATGTTGGCTGGGTACTCTCTACTCACTCGATTAGTAGTAGTAGTAGATTAGTTTATTTGATGGATCATGATGGAACATGGATTAGACATCCATGTTCCCGGCTGGCTCATTAACCCACACTTGATCACATATCTTAGGCATTATTTGAACAATATTACACGAGAAAGAGTGTGATATCAATGAATACAGAACTGTGGTGATTCATCGGGCCAAAGATGTCACCACAGTTACTATATTCATGATATTGCACGACCTTGAGCGTAATACTGCTTTTATACAACTGTTCCAAAAGCACAGTTTAAATGACAGCAATACAGGACAAAATATTCTGATTTGTTTGTTTAACCAGTTATTTTTGCTCCGTCGAGAAAAATATTCCCTTCTAAATGTACCCAGCTGACTGTCGCTAAGTACCTCAATGAGCATAACATGGAAAAGAATAGGCCTACTGTCATTTCACACATGTAAACAAATTAAATATTGTCCAGTGCAGAAGTCAGTGTTAATACATACTGGTCGCTTGTTGAGCAGAGCTTGTGGTCACCATGACACCATGCTGTTGGCTAGTTAGCATGCTAGCAATTTGGCTTTGGTGCACTTCACTTGCTTTTTCTTAGCATTTTCGGGTGAAATAAACAGTTTGTCACCAGAAACGTGTTGTGGTTTGCTAATCAAGACAATAACTCCAACTCTAGCTTACTCACTTTTTTTTAAACAGACGTGAAATCTTGTGTGGATGCTTACTTTTGGGTCACAGAGGTTTGATTTCTTTTTAAACAGTGCCTCACTGTGGAAATTAAAGTATCCAACACAGCATTACAATTCTTATATATCTAAAAGAAGCCACTGATAGTGATGACGGAGTTGACAGTATACACCGGCTAGTAATTAATGATTACTAGAACAGGTTTTTACCCTCTCACATTCTGCCAATTTTATGTTAGCTAAAGCTGTGTCTAAAAACCAGAACTAGCCAGCTACCACCTTCCTGATGAACTGATGTCAGATTCATCCTCCCCATTAGCCAACCGTAATACCTATGTGATGATAGACAACTTTATTTCATCTAAAGATGCCAAGGAAAAGCGAGTGAAATGTGCGGAAATAACGATTAGCTGCTAACCACTATCTGCATCAGCTTGTCCGCACCAACAGTAAAATGGACTTGCTGAAGTTGGATTTACCACCTTGATCAGCCACTTTTGGTGATAACATAATCATGGCTTCATCCAGGACTCCCTCAGTACAGCTAACAAGCTACAACCAAATCACTACAGCGAGGTATTCATTCATTGATGACTGTTTTCTTCTTTATACAAAATACAGATTCAAAGCAAATATCATCGTACCACAGAGGATTTCTTTTTGCACATACTCAAAATTTGCATAAATAGCTGAATATAAACAGTAAACTTGTAAGAACTGTTACAGGAGTAGCATCAGACTGATCTTTGTGAAGCTTCTTCTGTTCAAAGCTAAAATGTCACAACAACTCTGTGTCCCATGAGTATTTTTATCACCACATCCCCCCCCCCCCCTACAGAAAAACAACAGATGCAGAAAATGGCAACGTCCTTTAAAGTAGAGGACAGGCGAGGCTGCCTCCGTGTTCAGGAAAACGAAAATGGAAAAGAGCTCCACTAAATGTCACCGTCTGACCGGGGCCCAAAGTTCACCGCCACCTGTTTCTATAAATACGAGACGGGCCTCTGAAATGGATTTTCCCCCTCATCGTATCACTGAGGCTTTTCTAACAGATTTACCCATCATTACTAACAGGGGCAGTCCGCGGAAATGGAACGGGGCACAAAAGCTTTTATTTGTGTCTAAACTCTAAGATGAAAAGGTTCAATACTGCAACATCACACAGAAAAAAATAATCCTTCCACCTGAAAAAGTTAAATAAAGTTGAACTTCAGGTGTTTCAGTATGACAAAATTTTCTCCAAATCCTAAACACAGAATGTTTTTCCACTACATCTAAAAATTACAAAACTTTAATAGGAAGCTATAGCTGGGTGCAGTAACAGCTTGTACAACTGTGATAAGAAGATAAGCACAAGTCGATGTTGTCGAGAGGAAGACCAGACAAGAAGTTCCCATTTCAAAAAAAGACAAGCAACTCACTTCATGCTGAAGAAGAGATAGCCTGTGTTGTATGAATCATGAACTGCATAAATAAGGGACAGTGGTGATCCGAATGGTTAGGGATGTGGACTGGTGAGTGGAGGGTCGCTGGTTCAATCCCAGGACTGGCAGGATCAGATCTGGGTGGGACAGATAGCATAGCAATGTTTGCCCCACCCTCCTTAACCCCACTGTGGTGCCCTTGAGCAAGGCCCTTAACCCCAACTGCTCCAATGGAGTTGCTCAGTGGCCACAGGTCAGTCAGTGGTTGTACTGGGCAGTTTCCATGTGTGTGTAGCGTTGACCTTGGGTTCCAATCTATAAAATCATTCTTTGCAGGAGAAAAATTGTTTCAACTCAAAAGTCTGGTCATGAACTGCTTCTCTCACCCAAGGACCAGAGCTGTAACACTATCCAACGGCCATAAAGTGGAAGTTAATCCCTTCTCCAGGACTTAGTCATTCTCCTTTTTCTGCTCTTTGGCAAAGGAATGTTTCAATCGACAGATTTATGGTTGATATAATCCAGACTTAGGAATCAAGATTCTCCAGTAAACAACCAGACAGTTTTACAGTGCCATCTGGTGGACGAAACAGGAATATTATAAAAACAGATTCCTATTCTTTCTCTCAAGACAGTATCCGCTACTGAAGACATGGTTGAACTCTTGGGATGGAAAATGTAGTTTCAAATGCTTTTATTGATATGATTTGATATGTGTTGCTTTATTTTCAGGAAGAAGTTAAGTTTTGCTTGCTTATTATCTCAAATTAATTGCAGTTACAATGTAGAGACATTGTATGTTCCCTTACTATTGAGTAGAATATCTTAGTAAAGTTTAAGGAATTTATGCTTTATTCAGCAACATACAGTGGGGTAAAAAAATATTTAGTCAGCCACCAATTGTGCAAGTTCTCCCACTTAAAAGATGAGAGAGGTCTCCAATTTTCATCATAGGTATACCTCAACTATGAGAGACAAAATGAGAAAAAAAAAATCCAGAAAATCACATTGAAGGATTTTTAACGAATTAATTGGTAAATTCCTCGGTAAAATAAGTATTTGGTCAATAACAAAAGTTCATCTCAATACTTTGTTATATACACTTTGTTGGCAATGACAGAGGTCAAACATTTTCTGTAAGTTTTCACAAGGTTTTCACACACTGTTGCTGGTATTTTGGCCCATTCCTCCATGCAGATCTCCTCTAGAGCAGTGATGTTTTGGGGCTGTCGCTGGGCAACACAGACTTTCAACTCCCTCCAAAAATTTTCTATGAGGTTGAGATCTGGAGACTGGCTAGGCCACTCCAGGATCTTGAAATGCTTCTTACGAAGCCACTCCTTCGTTGCCCGGGCGGTGTGTTTGGGATCATTGTCATGCTGAAAGACCCAGCCACGTTTCATCTCCAATGCCCTTGCTGGTGGAAGGAGGTTTTCACTCAAAATCTCACAATACATGGCCCTATTCATTCTTTCCTTTACACGGATCAGTCGTCCTGGTCCCTTTGCAGAAAAACAGCCCCAAAGTATGATGTTTCCACCCCCATGCTTCACAGTAGGTATGGTGTTCTTTCTCGTCCAAACGCGACAAGTTGAGTTTTTACCAAAAAGTTCTATTTTGGTTTCATCTGACCATATGACATTCTCCCAGTCCTCTTCTGGATCATCCAAATGCTCTCTAGCAAACGTCAGACGGGCCTGGACATGTACTGGCTTAAGCAGGGGGACACGTCTGGCACTGCAGGATTTGAGTCCCTGGCGGCGTTGTGTGTTTCTGATGTAGCCTTTGTTACTTTGGTCCCAGCTCTCTGCAGGTCATTCACTAGGTCCCCCCGTGTGGTTCTGGGATTTTTGCTCACCGTTTTCATGATAATTGTGACCCCACGGGGTGAGATCTTGCGTGGAGCCCCACATCGAGGGAGATTATCAGTGGTCTTGTATGTCTTCCATTTTCTAATAATTGCTCCCACAGTTGATTTCTTCACACCAAGCTGCTTACCTATTGCAGATTCAGTCTTCCCAGCCTGGTGCAGGTCTACAATTTTGTTTCTGGTGTCCTTTGACAGCTCTTTGGTCTTGGCCATAGTGGAGTTTGGAGTCTGACTGTTTGAGGTTGTGGACAGGTGTCTTTTATACTGATAACAAGTTCAAACAGGTGCCATTAAAAAAGGTAACGAGTGGAGGACAGAGGAGCCTCTTAAAGAAGTTGTTACAGGTCTGTGAGAGCCAGAAATCTTGCTTGTCAGTGACCAAATACTTACTGTACTGAGGAATTTACCAATTAATTCATTAAAAATCCTTCAATGTGATTTTCTGGATTTTTTTTTTCTCATTTTGTCTCTCGTAGTTGAGGTATACCTATGATGAAAATTGGAGACCTCTCTCATCTTTTAAGTGGGAGAACTTGCACAATCGGTGGCTGACTAAATACTTTTTTTGCCCCACTGTATGTGTCTTAAGGGGGGTCTCACTTTTCATAGCAAATGTCTCTCCCCCTCCTTCCTCTCTCTGCTCTTTGGGAGACCATAGCTGGACTTTAACTGACCAATAGAGTTCCAGGCTTCACTGCATCTCCTTTTTAGGTCAAGTTTATGACTTCTGTTGAATAAAACTCCATGTAACTGGTTCAGCTCAAGTTACATGAAATTCACTGAAATTCTGCCACACCCGAAAAAAAACACAAAAAAAACTTTCCTTTGTTGCAGTTTTGGAGCAGTGGTCAAGCTGTAAGGAGCAGACTTCTCTGCTCTCCCGTTTTTTTCCATCTTCCAAGTAAGGCCCAGAGCCTGTCATGCTCTGTGAACATTTTTTCTTTTCTTTGAAGTTCACTTTTTCTAATTTTAATATTTTTCTTTAAATTACTGTGTAAGAAGATTTTGTTTGATTTTTTTTTAAGCTTAAATCAACTTATTTAAACCACCAACATCGGAAGAAACAGATTTGTGATGTGTTTTTGCCTCAGTTTGAATTTCTGATGGGACTTTTGTACAATAAACCAATTCCTTCTTCAGTGCATAATTCAATTCAACTTTATTTATATAGCGCCATTTCACAACAACAGTCATCTCATAGCACTTTCAACTGTAGGGGAAACACCCACAATTGCAGAAAGACCCCAGCAATCAGGCAATCCCCTGTGAGCAAGCGCTTGGCGATGGTGGAGAGGGAAAACTCCCTTTTAACAGGAAGAAACGTCCAGCAGAACCAGACTCAGGGAGGGGCAGTCATCTGCTGTGACTGGCTGGGGGGTGAGGGGATAGAGAAGATGAAAAGAACAGACATGTAGAGAGTAAACAGCACCATGGGGACTCAATCTATGGGAGAGAACAAACAGATGTTAATGACCAGCAAAAAAAAATATTTCACTGAGAGTGAAGAAAGGAGTGAAGCCCAGTGCAATTATTGGAGGTCCCCCGGCTGTCTAAACCTAATAGCAGTATAACTAAGGGAGGGTTCAGAAACACATGATCCCTCCCTAATTGTAGGCTATGTCAAAAAGGAAGGTTTTAGCCCTATTCTTAAAGGCCAAATGTCACGTAACAGGGTCCTTAAAATGTCTTGAAACTAGATATAAAAGGGAACCGATCCGTTCGGGTCTTGGTGCATATGCTTCAGTAACGCCGGAACATTCGTTAATTTAAAACTGCCGTGCTTGGCCTGACGTTACCACTCAGGGCCCCCGGAATCGCCTGGGGAAGAAGGCGGAAGTGACAAAACAGATTGTACCCTAGTTTGATGCTTGGGGTATCCCGATTGATTGTTTATATGGAGACTGGAAGATTGAAGTAAGCAACAAGAAAGAAAAAATTGGATATTTCACCCATACCGTAAAACGGGGCTATAAGAGACAGCTGGGTAATAAGGGACACTTTTCTGGGAAATGTTTTCATACCTGTCAAGTGATACGTTTTCGCCGTATTTTAATACCGTAAAACGGGGCTATAAGGGACGGCGGGGTAATAAGGGACACTTTTCTGGGAAATGTTTTCATACCTGTCAAGTGATACGTTTTCGCCGTATTTTAATACCATACGGGGAAAATGCAATTTTAGCAAATACAGGCGTATTGCCATTTCTGTACGCCCAAAAGAAAAATATATGGGAAAAAAAAATTAGTGGGTGTGTTGAGGAACACGTCGTGTGTGTGACCCCCACAGCTAGGGCTGGCAGAGCGCTCAGCGTGAGCTATTATCACTACTAGGGATGGGCATAATTTACCGATTAACCGATAATTGATCATTAAGAATTTCACCGAGGAAGTTCATTTTCGTCGACAAACCGTTTTTTTTTTTTTAAACAATCCGAGGTTATTAGGCCTAGTGCACGGCCGTCCTCAAACAATGCAATGGCAAAATTTGGGCACCAGGGGGCAACATTACACCATCGCCGTACCCTGGCGTGCCTCAGTTGATACATGCGGGCTTCCGTAGGGCAATCGCCAAATCATGAAGCGGTTACGGCGAAGTGTTGCGTGGGACCATTTCAATTTAAAAAATGACCAGGTGTACTGCAATCACTGCAATGCAGCATACAAATATACCTCATCGACAGGGTCCATGGAACACCCTTATTACGCGAAGAAACCGCCAACAGTGGTTGCGCGCTGAGTAATGGCGGTCGTGAAGATTCTTTTTTTTTTTCAGAAACTTTATTGAGAAGGTCATGAAGATTCGGTGTACACACGTCGAGGGAAGCTGCAAGAGGCGGCGTAGTGGCTCGACGGGAAGACTATTTCGCACAAAATGGCACAAGAGAACAGCAAAAAGTTCTGCGCGGCTAGACTAAGTAACACGAGCGATAGAGCAATGAATGCGGTCTTCGTTTGTTGGGTGGCCGCTCGGTAGGGACAGTCGGCCAATCAGCTTGCGGGGTGAAACGTCTCGGCCAATCAGCTTGCGAGATTCCCGAGGGCTCTCCGTGCTGATTCCTGATGTTCTAATGTAGTCTACCTTCCTTGTTACGTACCTAAAAATGTTAATGATTAACCGATTATTAATCATTAATTCTCCCGACGATCGGTGAAGAAAATTTCACCGAATGCCCATCCCTAATCACTACAATGAGAAGTGTGGACTCAATCATTAGGCTGATGGCCGTGACGGGCAGAGCGCTCAGCGTGAGCTATTCTCACAACAGTGAGAAGTAGGCTGATGGCCTCACACTTTCTACTGTCTTGCGGCTCCGGAACAGAGAGGAATCGCCTTCCAAATCCAATGCATCACTAGCAGAAGTGATGGTTTGTCATTTTTTTGTGGCAGGGCACAATCTACCCCCATTGGTGGCAGATCACTTCTGATCTGCCACCTGATCTGATCTGCCACTTCAGAAATGCTAGAGTCAGCAAAGGCTGCAACTTGGAACTATAACAAGCAGCATCAGTGAACATTTTCTTGTTTCAAGTTCATCCAAGTGCATTAGTGTAACAAAGCTGACAAATAAAAACTCTTTAATTCCAAGTGTACATACAGTATCTAGCTGACAATTAAGAACTATATTCAGAATAATTCTTATTGTGTACTTTCAAATTAAGCAATCTACCTTGTGCTAATGTAAATTTGAAAAATATTTTTGCATTTTTTTTTTATTTTATTTATTTTTTTTGTGCTACTTGGCTTATTATTTTCACATTACCAAAAAGTTGTGGCTCAAGATTGTGTCCATAAAAGTGTACATTTGAATAAATATGTTTGAAATAGGTCATGTTGCAGTTTTTTTGGGGGGGTGGTTTGGGGGGGGGGTCAGTTTTCTTTCATCTGCCGATAAATACAGTTTTTAAGTACTCAGTACAGGTGTGAAAGCCCCCCAATAAGGGAGGCATGAGGTATGCCTTGACAGGTATGTGTTTTAAGTGTAATTCTGCTTTTTTTATTTTGAGCAGGACGCAGAAAAGTGTCCCTTATTACCCAATGTTATGGCCCTATACACACGATCCTGGGGATTTTAATACAAGTCATTTTCCACAATTACTTCCATTTCATCCTTGATTTTGTTGCTACAACTGAATGAGGAAAGAAAGGGTTCTACTGTAAGCTAGCGCCCCACTGTATCGTCATAATAATGGCTTCCGAAAAATCGATATTTATGGGGCGCCCTCGACAGACCCCCTTCGGCTTCCCAATTTTGCCAGTGGTTATAATTAATTTAAACATCACAGATTTCTTTTGGCTTACCATTCAACATTCTGGAGGCGATTAATGTCCAATTCAATGACATTTTCCACTGGTTCTGCTCTCTGGTCATCGTCGGAACTGTTGTCATCAGACAAAGCATCTGATTCCGTCTCGGACGGCTCAAACCTGTAAGGTTCTATGCCTCTGTCATTGTCTGAACCACTGTCATCAGTATCTGGGGTGTCGTCTTCCCTGAATTCCAAGTCCGATTCACCAGAGGACAAAACTAAACTAATTTGTTCACAATCGCTGTCACTTTCCGTCATGATTGTCCAATGTTGATAAGTGTGAATGTGGATAGGCAGGGCAGCCAGGGTGAAATTTGTGACGTCAACAACATGGACGGATTGTCACACACTGACAGCCGCTAGGGGGGCCTTCGCCTGGTGTATTTTGTGCAATTATGTAAATACGGGTGGGTGATATGGTCTCCGGTATGAATATTTGGTTTAAGCTATGTGTATTTTATCAAAATTCGTTGGCATTTGGAAAAAAAAAAAATTACGTGACATTTGGCCTTTAAAAACAGAGATCGAGCCTGACTCCCGAATCCCGATTGGCAGCTGGTTCCACAAGAGAGAAGCTTGATAACTGAAGGCTCTGCCCCCCATTGTACTTTGGGAGATTCTAGGTATTACAAGTAATCCAGCATTTTGGGAGCGAAGTGCTCGGTTAGGATAATAGGGTAATATCAGTTTCTTTTAAATAAAAAGGGGCCTGATTGTTCAGAGCTTTGAAAGTAAGAAGAAGGATTTTAAACTTAACTCTAAACTCTATGGGAAGCCAATGAAGGGAGGCCAGAACCGGAGAGATATGACCTCTATTTCTAGTACCTGTTTAAAACTCTTGCTGCAGAATTTTGGATCAACTGAAGACTTTTTAGAGATGTTTTAGGACAACCTGATAATAAAGAGTTACAATAATCTAATCGAGAGCTAACAAAAGCATGGATCCGTTTCTCAGCATCACTCTGAGACAAGATGCTCCTAATTTTGGCAATATTACGCAAATGATAGAAGCCAGTCTTAGAAACAAATTTAATATGTGAATTGAAAAACAGATCTTGATCAAAAATAACTCCAAGGTTCCTCACAGAGCTATTAAGAGAAAGAGTAACTGCATCCAAACTAAAAGTTTGATTTGGAAAGGTATTTCTAAGGTTTTTTAGACCAACAAGAATGACTTCAGTCCTATCTGAATTTAATAGCAGGAAATTACAAGTCATCCAAGCTTTGATTTAATAATAATAATGCATCGATTTTATATCGCGCTTTATCATATATACTCAAAGACGCTTTACAAATAGGTACATTATTCATTCACTCCAGACAGACAGTGGTAGTGGCAAGCTACTTCTGCAGCCACAGCTGCCCTGGGGCAGGCTGACGGAAACGTGGCAGCCAATCTGCACCAACGGCCTTTCCGGCCACCACCGAACATTTTATACATTTATACACATTCAGACCCAGTGTTATGGACACTGGAGGCAATGCGGGTGAAGTGTCTTCTTGCCCAGGGACACAACGTCAGGATATCTGGGGAGAGCGGGATTCGAACCGCCAACCATCCGGTTATTAAGTTATTTCCTTAAGACAGGCTAACTTGGCTAATTGATTACTATCATCTGGCTTTATAGACAGGTATAATTGTGTGTCATCTGCATAACAATGAAAATGTATACAGTGCTTTCTAATAATGTTGCCTAACGGAAGCATATATAAATTAAAAAGAGCAGGGCCTAGCACAGATCCCTGTGGAACTCCGTGACTGAGCTTTGGGTTGAAAGAAAACTTATTACTGACATGGACAAACTGGAACCTATCAGAAAAATCAGATCTAAACCACTGCAACAAAGTTCCATTAAGTGATTGATATTATCAAAAGCTGCACTAAGGTCTAAAAGGACAAGCACAGAAACAAGTCCATTATCAGATGCGATAAGGAGGTCATTAGTGACCTTCACTAAGGCTGTTTCAGTACTATGATGGATTCTAAACCCAGACTGAAACTCTTCAAATAGACCATTTCCCTGCAAGTGGTCAAATAATTGCGTAGCAACAACTCTTTCTAAGATTTTTGAAATGAAAGAGAGATTAGAGATTGGCCTATAGTAAGTTAAAACTCCTGGATCCAGCGTTGGCTTTTTGAGTAAGGGTTTAATTACAGCAGTTTTAAAAGCCTGTGGTACATGGCCTAAAGTTAATGAAGAATTGATTATTTGAAGAATAAAGCAACCAATAAATGGGAAGACTTCTTTAAATAACCTGGTAGGAATAGGGTCTAAAAGACAAGTTGAAGGCTTGGATAAGGAAACCATTTTGTCTAACTCTAAAAGGTCAATTGGAGTAAACTGATCCAAACAGATGTCAATTGAAGGAGCTGTAGTAGTTACTGTATTTAAGTTAACAGTGGGAAGAATCTGACTGATTTCATCTCTGATAGATGAAATTTTATTATTGAAAAAGTTCATAAAGTCCTGACTAGTAAGCTCGAAGGGAATGCTAGGATTGACAGAGTCCTGACTCTTTGTCAGCCTGGCTACAGTGCTGAAAAGAAACCTGGGATTATTCTTGTTCTCTTCTATTAATGCAGAATAATAACTTGTTCCAGCTTTTCTAAGAGATTTTTTATAAATTAAAAGATGATTTCTCCAAGCTAAATAGATTTCATCTAAATTAGTGGAGTGCCATTTTCTTTCTAATTGACAAGTCTTCTGTTTTAAGCTATGAGTTTCTGTGTTGAACCAAGGAGTTAGAAATCTCTGATTAGACTTTTTCTTTTTTTAAAGGGGCCACCATGTCTAGAGTCTGATGCAGAGAAGCTGTAACACTATCTACCATGCTATCAATTACAGAAGGAGAAAGAAAAGAGAAGGCCAAAGTCAGCCTGCTGAAGAACCAGCCCTTTGTGATCTTGGGAGTAGGCCACAGCCATGGTAAAGAGCCTGTTTGCCAGTATTCCAACAGAACCCACGCCAGTCAAGTTGAAACAGAATCCAGTGGACCACCTGCTACTACTGGGACACAATGATTCTGCTTGGCTGACAGTCTGTTGTTTAATTTAAACCTAATTCTTCAGAATATTCCTGGTGTAAGTTCTTTAAACTTAATTTCATGTAAACCCCCATGAGAATTTCAAAATGCATTTTGTCCTTTCATTAATTTACGTTCTCTTACAGTAGAGACCAGCTGTTAGCACTTAACGGGCCCACGATGCTAACGCAAAAACTCGACATACCGGAAGAAATAAGACGGAAACGGCGTGGATGTCGAGCTGGAGTAAGACAGCGGGCGCGGAATATAAGGTACAGACCCGTCCTCCCATCCGTTATTATGGGGAATGTTCGATCGCTACTCAATAAGACTGATGAGCTAGCGGCTATCTCTCGCTACGAAAGCGTGTACAGAGAGAGTAGCTTGATGCTGTTTACCGAGACGTGGCTAACAGAACGAGCATCAGATGCTAACATCGAACTGGAGGTTTTCCATGCAATACGGGCAGACCGGACACCAGACAGTGGGAAGGCAAGAGGCGGGGGAGTGATAATGTATGTCAATAACAACTGGTGCAAACTGGGACATATCACGGTTAAGGAACAGCACTGCAGCAAAGACATCGAGTTGCTAGCTGTTAGCATGCGGCCTACCTATCTCCCGAGGGAATACTCACGTGATCTGCATTGTTATTTATGCAAATCCGACGACGAACGCTGGGACAGCGCGTGACGTCATCCACTCAGTAACTGGCAAGCTGCAGACAGAACACCCAGATGCTCTTCTCCTCATCTCAGGTGATTTCAACCATATTTCACTGTCCCCCATTCTACCCACGCTCACCCAGTATGTCACATGCCACACTAGAGACAATAAAACACTGGACTTATTCTATGCAAATACTAAGGAGGCGCACATCTCATCACCACTCTCCCCACTCGGGAGATCGGATCACAACTTGGTTCATCTCCTGCCGGTGTACAAACCCCTAGTACAGAGACAACCTCCGGGTCATGTGCACAGTAAAGCTATGGTTTGAGGAGGCAATGGACGCTCTAAAGGACTGTCTTGAAACCACTGCCTGGGAGCAGCTCTGCGATCCACATGGTGATGACATTGATGGCCTCACTCACACCATCACGGACTACATCAGCTTCTGTATGGACAACACCGTACCCACCAAGACCATACGGTGTTGCTCAAACAACAAACCCTGGATCAACCCTGAGATAAAAACACTTCTGAGAGAGAAGAAGAGGATCTTCAGGTCGGGGAACAGGGAGATGCTGGAGTCTGTACAAAGGGAGCTGAGGAGGAAGATCAAACAAGGCAAGGGCAGCTTCAGGAAGAAGATGGAGGACAAGCTGCAACAGAGCGACATCGGCGGGGTCTGGAGAAACTTTAAAACCATCTCTGGGCTCCAGAATACCTCCCCCCAGGCCACGGGGGGCACGGAGTGGGCGAACAATCTGAACCTGTTTTTTAATAGATTTGACCAACCGCCCTCCCCCCCAACTGCACAACAACTACTGCTTCCTCTAAAGTCATCGAGACCTGCTGTCCACACCCCACTCCACCAACACCCCCCCACTCCTAGCACACAGCCCCCCAACCTGACCCTCACTAAGACCCAGGTGAGGATGGAGCTGAGGAAGATCAAGGCGAGGAAGGCCTCGGGACCGGACGGCATCAGCGTGAAGCTCCTCAAGTCCTGCGCAGACCAGCTGTGTGGGATTGTGGAGCACATCTTCAACCTGAGCCTGAAGCTGGGGAGGGTACCACAGCTGTGGAAAACATCTTGTGTGGTTCCTGTACCAAAGACTTCCCACCCCAAAGATCTGAACAGCTACAGAACAGTGGCCCTGACGTCTCACATGATGAAGACCCTGGAGAGACTGCTCCTTGCTCACCTCCACCCCCTGGTGGGACCAGCGATGGATCCACTCCAGTTCGCCTACCAGCATGGCATTGGGGTGGAGGATGCAGTGATCTTCCTCCTTCACCGTTCTCTGTCCCACCTGGAGAAGCCCGGGAATGTGGTGAGGATCATGTTCTTTGACTTCTCCAGTGCTTTCAACACCATCCAACCGATGATCCTGAAGGACAAGCTGCTGTGCGCAGGGGTGGACCAGCACCTGTCATCATGGATCCTGGAGTACCTCACTAACCGGCCACAGTTTGTGAGAACCCGAGATTGTGTGTCCGACACGATCATCAGTAGCACAGGGGTCCCCCAGGGAACGGTTTTGGCTCCCTTTCTGTTCACCCTTTATACTGCGGACTTCTCACACAACACAACACACTGCCATCTACAGAAGTTTTCTGACGACTCTGCGATCGTCGGCCTCATCTCCAACGGAGATGAAGCTGAGTACAGAGGACTTATCCAGGACTTCGTGGACTGGTGCCATCGGAACTGCCTCCAGATCAACGCGAGGAAAACTAAGGAGCTGGTGGTGGACTGCCGCAGGCAAGGACAACCCCTCACAGCACCAGTAAACATACAGGGAACAGACATTGAGATGGTGACATCCTACAAGTACCTTGGTGTTCATCTGAACAATCTGCACATCCACCAACCACAATGCTCCGCACTGTGTGTCATATATATATATATATATATATTTTATTTATTTATTTATTTATAGTAATATGTACATATGTATACTAGCTGTTCTTGTTTTTTCTTGCCTTCTGATTGTTGGTCTGAGTGTTGCTGTCCCTGTGCTGTTGCAATCCTGGAATTTCCCCATTGTGGGACTAATAATAAAGGCTTATCTTATCTTAAACTAGACTGGTCACACAATACCGACGCACTCTACAAGAAGGGACAGTGCAGGCTGTTCCTACTGAGGAGGCTCAGGTCTTTTGGTGTACAAGGGGCACTGCTGAAGACATTCTATGACACGGTGGTTGCATCAGCCATCACTTATGGAGTGGTCTGCTGGGGCAATGGCATTACAGCAGCCGATAGGAAGAGACTGAACAAAGTGATCAAGAAAGCTAGATCTGTCCTGGGGCAACGCCTTGATCCAGTGGAGGAGATAGGAGAGAGAAGGATGGTGGCTAACCTGTCATCTCTGCTGGAGTCCGAGTCCCACCGTATGCAGGACATACTGAACGCACTGAGGAGCTCATTTAGCAGTAGACTACATCATCCTAGGTGCGCAACCGAGAGGTTTCGCAGGTCCTTCCTACCTACGGCTGTCAGACTGTATAACCTAAGCAGGGCTGCTCGCAGAGATAGCAAAAAAAACGTGATGACCTAATAATATTGAATGCAAAAGATGCAACAGACTTACACAAATGGTCCCCTCCAGTATACAATTAGGACAATATCAGTCGCTACGGAGGGTGACAATATGTATGGGTACATATTCATACTATGTAGGATAAATAAGTAGATGGTTATGCTGTTTATTCCATCTTGCTACAATGCTCTGCACTTTGTATATATATTTATGTGTACGTATGTATATTCACTGCTCTTATTTTTATTTTTTCTTATCTTCTTAATTATTGCTCTGAGTGTTGCTATCCCTGTGCTGTTGCAATACTGGAATTTCCCCATTGTGGGACTAATAAAGGCATATTTTATCTTATCTTTGAGAAACACCAATTTTCTATTTTTATAAATAGTTCACTCATAATTTTCTTCATAAAATTGTATCCACTTTTCTTAACTAATGCTAGTTTATGGTCTTCCAATTTCCAGTATACTGACAAGTTAAACTGTGCTTCATATGGTTCCACAAATGCTTGATTCACAAGTAACTCAGTAATAGTCTATGATGCCCATGATACATGTTGAATTCTCTGTTTTAAAGTTATCCAAATATGTTAACCTATTCTGAGATTTCTTATTAAACTACTGAAACACACATGGGAGTTATCGTTTGATTTCATGTCCATCTTCTTGATTATCAACAGATAACAACTCACAAGGGTTTTTTTTTTTGTTTTTTGTTTTTTTTTTGAGACTGATTCATAATTGGTACAAATAAAGAATTGCTAATAAAACTGTTCTTTTGAACTGGTGCCCCAACAAGTTGATGTGCTAATAAATGAAAATAAATTTTCATCCCGACTCACATTCATTTTTACATTAATACTTGTACCAACAATAAAAAACCTATAAAACCCATAAATCCACTACATGTCAATGTGTGAGTGTGAACAGGGAATCCTTGAAAAAGAGAGGTTGCCTCTCAGTGTTACTACCCTGTATGAAAAAAGGTTAAATTAAAAAATAAATAAATAAAAGCAGCTCAGTGGGACACCCTCACTGAGCATTCCTTTCCGTTTATTCTGATGGGTGTTCCCTAGCTACTATTAAAACATTTCCATAACGTTGCTTGTATTGGACTCTCATCATTTTACGTTAGAATATTCTTAAGACAGAACAGTTTTCATCAGGCTCAGACTGGCCCAAAGGGAGAGTCGGGAGGAATCCCGATGGGCCGCTTCACTTATGGGCCGGTACGCCAGTCAGAAGGAAAATTAATTAATGTGAATATCATTATAATCTGATCATCTGTGTCAGGCAAATTCAACAGGGTGCAGGACTGCCTATAAATGTAAATTAAGTATAAATTTTCACAAATGATGCAAAACTATGACAAAAGATGCTAATTTTCAAGTAAAATTGCAAATTTATGAGAAAAAAAGTTACAAATTTGTCAGAAAACATGACGAATGCAGGGGAGAAATAGCCCATTTCCACAAAAAATACCATAAATTGACAAGAATGAAGTGGCAGATTTATAGTAATATTTTAGTTTTTCTTCCAGATGTGGGAGTTGAAGACCTCCCAGACAGGGGCCTGGGAGGTCTTCAACTCCCACCTCCGGAAGAACTTCAACCACATTCGGAGGGAGTCTGGCGACATGAAGTCTGAATGGGCCATGTTCCCCACCTCTGTTGTTGAAGCGGTGGCCTAGAGCTGCGGCCGCAAGGTGGTCAGTGTATCTCGTGGTGGCAACCCCCAAACCAAGTGGTGAACACCAGTGGTGAGGGGGGCCATTAAGCTGAAGAAGGAGTCCTATCAAGCTTGGTTGGCTTGTGGGACTCCCGAAGCAGCTGAGGCGTACTGGCAGGCCAAGCGGAGTGCAGCTCGGGTGGTTGCTGAAGCAAAAACCCGGGTATGGGAGGAGTTCGGTGAGGCCATGGAACAAGACTTTTGGTCGGCCTCGAAGAGATTCTGGCAAACTGTCCGGCGGCTCAGGAGGGAAAAGCAGCTCCCTGTCCACACTGTGTATGGTGCGGATGGGACACTGTTGACTTCGACTGAGGATATCGTCGGGCGGTGGAAGGAATACTTCAAAGAGCTCCTCAATCCCACTGATACACCTTCCACAGAGGAAGCAGGGTTTGTGGACGAGGTGGATGACTCGCCTATCACAGGGGTTGAGGTCGCCAAGGTGGATAAAAATCTCTTTGGTGGCTGGGCCCCGGGGGTGGACGAGATTCGCCCTGAGTACCTCAAGGCCCTGGATGTTGTTGGGCTGTCATGGTTGACACACCTCTGCAACATTGCGTGGAGGTCGGGGGCAGTGCCTTTGGCATGGCAAACCGGGGTGGTGGTTCCTCTCTTCAAAAAAAGGGGACCGGAGGGTGTGCTCCAACTTTAGAGGGATCACACTCCTCAGCCTTCCTGGGAAGGTCTATGCCAAGGTACTGGAGAGGAGAGTCCGGCCATTGGTCGAACCTCGGATTCAGGAGGAGCAATGTGGTTTTTGTCCTGGCTGTGGCACATCAGACCAGCTCTTTACCCTCTCGAGAATTCTTGAGGGTTCGTGGGAGTTTGCCCAACCAGTTTACATGTGTTTTGTGGACTTGGAGAAGGCATTTGACCGCGTCCCTCGTGGTTTTTTGTGGGGGGTGCTTCGGGAGTATGGGGTATCGGGCTTGTTGTTATGAGCTATTCGGTCTCTGTACGACCGTTGTGAGAGTTTGGTTCGTATTGCCAACACTCGGTCGGAGTCACTCCCAGTGAGAGTTGGACTCCGCCAGGGCTGCCCTTTGTCACCGATCCTGTTCATAATTTTTATGGACAGGATTTCTAGGCGCAGCCAAAGAATGGAGGGTGTCATGCTTGGTGACCACAGGATCTCACCTCTGTTGTTTGCAGATGATGTTGTCCTGTTGGCTTCATCCAGCAATGACCTACAGCTCTTGCTGGGATGGTTTGCCGCTGAGTGTGAAGCGGCTGGAATGAGAATCAGCACCTCCAAGTCCGAGTCCATGGTCCTCAGCCGGAAAAAGGTGGATTGTCCTCTCTGGGTTGAGGACAGGCTCCTGCCCCAAGTGGAGGAGTTCAAGTATCTTGGGGTCTTGTTCACGAGTGAGGGGAAAATGGAGCGAGAGATTGACAGACGGATTGGAGTAGCATCTGCAGTGATGCGGACGTTGTACCGGTCTGTTGTGGTGAAGAGGGAGCTTAGTTCTAAGGCAAAGCTGTCGATTTACCAGTCAATCTACGTTCCTACTCTCACCTATGGTCACGAGCTTTGGGTAATGACCGAAAGAACAAGATCGCGGATACAAGCGGCTGAAATGAGCTTTCTCCGTAGGATTGCTGGACTCACCCTCAGAGATAGGGTGAGGAGCTCAGTCATCCGGGAGAGGCTCAGAGTAGAACCGCTGCTCCTCCACATTGAAAGGAGTCAGTTGAGGTGGTATGGGCATCTGATTAGGATGCCTCCTGGACGCCTCCCACTTGAAGTGTTTCAGGCACGTCCCACTGGAAGGAG
The DNA here is from genome assembly GCA_020510985.1 of Pholidichthys leucotaenia. NCBI lineage: Eukaryota > Metazoa > Chordata > Actinopteri > Cichliformes > Pholidichthyidae > Pholidichthys > Pholidichthys leucotaenia. Next base: position 439,241,310 of record CM035840.1, read on the forward strand.
ACCCCGGGGCAGACCCAGGACTCGGTGGAGAGACTATGTCTCCCAGCTGGTCTGGGAACGCCTTGGTATCCTCTCTGAAGAGCTAGAGCAGGTGGCTGGGGAGAAGGAAGTCTGGGCTTCTCTGCTTGAACTACTGCCTCCGCGACCCGGACCTCCGGAAAAGCAGTAGAAGATGGATGGATGCATGGATGGATTTCAGTTTTTCCTCTCATAAACTCCCTATAGGCTATGTAACTATTGAGGCTTTTCTTGTAAACATCCTTGGACATTTATAACATTTTTCTGGTAAATTTGGGACTTTTCTATTAAGTTTAGTACTTTTTTTCCAAATAAACTTTCCACTTTTTGTGATAAATTCCTCTCACCTATTTGGGACATTTTCCTCTTCGAAGTGTTAGTCTGATGAAAATCATAAAAAAGGAGTCATGAAGGTACAACTTTGTGAAAAAGCTACTCGAGTACATAAATGCAGTTCATTACTCTGCTATCCTTGCACTCTTCAGTGACATAAAGGGATGGCAGCTAAGCAAGGGGAGTGATTTGTTTTTTTTGCTAACAAGGGGCATGGCATCCCACTTCATCCCTCATTAAATTGTCGACTGCTCAGGTACCCCATCTCGTAATTACTCAGGAGGAGATTGTTCAGTCAGACATCAATCATCAGTCAGGAGGATAAGGATATAACCACTAATCTATAATGCTGCAACATGCACACATGCTGCTGTCAATCTGAACAATAATATATTACAATAATATGCAACAGTATATACAGTCATGGCAGTTCAGTGTTAGTAATGGTATCATAGAACAAAAAAAGATGAATATTTGACTGCATTTTGTGTACTCCCCCCATATAGATTTTTTGTGGTGGCCTAGAGGTACAGCATCCGCCCCGTCCAGCTTGGTGCTCAGCAAAAATGGAACAGAAGAGGGAGATGTTGGTTACCCAGCCACAGGGGGTGCACAAGCCAGTGTAGTCCCTGTGCCGATCCCAAGCCCGGATAAATGGGCAGGGTTGCATCAAGAAGGGCATCCAGCGTAAAAATCCTTGCCAAATCTACATGCGGATCATCACGATATGAGGTGATGATGTGCCGTGGCGAGAGACGGACGGACAGACAGGATATAAAAAGTCTACAACACCCCTGTTCAAATGCCAGGTTTTTGTGATGTAAAAAATGAGACCAAGATAAATCATTTCAAAACTTTTTCCACCATTAATGTGACCTGTAACCTGTACAACCCAATTGAAAAACAAATTGAAATCTTTTAAGGGAAAAAATAAAAAAAACTTACAATCACCTGTATGCATAAATATGCACACCCTTAAACTAATACTTTGTTGCAGCACCTTTGGCTTTTATTACAGCACTCTGTGTTTTTGGGTAGGAGTCCATCACCGTGGTACATCTTGATGTGGCAATATTTACCCACTCTTCTTTGCAAAAATGCTCCAAATCTGTCAGATTGCAAGGGCATCTCCTGTGCACAGCCCTCTTCAGATCACCCCAATTCAATCGGATTCAGGTCTGGACTCTGACTGGGCCATTCCAAAACCTTAATCTTCTTCTGGTGAAGCCATTCTTTTGTTGATTTGGATGTCTGCTTTGGGTCATTGTCACGCTGAAAGATGAAGTTCCTCTACATCTTCAGCTTTCTAGCAGAAGCCTGAAGGTTTTGTGCTCACACTGACTGGTATTTGGAACTGTTCATAATTCCCTCCACCTTGACTAAGGCCTCAGTTCCAGCTGAAGAAAGATAGCCCCAAAGCATGATGGTGCCACCACCATGCTTCACTGTAGGTTTGGTGTTCTTTTGGTGATGAGCAGTGTTGTGTTTGCACCAAATATACCCTTTGGAATTATGGCCAAAAAGTTCAACCTTGGTTTCATGGGACCATAACACATTTTTCCATATGCATTTGGGAAATTTCAAATGTGTTTTTGCAAAATGTAACTGGGCTTGGATGCTTTTCTTCTAAAGATAAGGCTTCCGTCTTGCTACCCTAGACGGGAGATTGTTGTCACATGTACTAAACAGCCAGTACTTGCCAGAAATTCCTGCAGCTCCTCCAATGTTGCTCTCGGCCTCTTGGGCAACCTCCCTGACCAGTTTCCTTCTCGTCGTTTCAATTTTGGAAGGACGCCCAGTTCTTGTTAATGTCAATGTTGTGCCATATTTTCTCCACTTGATGATGACTGTCTTCACTGTGTTCTATGGTATATTTAATGCCTTGGAAATTCTTTTGTACCCTTCTCCTCACTGATACCTCTGACCAATGAGAATCCTCTGATGCTTTGGAAGCTCTCTGCGGACCATGGCTTGTGCTGTAAGTTGTGACTACAAAAATGTCAGGAAAAGCCTACTAGAAAAGCTGAACTTTATTTGGGGTTAATCAGAGGCACATTAAATGGTGGTAGGTGTGTGCTGAGTCCCATTTAACGTGAGTGTGAATGTTTTTATCTAAGATAAGACAAGCCTTTATTAGTCTCACAATGGGGAAATTCCAGGATTGCAGCAGCACAGGGATAGCAGCACTCAGGGCAATAATTAATAAGCTGGTGGCTTGTCACCGGACTGCAGAACAAATCTACCTACGGGTACAAAATAAGTCCCAAAAAAAAAAAAAAAAAAAAAAAAAAAAAAAAAAAAAAAGATAATAAGAACAAATGAATATACATATGCACACAGATATGTACACAGTGTGGGAGCATTGCAGCTAGATGGTTTAGACAGCATTATGGTCTATTTAGTTACCCCGCAGAATAAGAATATGCCCACCATACAGTACCCTTACAGCATATTTCGTATTTGAATCAGTCGTGTTGTCACCCTCAGTAATGATTGATATTGTCCTAGTTGTATAAAGGAGGGGACCATTTGTTGTGCAAGGTTGTTACATTTTGTACATTCAGTACAACCTCTACGAGCAGCCCTGGTTAGGTTATAAAGTCTGACAGCCATAGGTAGGAAGGACCTGCGGAACCTCTCGGTCGAGGCCTAGCATTGCAGCTAGATGGTATCGACAGCATTACGGTCTGTTAAGTTACCCCACAGAATAAGAATATGGCCACCATACAGTACTCATACAGTATTTTTCGTATTTGAATCAGCCATGTTGTCACCCTCAGTAATGATTGATATTGTCCCAGTTGTATAAAGGAGGGAACCATTTATTGTGCAAGTTTGTTACATTTTGTACATTCAATACGACCTCTACGAGCAGCCCTGGTGAGGCAATAAAGTCTGACAGCCGTAGCTAGAAAGGATCTGTGGAACCTCTTGGTCACGCACCGAGAATGGTACAGCCTACTGCTAAATGAGCTCCTCAGTGCGTTCAGCATGTCCTGCAAGGGGTGGGACTCGGACTCCAGCAGAGATGACAGCTTAGCCACCATCCTCCTCTCTCCTATCTCCTCCACTGGGTCGAGGTGCCACCCCAGAACAGAGCTAGCTTTTTTGATCAGTCTGTTCAGTCTCTTCCTGTCTGGCTGCCGTGATACCATTGCCCCAGCAGACCACTCCAAATGTGATGGCTGATGCCACCATAGAATCCTAGAAGGTTTTCAGGAGTGCACTCCAAAAGACCTGAGCCTCCTCGGGAGGAATAGCCTGCACTGTCCCTTCTTGTAGAGCGCGTTGGTGTTATGTGACCAGTCCAGTTTATTGTTCAGGTGAACACGCAGGTACTTGTAGGATGTCACCATCTCAATGTCTGTTCCCTGGATGTTTACTGGTGCTTTGGGGGGTTGTTCTCGCCTGCGGCAGTCCACCACTAGTTTCTTAGTTTTCCTCACATTGATATGGAGGCAGTTCCGTTGGCACCAGTCCATGAAGTCCTGGATAAGTCCTCTGTACTCCGCATCATCTCCATCAGAGATGAGGCCGATGATCGCAGTCATCAGAGAACTTCTGTAGGTGGGCAGTGTGGTGTGTTGTGTAAAAAGTCCGCTGTATAAAGGGTGAAAAGGAAGGGAGCCAGAACTGTTCCCTGGGGTCTCCCCATACTGCAGATGATAGTGTCAGACACACAGTCCTGGGTTCTCACAAACTGTGGTCTGTTTGTGAGGTAGTCCAGGATCCACGATGACAGGTGCTGGTCCACCCCTGCGCACAGTAGCTTGTTCTTCAGGATCACCGGTTGGATGGTGTTGAAAGCACTGGAGAAATCAAAGACAATGATCCTCACAGTGCTCCCAGGCTTCTCCAGGTGGGACAGGGAATGGTGTAGAAGGAAGATAAGATAAGATAAGATAAGATAAGCCTTTATTAGTCCCACAACGGGGAAATTCCAGGATTGCAACAGCACAGGGATAGCAACACTAAGAGCAACAATCAGAAGGCAAGAAAAAAAAAAAAAAACCAAGCAAGCAAGAGCAGCTAATATACATATGTACGTATTACTATAAAATATATATATATACACACACACACAGACACACAGTGCAGAGCATTGTAGCTGGATGGAATAAATATATGAATATATGAACACACAGTGCAGAGCATTGTAGCTAGATGGAATAAATATGTAAATATATAAACACCCACAGTACGGAGCATTGCAGCTAGGTGGAATAAATATGCAAGTATATAAACACACACAGTGCGGAGCAATGTAGCTAGATGGAATAATATGTAGATATATAAATATATAAACACACCCAGTGCTGAGCATTGTAGCTAGATGGAATAAATATGTAAATATATAAACACACACAGTGCAGAGCATTGTTGCTAGATGGAATGAAACAGCATAACCGTCTACTTAGTTATCCTACATGGTATGATTATGTGCCCATACATATTCTCCCCCTCCATAGCGACCGGTAAGTTCCTAGTTGTATGCCGGAGGGGACCATTGTGTAAGTCTATTGCATCTTTTGCATTCAAAAAACTATTAGTTTGTTACGTCTTTTTGCTATCTCTGCGAGCAGCCCTGCTTAGGTTGTACAGTCTGACAGCCGTTGGTAGGAAGGACCTACGAAACCTCTCGGTTGTGCACCTGGGATGATGTAGTCTGCTGCTAAATGAGCTCCTCAGTGCATTCAGTATGTCCTGCATAGGGTGGAACTCGGACTCCAGCAGAGATGACAGTTTAGCCACCGTCCTTCTCTCTCCTATCTCCTCCATCGGATCAAGGCGTTGCCCCAGGACAGAGCTAGCTTTCTTAATCAGTTTGTTCAGTCTCTTCCTATCGGCTGCAGTAATGCCACTGCCCCAGCAGACCACTCCAAAAGTGATGGCTGATGCCACCACCGTGTCATAGAATGACTTCAGCAGCGCGCCTTGTACACCAAAAGACCTGAGTCTCCTCAGCAGGAACAGCCTGCGCTGTCCCTTCTTGTAGAGTGCATCAGTATTGTGTGACCAGTCTAGTTTATTGTTCAGATGAATACCCAGGTACTTATAGGATGTCACCATCTCGATGTCTGTTCCCTGTATATTTACTGGTACTGTGAGGGGCTGCCCATGCCTGCGGCAGTCCACCACCAGCTCCTTAGTTTTCCTCGCGTTGATCTGGAGGCAGTTTGGTAGGCGAACTGGAATGGATCCATCGCTGGTACCACAAGGTGACGGAGGTGGGCAAAGAGCAGCCTCTCCAGGGTCTTCATCAGGTGTGATGTGAGGGCCACTGGTCTGTAGCTGTTCAGGTCCTTGGAGTAGAGGATGTTTGGTACAGGTACCACACAGGATGTTTTCCACAGCTGTGGTACCCTCCCCAGCTTCAGGCTCAGGTTGAAGATGTGCTCCACAATTCCACACAGCTGGTCTGCGCAGGACTTGAGGAGCTTCGAGCTGATGCAGTCTGGACCCGAGGCCTTCCTCGCCTTGATCTTCCTCAGCGCCGCCCTCACCTGGGTCATAGTGAGGGTCAGGTTGGGGCAGGGGGGCTGTGTGCTGGGAGTGGGGGGTGTTGGGGGGAGGCCATGGACAGTGGGACTAGATGACAGTGGAGGAAGTAGTGGTTGGTGGGCAGGCAGAGAAGAGGGCAGTTGGTCAAACCTGTTAAAAAACAGGTTTAGGTTGTTCACCCACTCCCTGCCCCCTGTGGCCTGGGAGGAGGTATTCTGGTGCCCAGAGATGGTTTTCAGGCTTCTCCAGACCCTGCTGATGTCACTCTGTTGCAGCTTGTCCTCCATTTTCTTCCTGTAGCTGTCCTTACCCTCTCTAATCTTCCTCCTTAGCTCCCTCTGTATGGACTTCAGCTCCTCCCCGTTTTCCGACCTGAAGATCCTTTTCTTTTCCATTCAGTAGTGACTTTATGTCAGGGTTGATCCAGGGTTTGTTATTTGAAAAACACCATATGGTCTTGGTGGGTATGATGTTATCCACACAGAAGTTGATGTAGTCTGTGATGGTGTGAGTGAGGCCGTCGATGTCCTCACCATGTGGATCACAGAGCTGCTCCCATACAGTGGATTCAGAACAGTCCTTTAGAGCATCCATTGCCTCCTCAGACCATACTTTCACTGTGCGGGTAACAGGAGGCTGTCTGTGTACCAGGGGTTTGTACACAGGCAGGAGGTGAACCAGGTTGTGATCTGATCTCCCGAGCGGGGGAAGTGGCGATGAGATGTAAGCCTCCTTAGTGTTGTGGTAAAATAAGTTCAGTGTTTTATTGTCTCTGGCATGGCACGTGACATACTGGGTGAACGTGGGCAGAATGGAGGACAGTGAAGTATGGTTAAAATCACCCGAGATGAGGAGGAGAGCATTTCGGTACTGTGTTTGCAGTCTGCTAGTGACTGAGTGGATGACGTCACACGCTGCCTCAGCACTTGCGGATGGATTTACATAAATAACAATGGTGACGACATGTAAATATTCCTTTGGGAGGTATGCCGGTTGCAAGCTAACAGCTAGCAACTCAATGTCCTTGCTGCAGTGTTGTTCTTTAATCATGATGTGCCCAGGATTACACCATCTGTTGTTCACATACATTATCAGCCCCCCGCCTCTGTTCTTCCCGCTGTCTGCTGTCCGATCTGCCCGTATTGCGTGGAAAACCTCCAGATCGATGTTAGCATTTGTTGCTAGTTCTGCTAGCCACGTCTCAATAAACAACATGCTGCTAATCTCTCTGAAGATGCTCTCATACAGGGACATAGCCACCAGTTCGTCTGTCTTGTTAAGTAGCGATCTCACATTTCCCATAACGGATGGAAGGATGGGTCTGTACTTTGTTTTCCTCTCGTGTCACTTCACTCCAGCTCAACATCCACATCATTTTCGCCTGATTTCTCTTGGTATGTCAAGTTTTTGCATTAGCGCTATGGGGCAGTTTAATGCTAACAGCTGACTCCTACTGTAAACAATGGCTCCTCCATTCGCTGGAACGAGAGACATTTGCGATATGAGCTGAAAGATGACTAATATCAGTGCCAGTGCAGCAATCTGTGTGTCCTTGGCGTCTGTGGTGGATACGGGATTGCAGGATCAGAAAGTTGTGGCCAGAAAAAGACAGATATTAAATAAAAACGAGAAAGAAACTCAGAATTACAATAAGGCAGCCGACTCATGTGGTGCCAGAAGAGAAATCTAACAGCTTATTTGTTTTTGTGGGCCACTGTGAGCGGGATCTCAATTTTAGCTACATTTCAGTCATTAAAGTTCCCACTCACAGAGAGGCGAATTCTGATGAAAGTTGCGATTTTTGGATTTGCCAACTTTTCTGATTAATGTTTGCAAAATTCAGGGTTCAACCTCTGTCATTAGTGACATTTAGCAATGTTTAGCCACCATCAAAGTGCTAGCGGAAGACAGTTGGTGAATATTAGCAACTTAACAAATGTAAGCAAAAGTGTTTGCAATGATTAGCAAGCATTCAGATTTCAAGGGTTCATAAAGGTTCTTCAGCAGTTGCTAGCGTTCACTGCCTACAGAACCAAAAAGACCTTTAACGACACGTGTTACAACCATTTTTTGCAAACATCTGCAACTGTTGGTGTAAAAATAAATTAGCAATTTGTCTGTGACAAGAAAAACTGTTTGCAAACTGTTTTGCAACCTTTTAGGAACCCTGACGAAACCCCCAAATTGCAATGTTCATGATGCTTCATTTCCTTCATTCTTTCAGACGAATTTTATGTCACTTAGCCAGCTAGCATTAGCAATGTAGCGTCAACAACTGATGTCCTATAGTGTGATCCTGCTCTTTCTATGGTCTATCACGAGCTGATGTCACAGAGTTCCTGTCAGAGTTTTTACCGTCCCAAAAAAGCAACCCTGAAACTAAGATGGATGCCCCACTACCTTACTCTAGTGCTAACAACTGGAGAATGTCAACAGAGCCAATAGGCCTCTTTCACGCTTCCGGGTTCATGACACTGAAAGCAGTCATTGTTGTGTTTAGCAACTTCCGGCTAGCGTAGCCCAGAACACAATAATGGCTCAGGCCACATCTAGATATCATTGCAGCGTTCCTCTTTGTAAAGCAAACAAACGACGACAACCTTATTTAAGTTTTCATGCTTTTCCCAGTGACATAATAGCAAAGAAGTGGATTCAGGCAATTTGTCGTGATGAAGGCTCTTGTTTTACAATAAGCAGGGGAAATACTTTTGTTTGTAGTCTTCACTTCACGGAAGAAGACTTCACAGAAATGACTTTGCAAATGGCTTAAAATCGGGACAATCCCAAGTCATTTTGAGTGGAATAACTGGGGATCATCAAAACGTGAGTCTGTTTATGACAGCAGCTACTTGATTAGGCCATGAAGTCCGTCTGGAGCTTGAGTGCCATCATGAGGAGGACATTTTCCCTGGGATTACAACCGGAGCTGAGCATGACTATGCTGCTGCTCCCACTCCAGGTAGATTGCCTCTTCATCAGAGTTAATATTATTTGTCAGTTGTTTTATAAGCATCCAGTATGAATAAATTCTGTATGATTACTGAATAAGCTATGAAACCAGAAGACTTATAGATGCAAATAAGTGTCTATTTGCATGTGGTTTGGTATTAGGTATTAAACACTACTTTAATCATGGTGATAACGAGTTGGAAAAATTCAGAGTTTAAGATTATGTTTTCACTTGGATTTAAATATACAAAATGTGAAGAGTTTAGAGATAATTAAACCAATAACAGTAATTATGTTTACATGAGCAAATGTTTACTGGTGAAAAAAGCTGTCACCTGTATTTTTCATCCTGATTATGAGAACACTGCGGGAGGAAAAAACTAAAATCCCACTCTTCGAAGGTTGTCAGGACTAGGGTTAAATAGGGATAGTAAAGCCAATCAGAAAGGCACCAGCACACTCCAACTGTGGAAAAAATCATTTATTTGCAAGCAAGCTAAGCAGTGATGGAAGGGTACTTTTGGAATTAAGAAATTATCCCCCAGCAAATAAACAAAATGACATGAAATGAAATAAGGAAAATGCTAGTTATCTCTACACAAATTCTGATTTGGCTTGCAGTTTTTGGGGGTTTTTTTGTTTGTTTTTTTTTGGGGGGGGGTGCTGGCAAACTGAAGTGTGCTGATGCCTGTCTTATTTATTCTGATCAAGGTGTCAAATTCTACTCTTTCATCATGACATCTTCTCAGGTGCTCTGGATGCTGCGTCTGCGTGCATACAGCAGCTGCGGGTAGAGGTAAAGAGGCTGGAAGCAGAGCTGCGAGGACTAAAGCTGGACCCGCTACATTTTAGCAGGTTTTGTATCTCTGATGAGGACATCCGTTTTTACACAAGAGTTCCATCACAGGAAGTGTTTAATGCCTTTTGGGAGGCGGTCCAATCATCTGCATCCATGCTGATGTACTGGTCAAAGGCACAAAAAAAATGGGACAAACACTTGGACCAGCCCATCCCAGTCCAACTCGCAGCTTGAAACTAACTGATGAATTTTTCTTATACTGTTGTGGTGTTGCAGCAGGCCTGAAGGCAAAAGTGCTTGCTGACATCTTTCAAGTCAGTGTGTCCACAGTCTGCCGCATCGTGATAACCTGGGCTAATGACCTCGACCTGATTCTTGGCTCCCTTCCCATCGGGATGAGTAGACAGCAAGTGAACTCAACCATGCCACTGAAATTCAGACAGTACTGTCCCGAGGTGAGGATGATCATCAACTGCACAGAGGTGCAGCTGTCACAGCCCATCATCTCTCACTCTCCAGCAGGGTTTCCTCTGGAAACATTTCTTCGTGGCGGGCCGCCTCGCCAGAAATCGTACCGCCACGGCAAGCCGATATGATTTTATTAATAAAAATATATGAAGCAATGACTTTCCGCAAGCGCACACACGAACAACACGCGTGGCCGTCATCCGCACAGAGTTTAGAAGCGCCCTGCTCACACGAGTTTTCCAGTCAGTCAGCAGGCAGTGTCTCGCTAAGCATGACTGTCTGACAGAAACATGAGTTTGTTAAAGTACTTTAAACGCGGAAAAAAAAAAAATCATAGAAGGTATGTAAGCACTGGCGTTTATCATGGTTTTAACCCGCTGGAAACGGGAGCCATAATGGAAGAGTCGCTTAGCTAAGAGATGCGGTTAGAATTAAGATGCAGCCGGCTTCATATGAAGGGAAAGGCAAGGGGGACTGATGAATTGCTGAAGATATATTTCACCAGCCACTACAGTATTGTTATGAGACTGGCAATTTCTCCCTTTTCTCGCACGAGCAGGCGTGCTGTTTTTATTCTCCAGCAGCAGTGACAAAGCAACAGCTAAAAACACTAGCTCTAAACTGAGGTCCTTCAGCGGCTGCCTAGAGAGGTGCCTGATGAGAAAGCCTGAGAGCACAACTATAACTGCGTAAGCAGATCATTCTGTACATGAACACATATTGTGGTGAATTATGTCTTTAGATACAGTTCCCTGTTATGTACCTGGCAGGTTAAGATGACCGAAATTCACGAAGTCAATGACTTTAATCTGTCAGCAGCCTTCAGACAGACTAAACGCATCATTTGATTTCAAAATAAGGGAGGATTTTCCTGCTGTCTGGGTGGTGATGAGATTTCTAAAAAAATAACAACAACAACAACAAAAACTATAAATATAAAGAAATATTATAACAAATAATGGCATCCTTGGTCATTTAAGTTAATTTATTTCATTAAATACAATTTTATTAATATTTTTTTCTTTGTAATCAGAGTTATTGTTCTGTTCTAACTGCAAAATTATGGTCAAAAATGTAAAATGTTATAAGTAAAAACAAAAAAAAAATACCACAGTCCGTTTCAAATTTATCTAAAAAAAAACAAACAAAAAAAACCAAAACAGTAATTTTATCTTAAAAAAAACACAGACAAAAATTAGTCACAAAATAATTCACAAATTTATAATAAAGTTTCAAATGTACAAGAAAAGTCAATTTTACAAGAGGAAATTACAAATTTGAGGAACATGGTTTCAACTTTAGATTTACAGAGAAAAGTAGAAAACTATAAGAAAACTTATAAATTTTTGAGAAAAACCTCAAACCTTCAAGACTGAAGTCATTACTCAAGTTTTTAAGTGGGTGCTCTTTGTACCCTTACCTCAACTAGAAATTTTTGGTTGCCTACTTTTAATTATTAATTTCAAAGCACTGCTTTTACATGAGTACAATTTCTGGTTACTATACACACCTGATCATATAATTTAAGTATGCATGAGTACATTACTATTATGAATGTTTCTTTCCCTTCCCTACCCTCTCAATGCAAAAAAAGAAACACTAGAATAAAAATACAAAAATACACATATTTTTGTCATTTATGTAAACCATGACAAAAAAAATCCTGCAGGACAAAACATGACACTTGATATTTTCTAACCTGTTTGTATGCCACCATAGACAGAGAGAGAACCTGAATTCGACAGAGCTCAGAGAGGGAAAGATGAGACAGAAGAGAGGAGCCAAGGAGAGGAAAGTGTTCAGGCAGAGTAAGGAGAGAAGGATAACACCACTAAAAAGTCAAAACACAGGACATCTGGGTGGGACCCCAACTGGCCCAATATTCAAGCCTCGGTTGTACAATACTTCAAATGGTAAGTTCCATATGCAACGTTACTGTGTAAAATTTTAAAAAGAAATAAATAGTATAAAATTAACATATTCTGGTATGTTTACCCCCCCCCCCCCCCCACTGCCCTGGGAAAATATGTTGCCACCGTGCCAAGGTCTTTAAGCCAGAGGAAACACTGCTCCAGTCAGAGGTTTTTTCTAATTACGAAAACATTACAACCTTCAAGGCTTTAATTGGGATTGCCACGTGTGGTACCATCACTTTTGTGTCCACCCTCTACACTGGATCAATCTCAGACAGAGAAATCACTGAAAGGAGTGGAATACTGTACTTGTTGGAGCCTGGAGATGGTTGCATGGCTGACAAGGGATTCACCATTGAGAAGATGTTGGCAGACCGTGGAGTGAAACTGATCATACATCACTTTAAAACCACAGCACAGTTCAGCAAAGAGGATGCACTGAAAACACAAGCCATAGCTCGTCTTCGCATTCTTGTGGAAAGAGCAATACGCAGCGTGAAAGAATATTATATCTGGGACAGCACTCTACCTCTAACTTTGCCAGGGACAGTCAACCAGCTGTGGACCAACTGTTGCCTGGTGACACAGTTTCAAGGACCGCTTGATTTAAAAGGCCACATCCCTGTTGCTTAAAGCACGTGCATGTTATTGTGACGTTGAGGCCAGTTGGGCACTTTTGCAATTCCAGGTTAAACCCAATTTTATTTGCCATAGTTTATCGTCCCCCATCAACCTATTCAGAATTTTTATCCGAATTTGCTGATTTCTTAGCTGATTTAGTGCTGAAATCTGATAGAATAATTATAGTAGGGGACTTTAATATACATGTGGATGTAGATAGTGACTGCCTTAATGTGGCTTTTAATTCAATATTAGACTCGATTGGGTTTTCTCAGAAAGTAGGAAATTCTACTCATTACCTCCACCATACATTGGACCTTGTTCTGACATATGGCATAGAAATAGAAAATCTTGTAGTGTCTCCTCATAACCCTGTACTGTCAGACCATTGTCTGTTAACCTTTGATTTTACTATTTCTGACTATTTGGCTCCTAAAGAAAAATATTATCACAGTAGATGCCTCTCAGATGATGCTGTTTCCAAATTTATGCAGATTGTTTCCTCTATGCCATGTGTCAACACAACGGAAATAAGCTATAGACAGCTTGCTCCTTCTGTAATTGATAACATGGTGGATAGTGTTTCAGCTTCTCTGCATCAGGCTCTAGACTTGGTGGCCCCCTTAAAAAAGAAAAAGTCTAATCAGAGATTTTTAACTCCTTGGTTCAACACAGAAACTCGTAGCTTAAAACAGAAGACTCATCAATTAGAAAGAAAATGGCGCTCTACTAATTTAGATGAAATCTATTTAGCTTGGAGAAATCATCTTTTAATTTATAAAAAATCTCTTAGAAAAGCTAGAACGAGTTATTACTCTGCATTAATAGAAGAGAACAAGAATAATCCCAGGTTTCTTTTCAGTACTGTAGCCAGGTTGACAAAGAGTCAGGACTCTGTCAATCCTAGCATCCCCTTAGAGCTTACTAGTCAGGACTTTATGAACTTTTTCAATAATAAAATTTCATCCATCAGAGATAAAATCAATCAGATTCTTCCCACAGTTAACTTAAATACTGTAACTACTACAACTCCTTCTATTGATGTCTGTCTTGATGAGTTTACTCCAATCGACCTTTGTGAGTTAGACAAAATAGTTTCCTCATCCAAACCTTCAACTTGTCTTTTAGACCCTATTCCTACCAGGTTATTTAAAGAAGTCTTCCCACTTATTGGTAGCTTTATTCTTCATATAATCAATTCTTCATTAACTTTAGGCCATGTACCGCAGGCTTTTAAAACGGCTGTAATTAAACCCTTACTCAAAAAGCCAACGCTAGATCCAGGAGCTTTAGCTAACTATAGACCAATCTCTAATCTCCCTTTCATTTCAAAAATCTTAGAAAGAGTTGTTGCTACGCAATTATTTGACCACCTGCAGGGAAATGGTTTACTTGAGGAGTTTCAATCTGGGTTTAGAATCCATCATAGTACTGAAACAGCCTTAGCGAAGGTCACTAACGACCTCCTCATTGCATCTGATAATGGACTAGTTTCTGTACTTGTCCTTTTAGATCTTAGTGCAGCTTTTGATACTATTGATCATAATATTCTACTTGATAGATTAGAACACTATGTTGGACTTAATGGAACTTCGTTGCAGTGGTTTAGATCTTATTTATCTGATAGGTTCCAGTTTGTTCATGTAAATGATGAGTTTTCTCTCAGCTCAAAGCTTAGTCATGGAGTTCCACAGGGATCTGTGCTAGGCCCTACTCTTTTTAGTTTATATATGCTTCCGTTAGGCAACATTATTAGAAAGCACTGTATACATTTTCACTGTTATGCAGATGACACACAATTATACCTGTCAATGAAGCCAGATGATACTAATCAATTAGCCAAGTTAGAAGCCTGTCTTAAGGAAATCAAAGCTTGGATGACTTGTAATTTCCTGCTATTAAATTCAGATAAGACTGAAGTCATTCTTGTTGGTCCAAAAAACCTTAGAAATTCCTTTCCAAATCAAACTTTCAGTTTGGATGCAGTTACTCTTTCTCTTAATAGCTCTGTGAGGAACCTTGGAGTTATTTTTGATCAGGATTTGTCCTTCAATTCACATATTAAATTTGTTTCTAAGACTGCCTTCTATCATTTGCGTAATATTGCCAAGATTAGGAGCATCTTGTCTCAGAGTGATGCTGAGAAGCTGATCCACGCTTTTGTTAGCTCGAGATTAGATTATTGTAATTCTTTATTATCAGGCTGTCCTAAAACATCTTTAAAAAGTCTTCAGCTGATCCAAAATGCTGCAGCAAGAGTTTTAACAGGTACTAGAAAGAGAGATCATATCTCTCCGGTTCTGGCCTCCCTTCATTGGCTTCCCATAGAGTTTAGAATTAAGTTTAAAATCCTTCTTCTTACTTACAAAGCTCTAAACAATCAGGCTCCTTTTTATTTAAAAGATCTGATACTACCGTATCATCCTAACAGAGCACTACGCTCCCAAAATGCAGGTTTACTTGTAATACCTAGAATCTCCAAAAGTACAATGGGAGGCAGAGCCTTCAGTTATCAAGCTCCTCTCCTGTGGAATCAGCTGCCAATCTGGATTCGGGAGTCAGACTCGATCTCTGTTTTTAAGAATAGGGCTAAAACCTACCTTTTTGATATAGCCTACAATTAGGGAGGGATCATGTGTTTCTGAACCCTCCCTTAGTTATGCTGCTAATAGGTTTAGTCAGCCGGGGGACCTCCAGTAATGCACTGGGCCTCACTCCTTTCCTCACTCTCTATGAAATATATATATATTTTTTTTTTTTGCTGGTCATTAACATTTGTTTGTTCTCTCCCATAGATTGAGTCCCCATCGTGCTGTTTGCTCTCTACATGTCTGTTCTTTTCTTCTTCTCTGTCCCCTCACCCCCCAGCCAGTCGCAGCAGATGACTGCCCCTCCCTGAGCCTGGTTCTGCTGGAGGTTTCTTCCTGTTAAAAGGGAGTTTTTCCTCTCCACCGTCGCCAAGTGCTTGCTCACAGGGGATCGCCTGATTGCTGGGGTCTTTCTGCAACTGTGGGGGTCCTCCCTACAGTTGATAGTGCTATGAGATGACTGTTGTTGTGAAATGGCGCTATATAAATAAAGTTGAATTGAATTGAATTGAATTGAATAGTGACAATTCGTTAAACTGTTGAATCAGTCTTATTTCATTTCAGTGAACCTGTAACCACGTGACACCGATCCTCGGGGTAGGAGCGTTATACCAAATTAACCACACCTGGGGATGCACTCCTATATATCTCCCTTGTATCCACTCCCTCTTTCTCTTTCTGACGACTGGGAGGAGCCTGCCTCCACCGGCGAAGGACAATGAATGGTTACATGTTCACTTTCATTCAGAAAACCGCGTTTACAGGCGTAAACGTACATTCTGCATGAAACTGTTGAAATGTTTTCATGTAATTAACATTTTAATATAATAATAATATCCATTGCCATTTTAGTTCCAATACATTAGAAACATTTTGAATTCAACATGTGTATGTACATACACACACACACACACACACATACACAGTTAGGCCCAGAAATATTTGGACAGTGACACAATCTTCATGATTTGGGCTCTGCATGCCACCACATTGGATTTGAAATGAAACAACTACAACAGAACTGAAGTGCAGACTTTAAGGTTTAATTCAAGGGGTTGAACAAAAATATATGATTAAACATGTAGGAATTGTAGCTATTTTTATACAAACGCTCCTCATTTCAGGGGCTCAAAAGTAATTGGACAAATAAACATAACCCTAAGTAAAATGTTACTTTTCAATATTTTGTTGAGAATCCTTTGCAGGCAATGACTGCCTGAAGTCTGGAACCCATGGACATCCCCAAACGCTGGGTTTCCTCCTTTGTGATGCTTTTCCAGGCCTTTACTGCAGCTGTCTTCAGTTGTTGCTTGTTTGTGGGTCTTTCTGCCTTAAGTTTTGTCTTGAGCAAGTGAAATGCATGCTCGATTGGGTTGAGATCTGGTGATTGACTCAGCCATTGCAGAATATTCCACTTTGTTGCTTTAAAAAACTCCTGGATTGCTTTTGCAGTATGTTTTGGATCATTGGTGAAGCGCCGTCCAATCAACTTTGCTCCATTTAGCTGAATCTGAGCAGAAAGTATATCCCTATACACTTCAGAATTCATCTGGCTGCTTCTGTCTTTTGTCACATCATCAATAAACACAAGTGACCCAGTGCCATTGGAAGCCATGCATGCCCATGCCATCACACTGCCTCCACCATGTTTTACAGAAGATGTAGTGCTTTGGATCATGAGCTGTTCCAATTCTTCTCCAAACTTTCTTCTTCCCATCATTCTGGTACAGGTTGATCTTAGTCTCATCTGTCCAAAGAATGCTGTTCCAGAACTGGGCTGGCTTCTTCAGGTGTTTTTTGGCAAAGTCAATTCTGGCCTTTCTATTTTTGAGGCCGATTCATGGTTTGCACCTTGTGGTGAATCCTTTGTATTTACTCTCATGAAGTCTTCTCTTTATGGTAGACTTAGATACCGATACACCTACTTCCTGGAGAGTGTTCTTCACTTGAGTGGATGTTGTGAAGGGGTTGTTCTTCACCATGGAAAGGATTCTGTGATCATCCACCACTGTTGTCTTCCGTGGACGTCCAGGCCTTTTTGAGTTCCCAAGCTCACCAGTGCACTCTTTTTT
Organism: Pholidichthys leucotaenia; assembly: GCA_020510985.1. NCBI lineage: Eukaryota > Metazoa > Chordata > Actinopteri > Cichliformes > Pholidichthyidae > Pholidichthys > Pholidichthys leucotaenia. Next base: position 439,258,573 of record CM035840.1, read on the forward strand.
TCTCAGAATGTACCAAACTGTTGATTTGGCCACTCCTAACACTTCTGCTATCTCACTGATGGATTTCTTCTTTTTTTTTTTTTTTTTTTTTTTTTTTTTTCCCCAGCCTCAGGATGGTCTGTTTCACCTCCATTGAGAGCTCCTTTGACCGCATGTTGTGTGTTCACAGCAACAGCTTCCACATGCAAACGCCACACCTGGAATCAACTCCAGACCTTTTAACTGCTTAATTGATGACAGGTTAACGAGGGAAGGGCCCATGCAGCCTTGTTATTTTTTTTTGCAGCCTTCTGAATCAATTGTCCAATTACTTTTGGTCCCTTGAAAAAGAGGCGGCTACGTATTAAAGAGCTGTAATTCCCAAACCCTTGCTCCAATTTGGATGTGAATACTCTCAAATTACAGCTGAGAGTCTGCACTTTAAGCCCATATTGATTATATAATTGTATCCTGAATATGTTTTCGTAAACAGCTAAAATAACAAAACTTGTGTCACTGTCCAAATATTTTTGGGCCTAACTGTATATATATATACATGTATATATATATATATATATATACACACACACACACATATACTGTATACACAATTACTATATACAATTATATAGATAGATAGATATAGATATAAATAGAGAGAGAGAGAGAGAGAGAGAGAGAGAGAGAGTGTAATTGTATAAAAGTTTCTGTAGCTTAAAGTTTGAACTTGTTTTTGAAGTACTCACTGTTATAGTTCTGTACCTTTGTAACCCATTTGTTAGAGCTAGAGTCTGAACGGTATTCTGACAATTTTAGCTGTTGGCCTATATGCATTTATTTAGATCTTTTAATCAGTTTGTTCACATGTTAAATATACTGTAGTTCTTAATACAAACTCATTAAATGTTTAGTTGTGTATTACCTGTAAAGAACAGTCATGTATTAGCAGTAAAACAGTTTATTTTTTTTAAACTGTTTAGAAAATAAATCACATCAAATAAAAATTAATTATTTACAAAAAAATATAACTGTTAAGTGTTCCCTTGATCTCGTTTCATTTACAAATACATACAAATAATTTACAGATTTCCATTCTTCAGAGCTAGTATACAGTAATTCACACATTCGGGAATTAAACTTGCTTGTTTGCAGTTATACCCCCTTTACACAGTGGTGGAGATCACTGAGAGATCTGGCCAGTTTTTGAGATCTCAATGATCTTCAGTGATCTCCACAGTCACCACAGCCTCCTCAAAGTTTTGACTCAGTCCAAAACACACAAGGATCTCTTAAACAATCTCAAATATGATCGCTGTGTTGTTTAACAGGGCCCTTAGCATTTAGCTGTCTGGAGATATAATCCATCTATGTACCAAAATAGAAGATGTCTAATTTTTGTTTCATCTCAATCATTTCATCATCCCTACAGACTCTTTCAATAGCGAGGTCCTCCTCAGTGTCGGTAATAAAATCACACCAGTTCAGCCCAGTCACCGCCAACTGACCCTGGACTTGCCAGTCGTACTTGTGTTTTGTTTTGTTTTTTAAGTTTTGTCTGGCCATTTACAGCTCCAACATGCCCTGCCTCTGAAATGTTAGAGATGCTCAGACATTTAACTTCAGCAAGCCCAATACAAGGAGCTCCATTTGGGTCATATACTTTTGCATCTGGGCTGGCACCAACGTGTGGAGCTTCAGGATGTATGGCAAAGCCACAGGGTGATGCATTTACATTCATTATTTTTGAATATTGTTCCAGCACCTGAGGTTCGCGTTCAAGGCCTCTTTTCATTGCAGAAGGCTGTCGTACTCCCTTCAGGATTCTTGCTGCCAGTGCCTGACTAGAGGACCCCCCCTCGGACACGACAAACCTCATAAAATCTACTGGCTGTAACTCTGGGCTGGTGCACTTCTTTCCATAATGGACATTTAGACCGCTCTCTGCTGCTTTCCTCCATCAGAGCTGCCATCCCATGTGTCACAGTGAGGCTCTCCAAATGGAAGTACTGATGACAATTTGGAGTTTAAGGTGGTGGACAATTTAGAGTCCTCAGCAGGCAGTCTAGGGAACGCAGGGGCATCTTGGTGGACACTGTGACTTGTTGCTGCAACAGGCGCTGATATGACAAAGGTGAACCGCGTGGCACACGTCCAAACCTCGAATCAGCCAGTTAAAGTTCAGAAAAGTCAGGCAACACTGAGGATAGCGGGGGTTGAGGTTAGAGGTGTTTTAGTTTTTCCCCCAAGGGCAAACACTGACGGGTCGGGAAGGGCTCCTGAAACACAGTAAGAACAACAGAAACCTTAAAAATTCTTCATTGATCATCTTCCAACTTTAAACTTGTAAACAAACAAATAAATAAATCAAGTTAATTCATCCATGATTGCAATCGATAGTAGCAGTATAACAGATGAATACTGAGCTGTGGGCTATACAGATAATACCCTCCACGCACACACACTGCCATCCAGGATCCATAGAAGAGTGGCAAATTTTAATAATCATAATGATTAAAATCTGTATTATTTTTAAACCAATAATGCTGAAAACTTGGGGGCTCTAAACCATAAATTTTGTGATGCATTGCTCCCCTAATCAATAATACAATACATAAAATAATGGCCACCACCTGTATGGGCTTGGTACAGTGTGGATTTACACGGGGTCTTGGTAGATGGTTCAGGCTTCCTCACAACCAGGTCCTGAACAGGTTCTGCACAGATGCCCTGAAATCATACGCACATCAACCACGACATCATAGACTTTTCACAAAAATGTTAAACAATTTTTTTTTGAAAATACAAAACATTGCATTAAATTACCTTTGTGCGTGGTCGATGCCATGTCTCAGTGCTTGTGCAGGCCACAGCTGATGGAACTGCCTTCACCTGCAGCATGGTGTCATGGGCACGCCGAACCAGCAAGGCAACACGGTGGCTGCACAGGACGTTGCCTGCAGCACAGGTGCATGATGGTCCATTCAGCTGAATGGGATCTGTGCCAGTTTGCAAAACAATCTAGGGTAAAGACATAAACAAATGTCACTCACAATTTTTAAATGGTGAAAATAAATTAACCAGCCATTTTGGATGAAAAACTAAGTATAAAATTAACCAAACACGAATATATGAATAACATTTCAGAACACCAAAGTCCTACTTCATTCTGAGTCGGAGTAAATCTGCAGCAGCAGTAACATTTGAACTCCTTACACTCAACACAGCTGCTTCAGCATAAGTATGGTACTGAAAACTATACATCTACCATAAACATTTTAATATTTTAACTATGAGCAAATATCAGTTCTTACACATTGTTGGGTGTGTAATAAATACAGCTGATAAATGACTAATAGAAATATTTCAAATCAAAAAGTGGAAGGGGTTAAAAAAAAACCCTTAATGTTTAGTCCTCATCCTATCATAAAAACCTGGAATGAGTGCGGGACTTCTCTCTTCCTTCGACGGGTGACACCTGCATCGGACTACAACCTCCCTGTTTACAACATCAGAAACTGACAGAAAAGTACAGTCATCATAAATGAGACTGTGGCTTTTTAAAAGGGCTGAACGTATATTCTGTCAAATACAGTCACATCAAAACAAATGTCAAAGTCAAGACAGTGAGCTAAAACAAGCAGATACTAGCTAGTGCTAAACTAGCATAGCATTACTGTAAATCAACCACTTACCCTCATAGTCGTCGATAAAATTTTCAAAGAAAAACTTATATCCTCGATTTAGTTTGGAGCGTGCTACGGGGGAATGCTGTTCAACTAAACGGACCACATCTGCGGACGACAATTGTGATAAATTGTTTAATGAACTTGTAAATTCAAGGACACCATCTCCTTTCTCCATTTTAGCGGAAGTGGAGTAACACAACAAACGCTGTACCAGAAGTACGTAACGTGGGCATGAAAAAGGCCTGTTTGAAGAGTGTCTCTTCAGATGTTGGGAGTAAGAAATAAAGTGCTGGAGGTACGCTTGCTTTTCATGGTTATAACATATTGACTGTGTTAGCCCGTCCTTCTGAACCAAGGATGGAGGGGCGGTCTGACTTTAGCAATGCTTTAGTAATGCTCATGGTACACCCCAGTCACCAGACTGCAAACCAAGTCTACCTACGGGTACAAATAAGTAACAAAAAAAAAAAAAAATAAAAAAAAATTATTTTGTTCTGAGGTTTCAGAATGCATCTGGGGTTCATAAGTATTTAAAGAGACATGCACTGAAATGAGGCATTCTGAGGAAGGCTGTAGAAGATGGGTCTAAATGATGCTGCTATAATTAAACCCTGAGGCATTTTGACCAAAGCATGTCACAGGCGCTTCATTAAGACCTGTAGGAATTGTGTCAACATGTGGAAAAAGTGCAATAAATGCCTCCTTTAAGTTGGCTGGTTTTGTCCCGAACAAGTGAAGCAAAGCGAATACATCAACAATTATTTGGCTTACAAACCCTGCTGAAAAACTTTAGTATAAGCCAAATGATCTGTGAAATAATTGAGAAAGTAATCAACACATTAAACTGGAAGACCTAATGAGGAAAGTTACTCTAATGAGGCTACAATTTCAAGTGAACTGATCGAAAAGTCAGCTCCGTCCTCTTTTTGTTTCTCCGCTGAAGCTCTAATTACAGAGTCCCATTATCAATATGAAAGAGACGTTGTTTGGTTTCATTAGAGGGCCCCCGAGCTGGCAGCAGATTGATTTTTCTGGATGAGCGCTTCATTAAGAACCAGAGGCTTCTGCAGATGGAGATCTGACGGCTCGGTGGCAGCGAGGAAGGCCGTACGATATTAAATACCCCAACTCCCAGAAGGCTGCGCTGTTCATCACGTCAAAACACCACAAAACTTCTGGACTGGATCGAGTCAAATGATGATTTATCTCTTCTATATGGGTTTACAACTGGAGCAAAAAAAACTGAGGAGCCACAACAACCTGCTCATCTGATCTAAAGTTGGAATGGTTGGTAGGATCAGAGCCGTTTCTGGCTATGAAACAGAGTACACAAATGCTATAGGCCCCCTCAGCCACTAGGGGTCCCCTAAGATTCAAGTTCATCCTCAGTATTTTTTGGAATGGAGAGTTAAAAATACCAATTTGGGAGAAAAAAAGTTGCCACTTTTTCTTGCAAAACTGCAACTTTTTTTCTCCCAAATTGGTGACTTTTTTGTAAAGATGCTACTTTTTCTTGTAAATTTGTATTTTTTTTTCTCTCATAAATTTGCATATTTTTTCTTGTAAAACTGAAAATTTTTTCCAAATAAATGTGCAACTTTTTTCTCCCAAATTTGTGACTTTTTGTAAAGATGCTACTTATTCTTGTAAATTTGCAACTTATGTAAATTCGTAACTTATATTCCCATACATTTGCAACTTTTTCCTTGCGGATTTGTGACTTTTTTGGAAAAATGCTATTCTTGTAAATTTGCAACTTTTTTCATCCATCCATACATCCATCTCATACCGCTTTTCCAGAGACCCGGGTCATGGAGGCAGTAGCTCAAGCAGAGAAGCCCAGACGTACCTCTAACCGGCCACCTGCTCCAGCTCTACAGAGAGGATACCGAGATGTTCTCAAACCAGCTGGGAGATGTAGTCTCTCCAGCGTGTCCTGGGTCTGCCCCAGGGTCTCCTCCCAGTGGGATGTGCCCAGAACACCTCAGAGGAGGAGTCCAGGAGGCATCCTGATCAGATGCCCAAACCACCTCAACTGGCTCCTTTCAATGTGGAGGAGCAGCGGTTCTACTCTGAGCCTCTCCCGGATGACTGAGCTCCTCGCCCCATATCTAAGAGTGAGTCCAGCAATTCTACAGAGAAAGCTCATTTCAGCCGACTGCATCCACAGTCTCGTTCTTTTGGTCATTATGCAAAGCTCATGACCGTAGGTGAGGGTAGAAATGTAGATTGACCAGTAAATCGATAGCTTTGCCTTAGAACTCAGCTCCCTCTTCACCACAACAGACCAGTACAACGTCCGCATCACTGCAGATGCTGCTCTGATCCGTCTGGCAATCTCTCACTCCATTCTCCCTTGATTCATGAATAAGACCCCCAAGATTCTTAAACTCCTCAACTTGGGGCAGGAGCTCGTCCCCCACAAGGAGAGGACAAGCCACCTTTTTCCAGTTGAAGACCATGGACTCGGACTTGGAGGTGCTGATTCTCATCCCAGCCACTTCACACTCAGTAGCAAACCATCACAGCAAGACCTGTAGGTCATTGCTGGATGAAGCCAACAGGAAAACATCATCTGCAAACAGCAGAGACGAGCTCCTGCGGTCACCAAACACGACACCCTCCGCTCCTTGGCAGCGCCTAGAAATCCTGTCCATAAAAATAATGAATAGGATCGGTGACAAAGGGCAGCCCTGGCGGAGTCCAACTCTCACTGGAAACGAATCCGACTGAGTGCTGGCAATATGAACAAAACTCTCACAATGGTCGTATAGAGACTGGATAGCTCGTAGCAACAAGCCCGATACGCCATACTCCCGAAGCACTCCCCACAAAAAAAAAAAAAAAAAAAAAAAAAACACGAGGTACATGGTCAAATGCCTTCTCCCAGTCCAAAAAACACATGTGGACTGGTTGGGCAAACTCCCACAAACCCTAGAGGATTCTTGAGAGGGTAAAGAGTTGGGTCGATGTGCCATGGTCAGGACAAAAACCACAGTGTTCCTCCTGAATCCGAGGTTCAACCAATGGCCGGACTCTCCTCTCCATTACCCTGGCATAGATAGGTGGGGTGGAGCAGATCTGTACGTTACCTGTTGTTATGTAGACATGAAGGAGAAATTAATAACCGCTGTTTCAGGCAACCCAATACTATATGACCAGTCCCTGCCGTCATATAGAAACAACATACAAAGGAACGAGGCGTGGAGCAGTGGAACATGGGCTCATCCATCCGAAGCTCATGAACCAGGCAGTCAAATTCATCATGCACTGTGTTTGTCTGTAGGATTGGGTGAACCCAAAACCGGCGGCGACAACAAAGTCACCTTTTGTAGCACAAATATACCAGCACTATTAAAAACAGACATCAATCTGCTCATGGTTAATAATGACTATTCCAGTATTTCCTCCCGCATTGCTCCGACTCCACTTATCTGAGAACTCTACTGGCCCCATGCCCACACCCCTTTCACGCACCTCACCAGTTCTGGTGGCCAATTCCTTTCCAAAAAATCTAGATCAGTGGACATGTAGCATTACTGCTGTTGCCCATGTGTGCACTGAAGTCCCTCAGTGGACAACAGAGTCTCCAACAGAAGCACTTTCCAGCACCCCAGTCCGAGACTCCATAAAGGATGGGTACTCTGAACCATCATTTGGTGCATAGGAACAAATGATGGTCAGGACCCATTTCCCAACCCGAAGGTGCAGGGAAACTACCCTTTCATCCACCAGGGAAAACTCCAGTGTAGAGGCAGCAAGGTGGGGGGATTCAAGAATACCCAACCTGCTTGCCGCCTCTCGCCTGGGGAAACTCAAGAGTAGGCCAAGCTCCATCCCCTCTCCAGGAGACTGGTTCGAGACCCACAGCTGTGTGTTGAGGTGAGCCCAGCTATATCCAGCCGGTATCTTTTAACCTCATGCACCAGCTCAAGCTCCTTCCCCACCAGAGAGGTGACGTTCCACACGTCCCAAAAGGCAGTTTAGAAAGCCGGGGATCACACCGCCAAGGTCTCTGCCTTCGACAACCACCTGATTCACATAGCACTAGACTTTTTCATGTAAATGTGTGACTTACTTTCCCATAAAATTGCAACTTTTTTCTTGCAAATTTGTGATTTTTTTCAAACTTTATTTGTATAACACTTTTCAAACATTAGATGCTGCGCAAAGTGCTTTACATAGATAAAAACAGTAGACACATTTAGTTACATATTTTACATGATACATCCCCACCCCTTCCAACACTCCCACAAACATACCCACAAACACACACACAGGCACATACATCACCCCCTACTTCTCTTACACACATACACTACTGTTCAAAAGTTTGGGGTCACCCAGACAATAATTTTGTGTTTTTCATGAAAAGTCACACTTATTTACCACCATGAGTTGTAAAATGAATAGAAAATATAGTCAAGACATTGACAAGGTTAGAAATAATGATTTGTATTTGAAATAATTTTTTCCTTCAAACTTTGCTTTCGTCAAAGAATCCTCCATTTGCTGCAATTACAGCATTGCAGACCTAACATGATTGCACAAGGGTTTTCTAATCATCCATTAGCCTTCTGACGCAATGAGCAAACACATTGTACCATTAGAACACTGGAGTGATAGTTGCTGGAAATGGGCCTCTATACACCTATCTAGATATTGCACCAAAAACCAGACATTTGCAGCTAGAATAGTCATTTACCACATTAGCAATGTATAGAGTGTATTTCTGATTAGTTTAAAGTTATCTTCATTGAAAAAAAGTGCTTTTCTTTCAAAAATATGGAAATTTCTAAGTGACCCCAAACTTTTGAACGGTAGTGTATAAAATAAAAGAGACTCTGCTCAGCACTGAGGCACCACGTGAAGGAGCAACCATCCTGTGGAGCCCCCCACACCGGGAGACCACACAGCCCATAACCACAGAGGGCGCCACAAAGGCCGCCCAAACCACTGCTGTAGGCAGTGGCATAAAGCCCCCACCTACCCAAGCTACAGCGACCCACAAGACCAACACCCCTGCAGATGGGCCAGGCAGCATCCAGCATGAGGGGCCCCACTGAGGAAACACTGGAGCTAAAACACATAAATCAAGATAAAACTAAGAACACACAGAGCAAAGGGAACTAAGGACCCATACTTAGAAACTGAGCTAAGAACACATCAAAATAAGAAAATCTAAAAGCAAATGGAGCTAAGAAGAAAACAATGGAACATAAATGACTACTTCAATAATAGTTAAACGGTTTGTTAAAAGCCAAAATTTAAAAAGGTACAAAAAGAAACTAAGAACACATAAAAAACAGGAACTAAAAACCCATACTTAAAAACTGAACTAAACACATCAATAAGAAGATGAGAAAATCTAAAAACAAATGGTGCCAAAAAGAACATAAAACAATGGAACATAAATGACTACTTCAGTAATGGTTAAACAGGTTTATTAAAAGCCAGACTAAAAAGGTGGGTCTTAATTTAACTTCATGGAATTGCAGAGGTCTACAAAATTTAAAAAAACTTAAACAAGTTATGAATAAAATAAAGGACATGGGTTCAAGAATTGTGTTTTTACAAGAAACTCATCTGATAGAGGAGGATGTTAAAAGAATTAGGAGTAGATGGCAGGGAAGTGTATTCACCTCTTCATTTTCATCCCGAGCCAGGGGAGTTATGACTCTCATACATAAATCAGTTCCTTTTCAAGTGAAAAATGTAATTGGAGACAAATTTGGAAGATATGTAATCATTCAAGGTTCTTTGCTATTAGAAAATATAAATCTTGTGAACTTATATGGTCCCAATATAGATGATCAGAAGTTCTTTGCTAATTTATTTCTCATCTTATCATCACTTACAGGGCAACATATAATAGCAGGGGATTTTAATTGTACATTGAATCCAGGTGTGGATAGATCAACAGGACTGGATTGTACGCACATTGGATGTAGGATGACTATTAATCATTTTATGAAAGAATTGAGATTGTTAGATATATGGAGAGAAATGAAACCACAAGTTAAAGCCTATTCTTGTTATTCCAGTACCTACAAGACATTCTCACGTATTGATTATTTTTTGATTTCCACAGAATTAAGGTCCAAGATTCAAAACTGCTTTTATGATAACATCGTGATCTCTGATCATGCACCCTGTTGTCTAATATATGTAGATAAAAAATTGACAAAGGAATCAGGTAGATGGCAATTTCAGCATAAATGGCTTCAGGATGAGGAATTTGTCAAGTATATAGAAAAACAGATAGACGAGTTCTTTGACATCAATACTACACAAACATCAGCATGTGTAAAGTGGGAGGCTTTCAAAGCTTTTATTAGGGGGCATATTATTAGTTATACAGGATCAAAATCTAAGAAGACTCGAGAGGAGAGAGCTAAATTGGAACATAAAATAAAAAATCTTCAGGAAAAAGTGTATGCAGGAAGTGACCCAAGGTTGGAGAATGAATTACTGATTTTGAGAGCTGAATACGACAAAAAATCAGCGAATAGAGCTGCCTCGAGTCTTCTAAGATTGAAACAATCTTTTTATGAACAAGGTGAAAAATCAGGAAAATTATTAGCATGGCAGATTAAACAATTGGAAATTAAAACACCAATTACCAGTATTATAAGTAACGGACAGGTAGTTATAGATCCTTTAGAAATTAATAGAGCCTTTAGAGATTACTATGAAAAATTATATGATACCAAAAATGAACCTGATTTAACAAAACTAAATGGGTTTTTGAACGAACTATCTATACCGTGTATTCCAAATGAAAACAGGGAGATATTGGAGTCTAAAATTAGTCAAGAAGAAGTTGGGCTAGCCATTGATAATATGAAATCAGGAAAAAGTGCAGGACCAGATGGTCTTCCAGTTGACCTTTATAAAAAATTTAAGAATAAATTAATAAAACCTTTTTTGGAAATGGTTTTAGAAGCATTTCAAAATAATAATTTACCATCATACATAAATAATGCCTTAATTATACTGCTGCCAAAACCAGGTAAGCCCTCTAATAAATGTGAAAATATGAGACCAATAAGCCTATTAAACGCCGACCTTAAGATAATCTGTAAAATTTTAGCAAGACGAATACAAGAAATTTTACCAAATATTATTAATCGAGATCAGAATGGCTTTATAAAGGGTAGACAAGGCTTCCATAATGTAAGAAGACTATTTAATATTATCTATTTTAATAAAGAAGCACCGGATACAGCTCTCCTATCATTGGACGCCGAAAAGGCCTTTGATAGAGTTGAATGGCCCTTTCTTTTTGAAGTCCTACAAAGGTTTGGACTTGGAAATAATTTCATAAAATGGGTTCAAATAATATACAATAATGCTACAGCAGAAATCCTAACAAATAACAATATTTCAAAACCAATAAAAATTAATAGAGGATGTCGACAAGGCTGTCCACTCTCACCTTTACTGTTTACTATGGCAATTGAACCTTTAGCGATAGCGATACGTTTACATTCACAAATATATGGAATTAAAGTTGGACCAACAGAACATAAAATCTCCCTGTACGCCGATGATATAATTTTGTTTATGTCGAATCTAAAAAAATCAATTCCAACCTTGTTGAATTTAATAAAGAATTTTGGGGAAATATCAGGATATAAAATAAATAAAACTAAATCTTCAATATTAATGCTAAATGAGACCCAGAGAAATTACCCAGCCCCTGAGGTAAATCAATTCAATGTTGTAAATCAGTTTAAATATTTAGGAATCCAAATTATGCCTAAGCTAGAATCAGTCGCCAGTGTCAACTATGAAGCCTTAATGTCAGATATCAGTGAGTTAACTCAGAGATGGATGTCACTACCAATGTCGATGATCGGGAGAATCAATATACTTAAAAGTAATATTTTACCTAAAATACTTTATTTATTTCAATACATTCCCTTATCACCACCTTTAGATCTATTCTCAAGAATAAAAAAAAAGTTAGTGGAATTTATATGGAACAACAGGAGGGCTAGATTACGTCTGTCTTTATTATATTTACCATTTGATCGTGGAGGTCTGAAATGTCCAAATTTTATGTTGTATTATTGGTCGGCACAACTGAGGTCTATGACATATTATTTTTCATCAAATGATCTCCCTCACTGGACTGAAATGGAATCATACAATTTACCTTTACCTCTTCCCATATTCATATACTCAGATTCGGCAAAAAAATTACAAAAACAAGTTAAAAATCCATTTGTAAAGCATATGATCAAAATATGGTGTGAAGCTAAAAACTATTTAAAAGAACCACAGTTATTGTCACAATTTAGTCCAATATGGGGTAATCAATATTTTAAACCAGGGAGAGCGGACGCTGTATTTAAAGTATGGAATTTAAAAGGGATACAAAAGATTCAGGATTTATATTTGCCATGTGCAGACAACATAATGTCTTTTGAAGAGCTGAGGATCAAATTTAATCTCAATAGAACACATTTTTTTAAATATCTTCAACTTAGAAACTTTATTCGATCAAATCAAAATAAAGCTCTCACTCGACCTATTTATTCATCCTTGGAAAAAATGATGATGAAAGATAGTAAAAGAAAGGGTATTATTTCAGAGTTTTATAACTCATTGACACTATCTTCAAGTGAAAATTCACTGAAAAGATTAAACTACTGGAAAGAAGATCTGCAAATTGAAATTTCAGAGGAACAATGGGAATTGGCTTGTACAGAAGCTCAAACCAAATCAATAAATGCACGCCTTAAATTGATACATTTCAAATGGTTAATGCGGATGTATGTTACAGGAGGAGTTAAATAGATATAACAAAAATATACCAGATACATGCACAAAATGCATGGAAAGTAAAGGAACCCTATTTCATTGTTTATGGGAATGTAGATTAATAAGAATGTTTTGGGAAGAGGTGAGGGTAACAATTGAAAAAATAATCTCAAAACAAATCATATTGAATCCTAAACTGGTTTTGTTGGGTCTGTACCCAGAAAAGCATAATTTCAATAAAAGTGAAAGAACATTCATAGACCTCAGTTTGCTTAATGCCAAAAAATGTATTGCACTATTATGGAAAAAGACTCATAGACCAGATGTGACTCAGTGGTTAAGACAGATGTTAACAAACCTTCCATTAGAAAGAATAACATATATACTGAAATCAAAGGAAATTGTGTTTGAGAATATATGGAGACCTTTTATTGATTATGTAAAAAATTTAAACATAACTCTTGAAGAAGAAGGTGAATGATGTGTGTGGACCTTGTAAATTCCAAACTGGTGAACATAATATGTATACTTATGTATTGGATTGTCTAGACTAAACAGAGGAGCATTGTTGAAGACTTGATTTTGTTGGTGGTTGTTGGTGTTTTTAGTGCATTTTTTTTTTGTAGTACTTTAGTGTTAGTGTTTGATTGTTTGTATCATGTTTGTTAAAAAAAAAAAAAAAGGTTCAATAAAGATATTGTGGAAAAAAAAGTGAAAGAACATTCATAGACCTCAGTTTGCTTAATGCCAAAAAATGTATTGCACTATTATGGAAAAAGACTCATAGACCAGATGTGACTCAGTGGTTAAGACAGATGTTAACAAACCTTCCATTAGAAAGAATAACATATATACTGAAATCAAAGGAAATTGTGTTTGAGAATATATGGAGACCTTTTATTGATTATGTAAAAAATTTAAACATAACTCTTGAAGAAGAAGGTGAATGATGTGTGTGGACCTTGTAAATTCCAAACTGGTGAACATAATAGGTATACTTATGTATTGGATTGTCTAGACTAAACAGAGGAGCATTGTTGAAGACTTGATTTTGTTGGTGTTTTTAGTGCATTTTTTTTTTTTTGTAGTACTTTAGTGTTAGTGTTTGATTGTTTGTATCATGTTTGTTAAAAAAAAAAAAAAAAGGTTCAATAAAGATATTGTGGAAAAAAAAAAAAAGGTGGGTCTTGAGTCTGTTCTTAAAAACATCTATTGACTCTGCGGCCCTGAGGCTCTCTGGCAGGCTGTTCCACAGACGAGGACCATAATAGTGAAAGGAAGCTTCACCAAAGGTCTTGGTCTTGACTTTGGGAACCATTAAAAGGTCAGTATCAGAGGACCTCAGGGTTCGCGAGGGCTCAGAAGGTAAAAGCAGCTCAGATAGATAAGAAGGCCCAAGACCATTGAGGCATTTAAAAATGACTAAGAGAACCTTAAAATCGATCCTAAAATGCACAGGGAGCCAAAGCAGCAATTCCAAAACTGGTGTAATATGCACCTGCCCCCTGGTCCTCATCAACACTCGTGCTGCTGAATTTTGGAGCAGTTGGAGATGTGACATTCTTTTTTTGAGGAAGGCCAGAGAGCAGGACATTTACGACTACTAATAAAAGCATGCATCAAGACCCCTGTGCTGGCAAGAGAGAGAAAAGGGCGGACTCTGGCTATATTCCTAAAATGGTAAAATCCGATTTTTGTTACATTTTTAATGTGTGAAATAAAATTCAAGTCAGAGTCTAAAAGAATGCCCAGGTTCTTGACACAATGTGTAGGTTTTAGACCTAGCAATTAAGGTAAAAGTTTCTCTCTCTTGTCTTCAGGATCAATGATTAAAATTTCTGTTTTGTCCTGGTTGAGCTGTAGGACGTTCTCTGCCATCCATGACTTTATATCTAAAATACAGTTCAAAAGAGCATTAATTGGTTTTGTGTCATCAGGAGACGCAGCAATGTACAGTTGAGTATCATCAGCATAGCTATGAAAATTGATGCCATGTCTCCTGATAACATCCCCAAGTGGTAACACATAAAGATTAAAAAGTATTGGCCCTAAAATTGAACCATGGGGTACCCCACACTTGATTTCATGGATTGCTGAAGAACATGTATCCATACTTGCAAAATAGCGGCGATCTGCGAGATAGGAATGAAAGCATTCAAGAACAGTACCTGAGAGGCCCACCAGGTGTTTGAGTCTGCTTAATTTTGTACAGATGCTACTTATTCTGATAAATGTGCTGCTTTTTTCTTGTATACTGGAACTTCTTGAAAACATTTGCAACCTCTTGCCATAAACCTGCTCCTATTTTTCCTTGGAAATTTGCAACTTTTTCCTCATAAATTTGGAACTGCTTTCTCACAAACTTGCTACCGTTTTCTTATAACATTGCAACTTTTTAACATAAATTTGCTTTTTTTTTTTTTTCATCAAAAATTTGCTTTTCTTCCCCTGTAAATTTGCAAAATTTCTCATAAATTTGTGACTTTTAAAGATGCCATTTTTTTTCTCGTAAATTTGCTACTTCTCCCAATAAATTTGCAATTTTTCCTGACTACTGGGACTTTTAAATTTGCAACTTTTTGTCATGACTTTGCTATTTTTTTCTTTTTTTGCAAATTTACAAGTTTGTTCAAGTAAATTTGCTACTTTTATCTCAAACTTTGAACTATTCTGTCACAAATTTCCTACTTTTTACCTGTAAATTTGAAACTTTTTATAGTACATTTTCAACATTTTTCTTGTAAATATGTACATTTTTTTCTTGCAAAGTTGCAACATTCGTATGAATGCTGGTTTTTATTCTATGTAATTTTTTTTCCCCTATTTGAACCTTCAGGGAAGCTTCAAATATTAGTAAGATAAGATAAGATAAGATAAGCCTTTATTAGTCCCACAACGGGGAAATTCCAGGATTGCAACAGCACAGGGATAGCAACACTCAGAGCAACAATCAGAAGGCAAGAAAAAAAAAAAAAAAAAAAAAAAAAAAACAAGCAAGCAAGAGCAGTGTGACGTTTGCAGGGGTTCACACAAAAAGACAATGGAGCAGATGGCTGTGATCAACCAGATTTATTTTACACACACCCCAACCCCAACCTGCTTCTCAGCACAGACAGGAGCGGAGGTCATTCTCACAGACCTCTGTTTACATCACGGTTACACACACATGATACATCTTGCCCTAATCCTGCTAAACACTGCTGGGCCATTATAATGCAGTTATAATGACACAGCAGTATAACTCAGAAGTAACACATTTAACACACACACAGTAACGTTTCAAACTGGCAAAGCATGCTGGGAAATCCCTGGCTCCCTTAAAATGGCCCCGACGTTACACTGCCCCCCCCTGGACTGGTTTCTGTCCCCAGAAAATTCAAAGTCCACTTTCAGAAATCCAACGCGAGTCAGCCCGGTGCCAGGGCGGCATGCACGGGCCATCTGAGTCTCGGTCAGAGCATCTGGTTGGGGTAGGGTTCCGGTTTGGCCATCAGCGGGCGGATGGACACATCTGACAGCCTCTGTAGGACCACGCACAGTCCCTTCCCTGGCAGCGGGAGTCCCAGGCCCGCTCCGGCCGACTCCCACCGCTGCCAGTTCTCCCAGGCGGCCGCTGGCCCGCATCCATGCGTCCAGCCTTTGCCGCGCCTGGAAAGTGGCCGCATCTTCGTCCTGCTCGCTCCGCTGCGTCGCTCCTGCGCCTCTGTGACGTCATCTGCCGGGGGAAGCATCTGCAGGAGGCGGCTTTTTTTTTTTCCCGTCCATGCCACCTCGCTCTAATTTAGCATCGGCGAGGGGCCAGTTTGTCGTGCGCTGTGTGCGGGGCAGCACCATGCCATGTACCCTGGCTCTGTGCAGCGGAAGCCGTCCTTCCTCGCGTCGCCACGGCTGTCTCCTTCGTGCACGCGCTGCTGTGATCTGCCGTAGCTCCTCCTCCACTTGCTCTCAGCACGGTGGTTTCCTCTGATGATCAGCGCGGCAGCCAGCTCGACCTGGGCCAGGTGGTCATCCAACAGGTTCTCGCCGTTGTAGCGGGGAATCTTGGCCCGCTGCTGAATGGATGAGACTGTCATCTCCCGGTCGATTGCCGCTCCTAGTCGCTCTGGAATCGCCAGCCCGTCCTGCCCTGAAAAGGGCGGGAAGCGGGGCTGGTTTGCTCTGCTCCGTCCATCGCGGCGAAGCTCTCCAGGGGCCGGCGTCTCAGCTCTACACTCCGTTCCCGGCTGAGCGATGAATCGCTCCGGCCGCTGTACCTCCGCCTGGATCCTCATCTCGCTCCATATCCCACTTCTGACACCAGTGTGACGTTTGCTCGACATGGCGACGTCCCACCGGGAGATTTGAACTCACGCCTCCCGCTCCGGAGTCCCGCACCCTACCTGTGTCGCCAATAGGGTCAACCCACTTGGCAAGCCAAGTAGGGTGCTCATATTGAGTTCGCTACACTACTCCCCTCTGGTTCTCGACATCGTCCCGATGTCAGCGCCCCATTACTGCTTTGGACAGGAGATCCCACTTCTGACACCAATTGTAACGTGCTGCTCGACATGGCGACGTCCCACCGGGAGAATCGAACTCACGCCTCCCGCTCCGGAGTCCCGCAGTTAGTCACACTCAGTTCACTAAACACAAAAGATTTTCATGAAGTAACTAAAAAAAAATTATACATTATTATATTCTACTTTGAGCCAGTTATTTTCACCTATATTTGACCCAAGTATTGATATCAAATAGTCATTATTTTTTTAAATGCCTTTTTTCAT
Source organism: Pholidichthys leucotaenia (assembly GCA_020510985.1). NCBI lineage: Eukaryota > Metazoa > Chordata > Actinopteri > Cichliformes > Pholidichthyidae > Pholidichthys > Pholidichthys leucotaenia. The sequence continues at coordinate 439,275,770 of CM035840.1, forward strand.
GATGCTACCATGTTCTTAGATGGAAAGAATCAGAAAAAATGAATTATTTTCAACATACTGCAATGCAAAATTAATTTTTCTGTTGAATTATTACAGCCTGGTGTGTCAGTGGTTAGCAGCAAGGAGGGTTGTGACAGTGCCATCACCCATCTAAGTGGAAATGGCATATTTTATCTCCATATGCCAAATATAGTTAAAAAATGGCACCATCTGGTGGAGAGTACTAAAAATGATCAATTCTAAGGCAAATGCCCAGATTGACACCCTGATATAAGAAAATACATGTATTTTACTTTAACCTCTTAAAATTCTGGTGTTCTGCCGGCGGGACGTCTCAAATTTTCTACTGCCACTCAGTGAAGAAAGAATTTTTTATCTGCATATGCTAAATTTTGGGAAATTGGCTGGAATGCTAAGGGGTTAAAAGAAAAGTTTAAAAATTTCCAAGAAAAAAAGTTGCAGATTGACAAGAAAAAAGCTGTAAATTGAGGAAAAAAAGTTGCAAAATTTATAAGAAAAAAAAAACGCAAATTGAGGAGAAAAAGTTGCAAATTAAACTTCTTAAAATTCTGCTGTTCCACCGGCAGGATGTTTCAAATTTTCTACTGTCACTCAGTGAAGAAAGAATTAGATTTTCTTTGTGTATGCTAAATTTAGGGAAATTGGCTTGAATGGTCAGGGGTTAATGGCAGTGAGATCAAAAACAGCAGTTTGAATGGCTTTCAATGGCACATTTTTTACTGTTAATAAAATGAATGGTCAATGGCGTTCACTTATATCACACTTTTTCTCATCTCTAGATGACCAAAGCGCTTTACAGATACCACTGTCCACCCACTCGCACATCGATGGCATCGGAGCAGCCATGCACCGGTGCTGGCCTGACCCACCAGGAGCGACTGGGGGGTCAGTGTCTTGCTCAAGGACACTTCGACATGCAGACTGCAGACAGTGGGAATGGACCCCGACCCTCCGATCAGTAGTTGGCCACACGACACCTGTGCCACAGCCGCTCGTATGAGTCAAACATTTGCGTGTACACAGTGCATTTTAAACTTGCTGCAGTAGCAGAGCTGAAAACGACAAGATCAAATAAAAACACACAATCTTTCCAAAATTGCTGCCATATGCCTGAACACAGCCAACATGATCAAAAAACGAAGACTGAAAAGCATGAAAAATGTGTGCACAGGTCCCTGAGGGTTAAAGGGTTTGAACTCCTCCCAATTGAGAACACAGGGCACCCCATAAAACAATCCTAATAGTTTCCCCCTCTGCAGAAAATGTTCTGTTCACCCAACAGTGAAATCAAACATCCACCCAGGGGCTGTTGTAGCAGGAAGTGAAGCAGACTTTGTGTTGAGCATGAAAGCGAGGGGCACGCTGACAACTGTCAGCCATCCTCACGGCCAGCCTTTAACTGGGATCCTTGGAGCGTCCTCCTCCCTGAGTCTTGACATTTACTCTGAATTTGTCTGAGGTACTTATGTGAAATAAGTCACTGGCTGGATAATCTCTTTAACCTTATCACCGAATATTTATTCATCTCCAGGCCGCGCTCGCTCAGCCAAAACTAAGGTGATTACTGGCCGGGTGTCGGTGTTTGACTGTAAACGGGAGAGCGTCCCGCCACCCTCCCGGAGACAAAAATGGGATTTGTCTCTCATGCAGAACATCGGACGTGGACGTGCGGGCTGAAAACATTGCAGAAATCCCCGCTTCCACTCACCTTGGAGGACTAATGGGCAGTTCGGGCCCAGCAGGGATGCAGTCATTAAATCAGACGGCCACTCTGGAACACAAACACAGGCTGAAGGCCACTCTGCCGCAATGTTCAACTTTAGGGCCACACACGGCTCTTCTGCCTCATGCAAGAAGTGATGTATAAATGTTGTCCCACTTTTAATCATATCACAGCCAGCATGTCCATGTGGGCCCCACTGTCGGTTAAATCTGGGCTGCCTGACGAGTCCCATGTGGGTTTGTCCACGGGTTCCATGTTGGCCTCATCTGTGTTTGCCCACATGGACCTGTTTGGGGCGGCAGTGGCTCAGGAGGTGGAGCAGGTCGTCCAGTAACCAGAGGGTTGGCGGTTTGAATCCCGCTCTCCCCAGCCATCCTGCCGTTGCGTCCCTGGACAAGACGCTTTTCCCACCTTGCTCCAGTGTCCATGACACTGGGTATGAATGTGGATAAATGTTCGGTAGTGGTTGGAGCGGATTAGCAGCCATGTTTGATTGATTTTTATTTGAACACCAAGACAAAAAAAATAAATAAATAAAACAAGAAATCAAAACCAAAAAAAAAAAAAAAAAAAACCATTAAAAAAAATGTCCTTGTTCAAAAGGAGTGGGAAGAAGCCAACACTTAAATAGTCCCACCCCTTCTCCATACCCAATAAATTATATCATTCTAGTCATTAGCCATCCCATAATTACATTCATTATACAATACTGTAATAGATAATGCACCTTATAATTAAATTATGCAATAGAAATGATACAACAATGATAGTTTATAGTGACAATAATACCAACATCTAATAATAATTGTCCATCCATCCATCCATCTTCTACCGCTTTTCCGGAGGTCCGGGTCGTGGAGGCAGCAGTTCAAGCAGAGAAGCCCAGACTTCCCTCTCCCCAGCCACCTGCTCCAGCTCTTCAGAGGGGATACCAAGGCGTTCCCAGACCAGCTGGGAGACATAGTCTCTCCACCGAGTCCTGGGTCTGCCCCGGGGTCTCCTCCCAGTGGGACGTGCCTGAAACACCTCAAGTGGGAGGCGTCCAGGAGGCATCCTAATCAGATGCTCATACCACCTCAACTGACTCCTTTCAATGTGGAGGAGCAGTGGTTCTACTCTGAGCCTCTCCCGGATGACTGAGCTCCTCACCCTATCTCTGAGGGTGAGTCCAGCAATCCTACGGAGAAAGCTCATTTCAGCCTCTTGTATCCGTGATCTCGTTCTTTCGGTCATTACCCAAAGCTCGTGACCATAGGTGAGAGTAGGAACGTAGATTGACTGGTAAATCGACAGCTTTGCCTTAGAACTAAGCTCCCTCTTCACCACAACAGACCGGTACAACGTCCGCATCACTGCAGATGCTGCTCCAATCCGTCTGTCGATCTCTCGCTCCATTTTCCCCTCACTCGTGAACAAGACCCCAAGATACTTAAACTCCTCCACTTGGGGCAGAAGCCTGTCCCCAACCCGGATAATAATAATTGTAATAATAATAAATAAATACTTCTGGTAATGTTTAATTGTAGACAATATGATGATCATCCTAATCACCATATATACCCCCACATGGCTTACAATACCTAGGCGCAATAAGTAACCATTGTGGCGGTTCGTTTTAACCCCACAACAGGCTAAGGACACTCAGCCCTCTTTTCTCTGTTTTTCTGCTGCATTACTGAGAAGCAATGTGCCATTCATGTATTTGTGATGCAAACATGCATGTGTTGTGATGTAATGCGCCATTCTGTATAGTGTGCATATGGCTTGTCCTTACTGTGCTTTTTCTGAGCATCTTAGATGTGCTTTGGTGTATTAATGTCTACAGGTAGACGAGTTTCTTCTGTCTCACCTATGTGATGTTAATCGATGCCTTTCATCCTTTGTACTCATGCGTCCTGTCCTTACTGTGACCTAGAGACTCAGATCAATATGTAGATGTGCTTGTTAGCCTCTTTGTCTTGCACTTAGAGCGAGGTCTAGCTAATCTGCCCATTGTGATGTATGGCTTACAAATGCAAATACCTCCTGCCTGTTCTGTTGTCCCTTTGATCATTCTAGACTGTGGGGTATGTCTTTTTGATGTATTGTTATGATCAAGTATTTAAGGTGCAACTCTGTAACGCAATCTCTCTCTTACTCTCTCACTCTGATCCTGCAACAGGTGGACACACTGTGTCCGCCTCTCTTTCTCTGAGAGCCTAGGGATCCCGCTCCGGGCTGCTCCACTATGCACCGGAGAGAGGATCCCGTGAAGGCGACATGATTAATAAAACCTGCTTAAAACCACAGCACTGCTGCTTATTTTTCCATGCCGCTTCACCATATAATAATAATAACCATAATAATAGGTAGCCATATAGTAGTTACAATAACAACAATAATACCACCTGGCCTTTATAATACTTCAAATAATTCCATCCTAAACAACAACAATCATAATACTATAATACAGTTGTAATATTCTAGTAATAATGATATCAATAATAATAGTACTCAGCATATATATTCAACAATAACAACCTTTCTTCATTGAAGACACACTGCAATATTACTGTCCTTTATTTTTATCATCATCATCATCATAGCAGTGTGTCGTGGGCGACAATGACTGTTTCATTTGGGTCTGATCAGATTCCTCCACAGCTCTGTCCTTAGCCTTCCACTGCCAGGAACTCCTGTCTATGTCCAACTTCTTCAAGTTTCTTTTTTACAGTGTCTTTAAATCTGAGCCTTGGTCTACCCTGATTGCGTTTGCCCTCACATAACTGTGAGTAGAGTAACTGCCGAGGGAGACGCTGGTGGTCCATCCTCTCAACATGTCTGAGCCATCTCAGGTTCATCTGTATTAGCATGTCCTCCATTGATGGTAGACCAGCGCGTTTCAACACTTCTATGTTGGTTATCTTGTCTTTCCATGAGATGTTCATTATGGTTCGAAGGTGTCTCATCATGTACGTGTGGAGTTTCTTCACCTGCACTCTGTAGACAGTCCAAGTTTCAGCACCGTACAATAGAGTAGCCAGTACTGTCGCTCTGTACACTTTGCATTTCACACGGATAGACACATGTCGATTGTTCCACAGTCTCTCCCTCAAGTTTCCAAACACAGCGCTCGCTCTTCCCATTCTGAGAGATAGTTCATCCTCCAGCCTAGCACTCTCTGAAACAGTACTACCTAGGTACTTGAAAGTCTTGCACTTGACTCGTGGCTCTGTACCAATGCTGATCTCTCCTGGTAGTGATGTTGATAACTGGAACTTTGGTGGTTGATAAAGGCACTCTGTCTTCTTGATGTTGATTTGGAGGCTGAATTGGCTAGCTGTCCAAAAATCATTTCTTTACATGTTGATCTAAATATATGGATGTTTGGACATTGCCTGTGTTTCTCCCCCAACCCATTCCACAATTTTATCCCACACAAAGACACACAAAAACCCTTCCTAGTAGATCTTACTAGGTGCATTTTAAATTTTGTATTCCCCCGTAAATTGTATTTCCCTTCTCTCTGACTAAAAAGATTGTGTATATTGTGTGGCAAAAAGTTTTTACCGACTTTAAACATCAACTGTGCTGTATAATAATCAACTAGATCCTGTAATTTCAATAACTTTGAATATAAGAACAATAAATTAGTATGTTCAAGACACCCGACTTTGTGTATAACACAGACTGCCCTTTATGTAATATTAGCAATGAATTAAGTGTACTTTTATAATTGTTACCCCAGACCTCTATACAATAGGTCAAGTATGGAAGTACTAATGAACAATACAAGATATGAAGTGATTTGTAATCTAGGACCTGCTTAATTTTATTTATAATTGCAACATTTTTTGCAACTTTGTTTTGTATGCATCTGATGTGTGGTTTCCAACTAATTTTATCATCTAGTATTACACCCAAAAATTTGATCTCCTTAACATTTTCAATAATTACATTAACTATATGACTATGTATATCTTCTTTATTTTTACAATTACCAAATATCATTACCTTAGTTTTATCTATATTTAGTGATAATTTATTACTACCTTGCCATTTTTTAAGCTTATTTAATTCATTATTTAGGGTATGGCTTAGTTCCTTATAATTATTTCCAGAATAAAATATATTAGTATCATCAGCAAATAATATTATTTTTAATAATTTAAAAACTTGGAATATATCATTTATATGTTTAATAATTTGGGGCCCAATACTGACCCCTGGCGGGCCCCACAGGCAATTCCCCACACACTCAGATATTCTCCCATCTTCACAAACTGTTGTCTCTCAGATAAATAACTTGTAACCCATTTCAGAGCCATTCCCCTAATACCATACACTGGCAATTTATCAAGCAGTATTGAATGATTTATTGTATCAAATGCTTTTCTAAAATCTATAAATATACCAATTGCATATTTTCCTTGATCTAATGCATTTATTATTTCCTGTTGCTTCCATTATTGCCAACGATGTTGTACTCTTTGCTCTAAATCCATATTGATTCTGATTAAGTAGATCATGTTTATTTAAAAAGTTTTCTAATCTGGTGTTGAAAAGTTTTTCCAGACTCTTTGAAAATTGTGGGAGAAGCCATGCTGGTCTATAGTTTGTGTGGTGGTGTTTATTTCCTTGCTTGAATAATGGTTTTACTTTTGCTATTTTCATTTTCTGCAGGAATGAGCCAGTTTGAAATGATCGATTACAAATATATGTAAATGGTTTTAATATGCCATCAACAGTTCTTTTTACTAGTGCCATATCAATACCATCACAATCAGTAGATAATTTATTTTTACACTTTTCAACAACAGATTTTATCTCTAGTTCATCCACTGCTGAGAGAAAGACTGACTGAGGGTTATTTCCAATCAATGTCTCACTCACGGTGTCTCTTCCTTGGTTTGGAATTTTTGCTGCCAACTCTGGTCCAACATTTACAAAAAATTTATTCATTCTATTAAGTACCATGTTCTTATCATAATTATCACCACAATTACACCAAATTTATTGTCTAATAAGTTTTTTTTTTTAGCTGATTTAGGGCAATTTTGATGTGCTACATCCAAAAATCACATTGGTTTTGCTCAATCAGGTCAACTTTTTGAATTATGGCCACATGTTTTTTACGTTTTTGTTTACATGTACGGGTATTTTCGCTTTATATGATGCAAAAGTCTTTTTTATTTCTTGAAATTTCTCGAACTCTGACGAGTTTCCATGCGCCAATTTATGACATGGTGTCATAAATTGTCATGATGGCTGATTACTGTTGGACTCTGAAGAGAGACATCCCTGCTGCTGAGCATTCTGGAGGTTCGAATAAACAGAAGTTGAAGTTCTGAATTTTGAACAATGATGACGTAACATTCAATTTACATGTACTTACCTTTATCAATATCTACTATTTAATTTACAGTAATTGAAGTTTGTAACATTTAATCAATAAATTGTGTTAGAAAGTGATTTTTTCTCGTAAAAATCTATTTCGGATGAGAAATATTCACAAAAATGGTGAATCAATTTAGTCAGAAGATCAGATTTTTTAAAAATCAACCTAGCATAAAAACCTGACGTGATCGAGAGAAACTGATGTCATTTTCGGATTCAGCAGTGCAAAATTGTCTTAAATCAGATGAAAAAACACAGACAACTTACAAAAAAAATATTTTTGTAACCCTGTGTTTTCAGTAAAATACTCTGGACATATCGTTTTCTTAGTTCCATTTTTCCTTATTTTATTTAATATGTCCCAGACTCCTTTTATATTCTTATTTTTATTTAACATTTTCCTATAGTATAATTTTTTACTAGTTCATATTATTTCAGTTAATTTATTTTTGTGTTTTATATCTTTTTTCAGATTCTTTAGTTCTTAATTCAATGAAATTTTAATAGAGATATTTTTTCTTTTTACAAGCATTTTGTAGCCCCCTGGTTAACCACGGGCAATTTCTGCATTTATATTTTTATTAATTTCTTTAATTGGACAGTTTTTATCATATGACGACTTAAATATATCAATAAATTTTTCATATGCCAAGTCCACTTTTTTCTCTCTATAGACAACATCCCAATTCTGTAACATTATGTCATCTTTTAAAGCACTGATTGTATCTTCTGTTCCTATTCTTTTATAAATAATCTTTTAACATTGTTTATTATTCTTACTCATTAACCCCATAATTAACATCTAAAGAAACAAATACAGGCAGATGGTCACTAATGTCATTTATTAATATACCACTCACTATATTATATTCAATAACACTGGTAAAAATGTTGTCTATCAGGGTAGCACAGTGAGTCGTTATCTCGTAGGTTTTGTAATCTTTGGAAATAAGGTTAACCCCTTGCACTCCGGTCAATTTTCCTAAAAACGCCAAAAAAAAATGTGCCCAAAGTAAATCGAAAGCTGTTCTTCAACCCTTTGCAGCATCTTCATGGGGTTGGTCTCATTTAAAAGAAAACACCATCTCTCTAAGTGCTCCGGCCACTGAGTGACAGTCATCTAAACATAGTGAACTTGAAGAAAATAAATTTGGCCTGGGTGTTTTTTTGGATACAGATGCTTGCAAATAGCACGCCGGGCTGAGAAAATGCAACAGAAATGTAGAACCAAGTGTTATCCAGCTGAGGTCCAAATTTTGTAACAATACCACAAAAAATTAATATATTACACAGCTTTATTCTCAGGTAGTTCCCAAGCGTTTTGGAACTGTGCCAAATTGCGCCAAATGGCACAGTTTGGAAAAACGTCTGTAACTTTTGAATGATTCAACATAGAAGCTTCATCTTGGGCTCAAATGAAAGGTCACATTCAGGGCTCTGTGTGTGTGTGTGTGTGGGGGGGGGGGGTTTGTCCCCCCATCCCCCCGCTACAGAGGACGGAGATCGGCCCTCGCTACATGACGGATTACACTCGGATGTGGCATGTTTCCACAGCAACGCCGTCACCGCGGCTCCCCCCACCCCCCCGCTACAAAATCGTAGCGGCGGGGGGGACGTTCACGGTTCGGAGACGGCGAAGAACCGTGTAACGCGGCGCACGCACTTCGTACTTCTTGCGCCGTACAGTTGTAATTTACCGATCGGTCAAATGTCATTTTTTGATTACAATTTTCAGGGAGAAATAATAATTTAGCTTATAACACCTTACCTCTTCACAGCCACATTGTCCTGACGAACTTCTCTTCCCCATTGTCAGACAAACGCGACGCTGGACCGCTCCTGGATCCCGGTCAAAACATAATTCCATTATTGTGGTTTTGGCGAATGATTTACGACCTTTGTCGTCGGTCTATGATGACGGAAGAGAATCCTAAACGTCTATTCTGCTGGAATAAGTGCAGGTTGCACTTGTGGGTGGCCTCCGTGCTGCTGGGTCTGCAGCAGGTTCTTCCTGCATCCTTTTTTTTCATCTGTTGCAGCAGTAAGTCTCTCTTCACCCAGCCCGAACTTCTGTGCTTCAATTGGCTCCTGCATTCACAGTAGGCGGGTCCTCCTTCCTAGGTTTTCATTCATTGGTTCTTCAAGGTTTCAGAAACCCAATTCAAGGCTCTTATTAGTCAAATGAGAGGTCAATCAGATGAACTAATCTGTTCGCGGCTGTGTCTGCAGCTTTTATTTTCAGTGCGCGCTTGGACGCCATACACCACCTACATCACAATCTCCGTGATGCGTCCTAGAGCGCACGAGAGCGCCCTCGTGCGCTCTAGGACGCAGAGACTTGCCCGTCCGCGGTACAACGGAGCGCAAGAGGTTAAGCTATACATTGTATCTAAGAAATCTTCAGCTGGTTTGTGTTGTTTTGTTTTCATTAAATCTATATTAAAGTCACCACAAATAAAGATATCTTTTTATCTTATTTTTGCATACATCTTTTCCATCCCATTTCTAAATTTTTCCATAACAGATCCCAGTGCTCTATATATACAACTTACTATTATGTTTTTTCTATTTTCCATCGTAATTTCAATTGTTAAATATTCCATAATTTCATTTACTGTTGATGTCATGCTGTCCACTTTTTTTACTTTTTAATTTTCTATCAACATACAGTGCTACCCCGCCACCACTTTTACATTTCCTATTTTGTGTGTACATCTCATATCCATATAGTTCAAAATTTACATCTTTTTCTTCATTAATCCATGTTTTAGTTATTGCTATAATCCTAAATGGGGTGTTAAATTGATTTAAAAACTCCTTAATACTATCAAAGTTGGCATAGAGACTCCTGCTATTAATCTGTATTTTTGTCAATGTCTGATCCAAGTTCATAATTCCATTTAATTGTTGTTCATCATAATAAGTACACTTATTGTTAATATGATTAAAGTAGTTGTTATCTGGGTCAATATCGCCTAAAATATCTTGTTGTTGCTGTTCAGTATTTACAGAGGTTTCAGCTTCAATTTGACCTAATGCACTTCCATTATTAAATGAGGAAGGATGATTTGTTAAAGTGCTGATCATAAGTTGTGTCAACAATGTACACCAAAAAGAAAAAAAAAAAACAAAACAAAAATTTCCTCTCATAATCTTACTGCGCTGTTATTCGTGCATAAGAGCTCAGGTTTAAATTTGTCTAATTCCTCCATTTCTCTAATCATTATGACTTTATCTTCTGGAGCGCCAAGCAGTTTTATCCACACTTTACAGTTCTTTGTCCATGTCGACTGTATTTCCCCGTTTTCTGAGAGCCCTGGCTTGTCTAGCTATTTCAGAGTTCTTTTTTTGTTAAATGTTCGTTTACATAGACAGCCGTTCTCTCAGTTTTCTTGCTTGTCGCAAAACATCAGTTTTTGCTTTCCTGTTGACAAATCGGATGATAATCGCTGGTTTTCCTTTACTGTGTTTTTTAGGCAACGTGTTGCAAGTCGAAATGGTCTTATTGTCCACAACAGTGTTTTTAGAGCTGAAAAAAGTTAACACCTGCTGCTCAGGAGTGTGTGATTCTGCCAGTGTCTCATCCTCCCCATCCTGGTTACCAAGTCCTGCTGTCACACGTGCATAGGAGCGGTGTCTGGTGTGAGACTGCTCACAATGACATCATCCATTCTTGTACACTGTTCTAATTCATCCACACGTCTTTCTAAGAAATTAATTTTCTTGTCTTTTTCCATAATTTCAGCCTTTAATTCACACACTTGTTCCATAAGGCCAATAAGCAGTTTGTTGTTTTGCCATCTTAGATATTTCTTCAGACATAAAATTTAGTGAGAGTTTGATCTCCTCCAACTCCTCTCCATTTGTCTGATTCTTTTTCAGAGGCATAATGACTAGCCTGATTGGGATCAGAGGAGAGGCTCACCTGTTGGCTAGTACAGGAGCCGAAGTACATCCGATGGCTAGTGGAGGCCGTCAGCTGGCTTTGTCGTCTAATTATAGTTGTTATCTAGCGATGAGGCCAAAGCTCCCCCGATGGCTAGTGAAGGTCGCTAACTGGCGTCGTCATCTGGTAGCTGGATTTGCTGGTAGCTATTGGAGGCCTCTAGCTAGCGTCGTCCTATCAGGTGGTGAATCCGAAGCTCTCCCGGTGGCTAATGGAGACCGTTAGCTTGGGTCGTAGCCTGGTAGAGGGTATCTGATGATAGCAGGATAATTTCTGCTAGTGCTGCCGGTATCTGGTCCAGCTGACCTCAGATCCGGCTGGGGCCTCAGTTAGCTCCTCCGCTGGGCTCCGCTGCTGAAGTTGAGCACCGATCTGGCCAAGGCCTCGATTAGCTCCTCTGCTGTTCGCGCCGCCACTTACCGCAGCTGTAGTTGAGCTCTGATCCGGCTGGGGCCTCAGTTAGCTCCTCCGCCGTCAGCTCTGTCGCTGTAGTTGAGCGCTGATCCGGCCGGAACTTCGGTTAGCAACTCAGCTGTTAGCTCCGCAGCTTACTGCCTCTGTAGTTGAGCTTCGATCCGGCCGGGGCCTCGGTTAGCTCCTCTGCTATTAGCTCCTCCACTGTTAGCACCGCCAACATGTTTGAAACCACGTTTCCGTCTATCTGCCCCAGGGCAGCTGTGGCAACAGAAGTAGCTTACCATTGTCTGTCTGTGGAGTGAATGAATAATGAACTCATTGGAAAGAGCTTTGGGTATCTTGAAAGGCGCTATATAAATGTAATCTATTATTATTATTACTACTACAGGTGAGTGGGTAATCTGCTTACCCGCTTTAAATTCATTTGGGCCCCACATGGGTTTAATATGGGTGAGCAGGTTTCAGTAACACTGGCACCATGGCAAAATTACGAGAAAAAAAAGTCACAAATTTATGAGGAATTTTTTTTTTTTTTTAAAGTAGCAAATACATGAGTAAATAAACTGAAAATTTGCAAGAAAAAAGTTACAAATTTACAAGGGGAAAAAAAATTCTGACAAAAAAGTCACAAATTTATGAGAAAAAATGTGGAAAATTCATGAGAAAAAAGTCACTTATAGACAAAAAATAGTCACCAATTTACAAGAAAAATGTCACAAATTTATGAGGAAAAATTAGAAAAAGTTGCAAATTAATTAATTCATTTGAAACTTTTTTTTTTTCCCTGTAAATTTTAGACTTTTTTAGGCATTGAATCTAGGGATGCATTTTAGTCTGTAAATCCTTATTGGTTACAATTTTGATGATTACTTTTCTCTACAAAGCTGCATCTATTGTGTAAAAGAAAAAAAAAAAAAAGCATTTTACAGGTACCATTAAGAGCCCTTTTTTTAACCTAATCCTAACTACAAACACATCAGACTTAAAGTTTAATCACAGAGCTTGTATTTCTGTGAGAAAAGCAGAAATACAGACTTTGTATTTGATAAGATAAGATAAGATAAGCCTTTATTAGTCCCACAACGGGGAAATTCCAGGATTGCAACAGCACAGGGATAGCAACGCTCAGAGCAACAATCAGAAGGCAAAAAAAAAAAAAAAAAACAAGCAAGCAAGAGCAGCTAATATACATATGTACATATTACTATAAAATATATATATACACACACACACACACACACACAGACACACAGTGCAGAGCACTGTAGCTGGATGGAATAAATATATGAATATATGAACACACAGTGCAGAGCATTGTAGCTAGATGGAATAAATATGTAAATATATAAACACCCACAGTACGGAGCATTGCAGCTAGGTGGAATAAATATGCAAGTATATAAACACACACAGTGCGGAGCAATGTAGCTAGATGGAATAATATGTAGATATATAAAAACACAGTGCGGAGCATTGTAGCTAGATGGAATAAATATATAGATATATAAATATAAACACACCCAGTGCTGAGCATTGTAGCTAGATGGAATAAATATATAGATATATAAATATAAACACACCCAGTGCAGAGCATTGTAGCTAGATGGAATAAATATGTAAATATATAAACACACACAGTGCAGAGCATTGTTGCTAGGTGGGATGAAACAGCATAACCGTCTACTTAGTTATCCTACATGGTATGATTATGTGCTCATACATATTCTCACCCTCCATAGCGACCGGTATGTTCCTAGTTGTATGCCGGAGAGGACCATTGTGTAAGTCTATTGCATCTTTTGCATTCAAAAAACTATTAGTTTGTTACGTCTTTTTGCTATCTCTGCGAGCAGCCCTGCTTAGGTTGTACAGTCTGACAGCCGTTGGTAGGAAGGACCTACGAAACCTCTCGGTTGTGCACCTGGGATGATGTAGTCTGCTGCTAAATGAGCTCCTCAGTGCATCCAGTATGTCCTGCATAGGGTGGAACTCGGACTCCAGCAGAGATGACAGTTTAGCCACCGTCCTTCTCTCTCCTATCTCCTCCATCGGATCAAGGCGTTGCCCCAGGACAGAGCTAGCTTTCTTAATCAGTTTGTTCAGTCTCTTCCTATCGGCTGCAGTAATGCCACTGCCCCAGCAGACCACTCCAAAAGTGATGGCTGATGCCACCACCGTGTCATAGAATGACTTCAGCAGCGCCCCTTGTACACCAAAAGACCTGAGTCTCCTCAGCAGGAACAGCCTGCGCTGTCCCTTCTTGTAGAGTGCGTCAGTATTGTGTGACCAGTCTAGTTTATTGTTCAGATGAATACCCAGGTACTTGTAGGATGTCACCATCTCGATGTCTGTTCCCTGTATATTTACTGGTGCTGTGAGGGGCTGCCCATGCCTGCGGCAGTCCACCACCAGCTCCTTAGTTTTCCTCGCGTTGATCTGGAGGCAGTTCCGATGGCACCAGTCCACAAAGTCCTGGATAAGCCCTCTGTACTCAGCTTCATCTCCGCTGGAGATGAGACCAACGATCGCAGAGTCATCAGAGAACTTCTGTAGATGGCAATGTGTTGTGTTGTGTGAGAAGTCCGCAGTATAAAGAGTGAACAGGAAGGGAGCCAGCACCGTTCCCTGGGGGGCCCCCGTGCTACTGATGATCGTGTCGGAAACACAGTCCCGGGTTCTCACAAACTGAGGCCGGTTCGTGAGGTAGTCCAGGATCCATGATGACAGGTGCTGGTCCACCCCTGCGCGCAGCAGCTTGTCCTTCAGGATCATCGGTTGGATGGTGTTGAAAGCACTGGAGAAGTCAAAGAACATAATCCTCACCATATTCCCGGGCTTCTCCAGGTGGGACAGAGAACGGTGAAGGAGGAAGATCACCGCATCCTCCACCCCAATGCCATGCTGGTAGGCGAACTGGAGTGGATCCATCGCTGGTTCCACCAGGGGGCGGAGATGAGCAAGGAGCAGTCTCTCCAGGGTCTTCATCAAGTGGGACGTCAAGGCCACCGGTCTGAAGCTGTTCAGGTCTTTGGGGTGGGAAGTTTTTGGTACAGGTACCACACAAGATGTTTTCCACAGCTGTGGTACCCTCCCCAGTTTCAGGCTCACGTTGAAGATATATGTCACAATCCCACACAGCTGGTCTGCACAGGACTTGAGGAGCTTTGCGCTGATGCCGTCCGGTCCCGACGCCTTCCTCGCCTTGATCTTCCTCAGCTCCGTCCTCACCTGGGTCTTGGTCAGGGTCAGGATGGGGGGCTGTGTGTTGGGAGTGGGGGGGGGTGTCGGTGGAGTGGGGAGTGGGTAGCAGGACTTGATTTCTTAGAGGCAGCAGTGGTTGTTGTGCAGACAGGGGGGAGGGCGGTTGGTCAAATCTACTGAAAAACAGATTCAGGTTGTTCGCCCACTCCCTGCCCCCCGTGGCCTGGGGGGAGGTATTCTGGAGCCCCGAGATGGTTTTGAGGTTTCTCCAGACCCCGCTGATGTCGCTCTGTTGCAGCTTGTCCTCCATCTTCTTCCTGAAGCTGTCCTTGCCTTCTCTGATCTTTCTCCTCAGCTCCCTCTGTACGGACTTCAGCATCTCCCTGTTCCCCGACCTGAAGATCCTCTTCTTCTCTCTCAGAAGTGTTTTTATCTCAGGGTTGATCCAGGGTTTGTTGTTTGAGTGACGCCGTATGGTCTTGGTGGGAACGGATTTGTCCACACAGAAGCTGAGGTAGCCCGTGAAGGTGTGAATGAGGCCATCGATGTCCTCACCATGTGGATCGCAGAGCTGCTTCCAGGCAGTGGCTTCAAAACAGTCCTTTAGAGTGTCCATTGTCTCCTCAGACCATAACTCCACAGTGTGCATGGCCGGAGGTTGTCTGTGCACTAGGGGTTTGTACACCGGTCGGAGATGAACCAAGTTGTGATCCGATCTCCCAAGTGGGGGGAGTTGTGATGAGGTGTACGCCTCCTTAGTGTTTGCGTAGAACAAATCCAGTGTTTTATTGTCTCTAGTGTGGCATGTGACATACTGGGTGAAAGTGGGCAGAATGGGAGACAGTGAAACGTGGTTGAAATCGCCTGAGATGAGGAGAAGAGCATCTGGGTGTTCTGTCTGCAGCCTGCTGGTTACTGAATGGATGACATCACGCGCTTTGTACCCTTGGCTCTTATTGCGTGGCTCCCTAGAGCCCCGCGTGACAGTATGTCGCAGCCAGACGAGTTGCCGGTGGCCGTGAGTCGCTGTGGAATTGTACCTTTCTGTCCGGGTGTCAGCGCTGCTAGCATGCCGTTTCCCAGGAGTCACTCCCGACGCCAGGGCGACGAGCTGAGGTCCATCTCGGGGGCTGTCGACAGGACGCTCTTCACCCTGCACGACGCCTCCAACTCGAGACGCTGGCATCCGGGCCGTGCTCAGGATCTCCTGGACTGTTACCCTCATTCTTTGTTCCATCTCGAGGACAGTGCCAGGATAGACGCCACAGGTACACAGCGAGAGAAGCTCCGCGGGTTGGATGGAAATCCCAGCAGGTAGCTGAAGTGGATGACGTTGCCCCCCGCTTCGGGATCCCGTTCCTGCTGCCATTCCAGCCCGGGAGTTCGCGCCAACCAGAGGGCTTCCCCCGACCTGCACCACGTCACTCGGGATTCCCTCCAAGGAGCCGCAGCTGACAGCAGTTACGTCTGGGGCCGAGCGGCTGTCGCGAGCTCCACTGTGCATCCTGTCACCATCTTCGGGCATGTGGCGGTGGCAGTGAGATTGGTGGAGAGGACTCCAGGGCTACGAAGCTTTCCCGTGCTTGACGCCTTCCTCGCCTCGATCTCCGATCAGGAGCGGCGATTCCTGGGTTCCCCCCTCGCTTCTTCCCCTGGGAATTGCCGTCATCACATCGCCGAGTCACTTCTGTACGAACCCCGTCCGGATCCAGTTCTGGGCTGCCGCCAGGACCTTTCCCCCCACGCAGTTGTCACCTCCTCGTCTCGTCAGTGTGGAGATTTCACAGCCTCGTTCCCTGAGCCTCGTTCCCCCGCTGTCACTCCAGGACATTCGGGCTGGCTCATCCCGGCTGTTTCCCCCTCCTTCTCGACGCGCTTCCCGACTGCTGTGTGTGCCTGGAATCTCGGCCTGGTGAGCTCTCTGCTGGAGACTACGCGAGCGATCCTCAGACGGTTTCCCAGGGGGTCCTCAGTTATCGCTGGGCGGGGAGAGGAAGAAGCAGTGTCCACCACAGCAGGCGATATCCAACCTCCAGGAGACAGGCAAGTCATAGTTTATTTACATCTGCTTAATGATTTGCTCTGTCACATTCCTGGAGGAGGAGTTCAGTGTTCGCAGCTCCCTGAACTCCCCCCACCTGCTGTAACCTGTGTTCCTAATCCTACATCCTCTGTGTCTCTCTCCGGCGAGCGATCCCCGGCTCCGGGTCAACGTGGTGGGATAGGGAGAGGGCCTGCGGTTCCGCAGCTACGTTGCGGACGGAGGAGGAGGACTGACTGCTGCGTGGAGTCTGCGCCGACGACTAAGCGTCCCCGGGTCTCCACGGAGGAGCGGTTCGGTCCAGCGGGACGAGATTCTTCTGGCTTCACGCCATGTGGATTGTCGGCGGGATTACCGGAGCTGGAGGAACCTCAAGCTGCGCTGACCATCGTGCTGGCTGCGGGGCCCGACGCAGCTGAATGGGAGCCTGACAACGACCTCCTGACGACGGATCCTGGATCTTCGCAGTCCTGGACGGCGTCAGAACCCGAGATCAGGCGAGTGCTCTCCTTTCTTTTCTCCCTTTATATCTTTGAGCACTTTAGCCTGTCTCTAGGGGAGATGAGCCGGGTGCAGCCGACCGCTGCGTCCGAGCTCGTCTCGCCGGGTTCTGGCGCTGCCGGTGATCCTGATCCCGGTTCTGTTTTCGCTCCTGAGCCTTCTTCCAGGGTCACCGGCGAGGAGTTGCCGTTCCTCGTGGTGCTGGAGGGTCTAGGTTCAACGTTGGAGGTCGGTTCTGGTGCGGTGTCCAACGTGGGTTCGCCCGAGACCCAATCGGGGTCCGACGTGGGTGCTGTTCCAGCGGTGTCCGACGTGGGTTCGCCTAAGGCCCAATCGGGGTCCGACGTGGGTGCTGCCCCAGTGTTGTCCAGGTCCGGTGAGGAGGTGGCCGTTTCCCTGCGGCCTGACGCTCGTCGCCCTCGTCATCGGCTCTCCCCTGAGCCTCTTCCACCGGGACCCGCTTTGACCCTTCGTCCGTCTCAACGGTCCTGGTGGTTGAGTGATGCGGGTCGACGGCCCGACCCGCAAGACTTTCGGTTCAGTGATCTGGTCCAACCCCCCGATGATCTGTTTGCTTCTGGGTGGCCTGGCTCGGCTACCGGTGGACTGGGTTCCTGGGATCTGGGTCCGGAGTTCGCCGTCCGAACATTTCCCTTTCCCCGGTTCGCCAACTGGACAATGGGCGGGGAACCTCCGGAGCCACCTCGGCCATTTTGGACTCTGCCTGCCATATTCCTCGGGTGTCGCTTTTCTTTTGTTATTATTAAGGTCACTCGGGTGTAATATTTTGTCCTTTTGGTGAATATATATTCATAGTGCTGTGTATTGTTTTCCATTGTCCGTACTCAGCATTTTCCTTTTTGTGCCTTGTTCGTAGCTTTGTCTGTGCGTTATAGAGTTATGTGTTTTGTTTCCCATCAAACCATACTCTGTAATTGTCCGTTTGTCCCAGTCACCTTCACTCCTCTAGGTGACTGTGTGTGTGTATATATATGGCGCTGTGTATTGTGGTTTTTTTCTCCCCCCCTTCATTATCCGTACTCAGCGTTTTTTATCACTCTTGTCCTGTTCTTAGTTTTGTCTGTGCATTATGGAGTAGTGTTTGTTCTGTTATCCATACTCTGTAATTGCTTTATCCATTTTTGTCATCCTTTTGGTGGGTTGATCTGTTCCCGTGTTCTGTATTCTCCCCATCTGTGCCCTGTTTTTTTTTTTTCTTGTGCAATGTAGAGTACCGTATTTGGTTGTTTTTTTTTTCTCTGCCCTGTTACTCTACATTGGTCCATTGGTGTTGTCCTTCCCTTTGCTTCTTCCCCTCCGGTCCTGCCTCCCTTCCACCCACCCTAGGTGGTGGTGGGGGGGGGGGGGGCCTGGGATGTTCCTGGTCGTTCAGGAGCCCGACCTTGAGGGGGAGGCTCTGTCACCATGGGATGAGATGCTGTCTCGGCGCTCAGCCCATGTTTCTCCTCATCCCTGCTTCTCATTGAGCAGCGTCTCAGCAGGCTCCCAGCTGGCAGCATTACGGGACGACTGGGGCCAATTAATCCTCATCAGCTGGGCGCTGCCAATGAGAATAAATAGGAGCAGCCTCGATCACTCGGGGCTGCGACATAAGCACTGCTAGGCTGAAGCCCCTTCGTCTGGTGTCAGTCTCTACTCCTCTTACAGCATTCCTGTGATTGTTATCCGCTGTGAGTATGTATGCCTTGTTACCCCTACGTCCGGTACGAGCTCCCTGCTCCTGCGCTGTGCAACTCGTGAGTGTACCTCTGTACGAGTATCTGTGCTTTCCTCATCCCTCACCCCTTACCTTTAATAAAATATCACGACTCACTGGCTCGCCCTTGGCTCTTATTGCGTGGCTCCCTAGAGCCCCGCGTGACACTGCTCTTTATTTCTGTGCACACGGATGTGAATAAAGGGTGCTGATAAAACCTCTCCACTCTGGAGACTGGTTTCAAATCTCTACACTTTCACACCTCCAAATACCCGGCGTCGTATGCACGGACAGCTGAACTGTAGACGAACTTCCATAGGTAAAAACAATGTTGTGTGCATGGCCCCTCTGACAACTGCTGCACAGGTTCTTCAACAGTCAACGTTTTGTGGGAGACTGACAGAGGAAAAAAAACATTCATTCATTCATTCATCTTCTTCCGCTTAATCCTTTTTGGGTCGCGCGGGGGGGGCTGGAGCCTATCCCAGCATCTTTTGGGCGAGAGGCAGGGTACACTCTGGACAGATCGCCAGTTCATCGCAGGGCCAACACGGAGAGACAGACAACCATTCACTCTCAGTCATACCAAAAAAAACAATGCTGGAAAATCTTGACAAGTTCTTGCCCAACTCTAGGTAAAATTAAAACAAACAAGAATAAAGTGACTTGTCAAGATACTTCTTTCAAGTGTCCCCTCGGTGGTTGATGCCGGCTGTAAACAGAGACCTTTCCTGCTATGAGGCAACATTAAACCGCCGGGCCCTGCGCCCACCTCTGAGATGGTAAGTGCTCCAAACAAAACCAAAACAACGGGCTGCTGCGGCGCCACGGCGAGCAGCTCTGATCACTTTCATGAAAGGAGAGAATGAAACTTGTGAACTTCCTCACACATGCTACATCTCATTTCTCTTCCTTTGCACAATTCATTTCACCTGCCATTTGTTTCCCAAGACGGTACAGTAAGAAGGAATAAATAATCCTATGTGTGAGGGTGGTGAGGAGGGAGGCCGGCCCCGCTGTGATTACATCTGTAATATCTGATTACATCTGAAATATCTGACATTTAATCAAGTCTGCAGCTTTCAGCCACATGACGACACGACGCGAGTCACTACGGTGGAAATTAAACCGCAGCTGAATGTGACCCGTGAAGAGGAGCCCACAGCCACAAATCAAAACTTTCACTGCTGCGGCAGAACAATCCCAAACTGCTTGTGATTACTTCAAACTGACAAAAAAAAAAAAAAAAAAAAACATTTTAAGGATCAATTATCCTAATAATCAACCGTTTTTCAAAAGTACAATCAATGTTCAGACGGAGGGCTAGAATTGAATAAAACAAAGAAAAGCAGCAGTAAGAAATTGGAACCATTTACTAAATAAAACTAAAGGAGCCATGGCATGTTTTCTGTCATGGCCTCTTGCTTATCTACAATGTTACAATGATGAATGATTGTTTTAAAAGTGCTCAAAGGCTCAAAAACAAAAAAAGAAGCAACGATGACGACTTAGTGTCTGATTTACACTACCGTTCAAAAGTTTGGGGTCACTTAGAAATTTCCTTATTTTTGAAAGAAAAGCACTTTTTTTTCAATGAAGATAACTTTAAACTAATCAGAAATACACTCTATACATTGCTAATGTGGTAAATGACTATTCTAGCTGCAAATGTCTGGTTTTTGGTGCAATATCTACATAGGTGTATAGAGGCCCATTTCCAGCAACTATCACTCCAGTGTTCTAATGGTACAGTGTGTTTGCTCATTGCGTCAGAAGGCTAATGGATGATTAGAAAACCCTTGTGCAATCATGTTAGGTCTGCAATGCTGTAATTGCTGCAAATGGAGGATTCTTTGACGAAAGCAAAGTTTGAAGGAAAAAATTATTTCAAATACAAATCATTATTTCTAACCTTGTCAATGTCTTGACTATATTTTCTATTCATTTTACAACTCATGGTGGTAAATAAGTGTGACTTTTCATGGAAAACACAAAATAATTGTCTAGGTGACCCCAAACTTTTGAACGGTAGTGTATGTGACTGTTCAGTTTTCCAGGAAGCACAGTTTCATGAGACACGAGCATCTAAACCTGCATATCTGCAGTGCTACTACAGAGTTAGCCCAACTCCAGTGACTGTGAGATTCCTACTCGTTCATTAAATCGGTCGATAATATCGCACATCATTCTGGCCTATTTTGCACATTTGCCATTAGCAGTGCTAGACTGCAGGACCACAGCAGTGTTCTACCCAACTATGCATCCCAGTGGTTGGCAAAGCCCAGCAGATCAGCCGCTAGCATTAACTTAGTCAGTGTTATGGAAATTTTCTATTTAATCATTTCACCGTATTAGACATATGTGTTCCCAACCGCATCATCGACCAACAGTTGACCATATATGCTAGAGGTCCTTCTACTATAGTTTATTATACACTCGCCAAGAGTGGCAACAGTTAGTTGTCATTAGCTGAGATAGACTAAGTTATTCAGTGTTTTTTTTTCTGTGTTTATTACAATGCAGGGACTGGCAGTATCCTGCCGACCACTCAAACACCACCCCCTATCTCCGAGAAATTAGCAGTGATGAAACAGGGAGGGTGGGGTTACAGCATGCTCTAAATGAAGTGAACTAAGCTGTACAGCAAGAAAACATAAAAGCAGGAAGCAGGGCACTAACACAAAAACAATATAGAACCACAGTCAAAATAAAATAAAAGGTAAAATAAATAAAAATCCATTTCATTCAATAAAATCAATGTCTCATACTGGGTCGAAGGCCAGGGAGTAAAAGTGTGTTTTAAAACGGGTTTTAAAAATGGCCAGTGAAGGTCCTTGTCTGATGTCCAGGGTAAATCATTCCATAACCTGGGGGCCATGATCGAAAAAGCTCTGTCCCCTCTGAGCTGCCGCCTCGCCTTTGGCACCCCGAGAAGCAGCTGTTCAGCTGACCTGAGGGACCGGGTAGGAGCGTAGGGATGCAGAAGCTCAGAGGTAAGGCGGAGCAAGACCGTTCAAGGATTTAAAACCAAACAAAAGAATTTTAAAATGAACTCTAAAATGCACGGGCAGCCAGTGGAGTGAAGCTAAGATGGGTGTGATGTGATCTCTTCCACGTGTACCTGTTAAAAGACGAGCAGCGGCATTTTGAACCAGCTGCAGACGTGAAAGAGATGACTGGCTGACACCGGTGTAAAGTGTGTTACAGTAATCCAGCTGAGATGAAATAAAGGCATGGATTACTGTTTCCAGGTGTGGTCTAGAGAGAATGGGTTTTACTTTAGGTAAACGCCTTAGATGAAAGAAGCTGGATTTTACCACGGAATGAATCTGAGTGTCTAATTTAAAATCACTGTCCATGATAAAACCAAGGTTCCTAACTGTGGATTTCACGTAAGGTGTGAGGGGGCCCAAGTTTACAGGAGGGGACTCACAGGGGCCACTAGGTCCAAACACCATCACTTCTGTCTTCTTATCATTAAAATTTAGAAAGTTTAGGGCCATCCAAGACTTTATGACTTCAGTGCAGGCCAGGAGTGGGTTTACTGATGAGGCTGCTTTTTGTTTTAAAGGGACATAAATTTGACAGTCATCAGCATACAGGTGGAAAGAGATACCATGCTTTTTAAAAATGGAACCCAGCGGAAGTATACAGTATGTACAAAGAAAAAAGCATGGGCCCTAGAATCGACCCCTGTGGGACCCCATATGGCAGAGGAGCAGAAGAGGATTCAAACCCAGATATGCTAACTTTAAAACTCCTGTCTGCCAGATAGGACTTAAACCAATTGAGAGCAATGCCACAAATGCCACAGCCGCTAGCGTGACTGTCTGACAGAAACATGAGTTTATTAAAGTACTTTAAATGCGGAATAAAATCAGAAGAGGTATGTAAGCACTGGAGGCATTTATCATGGTTGTAATCCACTGGAAACAGGAGCAATAATGGAAGAGTCGCTTAGCTTAGAGATGTGGTTAGAATTCATATGCAGCCGGCTTCATATGAAGGGAAAGGCAAGGGGTTACTGATGAATTGCTGAGTATATACACTACCGTTCAAAAGTTTGGGGTCACTTAGAAATTTCCTTATTTTTGAAAGAAAAGCACTTTTTTTCAATGAAGATAACTTTAAACTAATCAGAAATACACTCTATACATTGCTAATGTGGTAAATGACTATTCTAGCTGCAAATGTCTGGTTTTTGGTGCAATATCTACATAGGTGTATAGAGGCTCATTTCCAGCAACTATCACTCCAGTGTTCTAATGGTACAATGTGTTTGCTCATTGCGTCAGAAGGCTAATGGATGATTACAAAACCCTTGTGCAATCATGTTAGGTCTGCAATGCTGTAATTGCTGCAAATGGAGGATTCTTTGACGAAAGCAAAGTTTGAAGGAAAAAATAATTATTTCAAATACAAATCATTATTTTTAACCTTGTCAATGTCTTGACTATATTTTCTATTCATTTTACAACTCATGGTGGTAAAAAAGTGTGACTTTTCATGGAAAACACAAAATAATTGTCTGGGTGACCCCAAACTTTTGAACGGTAGTGTATTTACCAGCCACTACAATACTAAGTTATGTTCCCTATTATGTACCTGGCAAGTTAAGATGACCGAAATTCACCAAGTCAATGACTTTAATCCATCAGCAGCCTTCAGAGAAACTAAACGTGCCAGCATTTGGATTTCAAAATAAGGGAGGTTTTTCCTGCTATCTGGGTGGTGAGATTTCTAAAAAAACAAAAACAAAACAAAAAAACCCTATAAATATAAAGAAATATTATAACAGAAATTATGGCATCCTTGGTCATTTAAGTTAATTTAAATCATTAAATACAACTTTATTAACTTTTTTTCTTTGTAATCAGAGTTAAATTATTGTTCTGTTCTGACTGCAAAGTTATGGTCAAAAATATACTGTAAATTGTTATAAGGAAAAGGTTAAAAAAAATTATCACAGTCTGTTTCAAATTTATTTTAAAAAACAGTAATTTTATTTTAAAAAACAGACAAAAATAAGCCATAAAATAATTCACAAATTTATAATAAAGTTTCAAATGTACAAGAAAAGTCAATTTTACAAGAGGAAATTACAAAGTTGAGGGAAATGGTTTCAAATTTAGATAAATTTACAGAGAAAAGTAGAAAACTATAAGAAAATTGTTATAAATTTTGGAGAAAAACCTCAAACCTTCAAGACTGAAGTCATTACTCAAGTTTTGAAGTGGGTGCTCTTTGTACCCTTAACTCAACTAGAAATTTTAGGTTGTCTACTTTTAATTATTAATGTCATAGTACTGCTTTTACATGAGTAGAATTTCTGGCTACTATACCCACCTCTGAACATATAATTAAAGTATGCACAAGTAAATTACTATTACGAATGTTTTTTCCTTCTCTTTCCTACTTTTTCTCAATGGAAAAAACACCAGAATAAAAATACAAAAAAAAAAAATACATATTTTTGTCATTTATGTAACCATGGCAAAAAAAAAAAAATCCTGCAGGACAAAACGTGACACTTGATATTTTCTAACCTGTTTGTATACCACCATAGACAGAGAGAGAACCTGAAGCAGACAGAGCTCAGAGAGGGAAAGATGAGACAGAAGAGAGGAGCCAAGGAGAGGAAAGTGTTCAGGCAGAGGGTCCAGGAGAGGTGAGAGCAGAGGAAGGAGAGAAGGATAACACCAGTAAAAAGTCCAAACACAGGACATCTGGGTGGGACCCCAACTGGTCCAATATTCCAAGATACAAGCCTTGGTTGTACAATACTTCAGATGGTAAGTCCCATATGCAAAGTTACTGTGCAAAATTTAAAAAAGAAATAGTGTAAAATTAACATATTCTGCTTACAGTAGTGTCATGTGTTTTCTGCCCCCACCCCCCCAGCCCCCGGAAAAATATGTTCTCACCGCACCAGGGTCTTTTAGCCAGAGGAAACACTGATGTAACTTTCTAATGAAATGACTGCACTTCAAGCACTGAAAACTAAATATACAAATGTCTGATTTTAAACAATGAAAACCAAATGAAATGACAGCTTTTTAAGCACTGACAACAGTTATTACTATTTAAAAGCACAGAATGATTCTCGAGAATAATAAACAGTCCTGACATTAACGCCAAGCCTTTTGAGAAGCGGAATATCTTCCTCATATGACACATAGGATGTGCATGTTTCGCTTTGTGAAAGGCCAACAGAAAAACGTCACTCAGTGCTTGATGATGTTCTTCAATCGGTTCATCTTGCCGTCTGTTGAGCGGACCACTGGGCCTCTGGCCCTGGCTGCACATGCTAGCAATATCAATCACTTGCACTACTTTCCGGTGCTCTCTGCTATTCACATGCTAATCAAAAGCTGGATAATTAAAGTTTTTAGTACCTGCATAAAAGGCGCTGTTTTTATCCGCCAGAGTGGGATTTTCACGATATAGCTTGCACCACATTTTGGTGCGGTCGTCATTTGTTGAAAGCCAGCCGACCTCCTACAGCCACTTTTTCGAGAACACACACTTCTTTTGCAGTTCAGGTTCAGTCTGGCGTTTCATTGGAGGTGGAGGAACACCAAAGTAATTGCTTAACAGAGCTTGCTTCTTGGACATTTTAATGAAAGAAGAAAATCCTAAAAGCCGTCGCTCATACTCTGTACTACAGTCCAATGTTTAGAATTTATCTGTCCCTAGGTACACAAATGCGCGTTACATTTGATCTGGTGTGCATTGCTTATTTTGATCGCGCATGCGCACTAGCTTACTATCTTATTTACTATTGCTCTGAAAGCTGCCATCCCTTTGCTGCTGAATTTCTTTAATTTCCCCACTGGGGGACTAATAAAGATTTCTCTTATCTTCAAACAAAATCAACCAAAAAAAAAAAAAAAGCTCATTGTGAGGAGGGCTCCTTCAACTGGGTATAAAATGGTACTGCTGCAAATAAAACCTGAGGTGCTTTGATCAAATCATGTCACACATTTCATTAACACCTTTGGGAACTGTGAACACAGGGAAACAGAACACCATGGGCATTTTAAAGCAAAATGCAGCAAAACTGGCAGTTTTAAGTAAGGCTCATTCAGCCAAGCAGAAAATGGTACAGAAATCTGTGTGGACTTTACATGTTCTCCCTGGGTACTCCTGTTTCCTCCCACAGGCCAAAAACATGCACGTTAGGTTAATTGGAGACTCTAAAGTGGCCCTGGGTGTGAATGGTGAAGGGACTGGCGCCGCCCCTTAGCTGCCTCATCCATTCAGGTGGATGCCCTGAATGTCCCTCTGGGATTCATACAGTATGCAAAATACAAAAAAAGTATTTAAGCCCTGAGGCGTTTTGACCAAATCATTTCACAGGCATTTCATTAACACCTCTGAAAATTGTGTCAGCATGTGGGAAAGGTACATGCCTAGGCAGTTTCAGAAAAAAAAAAATGGAACAAATCAAAATAATGTACAAAAAATAATAATATATATGTCCATCCATCCATCTTCTACCGCTTTTCCGGAGGTCCAGGTCGCGGAGGCAGCAGTTCAAGCACAGAAGCCCAGACTTCCCTCTCCCCAGCCACCTGCTCCAGCTCTTCAGAGAGGATACCAAGGCGTTCCCAGACCAGCTGGGAGACGTAGTCTCTCCACCGAGTCCTGGGTCTGTCCCGGGGTCTCCTCCCAGTGGGACGTGCCTGAAACACCTCAAGTGGGAGGCGTCCAGGAGGCATCCTAATCAGATGCCCATACCACCTCAACTGGCTCCTTTCAATGTGGAGGAGCAGCAGTTCTACTCTGAGCCTCTCCTGGATGACTGAGCTCCTCACCCTATCTCTGAGGGTGAGTCCAGCAATCCTACGGAGAAAGCTCATTTCAGCCGCTTGTATCCGCAATCTTGTTCTTTCGGTCATTACCCAAAGCTCGTGACCATAGGTGAGAGGAGGAATGTAGATTGACTGGTAAATCGACAGCTTTGCCTTAGAACTAAGCTCCCTCTTCACCACAACAGACCGGTACAACGTCCGCAATATATAATACATATATTGTGATAATAATAATATATACATATATATGTATATATGAGAAAAGTCATCAAAAAAATGAATCCAAATAAATGATTAAAAATTAAGGATAACTGATATAATAAAACTACACATACAAAGGAATGTAAAAATTTAATCAAAATGTAAACAAACTATTAAATGTGCACAGAGGATGTCACTACAGTGAAGACCATCACTATACGGGGTAATCATAAGCCCTGCATGACTGCAGAGGTGCGCTCGCTGCTTGCAGCCAGAGATGCAGCATTCAGAGCGAAGGACAGGATCGCCCTCCGCTCAGCCAGGTCTGCGCTCTCAAAGGGAATTAAGACGGCGAAGTGCGCCTATGGGGAGAAAATCCAGGGACACCTCTGTGACACTAGGAACACCAAGCAGATGTGGCAGGGAGTTCGGACACTGACGGGCTATAAGTCTAGGCAGGGGGTCGATGATGACGACGCTTCGCTTCCAGACAGGCTCAACGACTTCTTTGCACGTTTTGAAGCATCAAACCCGACAATCAGAGGGAGGGCTGGCCCACCCCCACCATCGGTCGGACCAGCTTTTACCATCAACACAGCGGACACACGGAGGACCCTAACCAGAGTCAACCCAAGTAAAGCTGCAGGTCCGGACATCATCCCGGGGCGTGTGCTCCGAGACTGCGCGAGCGAGTTGGCGGATGTCCTGACTGATATTTATAACATCTCCCTGAGTCAGGCCATTGCTCCTAGATGCTTTAAGACCTCTATCATTGTACCGGTGGCAAAGAAACCAGTTGTGTCCTGTTTGAATGACTATTGTCCTGTTGCACTGACACCAATTGTGATGAAGTGTTTTGAACGGCTTGTCAAACCACACATCACAGCCTGTCTCCCTGCATCACACGACCCGCTCCAGTTTGCATATCGTTCAAACCGCTCCACGGAGGATGCTATAGTCACCACCCTGCACTGTCATCACCCACCTGGACCAGAAAGACACCTACGCCAGACTCCTGTACATTGATTTCAGTTCAGCATTCAACATCATTATTCCCCAGAGACTGATGGAGAAATTACTCCTTCTTGGTCTGAACACCGCCACATGTCTCTGGATCCTGGATTTCCTGACTGAGAGACCCCAGTCTGTCCGGGTTGGAAACAACATCTCCAACTCTGTCACGCTGAGTACCGGAACCCCTCAAGGCTGTGTACTCAGTCCACTGTTGTTTACACTTCTAACATCTGCCTCCAGATCAACGCGAGGAAAACTAAGGAGCTGGTGGTGGACTGCCGCAGGCATGGGCAGCCCCTCACAGTACCAGTAAATATACAGGGAACAGACATCGAGATGGTGACATCCTATAAGTACCTGGGTATTCATCTGAACAATAAACTAGACTGGTCACACAATACTGATGCACTCTACAAGAAGGGACAGCGCAGGCTGTTCCTGCTGAGGAGACTCAGGTCTTTTGGTGTACAAGGGGCGCTGCTGAAGTCATTCTATGACACGGTGGTGGCATCAGCCATCACTTTTGGAGTGGTCTGCTGGGGCAGTGGCATCACTGCAGCCGATAGGAAGAGACTGAACAAACTGATTAAGAAAGCTAGCTCTGTCCTGGGGCAGCGCCTTGATCCGATGGAGGAGATAGGAGAGAGAAGGACGGTGGCTAAACTGTCATCTCTGCTGGAGTCCGAGTTCCACCCTATGCAGGACATACTGAATGCACTGAGGAGCTCATTTAGCAGCAGACTACATCATCCCAGGTGCACAACCGAGAGGTTTCGTAGGTCCTTCCTACCAACGGCTGTCAGACTGTACAACCTAAGCAGGGCTGCTCGCAGAGATAGCAAAAAGACGTAACAAACTAATAGTTTTTTGAATGCAAAAGATGCAATAGACTTACACAATGGTCCCCTCCGGCATACAACTAGGAACTTACCGGTCGCTATGGAGGGTGAGAATATGTATGGGCACATAATCATACCATGTAGGATAACTAAGTAGACGGTTATGCTGTTTCATTCCATCTAGCAACAATGCTCTGCACTGTGTGTGTTTATATATTTACATATTTATTCCATCTAGCTACAATGCTCAGCACTGGGTGTGTTTATATATTTATATATCTACATATTATTCCATCTAGCTACATTGCTCCGCACTGTGTGTGTTTATATACTTGCATATTTATTCCACCTAGCTACAATGCTCTGCACTGTGTGTTCATATATTCATATATTTATTCCATCCAGCTACAATGCTCTGCACTGTGTGTCTGTGTGTGTGTGTATATATATATATTTTATAGTAATACGTACATATGTATATTAGCTGCTCTTGCTTGCTTGTTTTTTTTTTGTTTTTGTTTTTTTTTTGTTTTTTTTTTCTTGCCTTCTGATTGTTGCTCTGAGTGTTGCTATCCCTGTGCTGTTGCAATCCTGGAATTTCCCCGTTGTGGGACTAATAAAGGCTTATCTTATCTTATCTTATCTTAACACATGACTGTGTATCCAAACACCAGAGGAACCAGATTATTAAGTTTGCAGATGACACCACGGTGGTGAGACTTATTCAGAGGGATGAGGAATCAATGTACAGGGAAGAAATGAGAGACCTGGAGGGCTGGTGCAGGGAGAACAATCTGGTGCTCAACGTGGACAAAACGAAGGAGATGATTATCGACTTCCGGCGGTCACAGCCTGAACACGTCCCCCTCAGCATCGGTGGCCGTTTAGTGGAGAGAGTGGAGAACATCAAGTTCCTCAGAGTGCAGATCTCGCAGGACCTGACCTGGAGCAAGAATTCCTTGGGGATCAGGAAGCGGGCTCAGCAGAGACTACACTTCTTGAGGAAACTCAAACAAGCCTCTCTCCCCATCTGCATCCTCAGGACCTTCTACAGAGGTGTGGTGGAGAGTGTTCTGACGTACTGCATTGCTACATGGTACTCCAGCTGCAGTATGTCAGACAAAAAAGCCCGGCAGAGGATAGTCAAGGGAGCTGAGAGGGTAATTGGAGTCTCCCTCCCCTCTGTCCAAGAACTTCTTCAGAACCGTAGTAGGAGCAGGGCACTGAACATTGTCAAGGACCGTCCTCACCCTCTGCATAAACACTTTGAACTTCTGCCATCTGGCAAACGATTCCGGAGCATCAGAGGCAGAACCACCAGACTGATCAACAGCTTCCTTCCACAAGCTGTTAGGATGCTGAACAGTTGACCCGGAATCTCTCATACACACTACTGCACCTACGCGCATTATTTGTATATTATAGTTAGTTTTTTTTTTTTCCAAGTATGTCTCAGGGATGTGTGAACGGATGGGGTGGGGTGGGGGGGTGAAGATATGTGTGTGTCTTAAATCATGTTCTTCTACTTATATGGATGCCGAGAGAAACGCAATTTCATCTTGCCTGCACTACAGTTGTTTGTACAGCAATATGACAATAAAGGTTGATTTGATTTGAAATATAATCTGAGAAACTAAAAACATTAAAAATGAATAGATACATTTATGAAAATAATAAAAGAAAATTTAAATGAATAAAAAAAAAACGAAAAATTAAAATAACCAGAGAAGGTATAATAGAAAAATCTAAATTAAAAAAAAGAGCAGTTAAGCAAAACAATTTAAAGCACATTAAAACAATCAGTTAAAATGAAGAGTAAAAAAAACTAAAGTGATTAAATAACTGATTAAATACTACCCAAATAATACATTGAATCTTCTCAAGAGATGAAAGACGGTCATTTTCATTCATCCTCTCACTCACATGTTCCTGTTGACCGACTTCCGGAAGATGGCGATCCGGACCAGTTCGCTCTTCTAAACCCGCATTCTCCAGCCCCGAAACTTGGACAATAACTCATATTCAGACTGAAAACATTTTCAGAGCTGACAGCTTCAAAGCAAGTAAGTTCAATTGGTGATTTTGAACGCAAGTTTCTGTCACAGGAAACTAATCAAATCCGACTAATATGTCCGGCGGGAAAACGAACGCTAAGCTAACAACAGCTACTACTGACCATGACTACACCCCGATGGAAACCTCTGTTAGTAGCGGTCCTGGTAAGAGAAAAAGTTCTCCCGTCACTCCAACTAAGTCCTCTGCTCCGCCACTTTCCAAGATGAAAACCGCCCAAGAGCAATCTTACGACAACTTGGTAGATGCTATCACAAAACTAACCACCAAAGTTGATGATTTTGGAGCGCAGTTAAGGGAGACCGCCACAATGGTAGCCAGCATCACCCGTCTTGTTGAAATTAATACTGCTGACATCAAAAATTGCCAGACCAAACTACAGAGCTTTGAGAGAGACATCCCCAAGCTTATACAAGAAAACGAAGAGCTAAAGGAAAGGATTACTGAGCTGGAGAGGTACAAGAGGCGCTGGAACCTTAAAATACACGGGATCAAAGAAAAGGATAACGAAATGATCCGTGAGGAGGTAATCCACATTCTGTCAGAAATTGCACCGCAGTGGGCAACGACCATGGGCACTATTGTTGATAATGTCCACCGCCTGGGAAAACGTGAAAATGGGAGAAACCGCCAGGTTATTCTTCAGTTTGTCATGAGATACCACTGTGAAGAAATTTGGAGGCTGACCAAAAACTCCAAATTCTGCAGAGTAGCCGGGATCCGATTCAAGCAAGATTTCTGTAAAGCCGACAGGGATGCCCGCGCAGCAGCATGGCCACAGATGGAGCAAGCCCGTGCAGCTGGGAAAAACGTCTGGTACAAAGGCCATGTGGGATACATCGATGGTAGAAGAGTCAACATCTAAGGGTCTGGTTCACAACTATGGCTGAACAAGCACTTTGACTCTTTAATGTTCTGTACATGTTGCTAAGCTACTTCAATGTTTACTTTATAGGGAGTCATTTCATAGTCCCCTTTTGAAGTACGCTGTGTTCCTGGCAGCTGGCATTTGGATATGTTTACATGCTACTTTTACTCAGGTTCCTGAATCCTTTTTTTTTTGAAGGGTAGATTTATAAGGCAGCTCCTTTTCAATGCCATTTTGATAATTTGCATTACATATTTTCGATAATTTTATAGATTTGGTTTTTGGATTCTGTCATAACAAGCGTGCAGCTTGGGGGAAAAGGAGGAAGGGAAAGGGGAAAGAAAAGGGAAAAAAGGAAAAGAAGGAGAAGGAAAAAAGAGGAAGAAAAAGGAAAAAAGGGAAGGAAAAAAAAAGGGGAAAAAAGTTATGAGTTAAAACATATATTTAGCAATTTAATCAGGGGCTTTCTTCAAGTGTACTTGGTCCAAAGTAACAACCTAAACCGTTTATCTACTTGTTATTTTTATTTTATTATTATTTTAATTTTTTCCTTATTCTTTTTCATCCTTTATGTCTTTTATTACAACCTTTTCTTTTGCATCACTTAATGCTAGGGGTTTACGAGACTCTATAAAAAGAAAGGCTACATTTCTATTCCTTAAAAATGAAAAAGCACATTGTTATCTTATTCAGGAGACTCACAGCAACAATACAGATGAAAAAATGTGGACAAATCAATGGGGAGAAAAAATATACTATAGTCATGGCACAAATAGATCAGCAGGGGTCGCCATACTCCTAAATAACTTTCCTGGGAAAGTAGTTGCAACCAAAACAGATGACACAGGACACTGGATTATTTGCGTTTTTGAAATACACAAACAATTCTTGATTCTTGTTAACATTTATGGATTTATTAACCACAGTCAGAACAAACAATTAATTACAGACGTGACTAACATATTGAAGGAATTATCCCAAATATATATCAATCCTGTTTTTGTGTTGGGTGGCGACTACAATATGGTTATGGATGAATGGCTTGATAGGCAACCTTCAAGATTTCCTAATCATCAGTATAATACCACTTTACTAGACTTCTGTAACACATTTCAGCTTAGTGACATATGGCGTGCGTTAAATCCAGATACTCAAACCTTTACTTGGTTTAAACCTGATGGCACCATTAAATCGCGATTAGACTACTGGCTTATTTCTGAATTCCAACCTGATATAGACATAAATACCTCAATTTCTGCAGCTCCGCTTACAGATCATTGTATGATCAAGTTAACCATAACTCCCACTAGTGCAGTCAGAAGAAATAAAGGCTACTGGAAATTTAATTCAAATCTTCTAAAACATGACCCTTTCTGTCAGGATGTTAAAAGGACAATCGACAGTATAACTAAAGATACATTATTGTCAACTTACAGGGAGAAATGGGAATTTCTTAAATTTAAAATCCGTCAGATTTCCATTTCATACAGCAAAGTCATAAGCCGAGCCAATAAACAAAAAGAAATGGATATTGTAAAAGAGATCCATTTAATATGCAACAAACATTCCTTATGTGAAGAGGACAAACAAAAACTGATTTTATTGCACTCTTCCCTAGATAACATCTATATTAATAAAGCCAAAGGAGCATATATTAGGTCAAGAGCGAAATGGATAGAGGAGGGAGAGAGAAGCTCAGCATACTTCTGTAGGCTTGAGAAAAGAAGACAAGAACGAAATGCCATTAAGTCTCTTATAATTGATGGTAAAGAATGTACTGATTCTGTGAGGATCTCTAAAGAAATATTTAAATTTTACAGTGAATTATACTCCTCCTCTTACTCGCATACTAATGCAGAGGGTTTCTTTGAATCCATTTCAGGACGGATACCGAAAATTGATGAATATTTTAGAAAATCATGTGACGCAGAGATCCAAATGGAGGAAGTTGAGAAAGCTTTAAAATCCTTAGCTTTAGACAAATCACCTGGCTCAGACGGCTTGACAGCCAATTTTTACAGGCACTTCTGGATTAACCTAAAAGACTTATTTTTTAATATGTTAAAGGAAATCCGTGCTACATCAGTTTTACCAAATACTATGAAACAAGGAGTCATCACATTAATTCCCAAACCTGGCAAGGACCCAAAATTGATTGATAATCTCAGACCAATTACTTTACTTAATAATGATTACAAAATTTTAACACATATTTATGCCAACAGACTCAAAACTGGCATCACTGATCTTATCTCAGAGACACAATCAGGTTTTATTAAAGGGCGCTCAATACACAACAATATACGCCTGGTATTGGACTTACTTGACTATAGGGACCTAATTGACGAGGGGTTTATTTTATTTTTGGATTTTTTTAAAGCTTTTGATATGATTGAACACAAATTTATGTTTAGGACCTTAGAGCTTTTTGGTTTTGGGGAGCACTTTTTAGACTTTATAAAACTAATTTACACGGATACCAACAGCTCAGTTCTATGACCACATGGTACCTCCCCTAGATTTTCAATAGGCAAAGGAATAAAACAAGGCTGCCCGATTTCGCCTCTGTTGTTCATTGCAGCAGCTGAAATGCTCTCAATTTTTATAAAAAACTCTGACTTTGATAAATTAACAGTATTTGGAAAACAACTAACAATCAGCCAACTGGCTGACGACACAGCCATATTCATGCACAACTCTGATCAAGTCCCTAAAATTCTTAATTATATAGATGTTTTCTCTAAAGCCTCTGGGCTTAAACTGAATCTAGGTAAATGTGAATTATTACCTATTCATGATTGCAGTCTATCAGCCATTCATACCATTCCCGTCAAACAAACAGTGAAATATTTGGGCATGCATATCACTAAAGATGTTGATCAATTAGTCAAGCTCAATATATGGAATTGCTTGGAGAAATCAAAAACTTATCTCAACTCCTGGTCTCAAAGAGATATTTCCATCATAGGAAGAACATTTCTGACAAAAATGGAATGCATCTCC
Organism: Pholidichthys leucotaenia; assembly: GCA_020510985.1. Taxonomy (NCBI): domain Eukaryota; kingdom Metazoa; phylum Chordata; class Actinopteri; order Cichliformes; family Pholidichthyidae; genus Pholidichthys; species Pholidichthys leucotaenia. The sequence goes on from CM035840.1 coordinate 439,310,525, forward strand.
CGATTTATTTATCCAGCCCATTCATTACCAATGCCCAAAGATGCCGTTAAAGCCATCAACCAAACCATTTTCAATTATATCTGGAAAGGGAAAACACATTATATTAAAAAAGGTACCATGATTCAAGAATATGAGGAAGGTGGTGTTAAAGCAATAGACTTTGAATGCATTAATGGCACCATCAAAATTAACTGGCTGAGACAATTTATTAAACAACCCAAACATTTCTGGTTTCATATTCCCAATGAAATTTTTGCTAAATTTGGGGGCATTGAATTCCTGCTCAGATGTGACTATGACCTAAAAAAGCTCCCCTATAAACTCTCCTCATTTCATCAACAGGTCTTACTATATTGGAGATTGATTTATAAACATAATTTTAGCCCTCATATGACCCCTCTGTGGAATTGTAGATATGTACTATATAAACACAAATCAATATTCCTACAAAACTGGCAAAATAAGGGCATTTGGTCTGTACTACACTTATTAGACGGCACAGGGAATATTTTAACTTTTGAGAACTTCTGTGCTAAATATAACATAAATGATAAACGAGAATATAACCAAGTAATGGAGGCAATACCTCAGACAGTTATACTAATGGCCTCAACTTTAAATAGATTTGGCTCTTGCCCAAACCTCCCTTTGCTTTTGGTGAATGGTTTCCGCCTAGATGACTCAAAATTAAACAATTTAACGATTAGGAAAATATTTAATAAAGAAATCTTCCCAGCAACAGTTTCTAGAGCTGCTATTCTTAATTTTTTCTCCAAAAAAGAAGCTCAAATTCTAAGATCTAAATTCTTTAAATTTCCTATTTCACCGAAAGCAAAAGAGATCCACTATAAAGTTTTAAATGGAATTTATCCTTCTGCTGAGTTTCTAAGTAAACGCTTTGGCTTTGAGAACAATAACTGTTCCTTTTGTAATGAACATATAGAAAGTACAGATCACATTTTCTTTTACTGTATGTACACCATTGCGTTTTGGGATGATTTTCATCACTGGTTATCTAAACATGTACCAACCCCTGTTTTTAACTGTCAGAATATTTTGTATGGCTTTATTATTAAGAACTCATTGCATGATATGTCTATTAACACCCTCGTAATCTTGGGAAAATTTTATGTACACAAAAATAGATTTTTAAAATGCAAACCAAATTTTAATGTATTTCATAAAGAACTCTGCCTTTTTTTCTCATCACTGAAACACATGAAGAAGCGGAATGCTGGGAAACTCCACTGTTTGGTCGATGATCGGAAACTCATGGAAAACCCCTAGAACTCTGGACACTCTGGACTGAAAAGAACCCCCCGTTTCTCTTTTTGTCTACTTTTATTATGCTTTTAGTTACTTTATCTTATTATTATTTACTATTCTTAAAAAAAAAAAAAAAAAAAAAAAAAAAACCTGCAGTTTCACTATGACAGCCATTTTGTTCTTCAGAGACTCTATTTTATACGTTAATTTCAATCAAAATGCTACCAAAGTTTTCTGATTATTTGTTATTGTTGTTGTTGTTGTTGTATGGTGTAATTAAACAATTTCCAGAAAAAAAAAAAAAAAAAATGTTCCTGTTGACCAGTGGGCTAACGGCTAACAGCTCACTGACGGACCGTTTAACAGCTGACTGTGTGACCGTGTGGGAGTGTTTTTGTGTCACACTGATGTCGCTTTGAGCGGGTCGTGTAAAACATGGCACAGAAACACCGTTTCCGTTTAAAATCTAAACTTTTAGCGGTAAACTGGCGCTAAAATCGCTGAAAGTAGCAGAGGAAAACAATCCTACCAGAACACGACTTCCGGCTTCCGCTTGTCCTGATGCACGTGACTCCGCGGAGGTCCAATCAAAACACTCCTGTTTGTATGTTGTATGGAAGCCTACTTATAGCAAAATTAGAGCGCAAGTAACAGTTTTTACTTTTCAATTTTATGCTGAGCTCTGATAGTTTGCAAAATATGCTCCAAGTATCTCCAGTTTGACAGCCTTTTCATGTTCTTATTAGATTTGTCTCTTTTATTCTTATAGCTCACAACTTCCTCATAAGATTCAAGATTCAAAGATTTTATTTGCCAATACTGTGGGGAGACTTGAATAACGAAACCGAATTGCCTTTAATTTCAGTTTATTTCAAGTAACCATTCCACTGTCTGCTCTCATTCCTGAGCAGCGAACAAAGAGGATCAACACACCAAAGTTCTCCCTTTTAAACATTCTCACATCAAACCATTTCCCTCACGGGGGAAATCACACATCTATATCAAAATCTCTTTATTCACATTCATTAACCTTTTATTTACATAACTCCCCCTTCTCTCCTCTCGAGCCTCAGTGGTCAGGAAGTCTTCTGTCCCCTGTCCTCCGCAGGGGGTCCAGGCTCTGTGGCTCCGCACCGCAGGGGGCTGGCTCTCCTTCATCGTGAGGTTAAATCACATATGCAGTGTCCAACATATACATGTCTCACAACACAGCCATATAACCCCCCCCAAACGATGAAGAACAGACTAATTCCTAAAATTTAATAGCACCTTACTCACTACTGAATAATCAACACCAACATTCAGTATGTGCACCGCTTGGGCTTCAGCCGTCTGCCGAATCTGCTGTGAGTTGGCCCCGCCTTGCTTGCGGCGCTTTTCTGCTTCGGCTCTGTTGACTGAGGAAGAGAGTGATTAATTGCCCTTTGTGGGGGCCTGCCTCGTCGAGGCGCCACTGCGACCGGTACAGACACGTCCTTCATGACAAAAGCAGGTTTTAGTCTGTCAGTACTGACTGTCTCTTTTCTGTCTCCAAAATCTAGCACAAATTGCTTATCACCTGCCTCCAGCACTCGAAATGGCCCTTCGTAAGGTGGTTTGAGCGTTGCTTTTAGGGCTTCGCGCCTGACAAAAACGAAGTCGGCATTTTTCAAAGCCTTGGGGACGAAAACTCGTGGAAAAACGTGATGAACTGGACCCGGGAGCGTGTCTACTCCCGTGCCGACTAACGGTCCCAGAGCAGAGAGAGGTGGGGGCTCTGGGTGCTCTGGTAAAAACTCGCCCGGCAGCCTCAGAGTTTGTGCGAATACCAGCTCCGCTGGGGAGGCATCTAAGTCCTCTTTAGGCGCAGAACGCAACCCTAATAAAACCCATGGCAGTTTATTTACCCAATCTGCATCCGTGAGCGACGCTCTGAGTGCTGCCTTCAAAGACCTATGAAAACGCTCGCATAAACCATTGGCCTGAGGGTGGTGAGCCGTAGTGCGGTGAATTTTGGCTCCTAAGCCGTTGGCCATCGCTGACCACAGCTCAGAGATGAATTGCGGTCCTCTATCGGACATAATGTCCGACGGAACCCCGAAGTGCGCCACCCAAGCCGTTAAAAAAACGCGAGCCACCTCCGCGGCCGTGGTCGTCGCAAGTGGGACCACTTCCGGCCAACGTGTGGTGCGGTCCACCATTGTCAAAAGATACTAACTAACTAACTAACCTGCACTTATATAGCGCTTTTCTAGTCACAAAGACCACTCAAAGCGCTTTCATTAATACTAACCCTCTATTCTAAGGGCCTATAGGAAACAAATATCTAGGGACAATTTAGAACAGCCAATTAACCTAACATGCATGTTTTTGGCATGTGGGAGGAAACCGGAGAAATCCCGGAGTAAACCCACGCAACACGGGGAGAACATGCAAACTCCACACAGATCACTGTTGGTCGGGGGCTGGGATCGAACCCACGATCCCCACAATCCCCCGGCCAAGGGTAAACTGTGCTGCAGCAGTGCTAACCACTGCGCCACCGTGCAGCCCGATACGTGAACCCCTGTGATGCCGGTAGGGGGCCCACAAGGTCGACGTGCACATGGTCGAACCTTCTGGCCGGAATGCGGAACGGTTCTAACGGGGCTCTTGTATGCCTGTGAATTTTGGCCCGTTGACAGGAAATGCAGGTTTTTGCCCATTCCTTCACGTGCTTGCGCAGGCACGGCCAAGCAAACTTTTCCGCCACTAGTTTCACCGACGCGCGCACCCCCGGGTGCGCCAGTGAGTGGACCGAGTCAAAAACACGGCGCCACGTGGCCGGAACCACCGGACGCGGGCGCCCCGTCGACATGTCGCAGATCGGGGGGGCATACCGGTTTGTAAACACTTGTTCTCCAGCCTCAACCCTGTTGGTCCAGACTGGAGCGCGCGCACATCTGCGTCCGCCCCCTGGTCCGCTGCCATGGCTGCGTAATCTATACCCACGTGCACCGGGGCTGCGCGCGCCACCGTGCCGCTCTCCTGCGGCGCGGTCACGGTGGCCCGTTCTGCCTCTGCGCGTGTTGGGGTCGTGAACGCGCGCGAGAGACAATCCGCTACTACATTGAATTTGCCCGCGACGTGCCTAATGTCAGTGGTAAATTCCGAGATTGCGGCCAGCTGCCTCTGCTGCCTGCCGGACCACGGATCTGAAATTTTGGCCATGGCGTATGTGAGCGGCTTGTGGTCCACATAAGCGGTGAAGCACCGTCCTTCCAGCCAGAACTGGAAATGACGAATAGCCAAATGCAGCGCCAACAGTTCTCTGTCGAACGCGTTGTATTTTCGTTCAGCCGCGCTTAAAGATTTGCTAAAGAAAGCCAAAGGCTGCCAAACTCCGGCTACCTGTTGCTCAATAACGGCCCCTATGGCTAAATCTGAAGCGTCTGTCGTCAGCGCGATACGTGCTGCAGGGTCTGGATGGGCCAGGAGCGCAGCATCAGCCAAGGCTTTTTTAACCTCTGTGAACGCGCGTTCCCGCTCCGGGGACCATTCGACCGCTTGGGTCGGTTTTTGTTTTTTGAGCGCGGCATATAACGGTTGCATGATTTGAGCTGCGTGGGGCAGGAATCGGTTATAAAAATTCACCATCCCCAAGAATTCCTGTAGTGATTTGACCGTTTGTGGACGGGGAAAATCCGCTACCGCGCGTACTTTCTCTGGTAACGGAACCGCTCCCTCCGGGGAGACGCGGTGACCCAAAAAATCGATCCGCTCGACGCCGAACTGGCACTTGGCTGGGTTAACTATTAAGCCGTGCTCTCCCAGCCTCCTAAAAACTGCTGTGAGGTGCGTTTCGTGTTCGTCCTCTGAAGTACTCGCGACCAAAATGTCATCGAGGTACACAAACACGAAAGGGAGATCGCGTAACACGGCATCCATCATCCGCTGAAATGTTTGCGCCGCCCCTTTGAGACCAAACGGCATGCGTAAAAATTCGAAAAGTCCGAACGGGGTTATTACCGCTGTTTTAGGAATGTCCTCCGGTTGGACTGGGACTTGGTGATAGCTGCGAACTAGATCAATCTTTGAAAAAATGCGCGCCCCCGCCAGGTGCACCGAAAAATCCTGAATGTGCGGGATGGGATAACGATCGTGCGCCGTAGCGTTGTTTAGCCTGCGGTAATCCCCGCACGGTCTCCAGGAGCCATCGGCTTTCGGTACCATGTGCAGCGGCGAAGCCCACGGGCTCTTCGACCTACGAACGATGCCCAGCCTCTCCAGGCTGGCGAACTCCTCGCGCGCAATGGCGAGCTTAACTGCATCCAAGCGCCGAGCTTTTGCAAACACGGGAGAACCAGACGTGGAGATAAAGTGTTTCACCCCGTGCTTCGCGACCGTCGCTGAAAAAGTGGGCACAGTGAGCGCTGGAAATTGGGTGAGGAGTGTGTGAAACTTACCACCTGCTGTAGCGACTTGGGTCTGTACTGGTGGCGGGGACACTCGAGCTGAACAGGGGAGAGAGTAAAAAGAGAGTGCATTTACCAGCCGTCTATTAGCAAGATCAACTAACAGATTGTGTGAACACAAAAAATCCGCGCCCAACATGTTGAAACTCACCGCCGCTATTACAAAAGTCCATTCATATGTGCGGCCATGTAAGCACAAAGGCAAGGTCCTTCTCCCGTAGGTGTTGATGTTCGAGCCATTTGCCGCTGTAGCTCCGCTACCGTGGGGTCCAGCCACGCGGTCCGCATATGTTGGGGTGATGAAGCTCACTTGTGCTCCGGTGTCGATGAGGAACTCTTGTCCGGAGCGTGCATCCGTGATGTAGAGCAGCTTGCTGCGTTCTCCGAGGGTCGAAGCTGCTAGCGACCCCCGGTCTTGCCGTTTCCCGAACTCCTGAAGATGCAGGGCGGCACACACCTGCGTGCCTTCTCTGCGAACCTCCGATGGTAAAAGCAGAGATCTTCTCCTCCGCTGTGTCGTGTCCGCGCCTCTGCCGCCGGGCTATTGGCTCCACCTCGTCGCGGCCGTGCTGCCGCCGTCGTCGGCCAGTCTGGTTCTGCCGCCTCTGGCTCCCCGCTGTCTCGGGTCGCCGCTGTGGTTGCTTGCCCGCCGCAGGCATCCAGGATCCCATCTGCCTCCTGGGCCAGCTCCCGGAACTCCTCCAGGGTGTGACACTTTTTGCCGGCCAGCGTGCTTCTCGCATGCGCCGGGAGGTTGGAGAGGAAGATGAACTGAAAAATGAAATCATCGTTGTCCAACCCTCTCAGCTGTATCATCTCCTCCATCAGGGCGCTCGGCCTGTGTCCACCTTGGTCTAGCAAAGACAGGATCCTCCTCGCCCTCACTTCAGCCGAGGGGGTGAAAAACTTGATGAGGGTGGATTTCAGCTTGCCGTACCTGTCGGTCGCAGGTGGCTGCTCCACCAAGCTCTGCACACACCGAGCTGTGCTGTTGTCCAGTTTAGCGATGACATGGTGGAACTTAGTGTCATCCACCGTTACTCCTGCGAGCGCGAACTGCGACTCTGCTTGCAGAAACCACGACCGTGGGTTATCCTGCCAGAAATCAGGCAGCTTAACGGCCACTGCGCTCGCCAGCTCTGAGCGCTGTGAGTCCGGGACCCTGAGAATTTCTTCGTTCATTCTCAACGTCGTCAGTCACCAATGTGGGGAGACTTGAATAACGAAACCGAATTGCCTTTAATTTCAGTTTATTTCAAGTAACCATTCCACTGTCTGCTCTCATTCCTGAGCAGCGAACAAAGAGGATCAACACACCAAAGTTCTCCCTTTTAAACATTCTCACATCAAACCATTTCCCTCGCGGGGGAAATCACACATCTATATCAAAATCTCTTTATTCACATTCATTAACCTTTTATTTACATAACTCCCCCTTCTCTCCTCTCGAGCCTCAGCGGTCAGGAAGTCTTCTGTCCCCTGTCCTCCGCAGGGGGTCCAGGCTCTGTGGCTCCGCACCGCAGGGGGCTGGCTCTCCTTCATCGTGAGGTTAAATCACATATGCAGTGTCCAACATATACATGTCTCACAACACAGCCATAAATACTACTATACGTACAGGACATACAGGAGAATTGAAATAGTGTTTCTCTCTCTCTTCAGTGGTGTGCATAATATAAAAGAGAAAAAGGAATAAGACCGGAAAAAAGGGAAAACAACAACAGCAGCAGCAGTCTATGTACAGTAATGCAACCCGTAGTGCAAATGGTGACAAAAGATAGACTCAGACCTCACATAGTGCAAATAGAGATGAACAATTAACGATGATAAAACCCAGCAATCCTATATACAGATAACTAAAGAGTAATACCCGTAGCTGCAGTTCAATGTGGTAGTGTAGGTGCAGATAGTAACAAATAGGACTGCACATGATCAGTATTGCAATGGCAGACAGACAGACAGCAGCAGATATGGCATTTGTGCAAATGGTTGCAGTTAAAGTGCAGAGACATATAGCAGCAAATGTACTACTGTTGGTGTGCCAGTCTTTCTGTGCCAACAGCTGAGGTAGTTATTGTGCGGGTGATTGCACTGTGGTCCGGGGGAAGGGGACAGAGTTCAGGGTCCTGATGGCCTGATGAACAAAGCTGTTCAGCAGTCTTGTGGAGTGGGCCTGGAGGCTCCGGCACCTTTTCCCCAAGGGCAGGGGGCTGAAGAGGGAGTGTGAAGGGTGGGAGATGTCACCTGCGATGTTGATGGCTCTGCAGGTGAGGTAGATGTATGAGAGGGGGTCAGAGGGGCACCGATGATCTTGCTGGCTGCTTTCACTGTGCGTTGTAGTGTCTTCCGGCAGGAGGTGGTGCAGCTTCCATCCCACACCGTGATGCAGCTGGTGAGGATGCTCTCAATGGTGCCCTGGTAGAAAGAACACATGATGAGGGGTGGGACTTGTGCTCTCCTCAGTTTGTGGAGGAGACCAGGAGAGGTCCTCAGAGATGTGCATCCCCAGGAACTTGGTGCTGCTCACCCTCTCCACAGCTGCACCATCGATGATCAGAGGGGGGTGCTGTGTGTGTCCCCTCCTGAAGTCGACCACAATCTCCTTGGTTTTTCCCACGTTAAAGAAGAGGTTATTGTCTTTACACCACTGGACCAGTTGGCTCACCTCATTTCTGTAGTTGGCCTCCTCGTTGTTGGTGATGAGGCCCACGACCATCGTGTTGTCCGCAAACTCAGCAAAGACTATTTTTTTCTGATATTTGTTTTTTTTTTCTCAATACATTTTCATTTTACTTTAATTTTTCATTCCAATGTTTTGGGGGCCCTATGCACTAATCTCTATTAAAAACCTGGATAGCACACACCTCATTAGCGAGTAGAGCTGAGTGAAGCCACCTTGCGGCCATATTAGTACACCCAAAACACTCAGCGAGTCAATGGAGAATGAATGGGTGTAGTAGTAAACGGTGCCACTTTTACCTTAATAACTTCCCTGGGAATTAACAGATTTTGAACTTCTGTGGAAACACAGTTTATAATCTTGCACAACCAGTGAACTATAGAGATTTAGCTGATATCATGCTTAGAAGCCGTGGGACGGCTGGATAATCAGAAAAGTCAGGCCAAGGTGAGAAGTTCTGTGAGTAATGCATGCAGGAAGTGTGTTTAGGCGTGTCGCCATAATAATAGTCCTAATGATAGTCCTATTTGAGTAAATTAAAATATCATGCAGTGCTTTAATCTTGCTATTAAGTGTCAAGGCCTAATCAAATTTGCAAAATATGATGACCAGTATGCTGAGTAAATTAATTCAATCAGGATGCTAGTCATCATACAGTGTAAATATCTGTGAACTCTTAATTTACTTGTGATGCTGGTCATCAGTGCATAATGGTCATGATGGTGGTACACATATGATGACTGAATTATTTATAATATACATACCAGGAAGAGTGATCACCAAGGACACCTACTTACGAAGCATGCTGAGCTGTACCATGACGTGCTAAGCCGTGCTAGTGCAAAAGGGCGATAGGTTATGTATAGCAAGGCCTAGATCTACATCATCACAGAAAATATGTGAGGCCTTTTTCTCTCAAATTTTGACCTCAGTCTAAATAGGACCTTTGTGGAAAGGTTGTGATCCCATATTTTGCTAATTAGATTAAGCCTAGGTACTTTACAGTTACACGATTTATTTATTTACTTATTTTGTAAATTCATGAGAAGAAAAAGTTGTCAATTTACAACAAAAAGGGACTGAATTTGTGAGCGAAAAGTTGGAAAATTATTTTCTGGAAGAAAAAGTCACAAATTTGCCTGAAAAAGTTGCTTATTTACATGAAAAAGTTGCAAATTTGCTCAGTGGAGCAGTGGTTAGCACTGTGACAGCACAGAAAGAAGGTCATGGGTTCAATCCCACCTCCAGACCATCGGTGGTGACCCTTCTGTGTGGAGTTTTCATGTCCTTCCCGTGTCTGTGTAGGTTTTCTCTGGGCACTCCAGTTTCCTCCCACAAGCCAAAGACATGCAGGTGAGGTTAATTGACACCAACTGGGGATTCTAAATTGTCCTTAAGTATGACTGTGAGAGTGAATGTCTGTCTGTCTGTGTTGGCCCTGCGATGGACTGGCAATCTGTCCAGGGTGTACACCTGTGGCTGTGTGGCCGACTACTGATCGGAGGGTCAGGGCTTTGATTCCCGCTGTCTGCAGTCTGCATGTCGAAGTGTCCTTGAACAAGACACTGAACCCCCAGTTGCTCCTGGTGGGTCGGGCCAGTGCCTGTGCATGGCAGCTCCGCCACCATCAGTGTGGACATCTGGTTTGGTCATCTGGAGATGAGAAAAAACACAATAAGTGAACATCATTTACCTGTGGCTCCAGTTTCAGACGTCTATATTTATATGTGAAACAAAAACATGTAAATGATGTAATGATGCAGCCGCCTGTATTCATACAACAGTGATGATGCAAATCCATGACTGGCTGAATAATCCATGTTTCCTACTAAACACTAAAAAAAACTGTTTGCATGAAGTTTACCAAACAAGATTCAAGATTCAAATCAAATCAAATCAACCTTTATTGTCATATTGCTGTACATACAACTGTAGTGCAGGCATTTAGTGCATGTAGTGCAAGCATTCTGTATTGTCATTCAACATGTTTGCATGACGAACGAAATTATGATCCACAGGGTCAAGCTACTAAAAGAATAATAAATAATACTATAGAGGTAATAAAAGACTATAGGTAGAATAAAATAACAAAAATAATAATAATAATAATAATAATGCACCGGATTATTGCACATACTTAGAGCTTGACATATATATATATATATATGGCAGCGCGGTGGCGGAGTGGTTAGCACTGCAGCAGCACAGCAACTCACCCTTGGCCGGGGGATCCTGGGTTCAATCCCAGCCCCCAACCAACAGTGATCTGTGAGGAGTTTGCATGTTCTCCCCGTGTCTACGTGGGTTTACTCCTGGATTTCTCCGGTTTCCACATGCCAAAAACATGCAAGTTAGGTTAATTGGCATCAAACTGGGGATTCTAAATTGTCCTTAGGTATGACTGTGAGAGTGAATGGTTGTCTGTCTCTCTGTGTTGGCCCTGCGATGGACTGGCGATCTGTCCAGGGTGTACACTGCCTCTCGCCCAAAGATGCTGGGATAGGCTCCAGCCCCCCCCCCCCCCCCGCGACCCGAAAAGGATTAAGCGGAAGAAGATGAATGAATGAATATATATATATATATATATATATATATATATATATATACAAAATACGCAGCTAGGACAGTTGTCAAATATGATCAAATATTACAAACTCAAACATAAAAAGGGGAGGAACTGCAACTAATCGAGGAATTTAAGTACCTCAGCATGATTTTAGACTCCTCATTAACCTTTAAAAAACACATCAAAAAATCTCAAACAATCAAATTCAGTCTGAGAAATTTTAAACAAATTAGACCATCGCTGACAGTTAAGTGGTAAATGGCGTTCACTTATAAGATAAGATAAGATAAGATAAGCCTTTTATTAGTCCCACAACGGGGAAATTCCAGGATTGCAACAGCACAGGGATAGCAACACTCAGAGCAACAATCAGAAGGCAAGAAAAAAAAAACAAAAAAAAACAAGCAAGCAAGAGCAGCTAATATACATATGTACGTATTACTATAAAATATATATATATACACACACACACAGACACACAGTGCAGAGCATTGTAGCTGGATGGAATAAATATATGAATATATGAACACACAGTGCAGAGCATTGTAGCTAGATGGAATAAATATGTAAATATATAAACACCCACAGTACGGAGCATTGCAGCTAGGTGGAATAAATATGCAAGTATATAAACACACACAGTGCGGAGCAATGTAGCTAGATGGAATAATATGTAGATATATAAATATATAAACACACCCAGTGCTGAGCATTGTAGCTAGATGGAATAAATATGTAAATATATAAACACACACAGTGCAGAGCATTGTTGCTAGATGGAATGAAACAGCATAACCGTCTACTTAGTTATCCTACATGGTATGATTATGTGCCCATACATATTCTCACCCTCCATAGCGACCGGTAAGTTCCTAGTTGTATGCCGGAGGGGACCATTGTGTAAGTCTATTGCATCTTTTGCATTCAAAAAACTATTAGTTTGTTACGTCTTTTTGCTATCTCTGCGAGCAGCCCTGCTTAGGTTGTACAGTCTGACAGCCGTTGGTAGGAAGGACCTACGAAACCTCTCGGTTGTGCACCTGGGATGATGTAGTCTGCTGCTAAATGAGCTCCTCAGTGCATTCAGTATGTCCTGCATAGGGTGGAACTCGGACTCCAGCAGAGATGACAGTTTAGCCACCGTCCTTCTCTCTCCTATCTCCTCCATCGGATCAAGGCGCTGCCCCAGGACAGAGCTAGCTTTCTTAATCAGTTTGTTCAGTCTCTTCCTATCGGCTGCAGTAATGCCACTGCCCCAGCAGACCACTCCAAAAGTGATGGCTGATGCCACCACCGTGTCATAGAATGACTTCAGCAGCGCCCCTTGTACACCAAAAGACCTGAGTCTCCTCAGCAGGAACAGCCTGCGCTGTCCCTTCTTGTAGAGTGCATCAGTATTGTGTGACCAGTCTAGTTTATTGTTCAGATGAATACCCAGGTACTTATAGGATGTCACCATCTCGATGTCTGTTCCCTGTATATTTACTGGTACTGTGAGGGGCTGCCCATGCCTGCGGCAGTCCACCACCAGCTCCTTAGTTTTCCTCGCGTTGATCTGGAGGCAGTTCCGATGGCACCAGTCCACGAAGTCCTGGATAAACCCTCTGTACTCAGCTTCATCTCCATTGGAGATGAGGCCAACGATCGCAGAGTCATCAGAGAACTTCTGTAGATGGCAGTGTGTTGTGTTGTGTGAGAAGTCCGCAGTATAAAGAGTGAACAGGAAGGGAGCCAGCACCGTTCCCTGGGGGGCCCCCGTGCTACTGATGATCGTGTCGGACACACAGTCCCGGGTTCTCACAAACTGAGGCCGGTTCGTGAGGTAGTCCAGGATCCATGATGACAGGTGCTGGTCCACCCCTGCGCGCAGGGGTGGACCAGCTTATATAGCGCTTTTCTTCTCATCTAGGATGACCAAAGCACTTTACAGATCCTGCAATCCACCCATTCACACACTGATGGCGGCAGAACACACAGGCGCTAACCAGGCCACCAGGAGCAACTGGGGGTTCAATGTCTTGCTCAAGGACACTTCGAGTTAATGCGGACAAAATGTTTCTGCATGCAACGATCTTCTCACACACCGATTACTGTTTTACCAACTGGTCACTCACTGGTGTAACTATAAGCAAACCCACTAAATCTTTATACAAAAAAAGCCATAAAAATCTTGGCTAAGAAAGATCCCACATATTATTGTTGTCACATTTACAAGAAATACAATTTTCTGTCTTTTGAAAATTATAAAACTCTCAAATTTGCCTGTTCGGTTTATAAAATATTAAATGGCTATGCACCACCCCACCTGGGAGAATGCGTTAAACTGAGGACTATCACCGGTACAACCACCAGAGCAATCACTAGAGGAGACTGTGAGGTCCCCCACAGATGCGTCACATTTGCTCAATCTGTGCTATCAGTGAGGAGCACCAAGATCTGGAATAACAAACCACCTGCAATCAGAGAACGTACCACACTAAACACTTTTAAGACTCATTGTAAAAATTGGCTTTTAAACAACCAAAACTGTGCCCATAACTAGTGGTTGCTCTGCGGCATGTGCATATACAGTATACAGTATATGTGCCCGGGCATCACACACATATGCCCCGCCTCTTGTTTGTTGCTGTTGTCTGTTGTTGCTGTGAGGTGCTTGGGTGCATGTGTGTCTGTATGCATACACAGCATTTCACTCGTGTGACATTTGAATGTTTTGTTTTGTAGCACCTTAACTCTTGTACTTTAGCATATCCACTGTGTACAGTTTCATTGCAGATGTTCTTCTCATGTATGACTGTTTGTTTGTGTGATTTTGTGACCCACTGGGGGACTACAGATGCAAATTAGCATTGCTAAATCTGGCATGCTTACACCTGTATTAATGTTCATTAGTATGTAATGTCCCTTTCAAATAAACATTAAACTTGAAAACATCAGCTGAGCTGAAGTGATATCATGGTGCACGTTTCGTTCTTTCTTTTTTTTTTTATATATTCAGTCCGGAGAAACGGTAAGACCACTTTGTGCTCTGTGATGTCCGCCAGGAGACCTACTCCTGCAGGAGAAGCTGCAGCAGGAGCAGGAGAAGGTGAGCAGCTCAACTCTGGAATTAGAGCACCCCCTGGTGTTTGTCCTTCATATAAACCTCTGCTCCACGAACATCTTAAAATTCCAGTGTTTCAAAGAAGAAAGTGATTTTCTTTGTGTAAGCAAAATTTAGGGAAATTGGCTAGAATTGTAGAGGGAATGCATTGGAACAGAACTCTTCGCAGTTACAGGACAGTTACCATAGTTACACAAGCTGCCACATGTGTTTTGAGAGGCAAACATGTTTGAGCTTTAGTTTGTATGCAGCAAAACATAAAAATTAAACTAAATATTTAGTCACAGCAGTACAAAAAGTGCCTTTTTTAACTATAGATGTCAGTACCACACTGCTTACTTGACTGTAATGATGTGTGGGTAAGAGCACACATTAGTGAAGAACTGGTTCTGGTCCTTTAAGTATTTACAGTAGTTATCTATTTTTTTTGTCAATTAATAGAAGGCAGAATAATGAGGTCAGCTCTCCACATTGCAAGCAGGTACTCTGTATACTCCTGCAACTGAATACCAGGTGTGTTTTTTGTGTTTTACTGCATAAACCATATTGCTGCCACTCATTTTTGCCACTCAGTGTTTTGTAACTGCCATGAGTTCTGCTCAGTGACATCATGTGCATACCCTCTATGTGATATAGTACTTTACTGTGAAGTGTGGGATGGTGACGTACCGCTCTGCCCTACATACACACGTGGACAAAATTGTTGGTACCCCTCTGTTAATGAAAGAAAAACCCACAATGATCACAGAAATAACTTGAATCTGACAAAAGTGGTAATAAATAAAAATTCTATGAAAATGAACCAATGAAAATCAGACAATGCTTTTGAATTGTCGTTCAACAGAATTACTTTAAAAAACAAACTCATGAAACAGGCCTGGACAAAAATGATGGTACCCCTAGAAAAGATTGAAAATAATGTCACCATAGGGACATGTTCAACCAATATGTGTCCTCTAATTAACATCACAGGTGTCTACAAACTTGTAATCAGTCAGTCAGCCTATTTAAAGGGTGACAAGTAGTCGCTGTGCTGTTTGGTGACATGGTGTGTACCACACTAAACATGGACCAGAGGAAGCAAAGGAGAGAGTTGTCTCAGGAGATTAGAAAGAAAATTATAGACAAGCATGTTAAAGGTAAAGGCTATAAGACCATCTCCAAGTAGCTTGATGTTCCTGTGACCACAGTTGCACATATTATTCAGAAATTTAAGATCCACGGGACTGTAGCCAACCTCCCTGGACGTGGCCGCAGGAGGAAACTTGATGAAGAATGGTAACAAAAGAGCCCAGAACAACCTCTAAACACATTCATGGTGAACTCCAAGGTCAAGGTACACCAGTGTCAGATCGCACCATCCGTCGTTGTTTGAGCCAAAGTAGACTTCATGGGAGACGACCAAGGAGGACACCACTGTTGAAAACAAATCATAAAAAAGCCAGACTGGAATTTGCCAAACTGCATGTTGACAAGCCACAAAGCTTCTGGGAGAATGTCCTATGGACAGACGAGACAAAACTGCAACTTTTTGGCAAGGCACATCAGCGCGACGCAAAAATGAAGCATACCAAGAAAAGAACACTGTCCCTACTGTGAAACATGGAGGAGGTTCTGTTATGTTCTGGGGCTGCTTTACTGCATCTGGCACAGGGTGTCTTGAATCTGTGCAGGGTACAATGAAATCTCAAGACTATTAAGTTATTCTAGAGAGAAATGTGCTGCCCAGTGTCAGACAGCTTGGTCTCAGTCACAGGTTATGGGTCTTGCAACAGGATAATGACCCAAAACACACAGCTAAAAACACCCAAGAATGGCTAAGAGCCAAATATTGAACTATTCTAAAGTGGTCTTCTATGAGCCCTGATCTAAATCCTACTGAACATCTGTGGAAGGAGCTGAAACATGCCGTCTGGAGAAGGCACCCTTCAAATCTGAGACAACTGGAGCAGTTTGCTCATGAGGAGTGGGCCAAAATACCTGCTGAGAGGTGCAGAAGTCTCATTGACAGTTACAGAAATTATTTGATTGCAGTGATTGCCTCAAAAGGTTGTGCAACAAAATATTAAGTTAAAAGGAACTCCGATTATATTGGCATGTTAGCTCTATATGCTTTATTTTTATGTTAGTAACATAACTATAATATAATTTTTTTGAAAATAATTCACAGTTTTATATATTTTTAAAAAACTTTATTACGATGTAAATTGCCATTTTTGTTTACGTCGCAATGCATTCTGGGTAGTGACGTAGAATGGTTGCAGCCGTTTTTTCTGTCTTATACAAGCCAAGAAGCGAAGCTACAAACTACTGCCATTTGTCAGTGAAAATGCCACATTGCGCGGCTTTTGGATGTAATTTCCAATCAAAGGGAAATAAAGAGAGCGGAGTAAGCCTCCATAGCTTTCCTAAAGAGGGAAAGTTGAGGAAAAAGTGAGGCGGCAGCGGCTCAGGAGGTAGAGCAGGTCGTCTAATAACCCGATGGTTGACGGTTCGCATCACGCTCTCCCCAGATAT
Source organism: Pholidichthys leucotaenia (assembly GCA_020510985.1). NCBI lineage: Eukaryota > Metazoa > Chordata > Actinopteri > Cichliformes > Pholidichthyidae > Pholidichthys > Pholidichthys leucotaenia. The sequence continues at coordinate 439,327,090 of CM035840.1, forward strand.
CCTGCCGTTGTGTCCCTGGGCAAGACACTTCACCCGTATTGCCTCCAGTGCCCATAACACTAGGTATGAATGTGTAAAAATGCTCGGTGGTGGCCGGAGAGGCCGTTGGCACGGATTGGCAGCCACATTTCCCTCACTCTGAGTGTCTGTGATCACACGCTATAGCGCACCCTTGATAAAGCTGACATATATATATATTTTTTTTTTTTTGTTACTTATTTGTACCCGTAGGTAGATTTGGTTTGCAGTCTGGTGACAAGCCACCGGCTGCTGGTCGCTGCGTGCGCGAGCGCCCTAAACCTACATGTTTTTGGTATGCAGGAGGAAACCGGAGAAATCCCGGAGTAAACCCGCGCAACACGGGGAGAACATGCAAACTCCACACAGCTCACTGTTGGTTGGGGGCTGGGATCGAACCCACGATCTCATGATCCCCGCGATCCCCCGGCCGAGGGTAAAACTGTGCTGCCACAGTGCTAAACCACTGCACCACCGTGCAGCGATCACAGACATGTCTCATGCGCGCGCTTTGAGCGATATAGTGCTATTATCATAGCGTGATTAATATACACTACCGTTCAAAAGTTTGGGGTCACCCAAACAATTATTTTGTGTTTTCCATGAAAAGTCACACTTATTTACCACCATGAGTTGTAAAATGAATAGAAAATATAGTCAAGACATTGACAAGGTTAGAAATAATGATTTGTATTTGAAATAATAATTTTTTCCAGATACTCAACCTGCTCAAAAGAAGGTCAGTTTTATAGCTTCTCTAACCAGCTAATCTGTTTTCAGCTGTGCTAACATGATTGCACAAGGGTTTTCTAATCATCCATTAGCCTTCTGACGCAATGAGCAAACACATTGTACCATTAGAACACTGGAGTGATAGTTGCTGGAAATGGGCCTCTATACACCTATGTAGATATTGCACCAAAAACCAGACATTTGCAGCTAGAATAGTCATTTACCACATTAGCAATCTATATTAGATATTAGAGTGTATTTCTGATTAGTTTAAAGTTATCTTCATTGAAAAAAACAGTGCTTTTCTTTCAAAAATAAGGAAATTTCTAAGTGACCCCAAACTTTTGAACGGTAGTGTATATGTCAGCTTTATTAAGCGTGCGCTATAGCGCGTGATCACAGACACTCAGAGTGAGGGAAATGTGGCTGCCAATCCACGCCAACGGCCTCTCCAGCCACCACCGAGCATTTTTACACATTCATACCCAGTGTTATGGGCACTGGAGGCAATGTGGGTGAAGTTTCTTGCCCAGGGACACAACGGCAGGATATCTGGGGAGAGCGTGATGCAAACCGCCAACCATCGGGTTATTAGACGACCTGCTCTACCTCCTGAGCCGCTGCCGCCTCACTTTTTCCTCAACTTTCCCTCTTTAGGAAAGCTGTGGAGGCTTACTCCGCTCTCTTTATTTCCCTTTGATTGGAAATTACATCCAAAAGCCGCGCAATGTGGCATTTTCACTGACAAATGGCAGTAGTTTGTAGCTTCGCTTCTTGGCTTGTATAAGACAGAAGAAACGGCTGCAACCATTCTACATCACTACCCAGAATGCACTGCGACGTAAACAAAAATGGCGATTTACATCGTAATAAAGTTTTTAAAAAATATATAAAACTGGGAATTATTTTCAAAAAAAATATATTATAGTTATGTTACTAACATAAAAATAAAGCATATAGAGCTAACATGCCAATATAATCGGAGTTCCTTTTAAGGGTACCATCATTTTTGTCCAGGCCTGTTTCATGAGTTTGTTTTTTAAAATAATTCTGTTGAACGACAATTCAAAAGCATTGTCTGATTTTCATTAGTTAATTTTCATAGAATTTTTATTTATTACTGTGGTTAACCCCCACAACAGACTGGGACAATCAGAGCGCGCATCTGGAGCGATTAACATTACAGTGAAATGTGTGTATTAATGTCAACAGGCAGCCTCGCTTCGTCTAGCTTTTTCCTGCTCAGTACTGTGATGTTAATGTGCCATTCATGCATTGTGTTCATGCTTCCTGCTCTTACTGTGATGTAAATGTCCCATGCCTTTCATGTATTGTCTGTAGTTGGGTATAAAAGCTGCATTGCTCTGTAACTCATTCTCTCACTCTTACAACTGCTTCTGACTACTGCTGCTGAGAGCCTGAGGACCCACTCCAGCCCGCCTGCACAAGGGCTGGAGCGAGTTCCTATGATGGTGGTATGATTTAATAAACCTACTTAAAACCCTCAGTTCGCTGCTTATAAATCATTACCGCCACATTGGTGACCCCGAGAATGCACACGCTTTGTGCAACGCAACCTTCTGGTCTGGACAGCCACGCTGGTGACCCGACGACAACGAACGCAGCACCCGGCGGTGATTCTCCGACGACAAGCGAATGCAGCAGCCTGGCGCAAATGATCTGCTCTCCCTTCTGCTACAGGGAGACCTCGACGCAGAGCCACCACCAGGCGAAACTCTCTGGAGATCATCCATGACCGAGAAAGCTGCAGAAAGCTTCATGGTGAGATCTGCACATCAACGCTGGGACCGGCCGCTCTCACAGCTCCTCCACACGAGAGTGCACGCACCTCGTCCCCTCTCCACGACGGCGACCTCCAGGGCCGACGGAGAACGCAGCGCGTGGACCTGAATGCACCATGACCAATCTACAGCAACACACTGAACAGGGATGATTATCGGCGCCGACGACGCTGATCTCCAAGCTCCCTGACCCTGACTCGCCTCTCCAGCGGGCCCACCCACGCACGGAACCCCTGCACACGCACCGGGGGGTTACGAGGATGGCACACCACGCACGGGACAATAACGGCTCCACAGACCGCCATCGTCCTTCGCCGCTGCACACAGAACCTCCAGGGCTGCTCGCACACCTGAGGCACGCACGCAGCTCGCTCACAGGATTTTCTAATGGTCTTAGCCACGGCGCACAATGGGAATTCAGCAGTCTGCGGTCCCCGAGGGCTTTAGGGTTGCGCTCGCACCTAAAGTCAACACGCCAAGTCCCTCTGCTTTTGTTTTTTTCTTACAGCCGCTACGCAGCCTCGCCGCTCCTGTTTTTCTTCATGGCCGCTGTTAATCCTCGCAGGACTTAACCGCGAGAGGAGTCAGTGACTAATTTTTCTTCGTACAGCTGCTGTGGACCTCCACACATTCAACGGGACAGCCCCTCAACATCGCGGATCCACAGGCAATTTTTGCGCGGCCCAGACATTTCCCCATCCCGGGCCGGCACTTGCTACCCCCAACCCCCCCTCCACCTCCGCCTGCACAGAGCTTTCCCTGCTCGCTGCCAAAGCCGGACTATCGAGGCCTCAGCCGCCTGCTGAGCCCTCTGGGGGGGGGGGGGGGGGAGTAGTGTGGTTAACCCCCACAACAGACTGGGACAATCAGAGCGCGTATCTGGAGCGATTAACATTACAGTGAAATGTGTGTATTAATGTCAACAGGCAGCCTCGCTTCGTCTAGCTTTTTCCTGCTCAGTACTGTGATGTTAATGTGCCATTCATGCATTGTGTTCATGCTTCCTGCTCTTACTGTGATGTAAATGTCCCATGCCTTTCATGTATTGTCTGTAGTTGGGTATAAAAGCTGCATTGCTCTGTAACTCATTCTCTCACTCTTACAACTGCTTCTGACTACTGCTGCTGAGAGCCTGAGGACCCGTTCCAGCCCGCCTGCACAAAGGCTGGAGCGAGTTCCTATGATGGCGGTATGATTTAATAAACCTACTTAAAACCCTCAGTTTGCTGCTTAGAAATCATTACCGCCACAATTACCACTTTTGTCAGATTCAAGTTATTTCTGTGACCATTGTGGGTTTTTCTTTCATTAACAGAGGGGTACCAACAATTTTGTCCACAGCTGTAAGGCCAGGGTTGGCCATCTTGCACGCTCTTGCTCGCCTGTGCCTGGCCGGGGCCTTGTCTGTGGCTGCCATATCCAATGTCTTCAATAAAGCTGTGTTCTACAAATCACCTCACGTCATCTGTGAACCAGGGTAATATCATACATAACATTTGGCGACGTCAGAATAAACCATGGAGGTGCGCGTAGTGCCAATTTCTCGAGTTTCCCGGGGGGCTGCTGGTGTCCTGGCCTAGGTGGTTTGAAGCCTTTGAAACTTATGTTGCCGCGTTGGGACTTGATGAGCTAGATAAGCTAAGGGCCCGGGTGCTTCTGGTTCACAATTTGGGCATAGAAGGCTAGCGAGTCCTGCGAACGCTTGGTGCCTCGGACACTTATGAAGAAGTAGCAGAGCTGCTAGCTAGCCATTTCCACACCCTGGATAATGTGACGGTCCGGAAGATCCGCTTTCGGCAACGGCATCAGTGGGTAGGTGAACCCGTTCGGCAGTTTGTCTCCGACTTGAGGCAGCTAGCTAGCGAGTGCCGTTTTGGGACGCTGGAGGAGGAAATGATTCGTGACCAGCTGGTGGGGCATATATGCAATGCTGCACTGCAGGCTAGGCTACTTATGGCGCCTAGGGACCTCACGTTAGCCAGAACCATCATGCTAGCTCTCCAAATGGAAGCCGCGGACAAGCTAACTCAGGAACTAACCAGGCGCCAGTCACAGCAGCCACTGGAGCCTCTTGCTGCGGCAAATGTCACGGACATGGATAGCTTGGACGATGAAGATGCAGAAGCCAACATTACCAGCCAAAGGTCTGCCCCAGGAAACTCCCGTTGCATGGGTTGTGAGTCTGCGATGCACCGGAATAAGGCTAAGGACTGTCCAGCGAGAGGAGCAATTGTAACAGATGTGGTCACTTGAACCATTTTGCCAGGGTGTGCTGTGAAGTTAAACAGGAGAGCCCACGGAAGAAATCGCTCCACCCGGTCCAGACAACCATCCAAACGGTGTCCCCCAACAAGAACGGGTACACATTTTGCACAGTGGGACTGGACGATGTGGAGTTGCTGCTGTTGATCAACATGAGGGTGGAGGGGTCATTGCTGAATTGTGCCACGGTGAAGAAGTTTTTTCCCCCACCACAGGATTAGAGGTAACCCGGTGCCGTTGTACGGTTATAGAGGTGGAAGACTGGGCATGGTTGGGACTTTGGAGTTGACTGTTCGGTACAAGTCTGTGACAATGCTCGACTTCACGTTTCACGTGACAGCACGGGGCAATAACATCATGGGCTGTGATTTATTTACAGACTGGGTTTCACCATCAAAGATGACGTTGGGGAAGAGTGATCGGGCTGTGGCCAGTGGAACCCTACGATTCCGACGATCGATGAGGACGTGGTGTGGGACGAAGGACTAACGGATGCCACGGCGGTCAAGTGGGACCAGTTTCACTCAGATTTGGTGCAGGGGAGGTCTTAGTCCCGGTGCTCAGGAAATGGCGGCGAGAGCCACTGAGTGCGACGGCAAAGTGTCTGTGCCGGCGAGTGGCGCCGGTGTGTTAGCCTCGGATGCCTCTGGAGTTTGGCCGCAATGGGATGGGGGGGTCTGCGGCTACAAGGGTGCATGCTACAACAGCCTTAGAAGAGGTCGGGGCAGGACCGAGAAGCACAGAGGATCAGCGTGCCCGACAACAGCGTCTCAAGCCGAGCCAGGCCCTGTTGAGGGTCCTGGATTGTGGTCGGAGTTAAGATGAGGAACATCCGCGGTGAAGGTGGGCTAGACAACAACCTGAGGAGCATTGGTAGTGTCTGCGCATAGTGAACAAACTGGGCGCAGCGCACTTCAGGCTGTCTGACGGCTCGGTGTGGCATGCAAATCGGCTTCAGCATGTCCGGGAGAAGGCTCCAGGAGACGAGGCTGGACATGGGATGAAGCCAATGGCCAGGCGGAGCGGCTTCAGCATCTGGAGGGTCAGCCATCGCCCCGGGGACCAGCTGTTTCCAGGGGCACATCTGCTGAGAGGGTGCCCTGGGCCTCCATGCCAGTTCTATCCTGTCACCCAAAGAACTGAGTGCAAATAGTATGACATTAGTAGAAATGTTATATATGGGGTTATTTTGTGTTTTCTTTGGTTTAGGAACACGACGCACAATTTTAGTTTATTAATGGACTTTGCTTTATTTTAGCAGGTGGCAGAATAATTCACCATGCCGTGTGGGCAGGACGGCAGTCCACCCGCCCTCCCTATTTTAGGTTCTGTTGTGCGAATGCGTTAGACCATTTAGAGACATTAGTTTTTGTTTGTTAGTGTGTGATTCAGGTCCTAAATTAGGGAGGGTCTTAACTGAGTGAGTGGTTTTGGACTTTTTTAAAGGGGAGGGGGAATGTGTATTTTACTGTGAAGTGTGGGATACTGATGCGCACCTCCAGTGATGTCACCACTCTGCCCTATATAAGCCCGGGGTTGGCCATCTTACGTGCTCTTGCTTGCCTGTGCCATGGCCGGGGCCTTGTCTGTGGCCACCATATCCAGTGTCTTCAATAAAGCTGTGTTCTACAAATCACCTCGCCTCATCTGTGAACCAGGGTAATGTCATACATAACACTCTATACAACAGTTAGTTCTGACCAAATAATCTGATTGGACAGTAGGTATTCCAGGAGTTACTATTCCACAATAATCACACTCCAACGTATCACTGGACATGTATCACTCCACTTCAAAGATGTTCTAGTAACTGTTAATTACTAACCATTATTTAGTGTCAAGTCTGTCATTTCTGTCACTGACTTTTTAAAGATGAGAATTGTAATACTGTGTTGGACACCTTAATTTCCACAGTGAGAAGTTGTTTGAAAAGAAATCATCTGTTACCCGGAAGTTCTGCCTTTAAAAAAAAAAAACTTTTCTAGTTTTACCCTTGTAAACATGCCCCAAAGTATTTAATATCTTTAAAAAATAGGCAAGCTAGAGTTGGATTTATTGTCTCAATTAGCAAACCACAGTACCTTTGTGGTGATGGATTCTTTATTTCATCTGAAAATCCCAAGAAAAAGCAAGTGAAGTGTGCTGAAGCCAAATCACTATCATGCTGACTAGTCACTGGCGCAATGTTAAGGTCACCACAAGCCTACTCAGTGACCAGTATTATATTAATTTGTTTCCATATGTGAAATGCCAATAGATGTATTTTTTTTTCTATATGATGCTGATTGTGTCATGAATTGCCCCTTGAGGCAGGAATGGAGACCCAAGTGCTGAACTGTAGTTTGTGATATTTATTGACAAAAAACACAACAAGTCCAAACGGTGCACCAATACAAAAATCCAAACTGAACACAAAGCAACTTACAAATGGATGAATAAGTAGAGACACAGAGCTCATCAGAACAGGGGAAGGGTTCTGGTGGAAATGAGTTGGCTAGACTCCGGCGAAGAGGAAGAGAAATAACAGCCCTTAAATAGGGCCAGAACCAAATGATACAAGCGATAGCTGGTGGTAACAATGGTGGTTACAGGAGGTAACAATGATTACAATTGGGGTCAGCTGGGAGTAATGAAAGGTGAGAAGATGGGACTGACAGCTGACAGGAGCACCGCCGACAACAAAGCAAAAAACCCAGAAGTGCCACTGACAGCGCAGCCCCGGAGAGGGAGAGAGAGAGAGAGAGAGAAAACACAACAGTACGATATAAAGAACTAAATGCCAACAAATAAGGACTGAGGGATAAATACAAACAAATACCAAATAAAGAAGTACCAAAACTATGATGCTATAAACAAGGGGAATAAGAAGAATAAGAAACAATACCAGATATACTGTACGAAAATCAACAGTGGAATAAAAAGACAGGAACCAAAGAACACAAAGTACAACAAATATACAAATATGAGAAAAAGACCATGAGACTGAGCACGGCGGAATCCCCTGTGCTTAGATTATAACAGAGCCCCCCTCTCAAGGGGTGGATACTAGACACCCAGGGTAATATCAAAAAAGAAGACCCCCCCCCCCCCAAAAAAAGAAAGGAGCATAACAATAAACCACCCCAGGTGGGTGGTGGGGAGAACAAAACACAAACCCCGCTCAGGACCCATACCCATGCAGAACCAGGCACCTAGGCTCCCTGGACCAGAGAGCTAGACAGTTCAGGTGGTCGGCTAAAGTTCCAGACCTGGCAGATGGCGTGATGGAATGAATCGGGTGGCCTGCCAGAGAATGTGGGCCACCCAACCCAATAGCACAGTCTGTCAGGTGGTCGGCCAGAGTTTTTTAGCCACCTAAGCAGAAGGGGTGGCCCAGGAGGCAGCTGCCCCATGGGGAAGACCAACGAAGAAGAGGACAGAGGAGTTGGGGAAACCATGATGATGTCAGGTGGAGGAGAGGGAACCAGAGCACCTCGGGCAGAGGAGAGGGGACCACGATGGCATCTGGCTGAGGAGAGGGGACCCCGATGCTTTCGGACTGCTCTGCAACACCCTTGGTGGTTCCGGACTGGGACATTGCAGCACCCGTGGTGGCTCCAGGCTGGAGCAAAGCAGCACCCGTGGTGGCTCCAGGCTGGACCAAAGCAACACCCGCGGTGGCTCCGGGCTGAAGCGAGGCTGCACCCGCGGTGGCTCCGGGCTGGAGCGAGGCTGCACCCGCGGTGGCTCCGGGCTGAAGCGAGGCTGCACCCGTGGTGACTCTGGGCTGGAGCAACGCTGCACCCTCGGTGGACCCGGACTGGGTCAGAACTGTGCCCTCAGTGGACCTGGACTGGGCCAGAGCTACACCCACGGTGGTCCCCGGGCTGGAGCGTAATGCCCATGGCAGGCCCACACTGGAGCACAGCACTCATGTTGGTTTCAGGCTGGGGCGCAGCACCCACGACAGTCCCCGACAAGGACACAGCACCCACGGAGACCCGGAGTGAGGAGGAGCTGCACCCACGGAGGTCCTGGGCTGGGACGGAGCACCTGCAATGACCTCAGCAAGCTGGGAAGCAGCACCCTTGGAGGTCCCGGGCTGGGACGGAGCACCTGGGGAGACCTCAGCCGATGGGGGAGCTGCACTCACTGCGGTCTCGGGCAGCGAAGGTGGACCCACGGAGCCCTCTGGTGAAGTTGGAACATCCTCGGTGACTGTGGGGAAAGACTCCAACAGGAGAGACAGAGAAACAGGGTCAGGGTCCGCAAAGCGGCGCTGAGTCACCTCCAATTCTGTAGTGGGGAAAACATTCTCTAACCGTAGCCCAGTTCAGCAGTAAACTCTCCTCCCCCATGTCAATCAGCATCGGTACCAGTACGCCGTCCAATTCTACCATGCAATGTGTGCACCCACTGGTACTTGGGGACACAGTACGAATCATCGTCGGGGTGGGAACAGTCGAGCTCTTGTGCGGGCTATCTTGTTCCGCTGACTGGCACACCCTCGCAAAATGATGTAGATGGCCACAATTGTTGCAGCGCTTCCCTTTTGCCACACACTCTCTGGCCTTGTAGCAGTGTTTCGTGGAGCCGCAGCCCATACACCTGGGCTTCCCCGGGGCAGACTTCATTCGTACAGTGTTGGCACTCCCGGCGTCATCCTCGACACTCCCATCGCTGTCCGGGTCCACTACCTGTGTAGCCATGGAGGATTCCAACTCTTGTGGTGACAGACGCTCACGTAGCTCCCAAGTCAGCTTTTCTGTTGCCTCCAGCTGGAGAGCCAACTCGACGGCCCTTGCCAGCATCAACTCAAACAGAAATTTGAGCAGCCCAGACCGGACCGCAGCAGGGTTGGCCACTCCGCCAACTGGTCGCGAACCATTTCTTCCTCCAACAGTCCGAACCGACACTTGGTGGCTAGCTGTCTCAAGTCCAATGCAAAACACCAGATGGGCTCACCAACCCGTTGGCAGCGCTGTCGAAATTCAATCCTTGGGACGATGACATTGTCAGGCACCCTGAAATGGCGCTCCATCAGCTCGATCACTTCTTCACAATTGTCCACGTCACCAAGCGTGCCCCAAACCCTCTGGCCCTCCATTCTCAGGTTGTGCACAAGCAATGCACGCGCCCTCAGCTTCTCCATCCTTCCCAGGTCCAACGCCACCATATACGTTTTAAAGGCTTTGTACCATCGAGGCCACGGTACCGGCGGCTCACCTGGGAGCTCCAAGAAAGGCCGAATTGGTGCTCCACACGCTTCCGTGGCTTTTCTTCTCGTCGCCAAATGTTATGTCTGAAGTTGGAGTCAAGGAGGAGACCAGCAGTGGAACTGAACACACATTTATTAATATGCAGGGCACAGTGCGCCTAACCACACATACACCTGCTGGCAGAGATAAAGGCGGAAGAGGCCGCCCCCCTACCTGCAGCCCTTCTTATACGTATGGGGTTGGCAGAACTGGAACATGGAGCCACCACCCCGTGCCAAACAAATAAGAGCTCCAATAATAATAATAATAATATATGAGCAATAAATAACTATACTACAGTGCCCCCAATAAACAGCAGTCTGTGATGGTGCTTGCTCACCTTCCTGCAGTTGATCAGCATCTCCTTAGTCTTCTCCACATTAAGGTGAAGATTATGTAATCTGCACCATGTTGTTAGCTGGTCCACCTCCCTTCTATACGCAGACTCATTGTTTTCATTAATCAGGCCAATTAACGTCATATCATCAGCAAACTTAATGTTGTGATTGGTGTTGAATATGGCAGTACAGTCATGAATGAGCAGGCCAAACAGCAGGGGGCTCAAGACACAGCCCTGAGGAGATCCTTAACTCACAGTTCTGATGTTTGAGATAGAACTGTCCACCTTGACTCGCTGCTGCCTCTGCATTAGGAAGTTGAGAATCTGGCCACATGTGCTAGGGTCCACCCCAGCAATCATAGTTTTTCCATCGAATGCCCTGGAATGATGGTATTAAATGCAGAGGAGAGGCATGTGGAAAAATGTATTACGGTCTGATGAAACCAAGGTTGAACTTTTTGGCCGTAATTCCAAAAGGTATATTTGGTGCAAACACAACACTGCTCATCACCAAAACAACACCATACCTACAGTGAATTGCATGGTGGTGGCACCATCATGCTTTGGGGCTGTTTTTCTTCAGCTGGAACTGGGGGCTTAGTCAACGTGAAGGGAATTATGAACAGTTCCAAATACCAGTCAGTGTTGGCACAAAACCTTCAGGCTTCTGCTAGAAAGCTGAAGATGAAGAGGAACTTCATCTTTCAGCATGACAATGACCCAAAGCACACATCCAAATCAACAAAAGAATGGCTTCACTAGAAGAAGATTAAGATTCTGGAATGGCCCAGACAGAGTCTAGACCTGAATCTGGTTGAACATCTGTGGGGTGATCTGAAGAGGGCTGTGCACAGGAGATGCCCTTGCAATCTGACAGATTTGGAGCATTTTTGCAAAGAAGAGTGGGCAAATATTGCTACATCAAGATGTGCCACGCTGATAGACTCCTACCCAAAAGGCTGAGTGCTGTAATAAAAGCCAAAGGTTCTGCAACAAAGTATTGTTTTAAGAGTGTGCATATTTATGCAACCAGGTTATTGAAAGTTTTTTTTTTTTTTTCCCCTTAAAAGATTTCAGTTTGTTTTTTTATTTGGGTTGTGCAGGTTATAGGTCATATTAATGGTGGAAAAAGTTTTGAAAATGACTTATCTGGGTCTCATTTTTTTAAATCACAAAAACCTGGTATTTAAACAGGGATATGTAGACTTTTTATATCCACTTTAGACTGTTGTTTTCCATCCTTATTTCTTCTTGTTTTATATACGCACATGACTAAGAGAGAGAAACAGCAATTTATTTTATTCATATTATGAAAGTTAGGAAATTAACCTCTTCATTTACACACTCCACAATATTTTATTTTACTGATATAAATTTATTTTTACTGTTCCTATATGTTTTAGGACTGTGTATGAAGATTTGTCCCCTGTCCTGTGGATAGCAGTAAAACGGCCAGTAGCATCCATGCTGCCTTAATTCAAGAAGAAGAAACACTTGTGGCTGTCAAATTGGTACCCGGAAAAAGATCAGTACTCCGCATGCGCAAAACTACTTCACTCGATGTAAACGCATGCGCAACGCGTTTACAGTGTGACAAATGTATTTAATTTAGTGTTGAATAGATATAGTTTTGAATAACTTGTAGATTTTTATTACGTACTTTGTCGCGTCTTTAATAAGGAAATGTATATATATTTTTAACATTTATTTAATCGTTGGCACCGATTTTGTTCCGGGTACCAATCTAGCAGCCGCAGAGTTCAACGTATGCCGTTAGCTCCGGTAACAGAAAGGGTTTAGCTAGGGGTTTACACCTCCAGAGCGGGGTGGGGGAGAAGGCTTTGTCGGCCTTCAGATAGCCGGTGTGGGACTCGAACGTGGCCCGGCTCCAGTGTGTGTCGGAGGGGAAGTCCGGTGGCTCTCGGTGGGGTTTGTTTGTGCGGATTAGCCGCCTGTGCTAGCTACCTAATGGGGCAGCTTCTGTGAACGGCTCGCCGGGAGGAAGCAAACCTTTGCGATGGACGCAGGAGCGCTGCTGTAGGGGGGAAAAGCCGCGGGAGGCGCTAGCGGATGTTGTTAGCATCGGCCTGAATACAAACACACCCCCTTCCTCCTCAATGATCACCATGGAGCCCACCCTCAACCCGCTGCCCCCGTTCCAGGAGAACTCCTACAAGAGTAAGTGCTCCTGCTGAGGTTTTTCATGCCTGGGTGAAACGAGGCATACGGTAATCAGTTAGTGCGTCTGTGTGTGTGTATCTGTCTGTCCGCCTCTCTGTTTCATCTCGCCCGGTCAAAATTGAGTGCAACTAAAGGCTTGTATCATTGTATTGCCATATTTCTCGACTTTTTAATTTGCCATAATTCCGAGATAAAGGCTTTGTTTTTGAAATAAACACAAATTTAACTCGCCTTTAACATCAATGAAACCATGGGAAACGGTATTGTAATAACTGTGCTGGGCCACTAGAGGCGGCAGTGCAACTTTTTTAACAGCACATGGATGAATTCCTCACTGTGGTTACTGAAAAAAAACACATTCAGCAGCTAGATAGATGTACTTTATTGATCCCAAACTGGGAAACTATACCATTTATTCATTACATCGATTGTTTTCACTCTGGTTTTGCTGTTTAGTTTTGCAGAGAAAGGATGAGGTAAAACTCATTAAAAACTCCCAAGTCCCAACATTCCTCGCCCACAAATGGTCGCAGTGAACTGCGCATGTGCCCAGAAACTCCCGCTACAGGGAAGTACTGAGCAGTTCACCAGTACTGGGTGAACAAATGTCCGTCTTTTTGCTCATCTGTTTTCTTCCTCTGTCACTAAACAGCAAAAGTTCCTGTTCACCTTGATTTGTCATTGTATTCACGTACCTTCATTGCTTCCGCCATTTAAAATGTCTGCCACCATGCTGTTCTTTTGTGTTTGGATTGCAGCTGTTCAAATCACTTTGGTGGCTCTTGGCTGCCACCGATAGTATGGGCATGTGAACTGCAGATTATTTTTACTGCACATTTGTGTACTTCAAAACTACTGGATGGATTTGGATGAAATTTTTACCAGAGGTGGTCTTTAGGCTAGAGAGAAACCCATAACATTTTGGTGATGATCACAGAATGCATACCTCCACCAAGGCTCTTATCTTCTCACAGGGTGTTAGCAAGAATACTCCAAAACTACGAGATGGATTTGGATGAAAATTTTACCAGAGGTGGTCTTTGGGCTAGAGAGGAACCCATAACAGTTTGGTGATGATCCGAGAACGCATACCTCCGCCAAGGCTCTGGCACTGAGGCATCAGCACCTTGGCGCTTTCATTTTTCTTATCGTTTATAGGTAAGTAGATGCTCTACAGTTTAAATCCAAGTCAGTATAGACAGCACAGTGCCTCCACAGCTGGGGCTGGGAACACACTCTACTAAATGTTATACTTGCAAGTAAAGTTTATTTATGAAGTGCTTTTCATAGACATATAGTCACAAAGCACTGCACAATAAAATGGAATAAAAGGAAGTTGATGGACAAAAATCATTTTAAAAATACAAAAACAAGATTAAAATAATTTAAAAATATCAGACTTACCATTGAAAAGCAGTTCAAACTCAACGGAAATCCTTCGTTAAACAAAAAAGTTTTCAGCTGTTTTTTAAAAGCAGACTTAACTGGAGTGGGAGTCTATTCCAGATACCGTCCACCACCCTCCCTGTGCACAAAGACATGCCTCCATGGAAAATGAAGCCCTGAGAATACTTTATTATATGAAGGAGATGTCAACAGTTTTACTTTGGGACATGATTTGAGGTTGAATAAGGTGAAAAAATTTGAAATATATGGGCCCATGATACTTGATTATTGTGATTATCATTGAATCGTGATAAGATCAAATTGTGACCCAAAAATTGCGACCCAAATTGAATCGCGAGATCCTTCGCATGTGCAGCAAGTTAGATTGATTAAGGACACGAGTGTCAGAGGTGATTTGTGATGGAAGAAGTGAAAGGGAAGATTTACAAGACTGTAGTTAGATCTGCTGTGATGTATGGTTTGGAGACAATGGCACTGACAAAAAACCAGGAGGCGGAGCTGGAGGTGGCTGAGTTGAAGCTGCTAAGATTGTCATTGGGAGTGAGTAGGAGAGACAGGATTAGAAATGAGTATATCAGAGGGACAGCTCAGGTTGAGTTTGGAGACAAAGTAAGAGAGGCAAGCTGATATTAGCTATTTGATTATATATTGGTATCAGCATCAATAAAATTTAAAATAAAAAGTACATGGATTGTGTGTTTGTAAAATACAGATAAGTGTTTGCATGTCATCAGGAACTTTCCTTGGCTCAATAAAGCCACATTTACTGTTAGCTAAACGTTAACCAGGCTCAGTAATAAAGGAGTAAACAACAGTCTGACTACAGACGAAAGCTCACTACCATTTTAGAGTCAGATTTCAAATACAGGTGTCACAAATTCATAGGATTTTTCACAGCATTAAGTAGGGATGCACATTATCAATTAATTGGTTAATTAATTGATTCATCTTATCAATCAATTAACGATTAATTGATGAGCAGCGATTTTCCTGAGAATCAGAATTTCCTTCGGTCCAATACGATCTTTCTGTCTTTAACATACAAACGGGTAATTACTGTTTTTGATACACTGAATAAAACATGAACATCATATTCCTCAATGATTTATTGTACCATTTGCATTTTGTTTTTTACTACAGACAATGGCATTTTTTGTAGTTTAATACATTTTGTACTGTATAGTGTGTACTGTGTGCTGGTACATCTCAGTAAATTACAAATGTCATGATTTTTAATTTATTTTAAAAACTGTTACCAGTAGCATAAATTTATCGTTTTTAGTTATATTACAAAAAAATAACTTTCACATTCTAATTTCCTGAGATGCACTAGTAGACTGTTTTACTAGGAAACTAAATTGTGAGCTGCTTCATCATGTTAAACATTATCACAGTACCCTGGAAATCCAGGCAAACCCAGAATGATGTGGGCTCCTCTGTTGTCTGTTACCTCAGTGGGAACTTGAGTCCGGTCTGCTTTTCCATCTTATGGTGCGGGGCAGCGGGGATGGGGTTTTTGTGCTCATGTCGTCTTTTTCTTTTGCTCCGGTCCCTTTCTCTGTTATGTTAATTTGAACCAGGTGGACCTTCAAGCTCGCGTGCCATTGGAACTTGTTGTGACGTTCCGACGTAACCCGGAAGGGCAAGTTTTTTCACTCTGCACAGCCAAGCTCTGGGGGCTTGGTGTCTTCTTCTGCTTTTTTGGTTGAAATGCGGCAGTGAGTGACCGCGTGCGCCCCCGCCTGGACAGCGGCGCCTCTACATTTCATAGAATAAGCTCCCATTGAAAAGGACTGCTGAGTTATCAATTAATTGACAACTAATTGAATTTAGTCGACTAAATTCTTATCAACAATTAATCGAAAGTCAGTTAATCATTAACATCTCTAATCTGTGCGTTTATTGATCGATGCATTGTCAACAGTGCCAAGTTTCGTGATCCATCACTGAATCGATCTTTTTTCCCCACCCCTACCGCACATCCTCTCCAGCCTGATCTTTCTCAGTGTTTTCCCTGGGTTTCCAGCCTTTTGAGGGGGAGGGGGGCAGCAACGACAAACTCTTAAAGGAATCGTGGTGTTCAGAAGTTTCTTTTACTAACAACAGTTTGTTTTCATAACAGTAGTCAGTATAAATAAAAACTAAAAAAGAAACTGTTATTGAGCAAAACATGATAATATTTCAACAACACTGAACAAAATATCTGAACATTTGTTTATATGGCAATTATTATTATTAGCACTGCGGCAGCACAGTTTACCCTTGGCCGGGGGATCGTGGGTTCGATCCCAGCCCCCGACCAACAGTGATCTGTGTGGAGTTTGCATGTTCTCCCCGTGTTTGCCTGGATTTACTCCGGGATTTCTCCGGTTTCCTCCCACAGGCCAAAAACATGCAGGTTGGGTTAATTGGAGACTCTAAAGTGGCCCTAGGTGTGAACGTGTGTGTGAATGGTTAAGGGATAGCGCCGTATCGTGGCTGCTTCATCCATCCAGGTGGTGGATGCCCTCAATTTCCCCTCTGGGGATCAATAAAGTATACTAAAATCTAAAAAAAAAAAAAAAAAAATCCACAAAGTGTGCAGCTTTTGTCACTGCAGCTTATTTTTCTGGGCTTCTGTAAGAACATTTCAAGAGCCTCTTGATATGGGAAGTCGGACACATGTGGCCCATTTATTGACATTTGCATGCGGGCTGCAAGCTGTTCTGGGTCAAAACCTGTTCTTCTGCTTGTTGGGGGCAGGGTGTGCGGCACTTGGCCTTTTTTCTACACTTGGACCCAGAGCAGGAGAGCGACTTGAGAGCTAGTGTTGCAACCTTCATCATCCTGAGTGCGTTTAATAAACGCGTATTTTTTTTTCTGGTTCTGAGTTGGCTGACACAACATGCTTTCCTACGCGCGCTCTCTCTATTGGTGCGAGTGTGTTCACCTGTATGTGCACACGTGTCTTGGTGTGTGCGCACATGTCATGTCTGTGTGTGTGTGTGTGTGAGCGCACGTGTCTGTGTTATGCGCAACAGAGTTCCACCCCACTGCATGAGAGTGCAGAGAGGAGAAGAGGCAGAAATGAGCTGCTGTTGTGTAAATAAGATAAATAACATCAAGATATTTAGTTTGTTTAATAAAAGAAGACTTGTTCTGTAGTGAATGCATGTTAAAATGACTTCTGTTGTGATCTGGCACTATATAGACAAATAAAATTAAATAAAACTAGAAAAGCGCTCAGAGTGCATACCTCCACCAAGGCTTCTTCTTTCCCTCCCTTTGTCCATCCATCTAGCCATACCTCCCTGCCTCCATCCCACCATACATTGCAAGATAGGACCTTGGTAGAGGTATGCGCTCATAGTGCAGCCCCAAAATCTAATGGATTTGTCTGTAACCCAAGGACCTCCTCTAGTGAAAATTTGATCAAAATCCATCCATTAGTTTTTGCATAATCCTGCTAAATCACTGCTAGAAGATTGAGCCTTGGTGGAGGTATGCACTCATGGATCACCTCCAAATGTTTAATTTAATGTTTATTAATACATTAATGAACATGAACATTAATACGAATGTAAGTATGCCAGATTTAGCAATACTGCTAATTACCTCCGCCAGGCTGGAGGCCAGGAGGAGGTTATGTTTTTGCCAGCGTTTGTCTGTCTGTCTGTCTTGTCTGTCTGTCTGTTTGTTTGTCTGTCTGTTGGTTAGCAAGATAACTCAAAAAGTTTTGGACGGATTTCAATGAAACTTTCAGGCGTTGTTGGAAATGGTACAAGGAAGAACTGATTAAATTTTGGGGATGATCCGGATCACCGTCTGGATACAGGAATTTTTTAAAGGATTCTTTAACATTGTGACATACGGCCATTTTCAACATGTGTGCAGGCCCAATGGAGGACGCTGCTTGTCTTGTCTGACGAACACAAACTCCGCCTTCTTCATAGTTTTAGGCACAAAAGCACGCGGAACACAGTGGTGGGCAGGGCTCGGCAGCGTGCTGTGTGCCTCTGTTTGCGCTACGCTGCAAAAGCTCAGACGGGCAGCTGTCCGCCGCAGGATTATTTCCCAGAAATTCCCCGGCCAGCCATAGTAGCTGCGCAAAAAGAAGCTCTCTGCCGGGGGAGTTTCCAAATCATCTTTTGCCGCGGAGCGCATCTCCAATAAAGATTAGATGTACCACGAAGGTCGAGTGCAAGCAAGATGTTTGTGTCTGTGAACATTCCGTCTTTTGGCGAGTTGATACGTAAGAATGTTTACAGTTTGATGAGAAGGTTGCTGCCATGTAACAATCATCTTATATCAGCAATTGTCAACTCGTCACTCACACTTCACTCCAGCATTTGGAAGTGGTGGCGTTCCATCTTATACTGAGTCCAATATTGTATGTTATTGTTGTTACAAGAGCACCGACTGTCTGCTGATATGTATATACTTTTATTTATTTATTTATTTTCTACTCGTTTTAGTTCTGCATTTAATATGAACCCTGAGTTTGAAATAAACGTTTGGATTTTGAATAAAACCCACGCCAACCTGTCTACCTAATTTGCATCCGTCAGTGAAGCCCTCAGTGCTGCTTTCAGTGATCTATGAAAACGCTCGCATAACCCATTGGCCTGTGGGTTGAACGCGGTTGTGTCATGGTTTCTTTTGTTTTTTCTTTTGAATTCTTGGATGGAACATGGGTGGGCAATATAAGCTGCGGATTCAGCCATCACACATTTCGGATAACTTATGTTGAACTGTATAATCACAGGAGTTATTGTCTAATTTGACCTTGTTGGATTTTATTACCCCTTTGTTATATTATTCACTTTCTTTTAACCTGTACTCTTAATCTATTCAAAATAAAGATTAATTCATTCATTCATTCAATTGCAACGCCCCCAGCCTGGGAGTTTGCAGATGCAGGAGATGGACACAACACCAACACTTCAGTTTATTACCTCCGCCAAGGAGGTAATGCTTTTACTACTGAACCACTAATCCTATCATTGTCAATCCAATTGCTAGTCATATGTTTTCATGGTCAAGGAATCTGAAAACGTACACACAAACACTGTATGGGGGGGAACTGTGGCGCTTGGCAGAGGTCTGCGCTCTCCGAGTGCTTTTCAAGTTTGCATCTGTAGTCCTCTGGCGGGTCACAAAAACACACAATCATACACAGTGTTGTTGTTACATACATGTAATGGTTCGTGTGTAGCCCAAGGACCTCCTGATGAAAATTTCATCAAAATCCATCCATTAGTTTTTTGTGTAATCTTGCTAACATGTTGTGAGAAGATAAGAGCCTTGGCGGAGGTATGCACTCTTGGATCATCAACAAAATGTAATGGGTTCCTCTGCAGCCCAAGGACCATCTCTGGTGAAAATTTCATCAAAATCCATCCAGTAGTTTTTGAGTAACTCTGCTAAACCACTGCTAGAAGATTGAGCCTTGGTGGAGGTATGCACTCTCAAATCATCACCAAAATCTAATGGGTTAATCCTTAGGCCAAGGGTCACCTTTGGTGAAAATTTCATCCAAATCTGTCCAGTAGTTTTTGCGTAATCCTGCTAACAGACAAACAAATAAACACTGGTGAAAACATTACTTCCATGGTGGAGGTAATTAACATGACTGGGGGGGGGGGGCGCCCCGTTCTGCCCCCCCCCCCCAATATAACGGTAGGGGAAACACTGTCTGTCTAATCAATCAATAAAGTCCTTTTCTTCTTCTTTAGTGTCCAGCCTCTCATATAACCCACTGTATGCCTTTTCCTTTGCCTTTGCTACCTCTCTTTTTGCCATGCACTTAGAGCTCAATAGACAGGGGTATTTTGAATCTATCAAAGATATGTGACATAAAAGCCACTTTCTCATTACAGGAACTTTAGTTATCAAGGACTATGCACAGATGGTTCCTGTTTGTTTTAAAAAACTTTTTATTTATGTATTTGTTTTTTTAGCTTTGGTCCCTAAAAGTTCATTTAGAGTAAATGTTTTAGCTTGCATGTTAGAGCAGCAACTCTCTGACTGTTCAAACAGCCCAGTTTCTCAGTGGAAATGTGACAAGAAATAAAAAGCACCCAAAAGACAATAGTTCTTAAAAAAAGCTACTAGGTTTTTGTGGTTGGAAAAATTGTCTTTTGTTTGTGTCTGCAGTGACGGAGGAGGACGTGAAGAGGTTGATCGAGTTCAGAGCGTCTAACGAAGTTCTGTTCACGGGGAAGAGGAACTCTGCCAAAATCGCCTGGAGGTACAAGCAACCCCCCCCCCCCCCAAAAAAAATAAATAAATAAAAAAGTCCACTAGAAAGTTACTTTTCTGTTCACCTGGAGGAGGTGATACAGTCAAGTCCAAAAATGATCAGTCAGTGACACAATATTTACAAGTTTACGAGAGGAAAAATGCCAGTTTGACGACAGAAAAAGTTGATTATTTACCAGGAAAAATTAGGAAAAAAAACAGGTAGTGTCCATTTAGATTAAATCCATCAGCAATTACTAATGACATTGTGCAGCCCTGAAGGGGTGTCCCAATTCATAGGGGTCATTTTCAAGCCCTACCCCTTGGCCTTTGATTTCAAGGACTAAGGAGTAGGGAGGGGTAGGCAAAGGGGAAGAGGTACAAATGAGAATTTGGACGGATCCCAAATCTACCTGTACTTCACTCTCATATTGCAAATATTTTTCTCGACTGCTTATACTCCTGTTAATAATTTAACAGTGTTTCACTTGCTATTTTTATGTATGTATAAGTGTCAGTTTACATTTAAAAAGGTTGTAAATTTAGTTCAAGTAAAATTTAGAATGCAATAGTCAGATTTGATCATGTTAAACATAATTTTCCAACTACAAAATTGTGGCTAGTGAAAAGGCTTAGTAGTTAGTAACTTTGGAAAATCACTAGCCATAGTGGCTGGTGAGCAAAAAAGCTAATGTAGGGTTTTATGTGTAGTTTATTGTTGGTACAAGTATTAATGTAAATATGCATGTGAGTGTGGCGGTTCGTTTTAACCCCACAACAGACTAAGGACACTCAGCCCTCTTTTCTCTGTTTTCCTGCTGCACTACTGAGATGCAATGTGCCATTCATGTATTTGTGATGCAAACATGCATACATGTAATGCGCCATTCTGTATAGTGTGCATATGGCTTGTCCTTACTGTGCTTTTTCTGAGCATCTTACATATGTAGATGTGCTTTGGTGTATTAATGTCTACAGGTAGACGAGTTTCTTCTGTCTCACCCCTGGATGTTAATTATTGCCTTTCATCCATTGTACTCATGTGTCCTGTCCTTACTGTGACCTAGAGACTCAGATCAATATGTAGATGTGCCTGTTAGCCTCTTTGTCTTGCACCTAGAGCGAGGTCTAGCTAATCTGCCCATTGTGATGTATGTCTGCAGGGATGGCAATTTTCCGCCGATCCGCGGATTTCCGCCGATTTTATCATCTGTCATAATTTTGTACCTTTACCTTGTTCTCAATAAAGTTTGGAAAAAAAAAACACATACGCGCTTGGCGCTTCCCCGAAGTCTCGCGATAACCCGGATGTACTCAAGCTACTGCTGTATTGTAAACAGCCCTGCGATTGGATAGTTGCAAACGATTGGACCAATCAAATGGCTCGTATGCTTTGTCAAAAATTCATTTCGGCTTGTTCTCAGGGATGTGATTTTTCCGGTAATTCACCGAATTCCGCTTTATTTTTTTTTTTCCACAATATCTTTATTGAACCTTTTTTTTTTTTTTTTTAACAAACATGATACAAACAATCAAACACTAACACTAAAGTACTACAAAAAAAAAAAATGCACTAAAAACACCAACAACCACCAACAAAATCAAGTCTTCAACAATGCTCCTCTGTTTAGTCTAGACAATCCAATACATAAGTATACATATTATGTTCACCAGTTTGGAATTTACAAGGTCCACACACATCATTCACCTTCTTCTTCAAGAGTTATGTTTAAATTTTTTACATAATCAATAAAAGGTCTCCATATATTCTCAAACACAATTTCCTTTGATTTTAGTATATATGTTATTCTTTCTAATGGAAGGTTTGTTAACATCTGTCTTAACCACTGAGTCACATCTGGTCTATGAGTCTTTTTCCATAATAGTGCAATACATTTTTTGGCATTAAGCAAACTGAGGTCTATGAATGTTCTTTCACTTTTATTAAAATTATGCTTTTCTGGGTACAGACCCAACAAAAACAGTTTAGGATTCAATATGATTTGTTTTGAGATTATTTTTTCAATTGTTACCCTCACCTCTTCCCAAAACATTCTTATTAATCTACATTCCCATAAACAATGAAATAGGGTTCCTTTACTTTCCATGCATTTTGTGCATGTATCTGGTATATTTTTGTTATATCTATTTAACTCCTCCGGTGTAACATACATCCGCATTAACCATTTGAAATGTATCAATTTAAGGCGTGCATTTATTGATTTGGTTTGAGCTTCTGTACAAGCCAATTCCCATTGTTCCTCTGAAATTTCAATTTGCAGATCTTCTTTCCAGTAGTTTAATCTTTTCAGTGAATTTTCACTTGAAGATAGTGTCAATGAGTTATAAAACTCTGAAATAATACCCTTTCTTTTACTATCTTTCATCATCATTTTTTCCAAGGATGAATAAATAGGTCGAGTGAGAGCTTTATTTTGATTTGATCGAATAAAGTTTCTAAGTTGAAGATATTTAAAAAAATGTGTTCTATTGAGATTAAATTTGATCCTCAGCTCTTCAAAAGACATTATGTTGTCTGCACATGGCAAATATAAATCCTGAATCTTTTGTATCCCTTTTAAATTCCATACTTTAAATACAGCGTCCGCTCTCCCTGGTTTAAAATATTGATTACCCCATATTGGGCTAAATTGTGACAATAACTGTGGTTCTTTTAAATAGTTTTTAGCTTCACACCATATTTTGATCATATGCTTTACAAATGGATTTTTAACTTGTTTTTGTAATTTTTTTGCCGAATCTGAGTATATGAATATGGGAAGAGGTAAAGGTAAATTGTATGATTCCATTTCAGTCCAGTGAGGGAGATCATTTGATGAAAAATAATATGTCATAGACCTCAGTTGTGCCGACCAATAATACAACATAAAATTTGGACATTTCAGACCTCCACGATCAAATGGTAAATATAATAAAGACAAACGTAATCTAGCCCTCCTGTTGTTCCATATAAATTCCACTAACTTTTTTTTTATTCTTGAGAATAGATCTAAAGGTGGTGATAAGGGAATGTATTGAAATAAATAAAGTATTTTAGGTAAAATATTACTTTTAAGTATATTGATTCTCCCAATCATCGACATTGGTAGTGACATCCATCTCTGAGTTAACTCACTGATATCTGACATTAAGGCTTCATAGTTGACACTGGCAACTGATTCTAGCTTAGGCATAATTTGGATTCCTAAATATTTAAACTGATTTACAACATTGAATTGATTTGCCTCAGGGGCTGGGTAATTTCTCTGGGTCTCATTTAGCATTAATATTGAAGATTTAGTTTTATTTATTTTATATCCTGATATTTCCCCAAAATTCTTTATTAAATTCAACAAGGTTGGAATTGATTTTTTTAGATTCGACATAAACAAAATTATATCATCGGCGTACAGGGAGATTTTATGTTCTGTTGGTCCAACTTTAATTCCATATATTTGTGAATGTAAACGTATCGCTATCGCTAAAGGTTCAATTGCCATAGTAAACAGTAAAGGTGAAAGTGGACAGCCTTGTCGACATCCTCTATTGATTTTTATTGGTTTTGAAATATTGTTATTTGTTAGGATTTCTGCTGTAGCATTATTGTATATTATTTGAACCCATTTTATGAAATTATTTCCAAGTCCAAACCTTTGTAGGACTTCAAAAAGAAAGGGCCATTCAACTCTATCAAAGGCCTTTTCGGCGTCCAATGATAGGAGAGCTGTATCCGGTGCTTCTTTATTAAAATAAATAATATTAAATAGTCTTCTTACATTATGGAAGCCTTGTCTACCCTTTATAAAGCCATTCTGATCTCGATTAATAATATTTGGTAAAATTTCTTGTATTCGTCTTGCTAAAATTTTACAGATTATCTTAAGGTCGGCGTTTAATAGGCTTATTGGTCTCATATTTTCACATTTATTAGAGGGCTTACCTGGTTTTGGCAGCAGTATAATTAAGGCATTATTTATGTATGATGGTAAATTATTATTTTGAAATGCTTCTAAAACCATTTCCAAAAAAGGTTTTATTAATTTATTCTTAAATTTTTTATAAAGGTCAACTGGAAGACCATCTGGTCCTGCACTTTTTCCTGATTTCATATTATCAATGGCTAGCCCAACTTCTTCTTGACTAATTTTAGACTCCAATATCTCCCTGTTTTCATTTGGAATACACGGTATAGATAGTTCGTTCAAAAACCCATTTAGTTTTGTTAAATCAGGTTCATTTTTGGTATCATATAATTTTTCATAGTAATCTCTAAAGGCTCTATTAATTTCTAAAGGATCTATAACTACCTGTCCGTTACTTATAATACTGGTAATTGGTGTTTTAATTTCCAATTGTTTAATCTGCCATGCTAATAATTTTCCTGATTTTTCACCTTGTTCATAAAAAGATTGTTTCAATCTTAGAAGACTCGAGGCAGCTCTATTCGCTGATTTTTTGTCGTATTCAGCTCTCAAAATCAGTAATTCATTCTCCAACCTTGGGTCACTTCCTGCATACACTTTTTCCTGAAGATTTTTTATTTTATGTTCCAATTTAGCTCTCTCCTCTCGAGTCTTCTTAGATTTTGATCCTGTATAACTAATAATATGTCCCCTAATAAAAGCTTTGAAAGCCTCCCACTTTACACATGCTGATGTTTGTGTAGTATTGATGTCAAAGAACTCGTCTATCTGTTTTTCTATATACTTGACAAATTCCTCATCCTGAAGCCATTTATGCTGAAATTGCCATCTACCTGATTCCTTTGTCAATTTTTTATCTACATATATTAGACAACAGGGTGCATGATCAGAGATCACGATGTTATCATAAAAGCAGTTTTGAATCTTGGACCTTAATTCTGTGGAAATCAAAAAATAATCAATACGTGAGAATGTCTTGTAGGTACCGGAATAACAAGAATAGGCTTTAACTTGTGGTTTCATTTCTCTCCATATATCTAACAATCTCAATTCTTTCATAAAATGATTAATAGTCATCCTACATCCAATGTGCGTACAATCCAGTCCTGTTGATCTATCCACACCTGGATTCAATGTACAATTAAAATCCCCTGCTATTATATGTTGCCCTGTAAGTGATGATAAGATGAGAAATAAATTAGCAAAGAACTTCTGATCATCTATATTGGGACCATATAAGTTCACAAGATTTATATTTTCTAATAGCAAAGAACCTTGAATGATTACATATCTTCCAAATTTGTCTCCAATTACATTTTTCACTTGAAAAGGAACTGATTTATGTATGAGAGTCATAACTCCCCTGGCTCGGGATGAAAATGAAGAGGTGAATACACTTCCCTGCCATCTACTCCTAATTCTTTTAACATCCTCCTCTATCAGATGAGTTTCTTGTAAAAACACAATTCTTGAACCCATGTCCTTTATTTTATTCATAACTTGTTTAAGTTTTTTTAAATTTTGTAGACCTCTGCAATTCCATGAAGTTAAATTAAGATTAACACTTTGGTTTATGATCAATAGAGAGTTTGGGATTACCTTGCAGTGTAAACATGCTCATACAGAGAAGCAAAAACATGAGTGGTTGAACATTCATCCTACAAACTACACACAAACAAATTTCCCCTTCCCACACTTGTGGCAAACCCCCCAAAATCAAAAGAAAAATTCTGTCTCCCGATATAGCCATCGACCGTTCCACACCCACGGGGAACAGCCTAAGCCACTCCTTCTTCATCCTCCCAATCACCCTAACTCTACTGCTTTTAATGACGTAACATTAACTCTCCTCTGTAGTTTTCCAACTTAACTCCAAAATTTTTAACAACTTTGTACATCATAGTTTTTTTTTTTTGTTTGTTTTGTTTTTGTTTTGTTTTTTTAATATATAATACAATCTATATTTTGTAAACTTACTATTTACTTCAAGTCAGTCAGATGCCTGTGCAAATGCTTAATTATTCTACCTTATATTTTGTTCATGCTTAGCTCCCACCAGTCTCTTCTTCTTCTTTGATCTTCTTGATGAACTCCTGCGCCTCCTCTGGGGTCTTGAAGATGTGGGTTCTGCCCTCATACGTGGTCAGCAGTCTCGCAGGATAGATTACACCATGACGAATCCCAAGGTTGCGCAGCTCCTTACGTACGGGATCAAACTGCTTCCTCAATTGCTGGATTCCTGTGGCCAAATCTGGGTAGAACCGCACCTGCTGGTCCTGGTGTTTAATCTCTCCTTTAGCACGTGCAGCGTTGAAGATCTTCATCCTGTCTCTGTTGCTAAGAAACTTCATAATTAAGGTCCTCGGCGGTCCCTTATCTCTCCGTGGGCCAATACGATGTGCTTTTTCCAGAACCACTGCTGATTGCAACTCCTCGCTGCCCAGCACCTCCGGAATCCACTTTTCCAGAAAGGAACATACGTCCCGACCTTCTGATTCCTCTGGAAGACCCACCAGCCTCAAATTATTCTGTCTCGACCGAGATTCCAAATCCAAAATATTATCTTCCAGAGATTTATTTATTTTTTCCAAAGTGCGCACCTTTAATTGAAGACGGGTGACGTCATCTTCAGCACTAGCGAGACGGAGCTCCATCTGCGCCGTTCGTTCTACACAGTCACCCAATTCCTTTCTTATTCCTTCCAGCGCTGTCATAATCCCATCAAATCTAGAGGAAAAGTCCGCTCTCATTGAACTCATGGCAGCCATCAGCGCACCTGCGCCATTCCCCGCAGATATCGCACCGTTGCCAGCCTCCTCCGCCATATATGGAGTTTTGTTTGCTGCGTCACAGACCTGAAAGTCCGTTAATTTGGACTGTTTCGGCGGCTCGCTTTTTCCTTTTCCTGGTTTTCCAGCCTTAGGCTTCGCCGACATATCCTCGCCCAAATGCTGGGATACGTTCTGTCCCAAATGAGAGAGTTATTTGCCGATTTTTTTTCTCCAGGAGCAGAGCAGAGCGAGACACGTCCGTCCTACGTGGCAGCCATAACCGGAAGTCGAATTCCGCTTTATTTTTATATTATATTATATTATATTAATTATATTATATTATAGGTGGATTACATCATGGGTTCGCTCAGGTCTTTCCACGACGAATTCAAAGCTGCGCAATGAAGGATTAATGTACTGAATCTACAGAAGAAATACAAGTCTCCTCTGTGATCAGTCCTATTTGGCATTATTATTCCCCATGAAAATTCCTCCTGCTGTCTGCAGACTGTGTTTTTTCAAAATCATGAGCACAAGGCCTTGGACAGCCAGCTGCAGCGCCAGATAAGACTGGGCGCCAGACAGACAAAACATCTTCTGCCAAGGGTCCTTGGGTCTCTCTTATTATCATCAACACTGCTCAACACCGCACACACATTGATTCATGAACTGATTAAAGATATACTGTACACTGCTCTCTTGTGTCTTGTGAAATTCTGAGTTGTTGCTCTGTGCTATTGAGAGATTTTTTTTCATTGTAATCATAATCTGCTTAAAAATAAGCTGTATTTTGATAACGAAGTTTTTTTTCTCCTCCCCCCTTGTGTCGTTCCCTCCCTTCCCCTCCCTTTCTTATCTATCTCTGTTTGATGAGGCGCCTATTATGGCTGCCGTGTCGTTGTGTCGCGCGCATGCGCACCAATGTCAAGTCAAGTTCCTCGTGTGTTTTTTACATGCTTGGCAATAAAGTTTATTCTGATTCTGATTCTGATTCTGATATTATATGTACGTTAAGTACGTTAGCGGCTTGTGGTTCACGAACGCAGTTAAAGTGTGCCCTTTCAGCCAGAACCGGAAGTTGCGTATGCCAGGTAGAGAGCCATTAACTCTCTGTGAACACGCTGTATTTACGCTCACTGTCGTGCAAAGACCTGCTTAAAAAAAAGGTGAGCGGCTGCCAAGAACCGGCAACGCATTGTTCCACGACGGCCGCTATGCCCATGTCCGAGGCGTCAATAATGAGCGCTGTTTTAACCTCAGAACGCCTGCTCCCGTTCAGGAGTCCAGTCGACTCTGTCCGCCGGCTGTATGAGCTGGGCTGCGCGGGGGAGGAAAATGAGCTGCTCAAGACTCAATGGAGATTGAAACTGGTGATCTGAAATGAATGCTGAAATTATAAAAAGTAATGGTATGTTGGAATTTTATTTCTATTATGGAATAGATAAAATTAACTGATTTTGATTTGATCAAGTGTTAAAGCATGTGATGGATAATGCTTGTTGGAAGATTTACCTCCACCAAGGAGGTTATGTTTTCATCGGCGTTGGTTTGTCTGTCTGTCTGTTTGTTAGCAAGGAAAAGTGATGGACGGATTGTCATGAAATTTTCAGGAAAGGTGTGTAATGGCACGGGAAACAGATGATTAGATTTTGGTGATGATCTGAGAGTGCATACCTCCACCAAGGGCTTTTTTGTATTTGTGCAGCAGGATTACACAAAAACTACTGGATGGATTTGGATAAAATTTTCACCAGAGGTGGTTCTTGGGCTAGAGAGGAACCCATTATATTTTGGTGATGATCTGAGAATGCATACCTCAGCCAAGGCTCTTATCTTCTCACAGTGTGTTAGCAACAATACTCCAAAACTGATGGACAGACTTTGATGCAATTTTCACCACAAGTGGCTATAGGCCTACACACAAACCCTTTACATTTTGGAGTTGATCCATGACAAACGGAAGGAGCCTTGGCGGAGGGATGCGCTCTGAGTGCTTTTCTAGTTTAGGAATGCTATCTTCTTGGAACATAAGTCAATATTATACAGTAATAAGTGGCATTCAGCTGTTTGTTTTATGTCATGTAAGCACAGTTCTGGTACTTAAAAATCATAAAAACCCAGGAGCTTCGGGGAGCGAAGTGACAGTAAAGGTAAAAATTGGCTCAAAGTTCAATGAGGTAACAGAAACACTCGGACAGTTTCTGAAGAAACCAGAAAAGGAGATGAAGTTCAAAGTTCAGAGACTGACACAGCTTGCTGCCAAAAGGAAGAAAGTTTCACATTAGAAGTGACTTGGTGACCAGTGTAAATAGTGTAAAAAACTCTAATAGAACTGTTAAATATGTTGGACTAAAGACAGTGAGACAACATTGAAGAAAAAGTAAGTTAACTTTTCATTAAATGTAATGATTTATCTAAGTCTAGTATTTCATTTTTTTAATCATTTTTTTCAGTCTAAATTACTTCTGTTTTACTGAAAACCTCCCAGCTTCAGGGGGGCTGCGCCCCCCCGCCCCCCCCGTAAGTCAATCGACCAAATTAGATTTCAGCTGAAATCAGAATTTCCTGTTGCCATCCCTGATGTCTTACAAATGCAAATACCTCCTGCCTGTTCTGTTATACCTTTGATCATTCTAACTGTGGGGTATGTCTCTTTCATGTATTGTTATGGTCAAGTATTTAAGGCGCAACTCTGTAACGCAATCTCTCTCACTCTCTCACTCACACTTCAACCTCTGCTGCAGGACACAGACTTTGTGTCCCCTCTTCACTGAGAGCCTGAGGAATTCGGCTTCAGCCTGCTCACGCTATGGGCTGGAGCCGAGTTCCCGTGACGGCGGTATGATTAATAAAACCTGCTTAAAACCACAGCATCGCTGCTTATTTTTGCATGCCGCCGCACTGGTGACCCCGACGTGATGAGTAGGAATGAGGTTTCTCTTCATTGCAAACATACATAAGCTCATGGGGCACCAGTCCAAAAGAATGGACAATTTTATTAATAATTCTGTATTTGTACCAATAATGAATCAGTCTCAAAAACCCTGTGAGTTCTTGTCTGCTTTTAATCAAGAAGATGAACATGAAATCAAACAATAACTCCTATATGTCTTTTTAATAGTTTAATAAGAAATTTCAAAATAGATGAACACATTCAAATGACTTTTAAAACAGTGAATTCAACATATATCATAAGCACATTAGACTGGTAATGGATTACTGAGCATTAAGTGTATTATCCAACATTTGTGGAACCAAGGAAAAATATAGCTTAAATTGGCACTCTAATGGAAAATGAGAAATCTAAAATAGCCTTGGTTAAAAAGAATGGATGCAATTTTATGAAGAAAATGATGAGGAAACTTTTATTAAAAGGAAAATTTGTGTTGCTCTGAAAAGGAACTGAGATTAATGAAAAGATAAATGCATTTGAAGTTCTGAAAGGAGTTCAAAGATGTTAGGTTTATAGAAGTTATACTGGGAATATTCTGAAGAATTAAGTTTAATTTGGACAACAGACCTTCAGCACAGCAGAGTCAGATTATGTCCCCTGGTGGTAACAGGCAGTCCGGTTGGATCTTGGTCCATCTGGATGTGCGTGGATTCTGTTGAAAGAAAATAGCAGGCAGGTTCTGCCCCACGGCTCGGGCCTATTCCTGGGATCACAAACGTAGAAGCTGGATGCTCATTACACTGGCCAATGTCTGTTTATGCACAGAAAAAGGAATTTGACCAGGTTGTCAAATTCCCGATATTTGTTTACCGTTCAAAGTCTGATCAGAAACTCAAACTTGATGAATAAAAAAACCCCAAATCACAAATCCGCTTCTTCCAATGTGTTGTGGTCAGAACAAAGTTGACTTAAGCTGGGTGAAAATCAAACAAAATCTTCTTAGCACGGTAATTTAAAGAAAAAGGGAGTAAAATAGGAAAAGGCAAATTTTAAAGAAAAAGAAAAAAAATTACACAGAGCATATGCTCTGGGCTTCTTAGAAAAATAAAAGAGAAGCAGAAACTGCTTCTTCAAGAATCAACTCTCAACCTTCAACTTGCAACTTGAGACAAAAGAAAGTTTTTTGCCCAACTACATTCAAAGGTCAGGATTGGATTTGCCCATTAGCGTAAACTTGGGACCAATTGTACTGAGTTTCTTTGTTTGGTCTGGGGTTGTAAATTGACTAAAAAGGAGATGTGCGGAGACTTGGAAGCTGATTGGTCAGTTCACAGTTTTTGGAATGTAGCCTCACCCAGAAGAGAAGGAGAGAGGATTTGATAGAAGAAATGAAATCCTCCTAAAACATACAGTATATGCTGACTATGAGAGCATAAATTCTTTAGAACTTTAGTGACGATGTAGTGAGGATATTCTACTTAATAAAGGAATAATGTGTCTACATTGTAAATGTGATAATTTCTTTATGGTAGGCATGCAAAATTAGTTCTTCCTGAAAATAAAGAAACGCATATCAAATCATATCAATAAAAGCATTTCAAACCATAATTGTCCATCACAGGGTCCCGCCATATCTTCAGTAGCAGATGTGTCTGTGGAAAAAGATGTTATTTCATTGTTCACAATTAATAGTTTTAGGCTGCGTGTCCACCAAACGCGTTTTTTTTTTTTCAGCTCTGGGTGGCTGTTTTCCATTCATTCTCTATGTAGTCCAGCATTTACTGTGCTGAGCGTCTACTGCGCTGAAACGCTGTCGGCGGTGGCCGCTTTTTGTTGCAGTGCTCAGGGCGCTCAGAGCTGAAAAAAGTTCAACTTTTCAGAGACTGCAGCTGAGCTCGTCAATGTCAGACTTAAATAGCCAATCAGAACTGCTGCATGGGCGGGTTATAGGACACCGGTACTTGTCTGTACTCAGACTTCTGCTTTCTGTGTCATCATATTTCACATCCAGAGCTGCTAAAACACGTTTCCTGTCCATTGTTATTTAGAGACTGCTATTAAAAAATCAGAAGAAAGTCTGACCATAGGAAAGTGGAAGTGTTGAGCTGAGAGTGACAAGCTGTTGCTGGGATACAGGGCACAAGCTTTTTTTCCCCCACAGCGTCATGCACAAACGCTGAAAAAAAAAATGCTCAGGGCGGTCGGGTGACAAAAAACGTGTTTTGTGGACACACAGCCTTAAGCATCAGAGAGAAAACATCCAGTCCTCCAGAGAAATATTCCTGTGTTATCCATTTGAGGGCAATGTTGAACTTTTGAGTTTCAGTGAAGAATCTTAGTGGTCGAGTTTGTGGAACATCAGGCCGTATACCTGTTATTTTGGCGTTCCTTTGGCAAATGGATTTGAGGGGGAATGACTCTGGGTCTTGAGCAGGGATTAACTTATCCACTTTATGGGTGATGGCATAGGGTTTCACAGCTCCGATCTTGGGTGAAGAGAAGGGGTTTAAGACCAGACTTTTGGGTGAAACAATTTCTCCTCAGCAAAGAATAATTTTATAATTTGGAATCTAATCAATCAATCAACTTTATTCATAAAGCACTTTAAAAAGCAACACTCACTACACAAAGTGTTGTACAGCAAGAAAACGCACATGAAAACATAAAAGCAGGAAGCAAGGCACTAATAAAACAATATAGAACCACAGTCAATAGAAACAATAAAATAAATAAATAAGCTCCAGTGGTTGATGCTACAATGTCAAGCCCTGATTGTATGCAAAAAATTGTAAATGCAGGAGAAGTGAAGTTTTAAAGAATCTAGGACCAAATTTATGGTAGAAGAAGTTAAATTTTACCAGAACATCATTGGAAAGTTGTGAGAAAGAAAAGTCTCGAATGTCCACGCAGAAATGAATGAGAAAAACCAAATTTTTCAAAATAAACGCACCTTAATGAACATACACAGATGAATTTATTTAATATTATTTAACAAAGCTTCCCTCTCAGCTGGTGTCTTGTCCGTTTTTCCCTCAGCACCATCCTCAGAGGTCTGGGCCTGGAGGGGAAGCTGACCGCGGACCAGATCGCCAAAAAATGGGACAACCTGCGCTCAAAATACAAGGTGATGACACGCCGTGCTGGCAAGAGTCAGATGAGAATTTGTCTGCATTTCTGTAAATTTCTGTTCTGTTTTTGTGTGGTGTTGGTGTCATCATTTCTGGTTAGGACAAGTTATTACGGTATAAACAAAGAATAGTTTTCTCTCTGTGTAGCATTTTCCTGAATAACCATTTATGATAAAGCAACCTGTGGTTCCAGAGCTACATGTGGGTCCTTAGAGCATAACCAATGGATTCCTGTGGTTTTGACTAAACAATAAATATAAAAAAATACATTGCTGCAGTAAGACAAGTTGCTAATTTGCAATAGAAATCTTGTAAATTTACAGGAAAAAATTGCAGGAGAAAAAAAGGTAATTTATGAGAGGAAAAAATGCAAATTGAGAAAATATACAGTATACTTGTGTATATGTACTTACATAATTAAATGAAAAAAGCTTTAGCATAAGGTACAAATGTGTGACTGTAAATTTGGTATAAATTTGCAAGAATGCAGGTGCAAAGATATGATAAAAGATGCCAATTTAAAAATTAAAAAGTCACAAATTAGAATTTAATTACACTGAATAAAAGTTTAACCAGCATCCAGATGAATGTTGCAAATTTATGAGAAAAAAAACTTTAAAATTTGCAGGAAAAAAAATGCAAATTTACAAGAAAAAAATGGCCAATTTATGATAAAAAAAAATTTCAAAACTTCAGGAAAAAAGTCACTAATTTATGAGGAAAAAGTTGCAAATTTTGAGAAAAAAGTTGAAAATGTACAGGGAGAAAATGCAGATTTATAAGAAACGGTTGCAAATTCATAAAAAGTCAAGTTTAGTAGAAAGAAGCTGCAGATTCATAAGAAACAAATGTAAATTTACAAAAGAAGAAACTCACTAATTTATTAAAAAAAGGTTAAAAAAAATTACAAGAAAAAAATACCGATTTAAGATGCAAAAACATTACAGTTATTAGGAACAAGTGGCAAATTTGCAAGAAAAAAAATTGCAAATTTAAGATAAAGTGGCAGATTTATAAGAAAAAAGTTGCCAGTTTAAGATGCAAAAAATTAATTTGCAGGAAAAAACTTTACTTTTACAAATAAATTAACTGAATGAGGAAAAAGTTACAAATTCATGAGAAATGCAAGAAAAGAGAAAAGAATACATTTAGGGGCGTTTAGAATGTTTGATTTCCGTTTTGTGTTTTTTTTCCGTTCCGTCCATATGAAACAAGCATTGTTTTTGTTTTGTTTTTTTCTCCAAATTGTAGCAAAACGCTTCAAGTCCAGACGGAAGGCCCTCGTGGTCTGGCTGCAGATCAGTGCCCACCATTTGAGATACTCTGCTATAGGTTTATTGTAGTCGGAGCCCTATGCAAGAGTGTGTTTAGGGGCTCCTATATTTGTAATAGAGAAGAGCTCAAAGCAGAGGTTGTGCTAGGCCTTCTTGTTCTGTCATTTTGACAGACAGGATTGTAAAAATTACGTTGTCATCTATTATTATCAAGATTCAAAAATTTTTATTTGTCAACACTTCTATACGTGCAGGACATAAAGGAGAATTGAAATGCCGTTTCTCTCTCTCTTAATAGCCTGCGTAATATATAAGAAAAGGAGTAAGGGTGAAAACAACAACAGCAGTCTGTGCACAGTAATGCTACCCATAGTGCAAATGAAGATAATAAAAAGAAGAAACGCTGCAATCCTATGTACAGTAATACCCGTAGTGCAAGTTCAGTGCGGTGGAGGAGGTGCAAACAGTGACAGTCTGGAATGCGCATGATCAGTAGTGCAGTAACAGACAGCAGCAGGTATGGCATTGGTGCAGATGGTTGCAGTAAGGTGGTACTGTTGGTGTGCTGAGTCTTTCTGTGCAAACAGCTGAGGTAGAGTTATTGTGTGGGTGAGTGTGTTACATGGTGGTGGTGGTGGTGGGGGGGGGGGGGGGTTCAGGGTCCTGATGGCCTGGTGAACAAGATAGATAGATAGATCCCTTCCACAGCATGTGGGACACCATGTGGCGGATGGGGCGGCGCCTACCTCAGTTTCTCTGACCCTAGGCCACTCAGCTACTGTGAGTAGTGAAAGCTACGTTGGGACGGGGGAGGGGGGATCAGTGCTCTGGTAGCTCTGTGCGCTAGCTTTCTTTTCCCCATTCTGTTATGCTGAGCACCAAGCTAGAAGGCAGAAAGTATCATTTTTATATGGTCTTTGGTATGCCCCCGCAAGAATTTGAACCCGCGACCTCCCGGTTGTGGGGCAGATGCTCTACCAACTACGCTACCACTTCAGTTAGATAGATAGATAGATGTGCTTTGTTGATCCCAAACTGGGAAATTACAGTGCAACAGCTGCATGACACAGTAGACGACCAAAACGACATGGATCGTACTCGCTGTACAATGCAGGACTATCGGGTGCAAGGTGAAATGTGAGGTACCATTTAGACTGTAAGGTGCAGTGTAGCAGCTGTATTATGACCAAGATTCAGCATTGGAGTGAGACATTGTACAGTGAAATGGCATGTGGCAGGAAAGATTTCTGGTACCTAATTGTTCAACAGCGAAGCTGTAGCAGTCTGCTGGAGAAAGTGCTCCACTGTCTGTCCAGTGTGTGGTGGAGGGAGTGATCAGGATTGTCCATGATGGATCACAGTTTATTCAGTGTCCTCCTCTCCACCACAGTCTCAAAGGTCTCCAGGCTGAGACCAATTACAGAGCCAGCCCTCTTGATAATCTTGTCAAGTCTGTTGGTGTTGCTGGCTCTGATACTGCTACCCCAACAGACAGCAGCAAAGAAGATGTTGCTGGCAACAACAGCCTGGTAGAAAAGCTCCAGCATCCTGTTGCACACGTCGAAGGATCTCAGCTTCCTCAGAAAGTAGTCTGCTTATCCCCTTCTTGTACGCAACATCGGTGTTAGATTTCCAGTCCAGTCCGTTGCTGATCATGACACCCAGGTATTTGTAGTCCTCCACTACCTCCACATCCTCCCCCCTAATCCGCAATGGCTGTGAAGCGTCCTCTTCTTCCTGAAGTCAATCACCATCTCTCTGGTCTTGCTGATGTTCAGCCTCAAGTGATTCTGCTCGGTCCACTCGACAAATCTGTCTACCAGTGCACTGTACTCTCCCTCCTCTCCCCCTCTTATACACCCAACAACAGCCAAGACATCAGAGATTTTCCACAGTTGGCATGATTTGGAGTTGTACTGAAAGTCAGTGGTGTATAAGGTGAAGAGAAAATGAGAAAGCACAGTCCCCTGTGGAGCTGTGAAGACACTGCACAGCTGGACAAACTGTGGCCTGCCTGTCAGGTAGTCAGTAATCCAGGAAATCACAGAGCTGTCAGCTCCGATCACGCGCAGCTTCTTACCCAGCAGCAGTGGCTGGATGGTGTTAAAGGCACTGGAGTAATCAAAGAACGTGATTCTCACAGTGTCTCCTTCTCCATCCAGGTGCAGATGAGCTCATTGCAGCAGGTAGATGACAGCGTCTTCAACTCCTAAATGGGGCTGATATGCAAACTGCAGAGGGTCCAGCCACGTCTTCACCTGGGGCCTCAGGTGGGCTAAGACCAGTCTCTCCAGGACCTTCATCACATGAGATGTGAGGGCAACTGGTTGATAGTCATTCAAGTCCGATGGAGACTGCTTCTTGGGGACAGGAACCAGGCAGGATGTCTTCCACAGCACCGGTACTCTCTCCAAAGTCAGGCTCAGGTTGTGCAGATGTTTCAGTACCGGAGCTAGCTGGTTGGCACAGGTCCTCAGGATCCTGGCAGAGATGCCATCAGGACCCACAGCCTTCCGCTGACGGAGTCTCTCCAGCTGCTTCTTAACCTGGTCTGTAGTTACTGTGTGTGTGTGTGTGTGGGGGGGGGGGGGGGGCTGATGTCCACAGCTGATGGACAGGGTAGGGAGTGTGTGTGTGTGGGGTGGGGTGGGGGGGGGTAAGAGTGGGCAGAGTTCAGGGTCCTAATGGCCTGGTGAGCAAAGCTGTTTAGCAGTCTTGTGGAGCGGGCCCGGAGGCTCTGGTACCTTCTGTCTGAGGGCAGGAGGCTGAAGAGGGAGTGTGACGGGTGGGAGGTGTCACCTGCGATGGTGAGGGCTCTGCGGGTGTAGTAGATGTCCGAGAGGGAGGGCATTATCTGTCATTTTTAAAAATTAAATTAGATCACCGTCAGTGTAATCTTTCAAAATGATAGACAGCTTTAGGATTTTTCTGTCACTGCTTAAAAAAAAAAAATCTTGTCAGTGAAGGACAATTTTCAGTTAAAGAAACCTCTGGTCAAACCCTTAAAAACAAAAACATTATAAAAACTTGAGCCATTAAAACAAAGAGAATTTTATCAATTACACAGAATAAAAATGAAACCAGTGTCCATATGAATGTTAAAAAGGTATCAACCAAAATATCTCAGTAAATAAAATAAAATAATACGTAACACCAATATTACTGCTGCACTGCATTTAGTCCATTTCAGACAGCCTGGTTTGTCTATATGTGTGGTGTGTGCGCGTGCGTGTGTGGTGGTAGTGGTGGTGGAGGAGTTCAGGGATCTCTGCCTTCCAGGATGCTGTCAAACATCCTGTTGGAACAAAGGACCTCCTGTGCCGCTCAGTCCGCAAGCACAGCGAGAGCAGTCGCTCACTACGGCCGCTTCTCTGTCCTACCAGGATGTAATAAAGGGAGTGGCTGGCGTTGTCCATTATAACCTGCAACTTGTCCCTTATCCGCCTATCCACCACAGCCCCCAGCAGGTCACACCTCCTCCCCACCACTGAGCCAGCCTTCTTGACAAGCCTATCCAGTTGTCTGGTGTCCCTTGCTGTTATATTACCTCCCCAGCAAACAGCCGCTTAAAAAATGACACTACGCCAAAACATGGTCATCATCTCCACGCAGACATTGAAAGACCTGAGTCTCCGCCGGGAAAATGATATGCTCTGTCTCTTCTTGTAGAGCGCCTCTGTGTTGGCAGACCACTCCAGGTTACTGTCCAGATTCACACTCAGATATTTATAGGTGTGTACCTTCTCAATTGGTTCACCTTGAATAGTGACAGGCTGCAGGGGAGGCCTAGACCTGGGAAAATTCATCCCCTTGGTCTTAGAGGTGTTCAGAAGCAGGCCATTACTCTCGCTCCAGACACTGAAGGCACCGACAAGGTCCCTGTACTCCATCTCCTGTCCCCTCTGCACAGGTGCCACAATGACTGTGTGGTCAGAATACTCCTGAATACGGCACAACTGTGTTGTAGTTAAAGTCTTGATGTGCAGAGAGTGAGCGATACACATCAGACTTGAACATTTGCAAGAAAAAAAGATGCAGATTTATGACAAAAATAGTGAATTTATGATGAAAAAATAGGAAATTCATGAGGGGAAAAAAGTTGCAGATTTATGAGGGAAAAAAATGCAGATTTACAATAAAAACACTGCAAATTTATGAAAAAAGTTTTAATTGTATGAGGAAAAAAGTTGCAAATTTATGATTAAAAATGTTGCAGATTTAAAAGAAAAATCTACAGATTTACAAGTTAAAAATCTGCAAATTTACAACTAAAAGGATGCAAATTTATGAGAAAAAATTTGCAAATTTACAATCAAAAAACCTGCAAATTTCTGAGAAAGTTTTTAATGTATTAACAAAAAAGCTGCAGATTTAAAAGAAAAAAGCTGCAAATTTACAAGTCAAAAGCTGTAAATTTATGAGAAAAATTTTGTAAATTTATGGAAAACCTCCAGCATATTTACAAGAAAAATTTTGGAAATTAGAGAAATTTTTTTTTTTTTTTTTTTTTGCAGATTGACATGAAAGTAGGTGAATGTTTAAAAAAAAAAACAGATGCTAATTTGTGATTTTAAAAAAAAGCTGCAAATTAACAAGAAGAAACGTTCAAATTTATGACAACAGTTGCAAATTTAATAGAAAATGTCCCCATTTTTTCCCCTTCCAGGACCTGAAGCAGCCGTACCAGGGTCAGGAGCACAGTGGGGGGACGGTGGAGTCCTGGCCCTGGTTCCACATCATGGACGAGGCCATGCAGGGCCGCCTCCACAACAGCAGCCTGGTGCTGAGTCCGGAGGGCGGTCTGCGGGCCGACGGCCAGCCCGGCCACAACCAGGAGAGCAGCGACATCCTGGAGTTCCTCATCAAGACGGAGATGGACGAGACGGTGGGGGCGGAGTCCGCCGTGGACGACGGGACGGATCGTGTAGAGCCACCACAGCCTGCGGAGGTGGTGCCGATGGGCTGGAGGAGGATGTCGGAGTGTTCTTATAAGAGTGAGTTCACACGCAAACACAAGCGTACGGTTTCGAGTGACATTCTGGTGGGAATCAAGTGTTTTTTCTTGTTAACATGTCAGTCATAGGTGTAAATCAAGTGGGGCTATGAGGGCGACATCCCCCCAACCTGGAAAAAACAGCCCCCCCCCCCCCGGTTAAGTTTGCATCTTTTTTCTGATGCATTTAAACCTTTTTTCTCATAAATTTACAGTTTTTTTATTTTCAATCTGCAACTTTTTTTCTTGTAAATCTGCAACTATTTTATCATAAACTTGCCATTTTTTTCTTGTAAATCTGGAGCTTATTTTCATTAACTTGCAACTTTTGTCTGGTAAATCTGCAACTTTTTCTTATAAATCTGCAGCTTTTTTCAACTTTAATTCCGCAACTTTTTTCTTGTAAATTTTCAACTATTTTATCATAAACTTGCCAGTTTTTTTCTTGTAAATCTGCAGCTTTTTTTGTTCAGTCGTAAACTTGCAACTTTTGTCTGGTAAATCTGTGTAAGCCGTGTCTTATGTCTGCCTTGTGTTCTGGGTTTTTCAACCAAAGGACAGGAAGCAGCTCAGGATCTCCCAGGTTTCTTTGCTGAGGTCTGTACAGTAACAGAGAGACACGTATGAGCTGTGTGGAAGCAGCTGCCGTGCTCATCTCCTCCAGCCATAGCAAAAACTGCTTTGGCTGGGAACGTACACGGTCGTGACTACGTCAGCACGCCGAGCGCTGCCACACACACACACACACACACACACACACAAAGGCTGGAGATTATTAAGATAAAGTAAAATATACAAAAAAAAGAGTTTTAGTGAAATTCAACATAGTTTGCACATTGTATTAGCAACGTTTGCAACTTTTTTTCTTGTAAATTTGCAACTTTTTAATCAGAAATGTGTTGTATTTCACATTGAAATACTGTGTGACTGTATATTTTTTCATATATTTCTGCAAAGTGTGGTTAGTCTGAGTAAATAACTGCATATATTCCTGTATATATTTGCATCCTTTTATAGAAACGTGGACAGACTGTAATTTACTGTACATACTCTGTTGTCATTGAATCCTTATTTAAATCCTCCACCTGAACGATGAGAGCAAGTTTTTAGCCAAAGTCAAATTCCTTGTATGTGTTGTGCATACTTGGCCAATAAAGCTGATTCTGATTCTGATTCTGAGAAATCTGCAACTTTTTTCTTGTAAATCTGCAACATTTTTCTTGTGAATTTGCAACTTTTTCTCATAAATCTGCAGCTTTTTTCCTTTTAAATTTGCAACTTTTTTACTTCTGCAACTTTTTTTCTTGTAAATTTGCAACTTTTTAATCAGAAATCTGCAACTTTTTTCTTGTAAATCTGCAACTTTTTTCTTGTGAATTTGCAGCTTTTTCTCATAAATCTGCAGCTTTTTTCCTTTTAAATTTGCAACTTTTTTACTTCTGCAACTTTTTTATTGTAAATTTGCAACTTTTTTATTCCTACATTTTAAACTGTTTTCTCATAAATTTGTTGCTTTTTTCTTGTAAATCTGCAACTTTTTTTATCAGAAATTTGCAACTTTTTTCTTGTAAATCTGCAATTTTTTAATCATAAATTAGCACCTTTTTTTCTTGTAAATTTGCAACTATTTTCCTCATACATTTAAAGTTCTTTTTCTCATAAATCTTCAGCTATTTTTCCTTTTAAATCTGCACCTTTTTTGACTTTAATTCCACAACTTTTTTATTTTTATTTTTTTAAATATTTTTATTTAATATTTTTATTGTAATTTGAATTTTATTGGGTTTTCAATTTAGAAAATAAAGCAAACAAACAAACAAACCCCCCAAAAAAGGAAAAAAAAACCCATCAAAAAAACAAATATACCCAGTGAGAGGGTAAAACATTCCATTTCCACCCTAATACTCTTAAGATGATTGGCTTAATCTACTACACCTATAAAGGTAAGATAGGATCCCCACTTATTATAGAAGCTGTCCATCCTGTCCAGAAGTTTATATGAAAGGCGTTCTAGTGCAGCAAGCTTGCCCAACTCCCTGAGCCATTGAGCTACGGGTGGGGCAGAGGAAGATTTCCAGTAAGAAGTGATCAACTTTCGGCCCACCATCAGAGCAGTCTGAATCCACTCGGCATCAGA
Organism: Pholidichthys leucotaenia; assembly: GCA_020510985.1. Classification (NCBI taxonomy): domain Eukaryota; kingdom Metazoa; phylum Chordata; class Actinopteri; order Cichliformes; family Pholidichthyidae; genus Pholidichthys; species Pholidichthys leucotaenia. The sequence continues at coordinate 439,368,407 of CM035840.1, forward strand.
GATTGGGTCCTGAATCGTTGATGGATCCCCAAGGACAAAAAGTCTCTGAGTAAATGGCACTTCTTGCTTAACAATTGTCATAATATGTCTATGGATCTGCAACCAAAAGTCCTGTATTACCGGACAACTCCAGATCATATGGATTAATGTCCCCTCCCCCTGTAGACATCTCCAGCAGCTTGAAGAATGAATGAGATTCGTTCTCAACATTTTACGAGGTGTCCAGCAAAATCGATTCAAAATTTTAAATTGAACAAGTCTGGTTTTCAATTCCCTAGATACTTTCTTCCCATTCTTTAAAATATTTGCCCATTCAGCATCAGTAAATTGTGAATTCAGATCTTTTTCCCATACGTGTTTAAGGAATGAAGAATCTTTATTTGAGCTCTTAAGGAGCATTAAATAGAAATTTGAGGCCTTACATCTTTTACCACAGGAACTCAAAGCCCGGATGAGCCAATCTACATCAGGAGGAGGGGTAGTTGTAGATCCAAAGACTTGACACAGCAAATGTCGAAGTTGTAAATATTTCCAAAACTGATTCTGTGGTAGTCCATACTGTGCCCATAGAACATCAAATGATTTGAGAGCTCCCCCTTCATATAGATCTTTTAACATCAAGATGTCCTTTTTCACCCAGATTTTCCACATAAATGGGGATTTTCCAATATGGAGACTTGGGTTAAGCCAAATAGAAGCCATAGAATGAAGATGAGAGCTAAACTCTAGTATAGAAGCAACTCTCTTCCAAACGTATTGTAAAAAGGATACAATAGGATGCGACTGAAATTCAGGAGAAAGTTTGATTGTGATTAGATGTACTAGGGGAAGAGGGCTGCTCAGGTAACTCTCCAAATAAAACCAAGAGGGAGCTCTCTCAGGGGGGAGAGCCCAATGAATCAAATGTCTAAGACTAAAAGCGTAATGATATAAAACTAAATTTGGGACCCCCAAACCTCCTAAATCTGTAGACTTCTGTAATCTTTTCAACTTTGGGCGCTTACCATTCCATAAAAACTTATTGCACAACCTATCAAACTGTCGAAAATAACCAACTGGGATCCTAAGAGGAAGAGATTGCAGAAGGTAATTAAATCGGGTGCACAAATCATCTTAATAACATTGACCTTGCCCCAGAGAGACAAAAAAGAGGTGACCACCTTTCTATGTCTATTTTAAATTTTTCGAGCAAAGGCTCAAAATTAATCTGAATCAGATCCGATAAAGTGTGAGAAAACAGGATGCCAAGATATTTAATTCCTAATTTTGGCCATGAGAAGCCTATATTTTGACCAAATGTAAACAGTGTTTTAGGGCAATAAGATGTTAGAGGGAGAATTTCTGATTTTATCCAGTTAACTCTATAACCAGACAAACGTGAAAATTGGTTAATAATTTTAAGGAGAGCTGGAATTGATTTTTGAGGTTGTGTAATCAGTACCAATGCATCATCAGCATACAACATTATCTTATGGGTACTGCCATGGACCTGAATACCTGGAAAATTGCCATCTTTGCGGATAGCAACAGCTAATGGTTCTAATGCCAAAGCGAAAAGCAGGGGACTTAAAGGGGAGCCCTGGCGCGTACCCCTATAAAGTCTAAAAGGCTGTGATGTAACTCAATTTGATATCACTGAAGCTCTAGGTTCATTATATAGTAATTTAATCCAAGAAAGAAACTTTGAACCAAAACCAAAAGTCTCTAGAGTTGCAAAGAGATACTGCCACTCAACCCTGTCAAATGCTTTTTCAGCATCCAGGGAGAGGGCTGCTACTGGAGAGAGGTGTGCAAGTGAGGGATCATTTTGAACTGACCATATGATATCAATAAATCGCCTAATATTGTCTGCCGCACCCCTGGAACGAATAAAACCCACCTGATCAGGATTTATAAGAGATATCATTACTTTATCTAATCTTAATGCCAAAATTTTGGAGAGAATTTTACAGTCACAGTTTATAAGACTAATTGGTCTATAATTCTTACACTCTAACGGATCTTTATTGCTTTTTAAAATAAGCGAAATGAAAGCCTCTGTTAAAGAAGGGGGCAGACGACCTTGTTCAAAAGATTCCGCAAACATTTCTAAAAGTAAAGGAGAAAGCTCATCAACACAGGCCCTGTAAAATTCTACAGTGAATCCGTCAGGGCCCGGTGCCTTTCCAGTCGGGAGGCTCTTAATAACTTTCACAATTTCCTCTTTAGTAATTGGGGCGTCAAGTAAGTCTATTTGTTCCTTCGTTAGGGAGGGCAAAGACAGGGATGACAAAAATGCATAGATCTCTTGAGATCCAGCCTCCATTTCAGAAGAATAAAGCGAAGTGTAAAATTCTCTGAACGCACCATTAATTTCATTTAAGTCTGACACCAGAGTACCATCCTGTGTCCTAATAGCAGATATAGTACACTGAGCTTCTTTCATTTTAATATATCTAGCCAGCATTTTGCCAGCTTTGTCCCCCTCCTCAAATTGTTTATGCCTAAGGCGAAATAGGGAAAATTCAACTTTTTGTGTTAGGATTGAATTCAGCTCATACTTAAGCTTCAGAAGGGGTGACAAATTTACTAAATTTGTGTCTTGTTTGAATGAAGTCTCTAATATGGCTATTCTCCTCTCCAAATCAATCTGTTTAGCAATGTTAGTTTTCTTTTTAAAAGATGCATATTGAATAATGTGTCCTCTAATAAATGCCTTAAAGGCCTCCCAAGCAACACTGGCAGAGGGAGCGGAATCCCAATTTGTCTCAAGATATAAGGAGATCTCTGCTTTCAAAGAGGACACAAAATCTGGATTAAGAAGAAAGCTTGAATTAAGCCTCCATCTAGAATTTTTTTTCACTGACAAGGCGGGATCATATGTAAAAAAACAGGGGCATGATCTGATAGTATTATGCTACCAATGAAGCTCGAATTTACAGAAAAAACAGAGAATTTTGACATTAAAAAGTAATCAATCCTAGAAAACACATTATGAACAGTGGAATAAAAAGTGTAATCCCTTGTGGACGGATTAAAAAGTCGCCACACGTCTACCAAACCAATTGCATTGCACATGTCTTTCAATGTAGAGCCAGATTTAGATGAACGCTGTGAGGGGGTGCTCCGATCTAAAATGTTGTCCATGACCTGATTAAAATCCCCACCTACTAAAATGGGATAATTACCCATTTCACTTAATTCGTGTTCCAGTTGTGCAAAAAATGCACAATCAACTATATTTGGTGCATAAACATTAGCGAGTATCATCCTATGGCCCTGAATTTCTATAAGAATTATAAGGAGTCGTCCATCATCATCACTAACCTCTTTTAGACACTTGAACTGCAAATGTTTATGAAAAAGGATTGCCACCCCCCTGCTCTGGCTATTACCGCAAGACGCAAACCTGTGGCCCACCCAGTCCCGACAGAGTTTTTTAGATTCTGTTTTAGTGAGGTGGGTCTCCTGAAGCAATGCTACATCCACTTTTTTTGATTTAATAAACGCCAAAATTTTTTTCCTCTTAATTGGGTGGTTAAGGCCTTTAACATTCCAAGTAATGCGGTTAAGAAAGCTCTGACAATTAGCCGACATCATAAACGGTACATATTACCATCCAAAATGTCCAGCAATTCTCCACCAAAAACCCCCTCACTGGGCAAAAGACAAACACAATAAAAATTAAAAATACAAAAAAAAAGAAACGAAAACCACTTAATCATAAAGTAACATAAACGGTGACCTAAAACCAATGTCACCCATCGGTGCACAAAAACAGCACCAACCAAAAAAAAGAATATAAAAAACTCTAGGACCGTGACTGTGAACAGAGCAACAAACTTAGGGAGAGCCGCAACATCGCAGCAGCCTCATGCCTACAGATAATACAGCGCGGGCAGTAAAAAAAAAAAATGGAACCTTACATTAATACTGCATCAAATCCTCCGTCAAAAATATATAACAAATAAACATATAGCATATATTCATACCACTGTTCATCAATGTCTCACGGTAGTGAAAGAATCAGGTTCAATGCTTTCTTAGGGTCAGTGAACTCCTGTTTACCACTTGCCAACTTCACAACGAGAACTGCAGGATACCTGACAGAGAATGCGATTTTCTTCTGGTGCAGCAGGTGTTTACACTGCTTGAACGCCGCCCTCATCTCGGATACTCGTCTGGAATAATCCGGGAAAATCATGATGTGATGACCATTCCAATCCAGCTTTCCCATCCCGCACGCTGCCTCCACAATACGCTCCCTATCCTGGAAGCGCAGAAGTCGAATCAGGATAGCCCTGGGTGGCTGGCCGTCTGGTTTGCGTCTGGCGAGGCTCCGATGCGCACGGTCAATTTCCAGCCCTCCAGGGAACTCCATTTTCAGCAGATCTGGGATAGCTTTGCGCATGAAGGTAAGGGCATCTGATTTTTCACAGTTTTCTGGAAAGCCGACAAAGCGTAGATTGTTTCGGCGTGATCTATTTTCCAAGTCGTCCAGCTTCAGAAGTAAATCTTCCACCTGCGTCTGGGTTGCGGGGGGATTAGCATCCAGAGCTACATTAGCATCCTCAAGAAAGGCGATGCGAGATTCCACGTCTCCCAGCCGGGTGGCTAACTCCGTTAACTTGGTGTCCACCGCCCTCGTTGACGCCTCAATAGCGTTAAGTTTAGCGTCTTGCCTCTCCGATATTTCCTTCAACAGTGCATAGATCTTAGAGATGTCTTCCGCCATTTGGTCTTTGGCAACACCTGCACCTGTTGAAGGTGGCGGAGAGGGAGGAGGGCTCGTTGTGTTATCGCCAGCTTTAGCCAGATTTTCCTTGCTAGCACCGGCTTTGGAGCGAAGATTAAGTTTCTGTTGTTGCGTTGGCATTTTAATCCTGTTCTCCACAAATCCAGTCTCAATGCAAAGTGTAGTAGTAGTAATAGTTTCAGCTGAGGAAACAAGAGAAAAACGCCCTTGTAGAAGAAAAAAAGGCTGTCTGCACTGCGGTGCTCCTCACCTAAGCAGCCATCTTCACTGCCCGACACGCCAGGCTTTATTTAATATTTTTAATATTTTTATTTAATATTTTTTTTTAATATTTTATATATATATATATATATTTTGTTTGTTTGTTTGTTTGTTTTTTGTTTTCTTTGGAAGGCCCTGTACATGATGCATAAAAATAAAAAAAAAAAGGATAATACCAGACAGCTTGTCGTATATATGGTGAATATACAAAGTACTAATATATAAAATAGGACATGGTTATCACTTGGCAGATCACTAAAATTTGTCCTAAACCATTAGTGAAAGGTTGTTTTCATATATATCCAAAGAGGATCCCACGCTGAGGTCTCGTCGCCCGTCGCTCCCTTCAGTCTACTGAGCATCCGTTCATATGATGCCGTCTCCACCGTCGCATCTGTCCATTCTCTCACTGTTGGAACTTCCGTTGTTCTCCAGTGTCTCAATATAATCCTTGATGCCGTGATTAAACCGACCATGAAAACTGAAAAGTCCAATTTTGAAATATTTAACATTTGTGATCTGTCCCCCAGCAAACAAAGAGCAGGAGTCGTAGGAATTCTTGAACCACACGATCCAGACATAATTGATAGTATTCTAACCCATCATGGCCTTATTAAGAACAATCCCAAAGACAGTGCAAAAATGTTCCCACTGTCATCTGACATTTCCAACATAAATTATTTTTTGCCAGTTTCATTCTGTACAGTCTCAGTGGGGTATGGTAATACTTATACAATATTTTATACAGAGTAAACTTCCCTTTAGCTTCTTTCACAAATTTTCCACATTCTTCCACAATTCTTCACCATCTGTCATCATTAATTTCCTCTCCTAAATCTTTCTGCCAAAGCCTTTTCATATTTATACAGTCATTACTTATAAAGTTATTAGTGATTTTATAGAACTGTGAAGCTGTGCAGCGTTTCAGTGGCAGGTCTAAAAAGGAGATAAAGCTGTTATCAACCTTATTGAAAACAAACATCACACAATTTCTTATCTGTAAATACTTCCAAAATTGCCCCTTACCCTCTGAACCATATCGGTGAATTAAATTTTCATAAGATAAGAATATTCCGTCACTATATAGATCTCCTATAATACGTATGCCACTGGAACGCCACTGCTCCCAGTTTATAGTTGTCTTCCCAATACGGATTGCAGGATTATTCCACAATGATGAATACTTCTGAACATACATTGACATCTTATACATTCTATGACATTTATCCCAGCCATCTCTTGCATGACTAAGGGTGGGATTTTTTTATATTTCCTGGAATTTGAGAGAACACATCAAAGACACTGAATGGGGAACACAGTTCTGACTCCATCTTTACCCAACCCGTTCTGTCCACAGACTTCCAGTGTTTTTCCAGTTTAGCTCATTCAAATGATAAAGAATCCAGTCTAGGGTTGGGCAGGCCTAACCCTCCTTTCTCCTTAGCAGCATACAGTTTACTTGACCTAATTCTTGGTCTTTTCCCCTCCCACAAAAAATGTTTAACCATATTTTCATACTTTTGAAAAATCATATCTGGTATTTTAATTGATAACATTGTGACAATATAGTTAAACTGAGGGGCGATCACCATCTTTATAATATTTATTTTGCCCCATAAGCTAAGTTTAATCTTTTCCCACTTACCCAAGTTTATTTTCATTTTTTGCAACAAAGGATTAAAATTTAACTGAGATCTCCCCTCCATGTCCTGACTCAGTTTCATCCCGAGATACTTCATTCCTTCTGGAATCCACTTGAAGTGAAATTTCTTTAACATATTTGAGGAACAATTTTTTGAAAATGGCATAGCCTCTGACTTATTCCAGTTAATTGTATAACCTGATAATTTTGAAAAAGATTGTATAGTGTCCATTAAATGTGGCAGAGAGGTCAATGGGTTTGTTATTGTAGCCAAAATGTCATCTGCATAAAGCAGTAGTTTGTGTTCTGGACCACCTCCCTCAACCCCTTGAATATGTGGATTAGTACAGCAGAGGCTTAAAGAACAACCTTGTCGTGTCCCTCTAGAAAGTGTAAAAAAGAAAGATGTTCCTCCATTTGTCATGACTGCAGCTTTTGGCTCTTTCTACAATGCTCTCAGCCATTTAATAAAACCAGGTCCTATTCCAAAGTGTGACAAAACTGAGAAAAGAAATTCCCATTCCACCTTATCAAAAGCCTTCTCAGCGTCTAAAGAAACAGCAGCTATAGGGACGTCTTTGGATTGACTCTGCCATATCAGATATAATAGTGTTCTTATGTTGTCAGAAGATGATCTCTTTTTCACAAAACCCACTTGGTTAGGATGAATAATGCTTGGTAATACCTTTTGTAATCTTAAAGCTAAAATTTTTGTCAGTATTTTACAATCCACATTTAGCAAACTTATAGGTCTATAGTTTGAGGGATCAGTTACATCCCGATCCACTTTAGGAATTAACGTTATCAAAGCCTCATTAAATGTTGGAGGCAACCTTCCCTTGAAAAATATTTCTTCAAACACTTTCTTTAATATTGGGGAGAGAATATCTATGAATTCCTTATAGTATTCTATTGGAAGGCCATCATTTCCAGGTGATTTCCCATTCTTCATATGTAAAATTGCCATTTTTATCTCCTTCTCTGTAATTGGGGATTCCAACCCTTCAGCCATCTCAGCCTGCAACTTAGGTGCCTCTACATTAGTCAAAAACCACAACTTTTTTATTGTAAATTTGCAACTTTTGTACTCGTACATTTTAAACTTTTTTCTCATACATTTGTTGCTTTTTCTCATGAATCTGCAGCTTTTTTCCCCTTTTAAACCTGCAGCTTTACTTCCGCAACTTTTTATTGTAAATTTGCAACTTTTTTACTTGTCCATTTTAAACTGTTTTCTCATAAATTTGTTGCTTTTTTTTGTAAATCTGCAACTTTTTTATGTGAAATTTGCAATGTTTTTTCTTGTAAATCTGCAATTTTTTAATTATAAATTAGCACCTTTTTTCTTGTAAATTTGCAACTTTTTTCCTCATACATTTAAAGTTCTTTTTCTCATAAATCTTCAGCTATTTTTCCTTTTAAATCTGCACCTTTTTTGACTTTAATTCCACAACTTTTTTATTTTTATTTTTTTAAATATTTTTATTTAATATTTTTATAATATATATCTATATCTATATATATATAGATATATATATACACTACCGTTCAGAAGTTTGGGGTCACTTAGAAATTTCCTTATTTTTGAAAGAAAAGCACTTTTTTCAATGAAGATAACTTTAAACTAATCAGAAATACACTCTATACATTGCTAATGTGGTAAATGACTATTCTAGCTGCAAATGTCTGGTTTTTTGGTGCAATATCTACATAGGTGTATAGAGGCCCATTTCCAGCAACTATCACTCCAGTGTTCTAATGGTACAATGTGTTTGCTCATTGCATCAGAAGGCTAATGGATGATTAGAAAACCCTTGTGCAATCATGTTAGGTCTGCAATGCTGTAATTGCTGCAAATGGAGGATTCTTTGACGAAAGCAAAGTCTGAAGGAAAAAATTATTATTTCAAATACAAATCATTATTTCTAACCTTGTCAATGTCTTGACTATATTTTCTATTCATTTTACAACTCATGGTGGTAAATAAGTGTGACTTTTCATGGAAAACACAAAATAATTGTCTGGGTGACCCCAAACTTTTGAACGGTATTGTATATATTTTTTTTTTTTTAAGTTTTCTTTGGAAGGCCCTGTACATGATGCATAAAAATAAAAAAAAAAGGATAATACCAGACAGCTTGTCGTATATATGGTGAATATACAAAGTACTAATATATAAAATAGGACATGGTTATCACTTGGCAGATCACTAAAATTTGTCCTAAACCATTAGTCAAAGGTTGTTTTCATATATATCCAAAGAGGATCCCACGCTGAGGTCTCGTCGCCCGTCGCTCCCTTCAGTCTACTGAGCATCCGTTCATATGATGCCGTCTCCACCGTCGCATCTGTCCATTCTCTCACTGTTGGAACTTCCGTTGTTCTCCAGTGTCTCAATATAATCCTTGATGCCGTGATTAAACCGACCATGAAAACTGAAAAGTCCAATTTTGAAATATTTAACATTTGTGATCTGTCCCCCAGCAAACAAAGAGCAGGAGTCGTAGGAATTCTTGAACCACACGATCCAGACATAATTGATAGTATTCTAACCCATCATGGCCTTATTAAGAACAATCCCAAAGACAGTGCAAAAATGTTCCCACTGTCATCTGACATTTCCAACATAAATTATTTTTTGCCAGTTTCATTCTGTACAGTCTCAGTGGGGTATGGTAATACTTATACAATATTTTATACAGAGTAAACTTCCCTTTAGCTTCTTTCACAAATTTTCCACATTCTTCCACAATTCTTCACCATCTGTCATCATTAATTTCCTCTCCTAAATCTTTCTGCCAAAGCCTTTTCATATTTATACAGTCATTACTTATAAAGTTATTAGTGATTTTATAGAACTGTGAAGCTGTGCAGCGTTTCAGTGGCAGGTCAAAAAAGGAGATAAAGCTGTTATCAACCTTTTTGAAAACAAACATCACACAATTTCTTATCTGTAAATACTTCCAAAATTGCCCCTTACCCTCTGAACCATATCAGTGAATTAAATTTTCATAAGATAAGAATATTCCGTCACTATATAGATCTCCTATAATACGTATGCCACTGGAACGCCACTGCTCCCAGTTTATAGTTGTCTTCCCAATACGGATTGCAGGATTATTCCACAATGATGAATACTTCTGAACATACATTGACAACTTATACATTCTATGACATTTATCCCAGCCATCTTTTGCATGACTAAGGGTGGGATTTTTTTATATTTCCTGGAATTTGAGAGAACACATCAAAGACACTGAATGGGGAACACAGTTCTGACTCCATCTTTACCCAACCCGTTCTGTCCACAGACTTCCAGTGTTTTTCCAGTTTAGCTGTTTCAAATGATAAAGAATCCAGTCTAGGGTTGGGCAGGCCTAACCCTCCTTTCTCCTTAGCAGCATACAGTTTACTTGACCTAATTCTTGGTCTTTTCCCCTCCCACAAAAAATGTTTGACCATATTTTCATACTTTTGAAAAATCATATCTGGTATTTTAATTGATAACATTGTGACAGTATAGTTAAACTGAGGGGCGATCACCATCTTTATAATATTTATTTTGCCCCATAAGCTAAGTTTAATCTTTTCCCACTTAACCAAGTTTATTTTCATTTTTTGCAACAAAGGATTAAAATTTAACTGAGATCTCCCCTCCATGTCCTGACTCAGTTTCATCCCGAGATACTTCATTCCTTCTGGAATCAACTTGAAGTGAAATTTCTTTAACATATTTGAGGAACAATTTTTTGAAATTGGCATAGCCTCTGACTTATTCCAGTTAATTGTATAACCTGATAATTTTGAAAAAGATTGTATAGTGTCCATTAAATGTGGCAGAGAGGTCAATGGGTTTGTTATTGTAGCCAAAATGTCATCTGCATAAAGCAGTAGTTTGTGTTCTGGACCACCTCCCTCAACCCCTTGAATATGTGGATTAGTACAGCAGAGGCTTAAAGAACAACCTTGTCGTGTCCCTCTAGAAAGTGTAAAAAAGAAAGATGTTCCTCCATTTGTCATGACTGCAGCTTTTGGCTCTTTCTACAATGCTCTCAGCCATTTAATAAAACCAGGTCCTATTCCAAAGTGTGACAAAACTGAGAAAAGAAATTCCCATTCCACCTTATCAAAAGCCTTCTCAGCGTCTAAAGAAACAGCAGCTATAGGGACGTCTTTGGATTGACTCTGCCATATCAGATATAATAGTGTTCTTATGTTGTCAGAAGATGATCTCTTTTTCACAAAACCCACTTGGTTAGGATGAATAATGCTTGGTAATACCTTTTGTAATCTTAAAGCTAAAATTTTTGTCAGTATTTTACAATCCACATTTAGCAAACTTATAGGTCTATAGTTTGAGGGATCAGTTACATCCCGATCCACTTTAGGAATTAACGTTATCAAAGCCTCATTAAATGTTGGAGGCAACCTTCCCTTGAAAAATATTTCTTCAAACACTTTCTTTAATATTGGGGAGAGAATATCTATGAATTCCTTATAGTATTCTATTGGAAGGCCATCATTTCCAGGTGATTTCCCATTCTTCATATGTAAAATTGCCATTTTTATCTCCTTCTCTGTAATTGGGGATTCCATCCCTACAGCCATCTCAGCCTGCAACTTAGGTGCCTCTACATTAGTCAAAAACCACAACTTTTTTATTGTAAATTTGCAACTTTTGTACTCGTACATTTTAAACTTTTTTTCTCATAAATTTGTTGCTTTTTCTCATGAATCTGCAGCTTTTTTCCCCTTTTAAACCTGCAGCTTTACTTCCGCAACTTTTTATTGTAAATTTGCAACTTTTTTACTTGTCTATTTTAAACTGTTTTCTCATAAATTTGTTGCTTTTTTTTGTAAATCTGCAACTTTTTTATGTGAAATTTCCAACGTTTTTTCTTGTAAATCTGCAATTTTTTAAATCATGAATTAGCAACATTTTTCTTGTAAATTTGCAACTTTCTTTCTCATACATTAAAAGTTCTTTTTCTCATAAATCTGCAGCTTTTTCCCTTTTAAATCTGCACCTTTTTTGACTTTAATTCCACAACTTTTTTACTTGTATGTGGAGAAAGGAGGCAGGCGAGACAATGAGCTGGACAACACAGTTACTTTATTCTTTCTCCAACATATTTTACAGTAAAAGAGATTCCCGGGTCTCTGTGAATTCCTCTTTTATAACTTTATTTCCATGCATCGAGACCCAGAGCTTCCGACCGTAACACGTTGTTTGAACAAAGAACTGTGGCACATTAACATAACATAACGCCGGCACCGCTTAAACACTCTTCTTCTCCCAGCGGCACCGGCATTTTACTCCTCTTCCCGGGGGGTGCATAGACTTTACTGTCCCGTTTGGTACCCCCCGGTGACACCTCCTCTTTCAGTCCATTGTTCCCTCGGTTAAGTCCAGCACCATCCCCCCACACAGCTCCCCCCCCGCCCCCGAACACCCAAAAAGGGCACTAACTGCCCCGTCCTTTGGGCTTGAGCTGGCGCCATAGCGGCTGTAACGGGGGCTCACCGATCCAGTCGTACCACCCTGCTGGCAGGGTGAACAGGAGGGGACGTCAGTCTGTGGAGGGGAAAAGGGAGGGGGAGGAAACACATCAGCTTCGTGTGCGGCGGTCCCTGCTGAGGGATCGCCAACTTGCAGAGCCACCAACGGTGGGCATCCACGCCGGGGAACTTGGGCTCCTGCTCATCTGTCAACACAAAAGTGGGCCTCAGCCTGTTGATGCAGACGGTCTCTCTATGTCCCCCCAAGTCTAACACAAAATGCTTCACCTCAGGTTCCAACACCCTGAACGGTCCGTCGTATGGTGGGCACAGCAGGGTCCGGTGCGCATCATGCATGACAAAAACAAAACTGGCATTCTGCAAGCTTTTTGGGATGAATGTGCGGGGGAAAACAATGGTGGGCTGGGCCCGGTACGCTCACAGCCTCTGTGCTGTATAAAAATTGCGTGGGCTGATCAGCCTCGGGTGAGGGGTTTTCTGGTAAAAACTCTCTGGAGATCCACAGCGGCTGAGAAAAAACGAGTTCTGCCGGGGAGGCTGCCAAATCCTCCTTAGGTGCGGAGCGCAACCCTAAAAGAACCCAGGGCAGGCAGTCGACCCAATCTGTGTCCGTGAGTGAAGCTCTGAGCGCTGCTTTAAGTGACCTATGAGAATGCTTGCATAACCCATTAGCCTGGGAGTTGTACGCAGTAGTGCGGTGAATTTTGACATCCAAGCTCTGGGCCATCATGGACCAGAGTTCTGAAACAAATTGTGGACCCCTGTCGGACGTGATGTCCGATGGAGATCCGAAAGGTGCAACCAGAGCCGACAAAAAAGCGCGCGCCACTTCCGCAGGCGTGGTAGAAGCCAGCGGGACCACTTCAGACCAGCGCGTGTGAAGAGGTGCATAACACCTTGCGATGGCAGGAGGGGCCCCACCAAATCCACGTGGACGTGGTCGAATCTCCTGGCCGGGATTTTGAACGGCTCGAAGGGAGCTCTGATGTATTTGTGCACTTTGGCCTGCTGGCATGTGACGCAAGCTGCAGCCCACTCTTTTTTGTCCTTGAGCAAGCGCGGCCAGATGAATTTCGCCCCCACTAGCTTCACTGAAGCGCGCACTCCCGGATGCGAAAGGGAGTGGACCAACTCGAAAACGCAACGGCACCAAGAGCTCAGAACCACCGGGCACGAGCGGCCGGTGGAGATGTCGCAGAGTAAGGGAGGGCACCCTTCTTGCACCGCCTTGCTCTCCAGCCTTAACCCCTTTGGTGCAGACTGGAGTGCGCAAAAGTCCACGGCCCTGGCAGGGAAATCTATTCCCTTGTAGACCGGGGTGATTAGTGCACGCGACAGGCATTCGGCCATGACGTTGAGCTTACTGATGACATGTTGAATGTCGGTAGTAAACTCCAAAATTGCAGCCAACTGCCGCTGCTGCTGGGCCAACCATGGTTCCGAGACCTTGGCCACTGAATATGTCAGCGGCTTATGGTCCATGAATGCAGTGAACTCGCGCCCCTCCAGCCAGAACTGGAAATGGTGCTTCACCAGGTGGAGAGCCAGCAATTCTCTATTGAACGCACTGTACTTGAGTTCGTTGTTGCGCAAAGTGTGGCTGAAAAATGCAACCGGTTGCCACGAACCTGAGACGCACTGCTCCACTACTGCCCTTATGGCAACGTCAGACACATCCGTAGTGAGCACTATCCGTGCAGACAGGTCCAGGTGGGCTAACAACGTGGCATCCGCAAGCGCTGTTTTGCCATTAGTAAAAGCCTGGACTTGCTCGGGAGTCCGGTCGATGGCTTCCGCGGGCTTCTTTTTTATAAGCGCGGCGTACAACGGCTGCATCAGCAGGGCTGCCCGGAGAAGGAAACGGTTATAAAAATGAACCATTCCCAAAAATTCCTGTAGTGCCCTCACAGTCTGTGGACGCGGAAAGTCCAACACAGGCGCGCACTTTGTCTGGTAACAGGATCGCGCCCTCCGGCGAAATGCGGTGGCAAAAAAGTCAATCACTGGCACACCGAACTGGCACTTTGCCAGGTTAACTATCAGCCCGTGCGCTTCCAACCTCTGGAAAACTGTCCTGAGATGGGCGATGTGCTCCTCCTCGGACACGCTAGCTACCAGAATGTCGTCTAAGTAGACAAAAACGAAGGACAAGTTGCGAAGCACTGCATCCATCATCCTCAGGAATGTCTGCGCCACGCCTTTTAATCAGAATGGCATGCGTAAAAACTCAAAAAGGCCAGAAGGAGTTATTTCCGCTGTTTTTGGAACGTCTTCCGCGCACACCGGGACCTGGTGGTAACCGCAAACCAAATCCACTTTGGAAAAAACAGGTGCCCCGGCCAGGTGCACGGAAAAATCCTGGATGTGTGGAATAGGATGGCGATCGTGTTCTGTAGCGTTGTTCAAGTGCCAGAAATCGCCACATGGTCGCCACAACCCATCGTCTAAGTTGGCAAACTTCTCTCGCGCGCTGGCCAGTTTAGCTGCGTCCAAACACCGAGGATGCGCAAATACCGGCAGGCCTTTTGTCGTTATAAAGTGCTCGACCCCATGTTTCGTTACTGTAGCTGAAAAAGTTGGGACTGTGAGTGCTGGGAACTGTGCAAGCAAATGTTGGTACTTACCCCCTGGAGCTATAACGTTAGCCAGTGTTGTTGACCCAGCTCCCCAAGCTATGCAGGGCAGTGAGGTAAAAGAGACAGCGTCCACTAATCTCCTATTAGCAACATTGACCAACAGTCCATAAACACATAGAAAATCTGTGCCTAAAATGGGGCCGGAACCTGCAGCCATCACAAAGTCCCACTGAAAGTTGCATCCATGTAAGCATATCGTCAGTGTCCACTCACCAAATGTCCTGATGGTGGATCCGTTGGCGGCCGTGAGCTCGGGACTGCTGCGTCCTGCCGCCCTGTCTGCGTTGGCCGGCAGGATGAGGCTCTTCTGGGAGCCGGAGTCCACCAAAAACCGTCTCCCCAAACTTGTGTCCGTGACATAAAGCAGTCTGTTCCTGTCGCCATCAGTTGCAGCTGCCACTGAATTCCGAAAGTGCCGTCTTCCCGAATTGGCATGGCGACAGGCAGCGTTGGGCATTCGAGCCAAAATGGTGATGATAAAAACAGATTGCCCCGTTCCTTCATCTTCTGGTGTCCGTCCTGGCTACCACGAACGGCTTCTCGACCTCACTGGAGTCCCTCATGGATGCCGATCCCACTGTCTGCATGCTGAGAGTTCTGGTCGCCAAAAGCATGCGGTCCGCTTCCTGCGCCAGGGCGCAGTAGTCCTTAGCAACCAGCTGCAGCGAGTTGGCCAGGATTGCCCTCGCTGTAGCCGGTAGGTTCCTGGGGAACAAGTGGGCGAACAGGAAAGATTCATCGTCCTTCCCCCTCAGCGCCAACATGCTCTCCATCAGCTCCACTGCTGATCTGTCACCTAACTCCAAATGCGTTAGGAGCCTCTCTGCCCTCTCACTGTCAGAAAGGGTGTAACGCTGGAGAAGCATCCTCTGAGTGCCTCATATTTTCCTTGGGCCGGCGGCTCCTGGAGCAGGGTCGTCACCTGTTGCGTGGTGTGCGCATCCAGCGCAGCGACCACGTAGTAATACCTGGTATCGTCCGTTGTTATCCCGCGGAGTGTAAACTGGGCTTCTATGTGCAAAAACCACACGGTCGGGTTGTGAAGTCAGAAGCCTGGGAGCTCGATTGGGACCACGCACACAGCGCTGGTACCCTCCCTCCAGGCAGTCTCTGGGGCGGTGCTCGGCTCTCTTTCCATGGCTTGTCTTCGGGTCACCAATGTGGGAAAAGGAGGCAGGCGAGACAATGAGCTGGACGACACAGTTGCTTTATTCTTTCTCCACCATATTTTACAGCAAGAGAGATTCCCGGGTCTCTGTGAATTCTTCTTTTATAACTTTTATTTCCATGCATCAAGATTCGGGACTTCCGACCATAACACGTTCTTTGAACAAAGAACTGTGTGGCACATTAACATAACGCCGGCGCCGCTTCAACACTCTTCTTCTCCCAGCGGCACCGGCATTTTCCTCCTCTCCCCGGGGGGTGCATAGACCTTAGTGTCCCGTCTGGTAGCCCCCGGTGACACCTCCTCTTTCGGTCCATTGTTCCGTGGATGGAGAAGTCCAACACCATGCCCCCACACGTACATTTTAAACTTTTTTCCTCATAAATTTGTCGCTTTTTCTTGTAAATCTGCAACTTTTTTCTTGTGTGACTAAGGGGGATGGGCTGTTAAACCCAGCTGGTGGTGTCCAGCCAGGGGTTTGAACTCACAACCTCCAGCTCCAGAGTCCAGTACTCTACCAGTGTTGCCAAGAGGGTCAACCCACTTGGCACGCCAAGTAGAAATGCTTTTTTTGACGCTGTTACACTTGTAAATCTGCAACATTTTTCTTGTAAATTTGCAACTTTTTCCTCATAAATCTGTGGCTTTTTTTTTTCCTTTTAAATTTTCAACTTTTTTACTTCCACAACTTTACTTGTACATTTTAAATTTTTTTCCTCATAAATTTGTTGCTTTTTTCTTGTAAATCTGCAGCTTTATCAGAAATTTGCAACTTTTTTCTTGTAAATCTACAATCTTTATAATCATAAATTTGCAAATTTTTGTCTGGTAAATTAGCAACTTTTTTTCCTTGTAAATTTGCAACTTTTTTCCTCATACATTTAAAGTTCTTTATTCTTATAAAGTTGCAGCATTCCTTTATTGTATATTTGCTACTTTTTCTGATAAATGTGCAGCTTTTCTTGTAAACTTGCAACTTTTTTACTCATACATTTAAAACTTTTTTCTCATAATTTGCAGCTTTTTCATTTTTGTAAATTTGTAACCATTTTATCATAAACTTGCCGCTTTTTTCTTGTAAATCTGCAACGTTTTTACCTCATGAATTTGCTACTTTCCTTACTTTTTTGTCATAAATCTGCAATTTTTTACTTGTAAATTTGTGACTTTTTTCTTATAAATTTGCAACATTCATATGGATGCTGGTTTGATTTTTATTCTGTGTAATTGGTTAAATGTTCCCTATTTGTTGAGAAAACAGCTCAAGTTTTTGATTTTATTTTTTTTTTTTAGTGTTTAAGGGTTTGAACTCTTCTCCATTACAAATATAGGGGCCCTTAAACCCAACCTTGCATCAGGTCACGGCTACAATAACACCTATAGTGTCCCTCTGTCTTTACTCTGGAGAAAACAGCAGAGTTCAATTTCAATAAGTACAAATTTTAACAATAATTATATTTCTTTTGGAGTAATTGTAGAGTTTTTGGTCTTAACTTCTGTTCACTGTGGAACTGAAAACATTCCAGCCATCAGTGTTGTTTCTCTCTTCATTGCTGACAGTGAGTGAATCAGAAACGGAGCGGATGATCAAACTTCGAGCTGCTAATGAGGCACTTTTCACCGGCAGGAAACACTCGGCCAAACCAGCCTGGAGGTCAGTTTATAAATGACTTTTTTTTTTGTGTAGAATCACACAATAACACCAGTTTATGTTGTTAATTCATATCTTTACAAAGCCTTATTTTTCCTCGCTAATATAAAACACAGGAACAGACTATGTGGTGGTTTAAAGACAACACAAGTCCAGACTAACAGAGGGCATTTAGTGCTAATGGTCTTAAAGTTTAAGGCTAAACTTTCAAATCATCTGATTGCAGATCTGAACTGAATATTGCGCTTGAAGTTATTTAGAAAAAAATTCAAGTTTTTCTTATTTTTTTTCCCCCTCTTCTCCTATAGAGCGATCCTGTATGAGCTGGGCCTTCAGGGGAAACTGACCACAGACCAGCTGGCCAAGAAGTGGGACAACCTGAAGAGGAGATACAAGGTGAGGACAAATACTACCAGTGTTTCCTCTGGTAACATGTCTGTGTGGCGGCGCGCCGTGCCAGAAAAGTTTCCACTGCGCTTATGAGGAGATATCAATTTAAGAAAAATATATGAAGCAATGACTTTCTGCAAGCGTGCACACGACCAACGCACGTGACTGTCATCTGCGTGGAGTTTAGAAGCGCCCCACCCATGCAAGCTTTCCAGTCAGTCACCAGGCAGAGTGTCTCACTAGCGTGACTGTCCGAGAGAAACATGAGTTTATTAAAGTACTTTAAACGCGGAAAAAAAAATCAGAAGAGGTATGTAAGCACTGGGGGCGTTTATCATGGTTTTAACCCGCTGGAAACGGGAGCAATAATGGAAGAGTCGCTTATCTAAGAGATGTGGTTAGAATTCATCTGCAGCCGGCTTCATATGAAGGGAAAGGCAAGGGGGACTGATGAATTGCTGAGGATATATTTCACCAGCCACTACAATATTAAGTTATGTTGCCAATTATGTACTGTACCTGGCAAGTTAAGATGACCGAAATTCACCAGGTCAGTTCACTTTAATCCATCAGCAGCCTTCAGCATTTGGATTTCAAAACAAGGGAGGATTTTCCTGCTATCTGGGTGGTGAGGAGATTTTTGAAAAAAACTTTTAGTATAAAGAAATATTATAACAGAAATTACGGCATCCTTGGTCATTTAAGTTAATTTATTTCATTAAATACAATTTTATTAATATTTTTCTTTGTAATCTGAGTTAAATTATTGTTCTGTTCTGACTGCAAAGTTATGGTCAAAAATGTAAACTGCTATAAGGAAAAAGTAAAAAAATTATCACAGTCTGTTTCAAATTTATTTAAAAAACAGTAATTTTATTTTAAAAAACAGACAAAAGGGTCTACCCAGATTTGGCCACAGGAATCCAGCAATTGAGGAAGCAGTTTGATCCCATACGTAAGGAGCTGCGCAACCTTGGGATTCGTCATGGTGTAATCTATCCTGCGAGACTGCTGACCACGTATGAGGGCAGAACCCACATTTTCAAGACCCCAGAGGAGGCGCAGGAGTTCATCAAGAAGATCAAAGAAGAAGAAGAGACTGGTGGGAGCTAAGCATGAACAAAATATAGGGTAGAATAATTAAGCATTTGCACAGGCATCTGACTGACTTGAAGTAAATAGTAAGTTTACAAAATATAGATTGTATTATATATTAAAAAAACAAAACAAAAACAAAACAAACAAACAAAAAAAAAAACTATGATGTACAAAGTTGTTAAAAATTTTGGAGTTAAGTTGGAAAACTACAGAGGAGAGTTAATGTTACGTCATTAAAAGCAGTAGAGTTAGGGTGATTGGGAGGATGAAGAAGGAGTGGCTTAGGCTGTTCCCCGTGGGTGTGGAACGGTCGATGGCTATATCGGGAGACAGAATTTTTCTTTTGATTTTGGGGGGTTTGCCACAAGTGTGGGAAGGGGAAATTTGTTTGTGTGTAGTTTGTAGGATGAATGTTCAACCACTCATGTTTTTGCTTCTCTGTATGAGCATGTTTACACTGCAAGGTAATCCTAAACTCTCTATTGATCATGGACCAAAGTGTTAATCTTAATTTAACTTCATGGAATTGCAGAGGTCTACAAAATTTAAAAAAAACTTAAACAAGTTATGAATAAAATAAAGGACATGGGTTCAAGAATTGTGTTTTTACAAGAAACTCATCTGATAGAGGAGGATGTTAAAAGAATTAGGAGTAGATGGCAGGGAAGTGTATTCACCTCTTCATTTTCATCCCGAGCCAGGGGAGTTATGACTCTCATACATAAATCAGTTCCTTTTCAGGTGAAAAATGTAATTGGAGACAAATTTGGAAGATATGTAATCATTCAAGGTTCTTTGCTATTAGAAAATATAAATCTTGTGAACTTATATGGTCCCAATATAGATGATCAGAAGTTCTTTGCTAATTTATTTCTCATCTTATCATCACTTACAGGGCAACATATAATAGCAGGGGATTTTAATTGTACATTGAATCCAGGTGTGGATAGATCAACAGGACTGGATTGTACGCACATTGGATGTAGGATGACTATTAATCATTTTATGAAAGAATTGAGATTGTTAGATATATGGAGAGAAATGAAACCACAAGTTAAAGCCTATTCTTGTTATTCCAGTACCTACAAGACATTCTCACGTATTGATTATTTTTTGATTTCCACAGAATTAAGGTCCAAGATTCAAAACTGCTTTTATGATAACATCGTGATTTCTGATCATGCACCCTGTTGTCTAATATATGTAGATAAAAAATTGACAAAGGAATCAGGTAGATGGCAATTTCAGCATAAATGGCTTCAGGATGAGGAATTTGTCAAGTATATAGAAAAACAGATAGACGAGTTCTTTGACATCAATACTACACAAACATCAGCATGTGTAAAGTGGGAGGCTTTCAAAGCTTTTATTAGGGGACATATTATTAGTTATACAGGATCAAAATCTAAGAAGACTCGAGAGGAGAGAGCTAAATTGGAACATAAAATAAAAAGTCTTCAGGAAAAAGTGTATGCAGGAAGTGACCCAAGGTTGGAGAATGAATTACTGATTTTGAGAGCTGAATACGACAAAAAATCAGCGAATAGAGCTGCCTCGAGTCTTCTAAGATTGAAACAATCTTTTTATGAACAAGGTGAAAAATCAGGAAAATTATTAGCATGGCAGATTAAACAATTGGAAATTAAAACACCAATTACCAGTATTATAAGTAATGGACAGGTAGTTATAGATCCTTTAGAAATTAATAGAGCCTTTAGAGATTACTATGAAAAATTATATGATACCAAAAATGAACCTGATTTAACAAAACTAAATGGGTTTTTGAACGAACTATCTATACCGTGTATTCCAAATGAAAACAGGGAGATATTGGAGTCTAAAATTAGTCAAGAAGAAGTTGGGCTAGCCATTGATAATATGAAATCAGGAAAAAGTGCAGGACCAGATGGTCTTCCAGTTGACCTTTATAAAAAATTTAAGAATAAATTAATAAAACCTTTTTTGGAAATGGTTTTAGAAGCATTTCAAAATAATAATTTACCATCATACATAAATAATGCCTTAATTATACTGCTGCCAAAACCAGGTAAGCCCTCTAATAAATGTGAAAATATGAGACCAATAAGCCTATTAAACGCCGACCTTAAGATAATCTGTAAAATTTTAGCAAGACGAATACAAGAAATTTTACCAAATATTATTAATCGAGATCAGAATGGCTTTATAAAGGGTAGACAAGGCTTCCATAATGTAAGAAGACTATTTAATATTATTTATTTTAATAAAGAAGCACCGGATACAGCTCTCCTATCATTGGACGCCGAAAAGGCCTTTGATAGAGTTGAATGGCCCTTTCTTTTTGAAGTCCTACAAAGGTTTGGACTTGGAAATAATTTCATAAAATGGGTTCAAATAATATACAATAATGCTACAGCAGAAATCCTAACAAATAACAATATTTCAAAACCAATAAAAATCAATAGAGGATGTTGACAAGGCTGTCCACTTTCACCTTTACTGTTTACTATGGCAATTGAACCTTTAGCGATAGCGATACGTTTACATTCACAAATATATGGAATTAAAGTTGGACCAACAGAACATAAAATCTCCCTGTATGCCGATGATATAATTTTGTTTATGTCGAATCTAAAAAAATCAATTCCAACCTTGTTGAATTTAATAAAGAATTTTGGGGAAATATCAGGATATAAAATAAATAAAACTAAATCTTCAATATTAATGCTAAATGAGACCCAGAGAAATTACCCAGCCCCTGAGGTAAATCAATTCAATGTTGTAAATCAGTTTAAATATTTAGGAATCCAAATTATGCCTAAGCTAGAATCAGTCGCCAGTGTCAACTATGAAGTCTTAATGTCAGATATCAATGAGTTAACTCAGAGATGGATGTCACTACCAATGTCGATGATCGGGAGAATCAATATACTTAAAAGTAATATTTTACCTAAAATACTTTATTTATTTCAATACATTCCCTTATCACCACCTTTAGATCTATTCTCAAGAATAAAAAAAAAGTTAGTGGAATTTATATGGAACAACAGGAGGGCTAGATTACGTTTGTCTTTATTATATTTACCATTTGATCGTGGAGGTCTGAAATGTCCAAATTTTATGTTGTATTATTGGTCGGCACAACTGAGGTCTATGACATATTATTTTTCATCAAATGATCTCCCTCACTGGACTGAAATGGAATCATACAATTTACCTTTACCTCTTCCCATATTCATATACTCAGATTCGGCAAAAAAATTACAAAAACAAGTTAAAAATCCATTTGTAAAGCATATGATCAAAATATGGTGTGAAGCTAAAAACTATTTAAAAGAACCACAGTTATTGTCACAATTTAGTCCAATATGGGGTAATCAATATTTTAAACCAGGGAGAGCGGACGCTGTATTTAAAGTATGGAATTTAAAAGGGATACAAAAGATTCAGGATTTATATTTGCCATGTGCAGACAACATAATGTCTTTTGAAGAGCTGAGGATCAAATTTAATCTCAATAGAACACATTTTTTTAAATATCTTCAACTTAGAAACTTTATTCGATCAAATCAAAATAAAGCTCTCACTCGACCTATTTATTCATCCTTGGAAAAAATGATGATGAAAGATAGTAAAAGAAAGGGTATTATTTCAGAGTTTTATAACTCATTGACACTATCTTCAAGTGAAAATTCACTGAAAAGATTAAACTACTGGAAAGAAGATCTGCAAATTGAAATTTCAGAGGAACAATGGGAATTGGCTTGTACAGAAGCTCAAACCAAATCAATAAATGCACGCCTTAAATTGATACATTTCAAATGGTTAATGCGGATGTATGTTACACCGGAGGAGTTAAATAGATATAACAAAAATATACCAGATACATGCACAAAATGCATGGAAAGTAAAGGAACCCTATTTCATTGTTTATGGGAATGTAGATTAATAAGAATGTTTTGGGAAGAGGTGAGGGTAACAATTGAAAAAATAATCTCAAAACAAATCATATTGAATCCTAAACTGTTTTTGTTGGGTCTGTACCCAGAAAAGCATAATTTCAATAAAAGTGAAAGAACATTCATAGACCTCAGTTTGCTTAATGCCAAAAAATGTATTGCACTATTATGGAAAAAGACTCATAGACCAGATGTGACTCAGTGGTTAAGACAGATGTTAACAAACCTTCCATTAGAAAGAATAACATATATACTGAAATCAAAGGAAATTGTGTTTGAGAATATATGGAGACCTTTTATTGATTATGTAAAAAATTTAAACATAACTCTTGAAGAAGAAGGTGAATGATGTGTGTGGACCTTGTAAATTCCAAACTGGTGAACATAATATGTATACTAATGTATTGGATTGTCTAGACTAAACAGAGGAGCATTGTTGAAGACTTGATTTTGTTGGTGGTTGTTGGTGTTTTTAGTGCATTTTTTTTTTGTAGTACTTTAGTGTTAGTGTTTGATTGTTTGTATCATGTTTGTTAAAAAAAAAAAAAAAGGTTCAATAAAGATATTGTGGAAAAAAAAAACAGACAAAAATTAGTCATAAAATAATCCACAAATTTATAATAGTTTCAAATGTACAAGAAGAGTCAATTTTGCAAGAGGAAATTACAAATTTGAGGAAAATGATTTCAAATTTAGATAAATTTACAGAGAAAAGTAGAAAACTATAAGAAAATTGTTATAAATTTTGGAGAAAAACCTCAAACTTTCAAGACTGAAGTCATTACTCAAGTTTTGAAGTGGGTGCTCTTTGTACCCTTAACTCAACTTGAAATGTTTGGTTGTCTACTTTTAATTATTAATGTCAAAGCACTGCTTTTACGTGAGTAGAACTTCTGGTTACTATACCCACCTGATCATATAATTTAAGTATAGATGGATAGATTTACTTTATTGATCCCAAACTGGGAAATTACAGTGTAACAGCAGCATGACAGTAAACAACCAAACACAGAAACACACACGACAGACAAAGGGATTACCCATGGAAAGTAAAACTAACACGACTATAAAAACCTATATACATCATAGCTTAATATATGATGACCCGTATAAACACATGAATCATCCCGTTGCACGAAGAAGGACTATCAGGAGCAGAGTGAAAATGTGAGGTACCAGTTAAACTATAAGGTGCAGTGTGGCAGCATTGCTATGACCAGAATACAACATCATAGTGAGTTATTGTACAGTGAAATTGCATGTTGCAGGAAAGATTTCCTGTATATGGCTGTTTGACAGCGAAGCTGTAGTAGTCTACTGGAGAAAGTGCTTCGCTGTCTATCTAGTGTGTGGTGGAGGGGGTGATCAGGATTGTCCATGATGGATCGCAGTTTATTTAGTGTTCTCCTCTCCACCACTGTCTCAAAGGTCTCCGGTCTGAGACCAATTACAGAGCCATCCCTCTTGATAATCTTGTCGTCTATTGGTGTCTCTGGCCCTGATACTGCTACCCCAACAGACAGCAGCAAAGAAGATGGCGCTGGCGACAACAGTCTGGTAGAAAAGTGCCAGCATCCTGCTACACACTTTGAAGGATCTCAGCTTCCTCACGAATTAGAGTCTGCTCATCCCCTTCTTGAGCGCAGCATTGGTGTTGGATCTCCAGTCCAACCCGCTGCTGATCCTGACACCCAGATATTTGTAGTCCTCAACCACTCCCACATACTCCCCCTAATCTGCAGTGGCTGAGAAGGCATCTTCCTCTTCCTGAAGCCAATCACCATCTCTCTGGTCTTGCTGACATTCAACCTCAGGTGATTCTGCTCTGCCCACTCCACAAATCTGTCTACCAGTGCCCTGTACTTCCCCTCCTCTCCTCCTCGTATACACCCCACAACAGCTGAGTCATCGGAGAATTTCTGCAGGTGGCATGACTCTGTATTGCACTGAAAGTCAGTGGTGTATAAAGTAAAGAGAAAAGGAGAAAGCACAGTCCCCTGTGGAGCTCCCGTATCACTAGCCACCACGCCAGACAAGACATTGCCCAGCCGAACAAACTGTGGTCTGCCTGTTAGGTAGTCAGTAATCCAGGAGATCGCAGAGCTGTCAACCCCCATCACCCACAGCTTCTCACCCAGCAGCAGTGGCTGGATGGTGTTAAAGGCACTGGAGAAATCAAAAAAAGTGATTCTCACAGTATCTCCTCCACCATCCAGGTACTGATGGGCTCGTTGCAGCAGATAGATGACAGCATCTTCAACTCCTAAATGGGGCTGATATGCAAACTGCAGAGGGTCCAGCCACGTGTCCATCTGGGGCCTCAGGTGGGCTAAGACCAGTCTCTCCAGGACCTTCATCACATGAGATGTGAGGGCAACTGGTCGGTAGTCATTCAGATCCGATGGAGATGACTTCTTGGGGACAGGAACCAGGCAGGATGTCTTCCACAGCACCGGTACTCTCTCCAGACTCAGGCTCAGGTTGTACAGGTATTTCAGTACCAGAGCTAGCTGGTTGGCGAAGGTCCTCAGGGTCCTGGAGGAGATGCCATCAGGGCCCGCTGCCTTCCGCTGATGGAGTCTCTCCAGCTGTTTCTCCACCTGGTCTGTAGTCACCGTGATGTGAGGGAGGGTCTTGGTGTCCCCCGAGGAGGAGGAGGGGGGAGATGGAGAGAGGTTCTGCACAGGAGGGTGGGTGGGGGTCTGGCTGTCTTTTGGAGGTGAGACTGTGAGTTGAACCTATTACAAAACAGATTCAGTTCCTCAGCTCTCTCCTAGCTCCCAGATGGCTGCCCGACTCTCCCCTTGCACCCAGTTATTTGTTTCATTCCCTCCCACACATCTTTAGCGTTGTTTTGCCTGAGTTTATTCTCCAACTTCCTCCTATAATTGTCCTTGCACCTCCTCAGCATCTCTCTCAGCTCGTGCTGCACTCCCTTCAGCTTCTCCTTGTCTCTGGACCTAAAAACTCTCTTCTTTTTGTTCAGAAGTGCTTTCAGGTCACTGATGACCCATGGTCTGTTGTTTTTAGAACAGGGTAAAATCCTTCTTTTTTAATATAGCTTATGCTTAAGGAGGGATTTTGTGTCTCTTAACCCCACTTTTGTTCTGTTGTTATTTCATCCGTACTGCTGGTTGACCTCCAATAATGTACTTGGCACCTTACTGTTATGTTCTTTCTGTCTGTCCTCTCCATCTTCTGTATCCCCTCACCCCCAGCCAGTCGCAGCAGATGACTGCCCCTCCCTGAGCCTGGTTCTGCTAGAGGTTTCTTCCTGCCAAATGGGAGTTTTTCCTCTCCACTGTCGCTAAGTGCTTGCTCATACGGGATTTTCTGATTGCTGGGTTTTTCAGAGACTGCGGGGGGGGGGGGGGTTCTGCACTGTGGTGCCACGAGACGGCTTCTGTTGTGATGTGGCGGAGTATAAATAAAGCTGAATTGAACTGAATTGAATTGGAGAAGCAGTGTACAGTCTGAGCTGGCATGGTCATGTCTTCGCAGAATCTGATGTATTCTGTGATACAGTCGGTCATACTGTCTATGTCCACCCCATGTGGTTCAGAGTACGCTCCAGTCTGTCGTCTCAAAGCAGTCTTGCAGTGCATTAGCAGCTTCCTGTGTTCACCTCCTCACAGTCCGTGTTTAAGCAGGTTGCCTTTGCGCAAGGGGAACGTACTTGGGTGTTAACATGACCATGCAGTGATCTGATTTACCAATGGGGGTAGAGCTGTTGCACTATATGCATCTCTGACATTGGCATACAGTAAATCCAGTGTTTTGTTCTCTCTGGTGGGACAGTCAACAAACTGGTGAAAGTTTGGTAGTGTTTTTCCCACTGAGACATGGTTAAAATCACCTGTGATGGCCATGAATGCGTCTGGGTGCTTCTCCAGTAATGTGGCCGCAGTGGAGCTGATGATGTCACAGGCCACCGCTGCGTCAGCTGACGGAGGGACGTAGACGATAATAATTAAGGCACATTTCATTTCTCGCGGCATATAGTAGAGTCGCCTACTCACAGCCAGCAGTTCAATGTCCAGGCTGCAGCACTTTTCCTTCACATACATGTGTCCAGGATGACACCACCTTTCATTAACAAGAAGTGCCACTCCTTCTCCTCTCTTTTTCCTGCTGCTTATCACGTCTCTGTCCCCTCGTATAGTCTTGAAGCCAGGTATCGCTATGTTTACATCCGGGATCTGTGAGTGTAGTCACGTCTCTGTAAAACACATGAAACTACACTCACGATACTCCTTTCGCGTCCTGACCAGTGCTATAAGCTCATCTGTTTTATTTCCCAGCGATTGCACATTCCCGGCGATGACCATGGTACAGCCAGCTTATGCTTCCTCCTCACCTTCGCTCCAGCCCTTTACCCGCGGCGTCTCCTCTTCAGCTCAACCGGGATGAGGGGCTTCGCTCCAGGCAGCAGTGCTCCAGGCAGCAGCGCTGGCCTCCTCAGCGCAATCAGCTGTTCACGTGTGTAAACAATGCGTCTACCCCAACCTCTGTTGAGCTCCATTGCCTGAGGAAGAGGAAAAAACTAGAGAAAGACCGGGCTAAAGTAGAGAAAAAGTTGGTCCAGTCTTAATCCGAGTCTTCCTACAGAGCCCTGGTTAATAAGAGACACACTATGTACAGGAATAAGCAGATAGAAACACAAAGACACGAGAGAGTTGCTGCTGGTACGGCTGCCCTGCCTCCGGCACCATTAAAAAAAAAAAAAAAAAAAAAAAAATGCATACTATTATGAATGTTTCTTTCTTTTCCCTACTCTCTCAATGGGGAAAAAAAAAGAAACACAAGACTAAAAATACAAAAAAATACACATATTTTTGTCATTTATGTAAACCATGACAAAAAAATCCTGCAGGGCAAAACATGACACTTGGTATTTTCTAACCTGTTTGTATACCACCATTGACAGAGAGAGAACCTGAATTAGACAGAGCTCAGAGAGGGCGAGATGAGACAGAAGAGAGGAGCCAAGGAGAGGAAAGTGTTCAGGCAGAGGAAGGAGAGAAGGATAACACCACTAAAAAGTCTAAACACAGGACGTCTGGGCGGGACCACAGCTGGCCCAATATTCAAGCCTCGGTTGTACAATACTTCAAATGGCAAGTTCCATATGCAACATTAATGTGAAAAATTTAAAAAAGAAATAAATAGTATAAAATTAACATATTCCAGTATGTTTACTGCCCCCCCCACCGCGCCGAGGTCTTTAAGCCAGAGGAAACACTGTACTACATACCTTCAAACTAGTCGCTTTTCAGTGAAAATCGCCGAAATGAATCCCAAATGTGTCATTCACCTGAATCGTGTAGATCTGAAGAGGTTTTTTTTTTTTTTTTTTTTCGTCGGGTGGGGGTTGGCAGTTTCCCTGACACTGAGCTTTCAGAAACAATGGAAGACAGTCATCTTCTTCACAGTAAAACACCTGTGGTGGAACACATCACGCATCGTCATTTGGCCAATCACAATCAAGATAACTGTGTCGTCTTCCGTCTTCTTTCCCAACTTATTCCACTGTTACTTTGATTGACGTAATCAGCAGGAGTTTGGAAGCAAGTGTCGTGATCTGCCTACGATATAATATGCTGTGTAACTTCACGTTGATAAAGTGCGTACAGACGTGGACAAAATTGTTGGTACCCCTCTGTTAATGAAGGAAAAACCCACAATGGTCACAGAAATAACTTGAATCTGACAAAAGTGGCAATAAATAAAAATTCTATGAAAATTAACCAATGAAAATCAAGACAATGCTTTTGAATTGTGGTTCAACAGAATTATTTTAAAAAACAAACTCATGAAACAGGCCTGGACAAAAATGATGGTACCCTTAACTTAATATTTTGTTGCACAATCTTTTGAGGCAATCACTGCAATCTGTAACTGTCAATGAGACTTCTGCACCTCTCAGCAGGTATTTTGGCCCACTCCTCATGAGCAAACTGCTCCAGTTGTCTCAGGTTTGAAGGGTGTCTTCTCCAGACGGCATGTTTCAGCTCCTTCCACAGATGTTCAATAGGATTTAGATCAGGGCTCATAGAAGGCCACTTTAGAATAGTCCAATGTTTGGCTCTTAGCCATTCTTGGGTGTTTTTAGCTGTGTGTTTTGGGTCATTATCCTGTTGCAAGACCCATGACCTGCGACTGAGACCAAGCTGTCTGACACTGGGCAGCACATTTCACTCTAGAATACCTTGATAGTCTTGAGATTTCATTGTACCCTTCACAGATTCAAGACACCCTGTGCCAGATGCAGCAAAGCAGCCCCAGAACATAACAGGACCTCCTCCATGTTTCACAATAGGGACATTGTTCTTTTCTTGGTATGCTTCATTTTTGCGTCTGTGAATATAGAGTTGATGTGCCTTGCCAAAAAGTTCCAGTTTTGTCTCGTCTGTCTATAGGACATTCTCCCAGAAGCTTTGTGGCTTGTCAACATGCAGTTTGGCAAATTTCTGTCTGGCTTTTTTGTGATTTGTTTTCAACAGTGGTGTCCTCCTTGATCGTCTCTCATGAAGTCCACTTTGGCTCAAACAACGACGGATGGTGCGATCTGACACTGATGTACCTTGACCTTGGAGTTCACCATGAATGTGTTTAGAGGTTGTTCTGGGCTCTTTTGTTACCATTCGTATTATCCGTCTCCTGCGGCCATGTCCAGGGAGGTTGGCTACAGTCCCGTGGGTCTTAAATTTCTGAATAATATGTGCAACTGTAGTCACAGGAACATCAGGCTGCTTGGAGATGGTCTTATAGCCTTTACCTTTAACATGCTTGTCTATAATTTTCTTTCTAATCTCTTGAGACAACTCTCTCCTTTGCTTCCTCTGGTCCATGTTTAGTGTGGTACACACCATGTCAACAAACAGCACAGTGACTACTTGTCACCCTTTAAATAGGCCGACTGACTGATTACAAGTTTGTAGACACCTGTGATGTTAATTAGAGGACACATCTTGGTTGAACATGTCCCTATGGTCACATTATTTTCAATCTTTTCTAGGGGTACCATCATTTTTGTCCAGGCCTGTTTCATGAGTTTGTTTTTTAAAATAATTCTGTTGAACCACAATTCAAAAGCATTGTCTGATTTTCATTGGTTAATTTTCATAGAATTTTAATTTATTACCACTTTTGTCAGATTCAAGTTATTTTTGTGACCATTGTGGGTTTTTCTTTCATTAACAGAGGGATACCAACAATTTTGTCCACATCTATATATTATAATAATCATGCTTGTATATCATGATCATCTGCTTGTTAAGGGGTTAGTTAACGGTCATTTTTACTTATTTGAGTAAAATCAGTAAAATTGGTGCGGCTGTGGCACTGGTGTAGTGTGGCCGACTGCTAATTGGAGGGTCAGGGGTTGGATCCCTGCTCTGTCTGCAGTCTGCATGTCGAAGTGTCCTCGAGCAAGACACTGAACCCCCAATTGCTCCTGGTGGCTCGGGCCAGCGCCTGTTCATGGCAGCTCTGTCGCTCTCGGTGTGTGAATGTATGGACAGCAGGGTCTGTAAAGCGCTTTGGTCATCTGGAGATGAGGGGAAAAAAGTGAACACCATTTACCATGATTTTATTTCTCTAATTATTGTTTATTGCAGGGGTCACAAACTGGCGGACTCCAGTCCAGACCCTGAAGTTTTTTGATGCGGTTAAAAAAAAACCCCCAAAAAACTGCTGTTTTGTTTTCAGGAAACGAAAAAAATAAAACAAAATGGAAGTCAAACGCTGTAATGGCAGCCGGACAGTTTAAGTTGTGAAACGCATCAAAAGTTTTGCTGGCAGAATCTTACAAACTGCATGCAAGAACTGCCAAACCAGGACTAAACGCCCAGTGGAGGCATTGCAAGTGCGTGCAACCACACCGTGCACCCCATCCGGTGAATGGGGGGGGGGGGGGTGCCCGCATGCTGGCTTCAATAATCACCACACCACATCATGGACAGAGTGGTCCTCACAAAATGCCAAAACCAACTATTTCTTTCTTGTAAATTTTTAGCTTTTTTCTTGTAAATTTGCAGTTTTTTTCTTGTTAAATTGCAACTTTTTTCTTGTAAATCTACAACCTTTTTTCTGGTAAATTTGCAACTTTTTTTACTTGTAAATCTGCACCTTTTTTCTTGGAAATCTGCATCTTTATTCTTGGAAATTTGCACCTTTTTACTTGGAAATTTGCAGCTTTTTTCTTGGAAATCTGCATCTTTTTACTTGGAAATTTGCAGCTTTTTTCTTGTAAATTTGCAGTGTTTTTTCTTATAAATATGCAGCTTTTTTCTTGTTAAATTGCAACTTTTTTTCTTGTAAATCTACAACCTTTTTTCTGGTAAATTTGCAATTTTTTTACTTGTAAATCTGCACCTTTTTTCTTGGAAATCTGCATCTTTATTCTTGGAAATTTGCACCTTTTTTTACATGAAAATTGGCAACTTTTTTCATGGAAATTTGCAGCTTTTTTTCTTGGAAATTTGCACTTTTTTACTTGGAAATTTGCAACTTTTTTCTTGGAAATCTGCACCTTTTTACTTGGAAATTTGCAACTTTTCTCTTGGAAATTTGCAGTGTTTTTTCTTGGAAATGTGCAGAGTATTTTCTTGGAAATTTACAGCTTTTTTCTTGGAAATTTGCAGCTTTTTTCTTGGAAATTTGCAGCTTTTTTCTTGGAAATTTGCAGCATTTTTTCTTGGAAATTTGCAACTTTTTTTCTTGGAAATCTGCAACTTTTTTCATGTAAATTTGCTCCTTTTTTATGTAAATTTGCAAGTTTTTCCATGTAAATCTGCACAAAGCCCCCCCAAAAGCTACCAACATCCCTGGGTTGAAGGAGATTTTTCTCCTTAAAACAGGCCCGTTTATCAGCAGGAAACCACAACTGACATGTCGACTGTCCCTGCAGGAACTGAAGTTTCCTGCCCGTGGTGTGGAGTCCAACCCGAGCTCCTGGCCCTGGTTCTACCGCATGAACGACGCCATGGAGGGCCGCTTTGCTGGCGCCGCGCCACTCCTCACCCCCATTGTGGAGGACGGGGACGAGTACGGCGAGGCCATGTCGCCGCCGCCGAAGAAGCGGGCCCGCCGGAGCCGAGGCGGGATGGCCGAGTTCCTGACGGAGTCCGAGATGGACCTGCTGGTTGACAACGAGGAGAAGAATGGCACGGCGGCAGCGGCAGTGGCAGCACTGGGGGAGCTGCACCGGATGGGCGAATTCACCTACAAACGTGAGACGCCGCAGAAACTTCTAATCATAAATGTCCTATTCTTTTTGAAATGTGCAACTTCTTTCTCTTAAACTTTTTCTTGTAAATTTGTAACTTTTTTCTCAAAATTTGTGACTTTTTTTGCATAAATTTACAATTTTTTTTAATTAAATTTGCAACTCTTGTACATTTTTTTAACTTTTTTTCTTGTAAATCTGCAAATTTTCAGGAAATTTTTTTAAAACCTTTTTACTCAAAAAATTTGACTTCTTTTTCCTCAAAGGTGCAACTTATTTCTTATAAATTTGTGGTTTGTTTTCTAAAAAATTTGCAACTTTTTTCTGAAAAAATTAACTTTTTTTCTCAAAAATTTGTCTTTTTTTTCCTCATAAATTGATTTTTTTTTTTTTTTTATCAAAAATGTGTAACTTTTTTTCAGAAAAATTTTTGACTCCATCAAAAATTTGCAACTTTTTTCTGAAAAAAAAAATACTTCTCAAAAATTTATGACTTTTTTCTCATAAGTTTCTTTTTTTCCCTTCTTGTAAATCTGCAGCTTTTTTCTAAAAGTGAAGAATATCGTTATCATGAAAATTCTCAGAAATATTACGATATC
Organism: Pholidichthys leucotaenia; assembly: GCA_020510985.1. Taxonomy (NCBI): domain Eukaryota; kingdom Metazoa; phylum Chordata; class Actinopteri; order Cichliformes; family Pholidichthyidae; genus Pholidichthys; species Pholidichthys leucotaenia. The sequence goes on from CM035840.1 coordinate 439,401,274, forward strand.
ATTTTTAGGCCGCATTGCCCACCCCTAGTGATTATAGAATAAAACTGGATGTTTTTTCCCCTCCATTTTGACCTGGAAGTGACATCACCTGAAACAAAGGATCTCATTGGTCCGGCGCATATTTCTACAGTGAACGTCTGCTGAGATCAAGGCTCATGTGGATGTTATTATTGACAAAGCTTTGTGTGGCTTGATGTGAATTGCCCCCCTCCCCCCCAATCTTGGCATGTGTAAGGAAATTAAAAGATTAAACTTTTTTTTTTTCCCCACAGTGACAGAAGAGGACACAAAGCGGCTGATTGAGTTACGAGCTGCTAACGAGTCTCTGTTCACCAGGAGGAGAAACACCGCCAAAGCTGCCTGGAGGTGAACACAGATATTTTTTTTTTTTTTTTTTTCTATTTCATTTATTTCCGTCTGCTAAAAAGAAGATAAATAAAATCCATTAATCAGGGATGTCAATTTTCCACTAATCCGTGGATTTCCGCTGATTTTTTTTCAAATTGATCATTTCTGTGAATCGTCTAAATCTGTTGAGAAAATTTTAGGGGGGGGTAAGGTACCTTTTTGTTACTGATTTTAGCGAAAATCAACTCGATTACATAAGCGCTCGGCGCTTCCCCGGGTCAAGTCTCCCGCGATAACCCACATGTTTTGTACTCAAGCTACTGCTGTATTGTAAACAGCCCTGCGATTGGATAGTTGCAAACGATTGGACCAATCAAATGGCTCGTTGTATGCTTTGTCAAAAATTCATGGCGGCGTGTTCTCAGGGATGTGATTTTTCCGCTAATTCGCCGAATTCCGCTTTTTTTTATCTTCCAGGAAAATAAAGTACGTTAAGTACGTTAGTGGCTTGTGGTCCACGAACGCAGTGAAGGTGCGCCCTTTCAGCCAGAACTGGAAGTGGCGTATGGCCAGGTGGAGAGCCATTAACTCTCTGTCGAACGCGCTGTATTTACGTTCACTGACGTGCAAAGAAAAAGGTGAACGGCTGCCAAGAACCAGCAATGCATCGCTCCACGACGGCCGCTATGGCATTGTCCGAGGCGTCAGTAGTGAGCGCTATCCGAGCCACCGGGTCTGGGTGCGCCAGTAGTGCGGTGTTTGCCAGAGCTGTTTTAACCTCAGAGAACGCCTGCTCCCGCTCAGGAGTCCAGTCGACTCTGTCCGCCGGTTTCCGTTTCTTGAGTGCGGCGTACAACGGCTGTATGAGCTGGGCTGCGCGGGGCAGGAAACAGTTATAAAAGTTAACCATCCCCAGAAACTCCTGCAGCGCCCTGACATTGATGTTGAGGAGAAAAAAATAGCAAAACAATTTAGTTAGATTACCTTTATGATTCCAAACAGTTTGAAATTGACAGTGCACAGTGGACATTGACTCATCACTTTTGAATATTTCCAAGACTTAGCTACATCAGTGATTGTGCAAAATGAACTGCTCAAGACTCAATGGAGATTGAAACTGGTGATCTGAAATGAATGCTGACATTATAAAAAGTAATGGTATGAATGATTTTTATTTCTATTATGGAATAGATAAAATTAACTGATTTTGATTTGATCAAGTGTTAAAGCATGTGATGGATAATGCTTGTTGGAATATTTTAGGAATGCTATCTTCTTGGAACATAAGTCAATATTATACAGTAATAAGTGGCATTCAGCTGTTTGTTTTATGTCATTTAAGCACAGTTCTGGTACTTAAAAATCATAAAAACCCAGGTGCTTCGGGGGGCTTTGCTCCCCTTGCCCCCCCCCCCCCCCACCGGGGCTCTGCCTCGGATCCCGCTGGGGGACTGCGTCCCCAAGACCCCCTGCTGAATTTTCAGATAATTTCCCCAACCCCAAATCACATCCCTGGTTCGTGTTGGAATTCTGAGCTTTCGGTATCGTTTTCAGCAGAATTATGAGATTTTTATCGAAGGATCAGGAGTCATCAGTGCTAGAAGCAGACAAAAGTGTCAAAAATAAGTTCTGATGGAATTGGCTTGAGAGAAAAGTGACAGTAAAGGTGAAAGTTGGCTCAAAGTTCGACGAGGTAACAAAAACACTCAGACAGTTTCTGAAGAAACCAGAAAAGGAGGTGAAGTTCAAAGTTCAGAGACTGACACAGCTTGCTGCCAAAAGGAAGAAAGTTTATAGTGTAATAAAGTCTTATAGAACTGTTAAATATGTTGGACTAAAGACAGTGAGACAACTTTGAAGAAAAAGTAAGTTAACTTTTCATTAAATTTAATGATTTATCGAAGTCTAGTATTTCATTTTTTTTTTTATCATTTTTTTCAGTCTAAATTACTTCTGTTTTACTGAAAACCTCTCAGCTTCAGGGGGGCTGCGTCCCCCCGGCCCCCCCATAAGTCAATCGACCAAATTAGATTTCAGCTGAAATCAGAATTTCCTGTTGCCATCCCTGATTAATAAAAGAAAAAAAATAATGGTCAAATTATCAGACAGCATTTAAACTGAAGCTAAAGCTTATATATGTCTAAAAATAAAGAATCATTACAAAACAAACAAAATTACACATTTTCACATAAGTCTAATTTGAATATCTTCATAGCAATAAAAAAAAAAAGAAATATTTTCACAACAATGATTTCCACTAATGTATCTTTTACTAATCTGCACGGTGGCGCAGTGGTTAGCACTGCGGCAGCACAGTTTACCCTTGGCCGGGGGATTGTGGGGATCGTGGGATCGTGGGTTCGATCCCAGCCCCCGACCAACAGTGATCTGTGTGGAGTTTGCATGTTCTCCCCGTGTTGCGTGGGTTTACTCCGGGATTTCTCCGGTTTCCTCCCACATGCCAAAGACATGCATGTTAGGTTAATTGGCTGTTCTAAATTGTCCCTAGATATCTGTTTCCTATAGGCCCTTAGAATAGAGGGTTAGTATTAATGAAAGCGCTTTGAGTGGTCTTTGTGACTAGAAAAGCGCTATATAAGTGTAGGTTAGTTAGTTAGTTAGTTAGTAATCGTTTAAACTTAAATGTAGCCCATAATTTCAGCTCGTCAGCACAGCTGTTCCACAAGTTTACTCCACAAACAGAAAAACGTTGTTTTTTTACATTTGTTCTTATTTTTGGTCTCTGAAAAAAATATTATCTCTCAAATTGAACAAATCTTGGCCACTGGCTGGTAAAAATTTATATTTTTTTTATCTTGTACATAATTTGCATGATTTTGAAGTCTCTTAGTTCATTGAATTTCAGTATATTTAATAGGGGTGTAACGATACGCCTAAAATCACAGTTCAGTATGTACCTTGGGTTTAAGGTCACGGTTCGGTTCATTTTCGGTACAGTAATAATAATAATAATAATACATTTTATTTCTAGGTGCTTTTCAACCCCCCAAGGTCACCTTACAAAGAGCATTAAAACATTAAAAACAGATGTAAAATGTAATAACAAAACTTAAGTAACAAACCAAAAGCAGTGAATTAAAGGTAGATTATCAAAGCGAGTAAGCTTGTTTAAACAAATAAGTTTTGAGTCTGGATTTAAATAATGGAAGAGAGTCAATGTTGCGAATGGCTGGTGGGAGTGAGTTCCAGAGCCAGGGAGCAGAGCGACTGAAGGCTCTGTACCCCATAGTGATGAGGCGGGCAGAAGGAACGACGAGGTGAAGGGAAGAGGAGGACCTGAGAGAGCGGCTAGGGGTGACGATGTGGAGGAGTTCAGACAGGTACGGCGGGGCCAGGTTATGAAGGACTTTGAAGGTGAGGAGCAGTATCTTAAAATTTATTGTCATTTATTGGGAGCCAGTGAAGATGCTGAAGGACAGGGGTAATGTGTTCTATGGATGGAGTACGAGTGATGATCCTGGCAACAGCGTTCTGAAGGAGCTGTAGCTTGCGGAGGGATTTATTCAGGAGACCAAAGAGAAGTGAGTTGCAGTAGTCAGTGCGGGAAGTGACAAGGCTATGGATAAGGATGGCAGCAGTGTGTGGAGCGAGGGAGGGACGCAGTTGGTTAATGTTACAAATATGAAAATAGGCGGACTGAGTAATATCATTGATATGAAACTGGAATGATAAAGTGCTGTTCAGGATGACACCCAGGCTCTTAACCTGAGGGGAAGGGCAAATGGTAGCATTATTAATATCAATGGAGAAACTGGGGGATTTGGTTAAGACGGAGGGTGTACCAACAAGTAAAATTTCTGTTTTATTGCCACTGAGTTTGAGGAAATTAGAGGTAAACCATAATTTAATTTCAGAAAGATAATCAGGAAGAGAAGTAGGTGGCAATGTGGAGTTGGCTTTAGAGGAGAGGTAGAGCTGGGTGTCATCCGCATAGCAATGGAAATTAATATTATATTTATGGAAAATGCAACAAAGTGGAAGAATGTAGATAATGAAGAGAAGGGGCCCAGGACAGAGCCCTGGGGAACACCTGCAGAAATGGGGAACGAACTCAAGGTGTGGGATTTGATTTGGATGAACTGAGTGTGGCCGGAGAGATATGAAGTGAACCAAGTGAGGGGAGTGTGGGTGATGCCAGTGGAAGCCAGTCTATTTAGGAGGGTGCTATGAGAAATGGTGTCAAAGGCCACGGGGAGGTCTAGGAGAATGAATATGGTGAGTAAGCCAGAATCTGCAGCCATCAGGAGGTCGTTCGTGATTTTGATCAGTGCCGTTTCTATACTATGGAGGGGGCGGAAATCGGACTGGAATTGTTTATGGAACTTATTATTACTGAGGTGACTGTGGAGCTGAGAGGCAACAACTTTTTCAAGAATCTTGGAGATGAAGGGGAGATTAGAGATTGGTCAAAGTTATTAAAAATCAGATGAGTCTGCACCACGTTTTTTAAGTAGAGGTGTAACAGCAGCTGTTTTGAGTGGTGACGGAACAATTCCAGTATTGAGGGAAGAGTGGATAATGGTGGTAAACAAAGGAGCCAGTGAAGAAAGGCAGGCTTTAACAAGGACAGTAGGATCGACTTGTCCAAATCATCCACTTGTCAAGCTGACAAGTGGATGATTTGGATTTGTGAATTAGCTGGGATATGTCTGTTAAGGACGGGAGTGTAAAACTCGAGAATGAATGAATAACAGAAGGAAAAGAAATCAGGGAATCCACTCCAGAAACTACAGCTCCATCAGACATAAACTGTTGAAGGATATTGGAGATTTTGGAAGTAAAGAATGACATAAGAGAGCTGCAGAAACTGGGTGAGTGCATATGAGAGGGAAGTGAGTCCAGGGGCCTTGTGGCATTGCTGAGGAGAGAAGAGAGTGCCTTTGAGTTGCCTTTATTGACAGAGATTAGATCAGAGTAGTATGTAGATTTAGCTGATGCAATGGAGTCTTTGTAGAGCAAGATATGATTATTGTACATTTCTTTGTGTATGGTTAGTCCAGTTTTTTTGAAAAGGCGTTCCAGTTGATGTCCTTTGGCCTTGAGTTTACGTAGGGAGGGAGTATACCAGGGTGCAGAGCGGAAGAAAGAAACAAATCTCTCAGTGGAGCAAAGTTGTTAAGAAGATTATGTAGATTATTATTGTAGTGGGAGATTAATTGATCAGGGGTGGAATGGCTATGTAAACTGATATAGCGCGTAACAATAACTATAAGTGTGATAAGGTACAAGGATTATTTCATTTATATTTAGAGTTGTGTGTGGGGACGGAGGTTTACTTCGTCACCACAAATATTCACAAAACAAGAGAGAAACACTCGTAAAGGGGCACCAGTCCAACTTGGACAGTTTATTTATAAATAATCCTTGAACCTTTCATTAACCAGTCTCTTCTTCTTCTGCCGTGACCCAGAAAAGCACACACACAAGCAGAAACTTCTCTATGTTGTTAACAGTTTTAACCCTCAAGCGACCGAGTGGGGTCATTTACGACCCCAGCCATATAATTTAATGTGCCGTCTCTTTATTTTTTTATCCAAATTTTCTTTCCTAGCATGAATTTGTCAGTCTACTGATCCTACACACTTTCATAGTTTTTTGCAGGGATCAACCAATTGGTGTGGCGTAGACATCGCAAACTCTTGTGGGGTCATTTATGACCCCGAAGAGAAGCACTGGTTTTTAAACATTGGTTTTATAAATTTTATTCAAATGTTCCACTTCTAATAGTTAGTTAGTCAATCCCTTCACACCTGAAGGTGTATATGGGCGGCGCCTAGCTCCGTTTCTCTGACCATAGGCCACACAGCTACTGTAAGTAGTGAAAGCTACAGCGGGGGGTCAGTCCTCTGGTAGCTCTGTGTGTAACTTTACTTTCCCCATTCCATTATGTGAAGCACCACGCTAGAAGGCAGAAAGCACCATTTTTATATGGTCTTTGGTATGACCCGGCCGGGATTTGAACCCCTGCCTCCCGGGTGTGGGGCGGATGCTCTACCAATGTGAGTCAGGCTGTTATATTTGTGTATTTATAATATTTATAATATTTATAATTGTGTATATATAATTTTTCTGCATTGATGTATGTGGTTATTGTGTATATTTTTTATCTTGATTCTTTTTTCTAAAGCCCATCCAGGGACAAGAGTTGCAAATTAGCTAATAGCTATACACTCTATGTGCAACACATCAGATTGATTGTCTTTGATTAATTGTCTATGTTTATTGCACTGTCCCTGTCAAATAAACTAATCTACTACTACCAACTGAGCCACCACTCCGGTTTCCACTTCTAATCACTACTTTATATTGTATTGCAGTGAACCATGGCTAACAGACCTAGGATAGCAAGATTTACATTTGTCTGTTTGTCTGGATTTGTCTGTTTGTTAGCAAGATAACTCAAAAAGTTATGGACGGATTTTCATGAAATTTTCACAGATTGTCAGAAATGGGGTATCCTACAGATGATTAGATTTTGGTGGTGATCCGGATCACCGTCCACAAGAAAACCGCCATTACGCAAAATGCCATAATAGGTATCATGATCATCATCATCGTGATGATGATATGATGACTATGATGATGATGATGATGTTCCAAGAGTGAACTGACAAGGACTGTCTAAATAAATGTAATGTTGTTCTTACAGTCTGCGTTTTGGTTATTTCTTGCAATAAAAGTATTATTAGCAAACACATTTTACATTAGATCATTATAAAATACCTGTCTTAAATACAGGGAGTAGTTTTGGTATGATAAACCTCCAACCAGCCATTTATAATAAGGATCCCTGTACAGAGCACAATGGGGTCATAAATGACCCCACTTGGTCATTTCAGTCCGTAAAATAGCTTGGTCGCTTGAGGGTTAATAATCAAACTCAGGTTAAATGACGGTACATTCAGTTGATTTGTAAGTGGGTGAAATGATCAACAAGTGTCAAATATATTAACTGGTAATGGACTCCTGAGCATAAAAATCTATAGTTAAACCTCTGTGGAAACAAAAGAAACCAGATTCTGAATTTTTAACTGTAATGCAATGGGAGACTATGGGATAACTGTAACAAAAATGTGCATAAAATTGGATGCAACACATTTAAGATCAATGATTAATGAAACATTTCAAACCCATCATTGTCCAACACAGAGGCGGTCATCTTCAACAATGTTCTGAGCAGTACTTCCTGGAAAAATAAAAGTCTTGAGGAGAAAGGACTATTTCAGCAGATAAAACAAAATTCCCATGTTGATTAAATCCAACATGTCCCTGAGTTGACAGAAGGGGGCAATGTTGAGCTGTGGATAATTCCTAGTGACCTGTGGAATGCAGTCCAGAGTTTCTGGGGTGTCTCAAAACTGTACTTTAAGCATAAAACTGCCTTGCTGGGGAGGAAGCTCCGGGATTTATGACTCGAAACTAATCCGTTCCTGGCACGAAATGGGATCCTTATCGGCCCTTTTACCATGGAATGTGTTTTCCAACTGTGGTTCTTAGATGAAGGAAACAATTCTTAACCAGACTTTTGGGTGAAACAATTTCTTTAAGGTGAAGAGTGATTTTCTAGATTGGAGCCACATGGCTTGATGCTACACTGGGGAGGCAATTTATTGCAGATGAAAAGGTGTCAAAATTAATATCCCTAATTTTCCTGAAGGTAATATAATGGGGAGGGTTGGTTTTGAAAATTGGTAAATTTATATTAAAGGAGATGAGCATATGGTCGGCGAAGGGGATAAAATGAGATTTACAGTCAGTGGGGGTGACACCAGAACAGCAAACCAAGTCCAACATATGACCTTCACAGTGGGTAGGAAAATGAATATATTGATGGAGTCCAAAACTGTCCAAGCAAGATGTAAAATCTTTGGCAAAGGTGTTATTTTCATTGTCTAAGTGAATATTAAAATCACCAAGGATGACCAAGTTAGGAGATATTATGGAAAAATGAGTGATGAGCGCTGCAAAGTCATTTAAAAGTCCTTGTTGGGCCTGGGTGGCCTATAAACAGTACAGATAATGGTGGGAATAATTCCAGTGAGTTGTGATGCTGAATATTCAAATGAGTGGAAAGTTGGAGCAGACACCGGCAAGACTTTCCACATCTCGTGGTGAATCATAGCGACACCCCCGCCACGGCCGGAGCCACGGGGCG